>CM055070.1:9226030-9332342 GCA_029204045.2 Tillandsia leiboldiana | reverse complement strand
CGAGTCCACGCGCGATTTTGGGAAAATCGTTGTTTTGGGTGGTGATGATTCCGCCGAATACTTAGATTAGAAATAGATCGAAAATACCATCTAAGTATTCATTAATTTGATTCTACTCAAAATCTGAGTTTGGAAAACCTAGAATCAAATTAATATAAGATGAAGAAACATAGAATTAAATCTAGTATTTCCTTTCTTCTCTATATATGGATTTTTCTATTTCGGTCGTATTTTTCGCTTTTTGCGTCGTACCCTAAAAGATGAATTAAAGGGTCTTTATAGGTTAGAAACCGTTGGAAGAAGATAAGAATCAAAACTAACCTTTTCTGCGAATTTTCAGAACGACGATCCGGATCGGATTTCAGCGATCCGGATTGCAGTAACGAGACAGACAGTTTCCTGAACAAAGGTTCGGGATCCGGATCGAAGTGCCTGATCCGGATCGTTCATACAATTCAGCAAAAACCCATGTTCGGGATCCGGATCAGAAAGGGCTTGGATCCGGATTGAATTTGCGTATGAACTAACACCCTTCGGGATCCGGATTAGAATGTCTGATCCGGATCCTGAACATGTCCCATGTCCAGTTTTTGATTTTTATGCAATTAAAAATTCATCCAAGTGTTTCTACACTATAAGAAGTATTCGGATCACCAAAAATAATTAGTTAAACATACCTGATCCTTTGAATTCTTCTTTCTTGAGATTGAGTTACATGATCCAAATTGGCTTCATCTTCAATCTTCAAGACTTAATACTTTCACGAAAATGCGCCAAAACAAATTCCTTGACAGAAGAGCTACCACCATCGGTCGTCCGAGTACTGTGTGCAGCTACCACATGTATACCAAGCATGGTTTTTCAGATAGTTAAATAAAAATGCATGTGAAATACTTGACTTTGTCAAATTTCAAGGTTGGTATAAGGTGGGATTTTAATAAAAGATGCTCAAAGAGCCACTCTCTTCACAAAATTGTCTAGATACATTATCTAATATATTTGGGATTTCAAACATCTATTGATCTTGGTATTTCAGTTTCTTTACAAATTGATGATTTGATAAAGGCATTACGCATAAGATCATGTTAGATGTGATTGAAATTGTTCAACTTTAAAAGGATTTAATTTTTATAAATTTTCGTCTCTTATTTGGATATTGTTGATAGATTTTGCATAATCTATTTCTGTTAGTATGAACGATGATTTTATTTAAAGTTGATACACAAAAGTGCTTACAATCTTTTTCTGGATTTTCTGAATTTTTTTTTTCTGAATTTTTCTAAAGAAAAAGTTTGGAGTCGGTCCGGACTGGACAAGCTGATCCGGACCCCGATACAGGAAAATCCTGCGGGTAGCCGATCCGGACTGGATTCTTCAGGCAGTCCGGACCGCGGCTAGGGTTTTATTAAGAACCAAAAGGGATTTGATTTCTTTTACTACAATCTTTTGTTCAAAAGTCTCCAGAGCTTCTCTCTCTAGAATTCAAGTATTTTGGAGCCTTCCCCAACTCTTTTTCTCCAAATCCAAGTGAGTTTTCTTGATCAAAATCTCGGTTTTTCACAGGTTTTTCTATATTTTTCTCAAAACGTGATGCAAATCTCATATCTTTTTCGTTTGTGATTTGTTTTTGATCAAACCTTCTTTGAAATAAGAACTCTGGGTAGATTAGTTTTGATTATATGCTACGTTTTCTCTTGATTAACAGATTTGTAGGCTTCGATTTCTAAAATTCGGTTTTAGGGCATATAATAGGAATTTTCGAAAATCATGAAATTGATCTATTTTTAAAATTCTGTTTGCAAAACTAATTTGATTCCTAGGTCTCTCTACATGATATGATTTGTTTAGGTACAATTTTTCAAATTTTTGAAAATAAACAATTTTTGTCGTGTTCTTGAGTTGCTGTTCACAGGATTTTTCTCTCACAAAGAAGCAGCAGCAATGGAGTTTGCATAGATATCTTCCTTCTGGTTGCAATGGTGCACACAAGAGCGACAAATAAATTGAAGAGAGCAAAGAAACCTTTTAGAAAAGGAGAATGTGTTCGACTTGAAGACTCAGAGTCTGAACCAGAAAAGGATGAAGTAAATTGGGACGAATTAATGAATGAGGACGTGACGCCCGTTAAGTCAACGAGGAAGACTTCCGACACATCAAAAGGAAAAACTGCCTTGGATAAAGGAAAAGCATCAATGACTTCACCATCCATCTCGGTGAAAAGGAAAAGACTTGCTCGACGCTCTAGACCAGTGCGAGATGTTGAGGTTAATGAACAATAGTTCCGGATTCACCGCCTCGCTTGGAAGAAGTGTTCATTAATACTGACCGTCTTAGGGCATTTGAACATCGAGAATGCATCGGGAACGACATGTCAATATTGGTGCTCTTCGAGATCACTCACCAGAGTTCGGGATTCTAATTGAACAAGCTAATCTTATTCAAGTTTGTCGATTCCCGGAATTACTTGGGTATTGCTTGCATCGTGTGAGAACCTTTTACACAAATCCAAGACATCTTCAGGAAGATGAACATGGTTCGATGCAGTTTTACACAAACATCCAAGGGATGCGACTCAAAATAACTCCGCAGTTAATCGGCGAAGTCCTTGGAATGAAATCCAACAATCGGGGATCAACTACTTAATGGGAAGAAGTTTGACGAATGCCATGTGGCAAACCGTTATAAAAGGAATTTGTTTGGAAGGAACTGAATCGACAGATGGTAAATCTATTAAATCCAAACAACTCCGGCTTGAATACCGGTTTCTCAATTTCATCACGTGTTACAACATTCTCCCTAACATGCAGACAAAGGTGGTGAGATGGGATCGACTACTATTCTTGTATTTCCTAGGTCATCCTTTTGAAGCCGTGGGGTTGAACATGAACATCCCTTACATAATTTGGAATAGAATGTCTAGATATGTTGAGCATCTGCATCCCTCCGAAAGACTTCCTTTCCCTTTGATAATTATGAGGATCTTAAAAAGTTTTCAGATTGACATCAGCTCAACATCATATCAACACTGTTTGGGAATGATAAATGAATCCACCATTGTCAAATCTCTTCATAGACTACCCCATGTTACTCCAACTCCTTTATCCGGAAAGAAACCGTGCGTCGGCACATCGGCATCTCCGTCACGACAAGCACCCGCGCCAGATGATGAGGCATCGGTCACTTCAATTTATAAGCAGCAACAACGCTTATCTTTTGAACAATAGCAGATCACCAAAGAACAGAGGCAGATTTCCGAGGAACTTGAGATCATCACGGCATCCCAAATCACATTAACCAAGAGAGTGTCACGCCCCGGGGGTTCGAATCGCGCGGAAGAGGAGCCACCGATGCCCCTAATTCAGCCATATATTTTTTTTTGTAAAACAATACTCCCCAGCGCGTGCCCAGACCCGCCGCATACACAAATTCACTCTGCAAACGGGCAGAGTCTCCTTTGTATATGCACGGCGTCTCAACTACGAAGTGTCTCACAAGGCGTAGCACATACAATCTCTGACCACAACAGTTGGGGTCTCGTACACATACAACCAAACAACTCACATGATATTCTAGCATTCACTTAGAGCATAGAGGCCGGTGTTTTGAAAAGATAAATAATCACAAGGTTTTGAAAGCGGCATCCACACGATGCCATCGTTTGTGAAAACAGTTCGCAAACACATAAATCCCACAAGGTTTGTAAAGCTCGGTGCCCACACGACACCCACGTTTTAAGAATAATTTTCGCAAACGGTTTTCTTTGCTTTTCGTTGTTCAAAACGGCCAAGTAAGAGAGAACGTAATATTCATTCGATTATTCAAAAAGGAAAAGAAAGCAACATCCACTTCGACCCCACGGGGGTGTCGCAATCCACAGCTGGCTAGCATGAATAATAAAAGAAAAGGGAAAGAAGAGTCACTGTATCTGAAGTCACCCAAAAATCAGAACAGCACTCTCGCGTCCTCACCGGTGCCCTAACACTCGCCCCTGGACGAACCTGTCACGGAGTGGGAAGTCAGTGACTAAAAATAGCATGATAAGCATAAGAAAAGCAATAATAGGGCAAACCACAAACACCGGAGCAACCATCCCTCTCATGCATCATCCACCATAACCACACCCTGTATCAAAACAACATCGGGCACCTTCCCCGATGTCCACCGCCGAGCACCTGCCTCGGCCGCCGAGCACCTGCCTCGGCCGCCGAGCACCTGCCTCGACATCACCGCTCACACCCCCCACCCATGGGGGCCCCCATTCCTAACGCCACCGTCGCGTGGGGTACACGGGTCAACGTACCACTTTTCCGAAAAAGCACACCCTTGCGGTGGCCAAACCGCGGGTGTGCGTGTAGCAAAACTTGAGCCTCAGATTGACATTTAGTATAATAACACAACAGGGTTAGTGCATAAACAGAAGGATACTGATAATTCCACCTTGCCCCAACATGCTATTTCTAACAGTTAATCCCTATTCCCGCAATCCCCGGGAATGTACCCACCTTGTGTGCGTCGTCCTGCGTTCGTCCAGTCCGCGTCTGTGCACCAGTCGCCAACAGCGTCCCGCACTCCTCGATGTGCGAAAGAGGAGGAAAGAGAGGGATCGTCCGCTTGCCTCCACCGGTCCACCCTTGCCCGTGTGCTTGGTTATTCTTTGCCGGCGGCTACGAGGGAGGAAGAAAAAGAAAAGAGGCGGCCACCAAATAAAAATAAGAGGAGCCATAATCCTCTTTCCCACACGGCTATATAAATACTAAAAATTAGGGTTTACCTTAAAAGATGTGCGGGTCGCCAACACGGATCCCGAGACGCCTAAGGGGACCCCAACTTCGAGAATTAATTCTGGTCAGACCGGAAGTCGGAAAAAGAAACCGATCGCGCCCGCGCACTCCGCTCCGCGAGCCCTACCGCCTAAAATTATCTGCGGGCCCCGGCGGTCTGTCCGGAAAAACACCAAAAATGAGGCCCTTGGTCGGGCATTACAAGAAGAGGGTGACCAGAAGGGTTAAGGAAAGGCCGGGTCTTACACCACTTACCGCTAAAAACAAGTTTCGTCCCCGAAACTTAATCTTCCCCAGCGGCGAACAGGTCCGGGTAGCACTCCCTCATCTTTTACTCGGGTTCCCAAGTTGCCTCACGCTCTTCTTGATTGCTCCAAAGCACCTTACGTAGGGAATTGTCCGACTACGCAGCTTTTTGTCCTCCCGGGCTAGGATCCGCACCGGTACTTCCGCGAAACTTAAATCCTCCTTGAGTTCAATCGCAGAGACGTCAAGCACTCGCGATGGGTCGGGGAGGTACTTCCGAAGCATGGATACGTGGAACACATCATGAACGCGGTCAAGGTTCGGTGGTAGGGCGAGGCGGTAGGCTACCGGGCCGATGCGTTCCAGAATCTCAAACGGCCCCACGTACCGCGGGCTCAACTTGCCCCTCAACCCAAACCGCTTCACCCCCTTTGACGGCGACACCCGCAGTAACACGTGTTCTCCCACCTGGAATTCCAAGTCACGACGTCTCTGGTCTGCATAGCTCTTTTGCCGGCTCTGGGCGGTCGCCAAACGTCGCCTGATGAGGCGCACCTTTTCCTCAGTCTCGGCCACCAGGTCCGGCCCCAAAAACTTTCTCTCCCCCAGATCGTCCCAACAGATCGGGGATCTACAGCGTCTGCCGTATAATGCTTCGTACGGCGCCATCTGGATGCTCGCTTGGTAGCTGTTGTTATAAGCGAACTCTGCAAGGGGTAGGTAGCGCGACCATCCATCTCCCAAATCCAGTACGCACGCTCGAAGCATGTCCTCGAGTATCTGAATCACCCGCTCGGATTGCCCGTCCGTCTGGGGGTGAAAGGCTGAGCTGAAGTGTAACTTGGTCCCCAAGGCTCGTTGTAGACTCTGCCAAAAGTTCGAAACGAACCTTGTGTCCCTGTCCGAGGTGATCGTTGTCGGCACCCCATGCAGCCTCACAATCTCGCTGAGGTAGACTTGAGCCAGCCGGTCGCGTGTCCAGGTCGTGTGGATGGGTAGGAAATGAGCTGACTTCGTTAGCCGATCCACGACAACCCAGATGGCGTCGTGTCCCTGCTGCGAACGTGGAAATCCGGTGACAAAGTCCATTGTGATTTGCTCCCATTTCCATTCGGGCACGGGTAGAGGTTGCAATTTCCCCGCCGGCCGTTGATGCTCGGCTTTCACCTGTTGGCAAATCAAACAATGAGCCACGAACAGCGTCACATCTCCCTTCAATCTTGGCCACCAGAAGGTCTGTCGGATATCCCGATACATCTTGGTGCCTCCAGGGTGCGCCACGTAGGGGGCGCAATGTGCTTCAGTCAGGATTTCCTTCTTTAGATCCGGCAGATCGGGCACGCAAATCCGCCCTCGGAACCGAAGGGTGCCGTCCGTTCCCACTGCAAAGTCTCCTTTCTGCTCCGGTGAAATCCTATTTCGTTCCAGCTGCAGCTGTGGATCCGCACCTTGGCCTTCTCGAATCCTCTCCAATAGGGTCGGCGCGACTGTTAAGGACAACAGTCGCTCAACCGTCCCTGCTGGTACCACCTCCAATTTCAATCGTGAGAAATCCGCGATCAAGTCATTCTGCTGTGTGATCGCGCCCGCCGAAGTTCCTTCTGCTTGTCCCTTCCTGCTTAGAGCATGGGCCACCACATTTGCTTTCCCCGGGTGGTACTGGATGGTTAAGTCGTAATCTTTCAGTAGCTCCAACCACCTCCTCTGCCGTAGGTTAAGCTCCTTCTGGGTGAAAAGGTACTTAAGGCTTTGGTGGTCCGAGAACACGTTGCAATGCACACCGTAGAGGTAGTGCCTCCATAGTTTTAGGACGAAGACCACTGCGGCAAGTTCCAAGTCATGGATCGGGTAGTTCTGTTCGTAATCCTTGAGTTGCCTTGAAGCATAGGCTATGACTCTCCCTTGCTGCATTAGTACTCCTCCCAGTCCTATTCGCGACGCATCGCAGTAGACTTCGTAGTCTTCCCCGGGGGTTGGTAAGGCAAGCACAGGCGCTCCTGTTAACCGCTTCTTAAGTTCTTCAAAGTTCTCTTGGCATTGGGCCGTCCAAATGAACTTTACTCCTTTCCGGGTTAGGCGGTTCAGAGGGGTCGCAATTTTCGAGAAACCCTCCACGAAACGTCTGTAGTACCCCGCAAGGCCCAGGAAGCTGCGCACCTCTGTTACTGTGGTCGGCTGGGGCCAGTCGGTCACCGACTCCACCTTCTTGGGATCCACTGCGACTCCTGCTGCTGAGATGATATGCCCCAGGAACCCCACCTCGCGAAGCCAAAACTCGCATTTCTTAAGTTTTGCGAATAGCTCCTGCTCCCTAAGAGTCTGTAGAACAATTCGTAGGTGCTCCTCGTGCTTCTCATCGGTGGTGGAGTAAATTAGGATGTCGTCGATGAAGACCACTACGAACTGATCCAGGAAGGGTCTGAAAACTCGGTTCATCATGTCCATGAACACCGCTGGGGCATTGGTAAGCCCGAATGGCATTACTGTGAACTCGTAATGGCCATACCGAGTCCGGAACGCCGTCTTCGGAATATCCTCGTCTCGAACTCTGAGCTGGTGGTAGCCCGACTGCAGGTCGATCTTCGAGAAGACGGTTGCACCCCGCAGTTGGTCAAAGAGGTCGTCAATCCTAGGTAGGGGATACTTGTTTTTCACTGTGACCTTGTTGATTTCCCGGTAGTCGATGCACAACCGCAAGCTCCCGTCTTTCTTTCGTACAAAGGGCACGGGTGCGCCCCAAGGGGACACACTCGGTCTGATAAACCCCCTGTCCAGAAGGTCCTCCAGCTGCGCCTTAAGTTCCTTCAGCTCCGCGAAGGCCATTCTGTAGGGGGCCTTCGTGATTGGTCGCGTGCCGGGTGGAAGCTCAATAGGAAAGACAACTTCTCGCTCGGGGGGTAAACCGGGTAATTCGGCCGGAAAGACATCTGGGAAGTCCCTCACCACAGGGATGTCGGAGAGTGCTGTGGAGGATCTGGCGGCCAGGGCCACCGACACCCAAAAGGCCATACATCCGCCCTCGACCAACTTCCTGGCTCGGGATGCAGGAATCATGGAAGAAAAGGAAACGCTCTTGCAAGCCAAGTACACGTTCTCCGGAAAATCGGGGTACATCAGTCGCACCTCGCGCTTCTCGCAGTCGATGACTGCAAGGTGCCACGTGAGCCAATCCATTCCGAGTACTACATCATACTCTTTCAATGGAATGACTACCAGATCCCAGGGGCACGGGAGCCTTCCCATCCATAAACAGTTGCGCCTTATGGGATTCATCCCTAATGACGAACGGGACACAGTTCGCCAGTCTCACGAACTCCCTCTGGTACTCCATTACTGTTTTGGTTCCCTGCCTGATGTGGTTGAGGTCGTCCTCCAGTTGTTTCTTCACGCTGTTGGTAAAGAATGCCCCGAATAGCTGCTGTTTAAAGGTAGTCCAGGACGGAAGGGTAGCGCCCGTCGCAGAGCCGGGGCGTACCGTCTTCCACCAAATGCGGGCATTCCCCTCGAGTAGGTGGGCGGCCAGGGGGACTCGTTCGTGGTCTTCCATCAATAGGTCCTCGAATAATTTCTCCATTGTATCCACCCACTTCTCCACGACCCAGGGGTCTGTCGTGTCCCCCTCGAACACTGGCGGGTCGTACTTCTTGAAGTCGGCCAGGTTGGCGCGCACGCGGTCTCGCTCGTTTGGTAGATTCGCCCCCTCCTTCGCGACGTTGGCGGTCGTGGCGGAAGTAGGTATCACTACCATCACACTCGGAGCAATTCCGACGATTGGTGTCGTCGCCGGCCCTGCCGTTGCCGTCGAAGGGGCCACCTCTGGCGCCGTCGGTTGGGTTAAGGGCACCTCAGGCGCCGAGGCCCGGGCAGGGGCAGCCCCTCCTTCAGTCTCCATCATCGGCGGTCCCATTGCCGGTGCAGCTGGCCCCAGGGGAGGGCCCGGGGCAACCTCCGCCGTCGCAGCGGCATGCTGTTGCTGCGTCAGTTGGCGCACGCGGTCGTTCAGGGCTGCCAACTGCTCCGTCATCTCCCGTAGCTGCTGCCTTAGGAGCTGATTCTCCGCGGTCATCGCTACCGCTGCGTCCGCCCCTGTGTCCTCGGCTGTAGATCTAGTCCTGGCCATGATCTGAACATTTGCACGAACCAGTTACTCCTAGTTCAAACAAAACGGAACGCCGCTAATGCTGGCCCTAAAGGGAGAAAAAGAAAAAGGACTCTAATTTCCCCCCCCCCCCCCTTTCTCTCAACGAGCACTCGCGTTTTATTTATCCCGAGTTCACTTTATTACTCAGTAGCCAGAGTATTGCGCCCGTGGATGTCAGGCCCCGACTGTTGTGGTTAAAGTTTACCGCTCTGATACCATCTTAATCTGTCACGCCCCGGGGGTTCGAATCGCGCGGAAGAGGAGCCACCGATGCCCCTAATTCAGCCATATATTTTTTTTTGTAAAACAATACTCCCCGGCGCGTGCCCAGACCCGCCGCATACACAAATTCACTCTGCAAACGGGCAGAGTCTCCTTTGTATATGCACGGCGTCTCAACTACGAAGTGTCTCACAAGGCGTAGCACATACAATCTCTGACCACAACAGTTGGGGTCTCGTACACATACAACCAAACAACTCACATGATATTCTAGCATTCACTTAGAGCATAGAGGCCGGTGTTTTGAAAAGATAAATAATCACAAGGTTTTGAAAGCGGCATCCACACGATGCCATCGTTTGTGAAAACAGTTCGCAAACACATAAATCCCACAAGGTTTGTAAAGCTCGGTGCCCACACGACACCCACGTTTTAAGAATAATTTTCGCAAACGGTTTTCTTTGCTTTTCGTTGTTCAAAACGGCCAAGTAAGAGAGAACGTAATATTCATTCGATTATTCAAAAAGGAAAAGAAAGCAACATCCACTTCGACCCCACGGGGGTGTCGCAATCCACAGCTGGCTAGCATGAATAATAAAAGAAAAGGGAAAGAAGAGTCACTGTATCTGAAGTCACCCAAAAATCAGAACAGCACTCTCGCGTCCTCACCGGTGCCCTAACACTCGCCCCTGGACGAACCTGTCACGGAGTGGGAAGTCAGTGATTAGAAATAGCATGATAAGCATAAGAAAAGCAATAATAGGGCAAACCACAAACACCGGAGCAACCATCCCTCTCATGCATCATCCACCATAACCACACCCTATATCAAAACAACATCGGGCACCTTCCCCGATGTCCACCGCCGAGCACCTGCCTCGGTCGCCGAGCACCTGCCTCGACATCACCGCTCACACCCCCCACCCATGGGGGCCCCCATTCCTAACGCCACCGTCGCGTGGGGTACACGGGTCAACGTACCACTTTTCCGAAAAAGCACACCCTTGCGGTGGCCAAACCGCGGGTGTGCGTGTAGCAAAACTTGAGCCTCAGATTGACATTTAGTATAATAACACAACAGGGTTAGTGCATAAACAGAAGGAGACTGATAATTCCACCTTGCCCCAACATGCTATTTCTAACAGTTAATCCCTATTCCCGCAATCCCCGGGAATGTACCCACCTTGTGTGCGTCGTCCTGCGTTCGTCCAGTCCGCGTCTGTGCACCAGTCGCCAACAGCGTCCCGCACTCCTCTATGTGCGAAAGAGGAGGAAAGAGAGGGATCGTCCGCTTGCCTCCACCGGTCCACCCTTGCCCGTGTGCTTGGTTACTCTTTGCCGGCGGCTACGAGGGAGGAAGAAAAAGAAAAGAGGCGGCCACCAAATAAAAATAAGAGGAGCCCTAATCCTCTTTCCCACACGGCTATATAAATACTAAAAATTAGGGTTTACCTTAAAAGATGTGCGGGTCGCCAACACGGATCCCGAGACGCCTAAGGGGACCCCAACTTCGAGAATTAATTCTGGTCAGACCGGAAGTCGGAAAAAGAAACCGATCGCGCCCGCGCGCTCCGCTCCGCGAGCCCTACCGCCTAAAATTATCTGCGGGCCCCGACGGTCTGTCCGGAAAAACACCAAAAATGAGGCCCTCGGTCGGGCATTACAAGAAGAGGGTGACCAGAAGGGTTAAGGAAAGGCCGGGTCTTACAGAGAGTGTCCTCGATGAAGAAATTGATGAAGAAAATGTTTTCAAAGATGGGATGTAGTGCCTCTGATGAATCAGACTCAGATGATTGATTTTTACCTATTTTTTTTTTCTCTTTTGCAGGTTTTTAAGTTTTTTTAAGTTCTCAGTTCACTTTTGGTTCTTGAACTCTTAACTCTTCCTTCTTTTGTAATTTTGGCTAAGTTTTGTGACAAAAAGGTGGAGAGAGTATAGGAGAACTTTGAACAATGCACAATGCTCTGTGATTGACCATGACTAGACTTGTGTGAGAACAATGCTGAAACTAAGGTAAGTATAACTTTCAACTTTGGTTTTATATGTGTTTTTGATGCATGCCTCCGCTAACTATTGGACTAACTATTTGGGCATGTAATATAACTAACAAGTTGCTTGTTGACTAACCTTTCTGTGACATTTGGATTTGTATTGCTTAGAAGATATGTCGATTTTTTATTGTGATTGTCATACATATCTGAATTTGCAAATGTCATGATGACTATAAACTCTATCTCTGTGTTTGGTTTTGATTGTTGAAAATTCTTGAGGTTACTAACGATCTTTTGTGTCAAGAATGATTTCTTTTGCAGAGATTACAGATGTCTAAGTCTAGAGTCTGTTTTAGGAGTTTAACTCATGTATTTATCTTTATTTGGATCTCCAATGTAAATTTTTGTTGTATGGTGATATCAATAAAAATATCTTTTTGAATTTTCTTGAGTGGATTTGTGTTTTGTCACGAAACCGCCAAAGGGGGAGATTGTTACGGAATTTGAGTTGGCGTATTTCGTGAAATCGGTTAAGTCTTGAAGATTGAAGATGAAAAAGTTGGATCGTATACCTCAATCTCAAGTAAGAAGAATTCAAAAAGATCAGGTACGTTTAATTAAATAAGTTTGATGATCCGAATACTTCTTATAGTGTAGAAACACTTGGATGAATTTTTTATTGCATAAAAATCAAAAACTGGACATTCCATATGTTCAGAGTCCGGATCGGGCTTTACAGTCCGGACCCCGAACATAGGTTAGTTCGTGCATAATTCCAGTCCGGACCCTGAGAATTTCAGTCCAGACCCCGAACGTGGAATTTGCAAGAAAAGCATGAACAGTCCGGACCATGGATTTCAGTCCGGACCCCGAATGTCGTCTTTTCTGGAAATTGTCTGTTTCGCTGAGACAGTCCGGACCGCCAACTCCAGTCCGGACTGTCGTCCTGTAAAATTCCAGAAATGGTTAGTTTTTTATTCTTATCTTCTTCCACAAGTTTTCTAACCTATAAATAGACCCTTTAATTCATCTTTTAAGGGGATGACGCTAAGTGGAAGGAATCTAATCAATCCATAAATATTCCACATATAGAGAAGAAAGGAAATACTTGATTTAATTCTATGTTTCTTCATCTATATTATTAATTTGATTCTAGGTTTTCCAAACTCAGATTTTGAGTAGAATCAAATTAATGAATACTTAGATGGTATTTCCGATTTATTTCTAATCTAAGTATTCGGCGGATCATCACCACCCAAAAACAATGATTTATCCTAAATCGGCGCGTGGACTCGCGTGGCCTTGTGGATTCAAGGTGCTACCGCTCTCGTGGATTCGGAGCGAGGTACGTTCGTGGATTCGAGACGTGCAACTGGGTGAAGACCGTGGATTCGGTCGGACGTCGTGGACTCGACGTTGGACGCCGTGGATTCGGCGTTGGACGCTAATCGTGGATTCGAGCAGCGTTGCGGAGCGAGCGGAGAAGATCTACTAGGAGCATATGGAAAAGGTTGAGCCGTAAGTGTGTACGGTAAATCACCTTGTACGTGTGTTAATTCTAGTGGATTTCACCGTGTTATCGGTCCCGTGGTTTTTTACTCCGGATTGGAGTTTTCCACGTAAAAATCTCTGCGTGTTATTTATTTTTCCGCATTGGGTTTTATATCGCAAAGATTTTTGAGTGTTTATTGTTTACACCTATTCACCCCCCTCTAGGTGTTTTTTCTCCTATTTAGATCCAATTTATACATAACCCAACACGCTCTAGCTAGTCCGCTATCCTCTTACCTCGATCCGCCGCTGATGGCCCAGCAGCTCCCGCAGACGACTCTGCAAAACAAAGGGGAAAAGACAGAAAACAACTATGGGGGTGAGAACTACTAGATAAACCAGTAGCCTCCCCTAGTGGGTAAAGCCTCAACCTTGACGTACCCACTAGGACTACTATAGGCATAAAGGAAAGAACAGTAGTAAGCTATAAAAGCTGCTGATAAAAGGAAACTACCACTACTATACCTCTAAATGCAGTATCAAAGGTAACTGTATGCATGCAACTATAATGCTAGCTGTCTGAATCAACCCAATCAGATGGACTGGTATGAAATCCGGTACTGCCTGCTCTGCTGTCGAACTCAAGAACTCAGTAGGGGACCATCACACAAGGCTCGAAATCCCAAGGGGACCAGCACACAAGGCTCGAAATCCCAATCAGATGGACCGGTACCCGTCACGGTCTAAAGCCTACTCCGGATTGGCACTCGAGGGGAGCAACCCACACGAGTAAAGTAACTCTGTCACACATATCTCAATATAGCAAGACTGGATCAAGACTATGATCAAAGTGGAAAACTCCGTCCACTAATGAAACCCCGATCCCCAATCTGGTGCAATAATAAATACCTGGTCAACCGCCCACTGTCCGCGGTTGCCGCAATACCCCATAAGCCCAAATCTGATAAAGTAACCAACATCTGGTCAACCGCCTAATGTTCGCGGTTACCACAATGCCCCACAATCCATAATCGAGTCTAACCCGTCCGTGACTCGATGACCTAGACTACACTATCCCAAAACCCTACTCAAACTGAGCCACATGCTTCTGAATAAAAAGGAGAGCAACGAAACATGGTTTCTCCTAAGTCAAGTCCCAATATGATAGTGTAGCAATAAATAGTGGCCTAACTAGATGTCCATACAAGCATGCAATTGTCCTCTCTTAAAACTATAGAAAAGTGTCTGATATTTATTTTAAAAAGATTGATCTTACTGTACCAACATGATAAGTCATTTGCATGCGAGATTATGATATAGCATTTGTCCCAACAACAGTGTCCCAATTTAACATAAATGAGCTGTCATATAATTTGTGGGGTCTACTCATGCAATTCACAATTGGAATACCGATTATCAGTTCTAAAATAGGGGATCTCTAATACTCCTAGTGAGTTAGTCAAAAGTGAGGTAAGCAACAACCACCCACCTCGAAAAGCGCAATCCACACCCAAATAGCCTCCTCGCTGTCCACAGTGCTCTAACCCCGCAACTCGCCGAAAACAGTGCATAACTGTACAGAACAACGCACCCGGTGTAAACACAAATCCCAAAATATAGCTTTTGCTGTTTTCCAAACATTACGGAAAAAGATGAGTTTTCACCTCTGTACAGTGCTCCGAAAAATCCAAAAAAAATACGGTTGCGTTCCTTGTGACAAGTAGATCAAAAAGGAGTACTTATACGCCTTGATCCGATGCTCCTAGGCTAAGATATAAATCAAACAAACTGGTGCTATCCAAAATTCATCACAGAAAAAGGGGGGTCAAAAATGCCTCGGGAACCATGCCAAAAGTGTGAAACGGGGCGAAGTGGTCAACACGAAAATCGAAGCCTTACCTCTTAGAAATACGCTGTCGTAGAAATCGCCCAAATATCCCTCTTGGTTTGCGCACAGGAAAATCCCGACTGAAATGCAACGGAAACGGGCCGAAATGGAGAAAAGTCAAAACGAACTGTAAAACCGAGATCGCCGCTATCGAGCCTCCAAAAATCCTGGGAATCCACCACGAGATCAAAAATTACAAGAGGAACAACTTTGCTGTAAAGCTCTCCCTCTCATTCCCTCACTAGAACTCAAAAAAAAGGAGAGAAAGAGAGAGAGGTGGAGGTATTTATAGCCCAAAAAAATAATTGAGGTAATTACCTCTGTGTCCCCAAAACTGGGCGCCCGAAACTTTTCGGGCCCACACAGTGCGGCCCGCAGCCCGGCCCAGCCCGCGCCCGAAAATACCTGGGAGCGACACATGTCCACAAAACAGCGGACAGCGGCGCCCGTGAATCGGGCGCCGCCACGCGTCCCGCCCACGGCTCGGCGCCAACCGCTGGCGCGGCGCCACGTGGCGCGGCGCCGCCCCGCCCGACACGCGAGCTGGCGCGGCAGCGCGCCGCCCGCGCGCCTGCGCCCGCATGCGCGTACGGCCGCAGCCGCGCGCCCGTGGGTGCACTGCGCGCACATGGGCCGCCCAATCCGGGGCCGCCACGTGGCGCGCCCCGATCCATGCGCCAGCCGCGCTGCCCCGTGGACCGCGCAGCGCAGACCCGCCAATGGGCGGTTGCCACGCGTCCCCGCCGGTCCACCATGCACCAGCGCCATTACTCCGTGGACCAGACACGGTGTGCCGGCCAATCACAGCCCGCCACGTGTCCTAGGCCGGTCCACGGCTCCCCCTGTGCACCATTTTGCACAGAAAACTTCCGAGTGTCCGTTTTTGGGCGTCCGGACTCAGAAAAATACAAGTAAATAGCCATTTTTAAACGTTTTTCTGCGCTGAATCCAAATATGGCCTCCAAACAGCCTGAAACCACTTCTAAAATTCGACAAACACAGCCGAAAGACAGGCTCTAACCCAAACCCTCTCTGAGTCCATCCAACACATCCCTTTGACGTGTTGTGGGCCTGACACACCAATAACAGGTGTTCCACACCCCAAAACATAGGGAAAAGCTACACGGGGATTTGGGTTACTACAGGTTTTTCTTTTTAGGTCCGGGAATCGTGCGAGGACGCAAGTCTTTTCTGAGTGTTCCGGTCGAGGCATCTTGAGGTGGGTACACCCTTAGAACCTTCTTATTGTATAGATGGTTATTGTTATGTTTATCGTAGTAAGGGATAATATGAGTTGATGACTAACCCCATGTTCTGCACGTGTATCGGCACTTATACTTTTTGGAGCAACGAGTGTCGCAGGTGGACACTCGTTTTATTATGGTTACTATGCTCATGGTTGCTTCACGCACACCAGCGATTTGGCCACCGCACTGGTGTACTTTTTCGGAGAGGTGGTACGTTGACCCGTGAACCCCACAAGGTGACGTAGTGGGGGACCCTATAGGTGGGGGGTTAAAAGCAACAAGGTGAGAGCGATGCGTATTTCTGAGGTAGGTGCTCAGAGCGGATCGTATTTCTGAGGTAGGTGCTCAGAGCGAATCGTATTTCTGAGGTAGGTGCTCAGAGCGGATCGTATTTCTGAGGTAGGTGCTCAGAGCGGATCGTATTTCTAAGGTAGGTGCTCAGAGCGGTGCGTATTTCTGAGGCAGGTGCTCAGTTCTGACTTTTACAGGGGGTTGTGATTGACTACATGAGGGGGAGTGGGGATACTTTGGTCTTTCGGTTTGCGATACTCTTAGTTGTTTTTAGCATCTTGCACTCTTTACGTTACTCCTTATTCTTCGTGTCTTTGACTTCCCACACTGTGACAGGTTCAGTCAGGGGTGGGATCCGGGACGACGGTGAGGCCGCGACAAGAAGGATTTAGCCTTTTTCTTGGCTGGTGACTTCTGCCCTTTTTCTTAGTTGTTATTTCAGTTGGTTAGCCTTTGTGCTTGTGACTCTATTTTTCGTGGATGGTGTGGATGTTGGGACGGACTTGTGACATTGTGATTGACCGGTTTTACTTATGCGTTTTGGACGACCGTTTTAAAATACAGAAAAGAGATTGTGAAATTGTTTTAAAAACAGGGTGTCGTGTGTACATCATTTTGTAAATATGTGGTTTTATCCTTTCAAAACTGAATGCCGTTCGGAAAAGTGATTGCGAAAATATTTTAAAAACAATGTGTCGTGTGGGCACCGTTTTCCAAACCCGTGGCTTTATCCTTTCAAACTTTCGTTGGTCAATGTAATTATGGAATGTTTATTAGTTACTCTTTTAGTCTTCATCTTGACTGGTGTGGTTAAAGTATAAGTTGTGAAAATGGCACCGTACACATACAAAGGAGACTCTGTCCGTTTGTGGGGTGACTTTGTATGTGTGGCGGGTCTGGGCACATGCCGGAGGGAGGGAATGTTTTAAATATATATATATATATATATTATTGCGCTATTTTCCGCTTTAATAAACCCCCGGGGCGTGACATCACATCTCTGACCCACTAGCTGGAAATACTCAATAGCTGGGATCCACCGTCGACTCAAACGGCTCCCAAGACTAGCACTGATCTATCCACAGCTACCAGACTCCACTCGGCCCCCAGACACGAGTGTAACATACATCTCCCAACAACCCAACCACTCGGCCCACTCCTTAGGCGAGGAACACTCTAAGTCTAGGAAAACGAATAAAAGTGTGGGAGTGTCTAAAGCATAAATAAACTAGCTCAAGTTTGGTTTTCTACTAGTCTTGTTGAAACATGCAACATATGACAGGGTGCTAGGTCAAAATTCCAAATAATAGCATTTAGTTTAACATGAACATAAACGGGGAACATTAACAGGCATGATCTCAATATCAACAAAAGAAAATAAATATCCTCTCTCACCAACATGCTTTCTATCTCATCTCACAAACATGTATGCTCACTAACATATAGAATTAGAAAACCGTCCACCGGTTTTGGAGACGAAAGAAACCCACCTGAATGCGCGCATCGATCCGAAGTCCAAATAAGCTGAAATAGAATGGGGATACTCCTCAGGTTCCCACGATCCCAACGAGCCCAAAAATACCAGAAAACTCCTCCCGGCCGTTGAGATACAGACCAAACACCGCGGTAAGCAAAAATCCCCAAAATTCCAACTCTGCAGAAAATCAGTCCAGAAGAAGTCAAAATATCACCTTTGAGATGATCTCCAAAAATTCCAATAAAAATATGTCTGCGATCCTCGCGAAGCATAGATGTCGATCGATTCCTTATGGGCTGAAATTCGATAACCGAGCACCGAGATAAAAATCAAACAAGCTTCACTATCTAGAAAAACCCGCAACAAGAAAGGGGTTCAAAGATGCTCCGAAAACCTCAATAAAAACCCAAAACTGAGAGGAGTGGAAAACAAGAAAATCGAAAATCGGCCAACAACTCCATCGGGTTAGCCCAGGAGAGTCCGTGGACGAAACGTCGACGGGAAAGATCGGTATCGAAGGCACATCGAAGCTCACGATGTTGAGGAGGAAGATGAGGAAACGAGTTCTAAAAAATCTTTGCGATCCCAAATATCGAAGAAGAGTCGCCGTGAAAGGTTCCTGTGGAAGGAGGGCTCAAGAGAGGCTCGGAAAAACCCCAAAAGAAGGCACAAATGGGCTATTTATAGCCCAAATCCATAAAAATGGGGTTTCGGATTCGGGCGCAAGAATCGGGCACCCGAAACCCGCCCCCTGGCTCCACACTGTGCGCTCCCGGATTCACCCGGGCGTGACACGTGTCCACACGGGGTTCACGGTGCGGCGCACGGAGCGCGGTCTGTGTCGGGCCGCCGGGTCCATGCGCCCGCCAACGGGCGCGTGCCATGCGTACTGGCGTGGTCCACGGTGCGCCACGCCCGATGCGAGTGGCGCCTTGACTCCCGCGCCGCCGCCCGCCCAATGGGAGTCCGCAATGTGTCCGTTACGCCTCGTTCGCTGGTCCCGGTGCACGCCAAGTGGATCGTGGACCGGCCTACCCGAAAATCCGGCCCGTTAGGCCTATTTTGCCCAAAAATAGCCGATTTTCAACATTTTCACGCCCTGAGTCCGTTTTTGGCATCCGTTTGACACACAACGGGCTCGATACACCAAAAATAGGTGTTTTCTCACCACCGACCACCCAGTCAGGCCGCACGAAAAAATCGGGACACCACACCAAATCCGCAAAGCAAGGTCTCAATGGATTCCTCTTCGAGAGTAGATACAAAACAAGCCAAAGAACTCCAAAATTCATGTACAAATTATCGAGAAAATCCATAAATATTATGAACTATCCAAAGTTGTAGGCCTATCTCTTGTGAAGATCCCAAACCAAAAATCAGCTAAAAACTCCAAGAGATGAGTTCTGTAGAGGCCTTGCACTAAAACGCGACGGTGGTGGCTAAAAAACGGCAACAATGTTGAAGTTCCTTAACTTGAGGAAGAAGATGATGTAGAAGCTCCAAAGTCCTCAAAGGTGATCAAGAGTGGTGGAGGACAAGTAGAAGAAGTTCTCAGCTCAAGCTCCAAAAATGGCTGGGTCTAAAAAAGAAGAAAGGTGGAAGAGGAAGACTATTTATAGCCCAAGAAATGAACCAATTCTCCGCAGTTGGGCCAGAATTCGGGCGCCCGAATTCTCCCAAGCCCGGCCCGCGACGACCGCCCAGACAGGTGTCGTGCATTCGGCAGCGCCCAAATCTCGCAATCTGCTGCTCCCGACGCGCCACGTGTCCCAATCCGCGAGTAGGTGGCCTTGGCGAATGGTAGCGCGATGCGTGGCTGCATGGGGACGCAGCATCACCGCCTGCCCCACGCGTGTGCTGCGCCAACGGGCGCGTGCCGCTTATCCCGTGGTCGGCCCGTCGCCTGGCGACGCATGGCCTCGCGTGGATACCGTGGTCTCGATGCACGCGCCTGGCCCATGTACAGGCAATAAGCCCGATAAGCCAATTAGGCCTAATAAGCCTGAAAACACCGTTTTTCGCTATTTTTGCACGCTGAGTCTGTTTGACGCGCAACGCTCTTGATACACCAAAAATAGGTGTTTTCTCACCGCCGACCACACAATCAAGTCACACGGGAATTCGGAACACCACATCCTCCCCCACTAAAAGAAAGTTTCGTTCTCGAAACTAAAACATACCTTAGTCAGGAGTCTCGAACAGGTAGGGATAGACATCCATCATCACTGTCTCCAGCTCCCAAGTAGCCTCCCGCTCCTCGTGATTACTCTACACAACTTTCACGTACGATATAGCCCGATTACGCAATTCCCTCACCTCACGTGCCAGAATTCGCAACGGGCGCTCCTTGTAGCCCAGATCCTCTCCGATCTCAAGTGGTGTGAAGTCAATCACGTGCGAGGGGTCAAAAACATATCTCTTCAGATCTGAGACGTGGAAAACATCATGGACTCCTGCCAATCGCGGGGGTAGAGCAACTCTGTATGCAACCGGGCCAACTCTCTCAAGTACCTCAAAGGGTCCAATAAAACGGGGACTGAGCTTCCCATGAACTTCAAATCTCCGGACCCCCTTCGAAGGCGAGACTTTCAAAAAGACATGATCTCCAACCTGGAACTCCAAATCTTATCGTCGAGTATCAATGTAGCTCCTCTGTCGACTCTGGGCAGTCTCAAGATGTCGTCGTATTAATCTGACCTTTTTCTCTGCCTCCTGTAGGATGTCGGATCCCAAAATCCTCATCTCACCCACGTCACTCCAATGTAGAGGTGATCGACACCTGCGTCCATACAACGCTTTAAACAGAGCCATCTGAATACTCGCTTGATAGCTGTTGTTGTACGCGAACTCAACTAATCTAAGGTGTCGATACCACCCTCCTCCAAAATTCAGGACACACGCTCTCAATATATCCTCGAGAGTCTGAATAGTACGCTCAAACTGTCTATCAGTCTGTAGGTGAGCATGGAGTGTACATGGAGGTGGTGCGGCTACATGAAGTGCCCGCCTCGTTTAGGTACATCTGTGCAAGTCGATCCAATGGCCAGGTCATCTGTGCTGGTAGAAAGTGAGCAGACTTGGTGAGTCTATCCACGACCACCCAAATTGCATCTGCTCCGCTCTGCGCTCTCGGCAGTCCCACGACAAAATCCATGATGATATGATCCTATTTTCACTCGGGGATTGGGAGACTTTATAACTTGCTAGCAGGTACCCGGTGCTCTACTTTTACTTGCTAACAAGTTAGACAATGAGCTACAAATCTCCCAATGTCCTGCTTCATTCCATTCCACCAAAAATGTGCCTTGAGATCCTTATACATCTTAGTCCCACTATGATGAATAGTATAAGGTGTATAATGGGCCTCTCTCATGATCTACTCTCTGATCTTAGTGTTCATAGGCACACAGGCTCGGTCCCTGTACCACAGTACGCCCGAAGCATCCACCGAAAAATCCCCTATATGATCAGTCTGGATTTGCTCTCTAATCCTCATCAAGTGGGGGCCCTCACTCTGTCTCTCTCTAATCCTATCCAATAAAGTGGACTGCACGACCAAAGATATCAGTCTAGTAGAGACCCCAGGGGATACAACCTCAAGCTCTAATCGCCTCATCTGCTCAATAAGTGGCGCCTGCTGGCCGGTAATCATCAAACTCAGACTCTGCACTGCCCTCCTGCTCAAAGCATCTGCTACAATATTGGCCCTGTCGGGGTGATACAAGATGCTCACATCATAGTCCTTTAGTAATTCCAACCACCGACGCTGCCTCAGGTTCAGCTTCTTCTGGGTGAACAGATACTTCAAACTTTTATGGTTGGTGAAGATCTCGCAGTGCTCGCCGTAATGATAGTGCCGCCAAAGTTTTAAAGCAAAGACTACAGTTGCCAACTCCAAATCATGGGTAGGGTAATTTTTCTCGTAATCCTTCAATTATTAGGAAGCATAGGCAATTACCCTACCATGCTGTATCAGTATGCATTCAAGGCCGCTATGTGAGGTGCCATTGTAAATCACATATCAATCTCCCATGACCAGGAGAGCAAGGATCGGCGATGTCATCAACCTCTACTTCAACTCCTCAAAACTGCTCTGACAGGCTTCATTCCAGATGAATTTGATCCCCTTCCTGGTCAGACGAGTGAGGGGAGAGGAGTGCTTCACAAAGCCCACCACAAACCGACGGTAATACCCAGCTAGACCCAAAAAACTCCTCACCTCAGTGATAGTCGTCGGTCTCTGTAGTAGCCCCGATTCCCGTGTAGCTTCTCCCATGACCCACGATGTGGAACACCTGTTATTGGAGTGTCGGACCCGCAACGCGTCAAATAGACGCGTTGGACGGACTCAGTGAGGCTTCTGGATTGAGCCTGCCCTTCGGCTATTTTTGTCAGAATTTAGAAAGGGCTTTAGGCTAATCCGAGGTCATATTTGGATTCAGCGTGGAAAAACGTCGAAAACCGGCTATTTACTTGCCTTTTTCGGAATCCGGATGCCCAAAAAGGGACTCCCAGAAGTTTTCTGCGCATTTTGGTGCATGGGGGAAGCTGTGGACCGGCTGGGTGCCACGTGGCAGCCTTGGATTCGCCGGCGCATGCGGCGCGGTCCACATAGGATTTGTGCTGGTGCATGGACCGGGCGCGGGGGACATGTGGCAGCTTCGGATTTGCGGGCTCACGCGGTGCGGTCCACGGCGTCGTGCGGGTTGGTGTATAGACTGAGGTGGGCCACGTGGCGGCCTGTGAGTGGCCGGCTCTGGAACGCGCTGTCCACGCATCAGGCGGAGCAGGCGGGGCAGGTGGGGGCAGGTCGGGGCAGGTGGCCGCCGTACGCGGGGCGCCACGTGGCGCCCGGCGATTGGCGGGCGCCACCCGCTCCGCTGCTCCCTGTCGGGCCACGTGGCAGCGCCCAAATGGCCGGGCGCCCGCTGTCCCGTGTTCGGGACACGTGGCGCGCCCAGGTAGATTTGGGCGCTGACAGGATCCAGTGTGGGCGGGCACTGTTTGGCACTGTAGCCACCCGAAACTTTTCGGGTGCCCGAAATTGGGGCCCAAAAGCCCAATAGTTGCTTTTTTTGTGGGCTGTTGGGTGAGGCCTATAAATAGGCCATGTTCTTTAGCCTTTTGCCCTTTTTCCCGAGCTCCTCTGCCTCTGAGGCCTAAAGTGACTTTTATCTTCATCTTGTTTTGCTTCTTGCGAAGGAGTTTTGGAATTTTTGGAGGTCGCGGCATCAACGTCTTCGGCGAGTTAGCGCAGTGCGACGTTCTTTTGTCGATGGCCCATTTCCGTCGCGTTTCGGTCCACGAGGTCCACAGAGCTACCCCGACAGAATTTTTGGACAATTTTCATAGCGTTGGATTCACGAGAGGTAAATCTGCGATTTTTTTATTTTTCACTCCTCCCAGATTTGAGTTTTTCTAGGGGTTTCTGGTATATTCTTTAGCCCTACTTTGCTGGTGGTTATTCCTGGACAGCAGCACCTTGATGGATTTTTATCTCTACACTTGAGTATCGGAATTCAACGTTTAAGGACTCGATTGACATATACGCATCGCAAGGATTGCTGTCGTATTTTTATTAGAATTTTTGGAGTTTTTCTCGCAGGTGATAATTAAACTTCTCTGGGACTGAAATTTCAGGAAACTGTACACTTGGAATTTTTGTGTTGACTGTAACTTTGGACTATATCTTTGTACCGAGGAGGAGTTTTTGAGTGCTTTTGGACCTGTTGGAATTGTGGGAATTGAAGGATTATTTCCGTGTAGTTTCAGCTTTTTGGACTTTGGACAGCTTTGCTCTTCCTAGTGGGTTGCTTCGTCTTCAAAACTGGCGGACTGATCAGTAATTCTATATTGTATGAATCATGCATGATTGTAAGTGTATTAGGAAGCATGCTAGAAAGAGAGTATTGATGTTACTTGTGTTGCTATGATGATCATATTGATTTATTGCTTCCTAAATCTGTAAACGAAATGCTATCTTTGGAACTTGACCTAGCACACCGTCGTATGCTACATGTTTAACCAGACTAGTAGAAAACTCTATCTTAGGCTAGGTTTATTTTATGCTTTAGACATCCACACGTTATACTCTATTCCTGGGCTTAGAGTTTCTCCTCGCCCGGGTAGCGGGCCGAGTGGTTGGGATTTATTGTTAGTATCGGATGCATGTTACACTCGTGCTTGGGAGCAGAGTGGAGTCTGGTAGGTGTAGTTGCTGGTCTTTTATCTGTGGCGGGAGCCGTTTGGGTGAACGGTGGTCCCGGGATGTCTTGCTTTTCTGTTTATGTGTCGCCACAGTGTTAGTGGCAGTATTATACCAGTCATAGCAGGACCTTGAACCCAGAACCTTTTTAGACACACATGATTTTAGTCAACCAATGTTTTCTTCCAAACATCGAAGGGTCGCCGGAGTCTGTTCTTATTTGATTGGACGAAGGCATTAGCCCTTCGGGGTTTGGGCATAAAAACTTGTTTCCTGACTGTTTTTCCTAAAAAGAACTAAAAAAATTATTAAAAATGGGTTTTTCTCAAATCAAGATGGTTTTTCAAAAAGGAACTACTTTTAGTCCTCACCCCGCGTGGGTTTGAGTGAAAAATGGTTTTCAATAATAAATGTCACATTTTTCCTTTAAACTTCCCCACTCGAGAGGATTCGAGTGGTCTGGGTTCTAAGGGCTGCCTTTTTCTTAGGGTCGAGAACAACGAAAGGCTATGCCTAGAGCCTGTTCTTGTTTGATTTGGGTTGTAGGTTCTAGTCTTTCGGGGTTCCCGGACCCTTCACTGTTGTTGGCTGGGGAGTATACCCCCAGCTAGTGAGTTGATGTTCTTTTTGGGGAGCCGTTGGGTTGACAGTGGTCCCGACTGTTCGAGTCATTCCTATTAGTGAGTTAGAGAGGTTGTAATGTACCGGATTTTGGTATATAAATAAATCTAAATAAAATGGTATGAAGTGCTATTTTATTGAATTTATAGAAGTAAAGGATGACCTGGGAATGAATTGGGCCCAAATCGGAATTTGAATGTGAGATCTTGAATCTTACATGAGAAAGTGGGCCCAGATTGTAAGTGAAAAATCCACAGTTTTAGAAAATTCCGAGAAAATTACGGGAGCTCCGTAAATGTGTTTTAAGGCCACAGTAAAAGTTTCGCATTGATCGGACACCCGGATAGTGAGAACGGGCTTCGCCAGCGAAATTAAATACAATGGGACTTTTGGCGACCCAGAAGTGGTCCAAAATGAAAAATTTAAGTACCATGAGGTAAATTAAGTTAAACTGTGGCTGCCCGTCAAATTTGAGCGGAAACGGCCGAGAAACGGGCAAAAACAGACAAAAACGGGCGAAACTGGGATTGGGCCCAAGTTTCGGGCGACCGAAAGTGAGAACCGGGCGCCCGGAAAGTACTGTAGCAAATCGACTGTTATGGGCTACAGCGAACCGGGCTGCACTGTAGCGAACCCGGTTCACTGTAGCAGCCCAGTCCAAAAGTGATGCGCCCGAAAGTTACTGTAGCAGCGCCCGAATCCCGAGTTGGCACGGATCCTGAGGCAGTTGGCACGGATCCCGAGGCAGTGGGCACGGATCCCGAGGCAGTTGGCACGAATCTCGAGTCAGTTGGCACGGATCCCGAGGCAGCGGGCATGGATCCCGAGGCGGCGGGCATGAATCCCGAGGCACGGGGGCGAATCCCGAGGCGTGGCAGCGCGCGCGGCGCGCTGTGGCGCGCGGCCCGAGGCGCGCGTGGTAGGTGGGGAACGCCACGTGGCGTCTCCTCATTGGACCTTTTGATCGAGGGAGCGGGGGCGCATCGGGAACGCGCGTGGGCACTGGCGCGGCGTCAGCAGGCAGGGCCACGTGTCGGCCTCCCATTCGCGGGTCAGCGCGCGACGTGACGCATCGCTGCGGCCGTGCGTCAGAGCGGGCGCGAGTGCAGTCCACGTGGCGGCCGCCGCGGTCCCGTGGTCGCGGTGCACGGGTCCAGGGACACGTGTCGTCCTCTGGTTGGTCGAGCGGTGGTGACGTGGCGCCTAGCTGGCATGGCGTGGAACGTGGACCTTGGCGGGAAAGTTACTGTAGCCGCCCGGAAGTTTTCGGGCGCCCGAAATGTTGCTCCCGAAAGTCCGAATTCGGCCTATATAGGCCCGAATGGCCCCATTTTCCTCCTTTTCTCCTTTTTGGCTTCACCCGAGCGTACCAGGAGGGGAGCGGGCGACTTCGAGGCGGGGTTTTCGAGGGCGCACGAGCGCGCCGTGGACTCCGGGGAGCGCGCAAGGTGCTCCAAAGAGGCTAATGGGCGCGATGGACGTCACGACGTTGTCGAGGTAGGCCCCCCCGTGTGTCGTTTTTGTGGTATTTTTGGCACAGTTTTGAAGTTTCCTTTTGGATTTTGGATTTGACCCCATGCCCACGTGCGTGGTAGGGACCCAACTTTTCTGTGCCGTTTTGCTGTGAAAGTGTCGCGGCATTTTGGACGCGCCTCATTTTACGTGCAAGCTCGTGGGAGATGTGCACCGTTTTGCGTGCGGATACGGCAAATGTGCGCAGTTTTGGACGCGAACTTGGAAAATGTGCACCGTTTTGCGTGCAACGTTGAGAAAGGAACATGCACCGTTTTGCTTGCCAATACGAGGTATGTGCTCAGTTTTGCGTGCAGGTTGGACTAACGGGCACCGTTTTGCGTGTAGACTCTAACGTTGCATCTCATTTTTCGTGCAGGGCTAGAAAAATGTGCACCGTTTTGCGTGCAATCCTACAGTAGAACGTGCACCATTTTATGTGCTAATACGGGGTACGTGCTCCGTTTTGCGTGCGGGTTGGACCAATGCGCACCGTTTTACGTGTAGATTCTAATAGTTTGCATCATTTTTCATGCAAGGCTAGAAAAAATATGCACCGTTTTGCGTGCAACCCTACAGTCAGACGTGCACCGTTTTGCATGCAGATTCGATGTACGTGCACCGTTTCGCATGCAGATCGTGTTGTCGCGCACCGTTTTGCATGCCGACCCTAATATTGTGCATCATTTCTCGTGCAGGGTTAGAAAAGACCTGCACCGTTTTACGTGCAACCTTAAGAGAAGCATGCTCCGTTTTGCTTGCAAACCCGAGATATGTGCACCGTTTTGCGTGCAGGTTGTGTTGTCGCGCACCATTTTTCGTGCAGGTTAAAATGGCACGCACCGTTTTGCGTGCGGATTTTTAATGATGTGCACCATTTTGCGTGCAGGTATGGTGGACGTGCATCGTTTTGCGTGCGGACTCGAGGGATGTGCACTGTTTAGCGTGCAAGCTCGAGGAAACAAGTGGAATCGCACGGAGACCAATTGCAAGTGTCTACAAGCAATTGGGGGCACACAAGGTGGGGAATTCTGCCGAAATCGGGTGACCTCTCCCCTTGCTCCTTTGCTTTTCAATTCGAAGCATGATAGTAGCCTGTTTGAGGCGTTAGGTAATTATGATTAAGATTGCCTGTGTAGATGGATTCAGATGAAAAAGTGCAACTGTTGGTTGCCAGAGATAGAGGAATAGATGTGCATGTGCAAATGGACACAGAGGAAAAGTGCAACTGTTGGTTGCCAAAGATATATGATGAATATGCATGCGTAGAAGTAATTACTATTTGATGAATGAAATGAAAATAATTGCATGCATGAAAAAGATTAGCTATTTATGATTGTGATCATGTTAGGGTATAACCCTAGGAATCACGTGACATAAGGGAACAACATTTGTTGGTAGTAAGACTAGGAGAAAACCTAGTATAGGGGTTTGACGAGTGACATCAACTTAGGAGTTATCCTATGATGGATGAGTGGCATTGTCTTAGGAGATAACCTAAGGACATTGGGTAGAGTGATCAACATAGAGTCAAGGAACTCTAGGACGGATATGACATGGGACTTAGGTAAAGGAAACCTAAGGAGAACTAGTGATCAACATAGAGTCAAGGAACTCTAGGACGGATATGACATGGGACTTAGGTAAAGGAAACCCAAGGAGAGCTAGTGATCAACATAGAGTCAGGGAACTCTAGAATGAGTGTGACATGGAACTTAGGTAAAGGGAACCTAAGGTGAGCTAGAAGAGTTTAAACTCACAAACAAGAAAATAGAGTTAAGTTGACTCTAGGATTCAGTAAGGAATCAGGAAAATAGGAAAAATGGATCAAGTGTGGAGACATGAAAGGAAAAACAGGAAATTAGAGTCAGTGTAACCCTAAATCCAGGGTGGAATCAGGAAAAAGGGGATTAGATCCCACGGTTAAGAATTTAGTGAACATGACCCCAGAGAGTCATAGGGCGTCTGGGTAAATGGATAGACTAGTTTAACTTCAAGTAGAGTTAAACAAAGGAAAGTGGAAAGGATCAAGTGTGGAGACATGAAAGGAAAAGATAATGGAAATAGGGTTAATAAACTCTAAGCCTGATAAAATGGAAAGCGACTATTGTCCTTGTGACATAGTGCAAACCTTAAGGGTAATTGAAGCATAAGGGCTGTAAATTGAGAACAAGATGTTCCAACCTGAATTGGTGTTAGAGACACCCGAATTATCCTAGAGTAAGGAACTTAGGATAAAAGAAATAGAGCTTAAGAGAAAGCTAAAAGTGGCAAAAAAAGTATAAAGAGAATGTAAATGGTGCCTTCAAATTTGAGACTCGTCAAGTGGAGCAGGACTCCCTGGGCAGTGACCTGTCGAACGAGATACTTTCGAAAGGCTTAAAGTTAAAAGCAAGCTAAAAGTGGCTAAAAAGCATAAAGATAATGTAAATGGCACCTTCGAATTTGAGACTCGTCAAGTGGAGCAGGACTCCCTGGGCAGTGACCCATCGGACGAGGTACTTTCGAAAGGCTTAAAGTTAAAGCATAGAGCTAAATGCTCAAAGGAATGAGAAAGTGATTTGCCAGTGGCAAAAAGGGAGCTATAAGCTCGAATAAGAAAGAAAAGCAAGTGTTCAAAGGCAAAGAGGCTAAGAACTAAAGTAAAAAGAGAAAGAAAAAAGAAAAGAAAAGAAAGAAAATTAAAGATAAAGCGGGCGGACCTACGGTGAGAAACGCAGCCCATGTTGGAGTTGCAGGCAGTGCCCCTCTCCCGGGTAGAGACCCGTTCGGGACGTTTCTTCCGTAGGACGGGGTAACACTTGCGAGTGTTATCGGCAACCTTAGAAATCTTATCTTATGGTAGCAGGACTACCGGGCTGGGGCCCGTTGGATAAGAAATTTCTGAGGGTTAACTTGAACTAAAGCACCAGAATTTAAAGAATAAAGAGAAATTTGAGTGGCCAAGATGGTCGGGTTAGTTTGACCCTGTATACAGCGGCATAGTGGCCGAGTTGGTGATTAGTAGCCTAGTATGACTAGACAGAGTAGTGCTGGGTCGATGAGTATATACAGACAGTGATATATTATTTTGCATAGCTGTATTTTGATATCGAGGATTTTAGTTTCCTAGCACTATTATTATTGCTTCCATTGGACCAAGTGGTGTAGGACACTTTTTCTCGGTGGTTGAACCCACTGGGAACTCAGATGTAGTTCTCACACCCCTTGGGTGACCTCCCCACAGGTTCGGGTATGGATACAGCGGTCGAGACGGTCCAGATGCAGACGGCGAGGCATACGACAGGGGCAAGGGCCCAGCAGCATAGAGACCTAGAGGGTCTAGCAGAGGTATTGTGACGCCCCACTTCCCAGGGGGTCACCCATCCTAGAACTACTCTAGCTCTAGCACGCTTAACTCTCATGTTCCTCTTGGATCTTGCTACCATCCAAAATGCTATAGCCGGGTTAGAGATTTAGTCCTATTATATTATTTATATAGAGGACTAATCCAAATTCCGGGGGTGTCACATTCTTCCCCCCTTTAAGCCCTGACGTCCACGTCAGGCTCAAGCACACTCACAAGCACCAGGCGATGTGAGACTCGTCTCGCTAGCCTTAGCCGACCTTGTGAGGAGCTGCACTCCACTCACAACGGTCAATAGCGGGGGAGCCTCGCTCTACCCGCTATATAACCCTGGCTCAGCCGAGACTCATCTCACATTTCCGGCTGGTGAATGGCTCTGATACGAACTGTGACGCCCCACTTCCCAGGGGGTCACCCATCCTAGAACTACTCTAGCTCTAGCACGCTTAACTCTCATGTTCCTCTTGGATTTTGCTACCATCCAAAATGCTATAGCTGGGTTAGAGATTTAGTCCTATTATATTATTTATATAGAGGACTAATCCAAATTCCGGGGGTGTCACAGGTATCCCATTTATATATTTCTTGAATGAACCTTGTATGGTGAGGAATTTATGTAAAAGAATTGTAATAATTTTATTTGCAAGTTCAGAGATGTAAAGTGTAATAAAGTAATGCATGGTTCACTCTTGTATGCTTTCATTTCCGCATTAACTGTTTGTTATTGAATGAAAGTTTTAAATTTGTAGAGATTTTTAGTACTCTGATATTGAGCTTCCGCATACACTTATTGTGTTATTATGGATGTTACCGTTCCTTTCGGGTAGAAAAAGGTCTTACCCGATTGGCGGGTCTGTTAGCGTGCCCGAACTGTACAAATTGGCGGGCTCGGGGCGTGACAGAGGTGATTTGGGTACTGTCGATCTTGTTGATCGTGGATTGGACTATAGCCTGCATGAGCCACATTTGAGCTCGACAGAGATGCGCGGATACTTTCCTCGGTGGGGTTGCGCCCCTTGAGTGCCACTCCGGAGTTGGGCCTGTTACTTTGCTATCGCGACTTGTCTACGCAGTCCCTCAAGCTGGGCCAGTTTTGGCAGTCACGGACGCCCTACGTAAGTCCGGTCCTCCTTGGATGTAACGGCAGTAGGTAGGTGCAGGTTTGACTGGACCCTATGTGGCAGTCAGTGTAGATTGGGTGATTATGTTTGAGAGACAGTAGATGCATCATGTTTCCATCTGTTCCACTTCTTGAGCATTTAGACAGAGGCATAGTAGCTGTAGAGTTATTTTCTAGCCTTTACTTTCAGTACTGCATTTGTTACTTTTTGCCTCTATAGACTTAGTGGGCAGACCGTCGGGCTTGTTGGCGGTACACTACAAGAAAATTGCCCTGTAACGAAAGGAAAAGTCATCGTTATTGCTCCATTTTTCGTCGTTAAAAACAAATAACGACGGGATAAAATGTCGTCGTCACCCGTCGTTATAGCTTTCCTTACTAAAAGAATTAACGACGGTTTAGAAAAACCGGTCGTTATTTCTTTTTAACGACGGAGAAATTTACGGTCGTTAATCAGTATTCATTAGTGACCATATAAACCGGTCGTTATTGCTTTTTAACGACGAAGAAATTTTCGGTCGTTAATCAGTATTCAGTAGTGACCATATAATGCAACAATAGCGACCTATTCGTCGTCGCTAATAAGCTTATGATTTAGAAGTTTGTAAATTTAACGACCAATATTTTCGTCGCTAATAATTAAATTATTACGAAATAATATGACAATAACGACTAAAGTTGTCGTCGCTAAAAGTAAATCTTTAGAAAAAGGGTATAATAATAACGACCAGTATTTTGGTCGCTAAAAATGTACGTTTTGAAAAAGGTATAATAATAACGACCAGTATTTTGGTCGCTAATAAATGTATAATAATACAGCATATATATTACCATTAAACCATATATCAACAAATACAATAGAGAAGACATTACATTCAATTAAAACTACATTCACATACACACCATTGAAACAAAATAATTATCAAAAGTATTGTCATCAAACATGCAACCATCACATACACACTTCAAGATCATTCAATAAGAAGTAAGCAACTTGATTAACTATTATTTTTCCAATAAGAAGTACATTAAACATTTATCAAGAGAAAGCCGTTACATTAAGGGTAAGAAGATATCATGAACAAATCACTTTTGTATATGCTATTCTACATGTACAATCCAAGAGATCTATAACTAACAAACTTCAAGATCACAAACAATGAGGGACCTGCGGTACCCTGCCGATCAGCCCATGAACAGCTCCACGAGTTGGTATTGCATAGGGTTGAGGATGAGGAACTCCAGGGAATGGAGGAAGTGGAACTCGAGGTAGGGGATACCCCGATGGGTGCATACCAGGCTTTTGAAACTGCACCATACTCTGCTTCAAAGTTGTTTAGCGGTCCTTCAACAAGGCATTCATGCTCCTACACAAAAATCAATCAGGAAAATGACATAAGCTATCCCAGCAAGATGTCAAAGACTCGAAATTTCTCATAAAAATGATAAATTTTCTTGATATCCCATTTTCTCCGCTACATAGCCTATTGTTTCTAATATCGATGTATGCATTAAGTCATCAGACCATGACTAAAACACTTTGGATCTACCATTTTTTATAATCACTTGAATAAGTGGATAGTGTTAGAGGCAGGTCATTTCAATAGACCATTTAGAGTCCACCAAAGTCAGTCACATCATAATTTCATATTACAGCTAACAAACATATATCCATCATAATTTCATATTACAGCTAACTTATGGACTGAAAAGACAGTAATGGTCGTAATGATAAACAGTTTCCTAATAAATCCGAATTAAGCACAGATATATGAGTAAATGATAATAAAACCCTGGTAAAAGACACAATGTTGCCAGGGATTATTGAAAATTGACAAACCTGGTGTTCATTACTCCTAACACGAGACAAAATTATGTAATCCTTCTCCCTACCCTGGAATGAATCAACACTTGCAACCTACGAGGAAGAGAAATTAAAGTAAAGCCCAAAAGGTGATGGCAAATAATGCAAAAAAGATCAGATGTCAACCTCAATTTCCTTGTAAAGCTGTTGCCTAAGTGAACCATTCCTTGACATATAGTTTACTATATATGCTCTTTGTCCTTCGTAAGGTGTGATAACTTCAATCTGCATAATTTATTAGTCTGTCAATAGACTGGAGCAACACCAAAAGAATACCTAAGTAATTTGAATGTCTACAAACCATAGAGGTAAAATGCACCTCATTTTACTTTGAGGAGAGCATGAATGTCTACTAACCAATCCTGGCTTCCAAATCTAAATCACAGGACCCGGCAAACAAAGAGCAGTAACGAGAATAAGACTATAGTTTAAAAGATAATACTGGCATATTTAAAAGATACAGATGATTCTATTTTAGTGGACACACATTTATAATAGGATAATATTAGCCTTTAAAAACAATATACTCAATGCTCATTTTTTCTGCCTTTGCAATTGGTGGTGGTCTATGCAATGGTGACTAATTGCTCCAGATGACAATAGATTTACAAGATCTGGACTAAGTCCTCATGCTACCCTACCTAAACTTGAAGCTGACCCCAAACTCAATAAATATAGCGTATAGAAAAGGACTATAACTATGAGCAGACATAGCTGACACACAATATAGTTCATGAACTATACATGTCCTACATTTATACACAATAATACATACATAGACACATGCATACATGCATACAGAAATGTCTATAGGTGCATAATTAGTTGCTTTTTAACCTCAATAAATAAATTAGGTTCTACTGCAATCTTATATATTAGACAGCTAAACACAATACTCTGAAGTTCAATTTCATCCCTTGCATCATCTCTATTTACCTCATGTATTTTGCATGTACCAAGTATTTCGCTGATTTCATTAGGTGTTTATAATAACTTTACTATTCCAAAGTTTATTATTGAGAATATAGTTAACTACAATTACAGGTTTAAATAGTCTCACAAAGATCAAATCCATTGTCATGCAGACCACTTCTCTCAATCTGCAAACCATCTCCCTTGCCCTGCATAGTGAATATATCACAAGTAATGAATTTCCATATGAAGAATAAATGGCAAAAACAATATAGTCAACTGGTCATATAGTGATTTCAGTATGCACAGTGTACTATATTATTTGACCTTCATCTCAACCACTTTATTAGCTTGCATACCTATAACAAGCTTTATTAGCTTGCATACGTATAACAAGCTTTTGAGTCCCAAGAAGAGTACAAACCAAAACAAAAAAAAAAAGAGAAAAATCAAAACAATCATATGGAGATCATGGAACATATAGTATTCTAGAAACCTCCTCATTGATCTAAGTCGCTTTCTGCTAATAGGATGGCCTTTTTTATAAATTTAGAACAAAAAGTATAATTGAAAGAACAAAGCATGTAATATGTTTTAACAGCTTGTGACATAATTAGGCATGCTGATTACCATTTTGATTGGTCGGCAACCCTTTGTCCTGCATATTTGTTAAATATGGCCTTTTTGGGTTTTTCCTTTCAAAAAAGCTCTGCATAATGATCTTGTCATGAGCAGATTCAATAGCATCAATGCTTGGTTTGTGTCCTGCATATTTGTTAATCAGAAAGTTTCCTGCAGCTTGGATTTCTTCTTCAGATGCCTCCCTGCTAATTCCAAGCCGCGCGCGTGACTCCCTCACACGGCCCGCGCGGATGCTGCGAGCAGCGGCGGCCGCGCGCGTGACTCCCTCGCACAGGCCGGCCGCGCGCGTGACTCCCTCACACGGCCCGTGCGCGTGACTCCCTCACACGGCCCGCACGGCGCACGACTCGAGCCCCGCACGGCGCACGACTCGCGAGGGGGCCCGATCTCTGGGTGCCCAACAGGGGAAGAAAGATTAATTAAGCTCAACAAGGGAAGAAAGCTAATTAATTAAAGTCACCTTTTTTTTTTCCGGCTCCGGCTTCGTCGACGCGAGGGCGTACGGACGGAGAGAGAAGAGGTGATCGGTGGCTTAATTGGGAAGAGGAGGAAGAGGGGTTAAGGATAAAATTAGGGATTAGGTCTCATTAGCCCTAAATTTATCCAAGTACTCTAAAAGAAAACCCCTCTTTTACAATCAAATAGATAAATTACCGATACGTCCTCAAAATGATATATAATTTTTTTATCATCCTAAATTTTATTTTGAAATTTAAATTTAAATTTTTTTATCATCCTAAATTTTATTTTAAATTTAAATTTAAATTTTATTTTTATCATCCTAAATTTTATCATCCTAAATTTTATGATAAAATTTTTTTTACTTAATTTGGTTGTTTTTAGTGGCGACTTATTGTGCTCGTCGTTAATTTGATATCTTTTAACGACTGCTTATTGTACTCGTCGTTAATTTTGCAGTTTTTAACAACGGCTTATTGTGCTCGTCGTTAATTTGATAGTTTTTAACGATGGTTTAGTGTGCTCGTCGTTAATTTTCTAGCTTTTAACGACGACTTATTGTGCTCGTCGTTAATTTGGTAGCATTTAATTTGGTTGTTTTTAGCGACAACTTATTACGCCCTTCGTTAATTTTGTTGTATTTAGCGACAACTTATTGTACCCGTCGTTAATTTGAATCATATTAGCGACGACTTATTGTGTCCGTCGTTAAATTAAACGCTTGTAGCGACCACGTATTGCACCCGTCGTTAATTTATCTACTTTTAGCGACTATTTATTACACCCGTCGTTAATTTTGTTGCTTTTAGCGACGAAATATTGCACCCGTCGTTAATTTGATTATTTTTAACGACCATTAATTATGCTCGTCGTTAATTGATTACTTTTAACGACCACTTATGGCGCCCGTCGTTAAAACTTAGTCGTTAGCGTGCCCGAACTGTACAAATTGGCGGGCTCGGGGCGTGACAGAGGTGATTTGGGTACTGTCGATCTTGTTGATCGTGGATTGGACTATAGCCTGCATGAGCCACATTTGAGCTCGACAGAGATGCGCGGATACTTTCCTCGGTGGGGTTGCGCCCCTTGAGTGCCACTCCGGAGTTGGGCCTGTTACTTTGCTATCGCGACTTGTCTACGCAGTCCCTCAAGCTGGGCCAGTTTTGGCAGTCACGGACGCCCTACGTAAGTCCGGTCCTCCTTGGATGTAACGGCAGTAGGTAGGTGCAGGTTTGACTGGACCCTATGTGGCAGTCAGTGTAGATTGGGTGATTATGTTTGAGAGATAGTAGATGCATCATGTTTCCATCTGTTCCACTTCTTGAGCATTTAGACAGAGGCATAGTAGCTGTAGAGTTATTTTCTAGCCTTTACTTTCAGTACTGCATTTGTTACTTTTTGCCTCTATAGACTTATTGGGCAGACCGTCGGGCTTGTTGGCGGTACCCACTGAGAACTGCTGTGGGATGTAGTTCTCACACCCGCCGTGGTGATTTTTCCCCAGGGACCTCTACTCCAGTCCCTGCTGCTACAGTTGATGATCCTGCTGATCGAGGTAAGGGAGTCGCGGGCTAGATCCCTACCAGTCTTCTTCCTGTGAGAGTAGATGTACCCTTTTGGTGATGTACTAGTACTGTCAGTGATTTTGGGATGTATCATGTGACACCCCTGGAATTTGGATTAGTCCTATATATAAATAATATAATAGGACTAAATCTCAAAACCCGGCTATAGTATGTTGGGTGGTAGCATGACCCAAGAGGTTAAGAGAGTTAAGCGTGCTAGAGTTAGAGTAGTTCTAGGATGGGTGACCCCCTGGAAAGTTGGGGCGTCACAATTGGTATCTGTGAGGTCCCGTAATCCCCCGCGTAGGGTTGCTGGTTGTTGGGCAGCTTTCGGTCGCCGTTGGGGGTGTTGGTGCGCGTGTTGGGGGCCCAGAAATAGATTTGTGATGCAATTTGGGATTTGCTTGCATCACTGGAGGCCTGCGTGGGTTGCGCGCAATTTGGACACAAGTGGTGGACTTCGGGCTTAAATTGAGACCCCGTGGGAAGTTGGAGGACCCGTCGGGTGTTTAGAAGTGATTTCGCGCGTTTCAGATGTCAAAATTAGACTCCGGGTGAAGTCCGGATAAAAGTTTACCTCTCCGGTCGCCTTCGGGAATTTTTAGAGTTGGAATTTGGCAAATCGGACTTTAAAAATGGACCCGGCGCGAAAATCGGATCGAGTGGGCATTCGGCAAATTTTCGGACGAGAATTTGGAGAATCGGACATCGTTTTTGGATTCAGCGCGCGAAATCGCTAAGAATGGACTATTTACTTGTTGGTTTTGGAGCCCGGATGAAGTGCGCGTTTTTCGAGGCATCACGGCACGAATCTCGAGGCGAGGCGAGGCAAATCCCGAGGAGAGCGGCTCGCGGATCGAGGCGGGCGCGCGGCTCGAGGAGCGTACGGCGCGGCAGGGGGGCGCACAGGCGCTTCGGCGGGAATTGCGCAGGGGCCGCCACGTGGCGGCCCCCCATTCGTGCCCGCGCGGACGCGGGGTGCGAGCATCCGTGCGGCGCGCTCGGTGTCCCGCGCCTGCGCGGTGCTGGGTGTCACGCGCCCGTGTGGCGCGTGACTGTACGCACCGCGTGGCGCGCGGTGACTCGGCCACGTGGCGGGCGGGGGCGCCCGCTGCGCCTGGTGCGCGCCCCTGTGTGTGGACCGGGCGGTTGGAGGCCCCCCCATTGGACGGTCCACCGTGGACCGAGCTCCGTGGACCACCTTCCCTCTCTCCCTTCTTTTCTTCTTCTTCTTCCTCCCCCGCAAGCGTTTTTTCTCCCTTTCTTTCCTTCTTCTGCACCCGAGAGCGAGAGAGAATGAGGGAGGAGGTTGTGGGAGATGGTGTTTCGCATCGCGGGCCTCATGGAGCGCGCGAGGCTTCCGATGGGGGCGTTGCGGCGGCGGCGGCGCGGTCGGGTAAGTCCCGCGCTTTGCTTTTACTGTATTTTTGTACAGTTTTTGGAGCGTTCTTTTAGACTGTAACTGACCCTCTTGCTCTTTTCTGTGTTGGGCACCGTGCACCGTTTTGCGTGCGGACTCCGTTTTGCGTGCGGATCCTGGCACCATGCACCGTTTTGCGTGCGGACTCCGTTTTGCGTGCGGGTCCTGGCACCGTGCATCGTTTTGCGTGCGGACTCCGTTTTGCGTGCGGATCCTGGCACCGTGCACCGTTTTGCGTGCGGGTCCTGGCACCGTGCACCGTTTTGCGTGCGGACTCCGTTTTGCGTGCGGGTCCTGGCACCGTGCATCGTTTTGCGTGCGGACTCCGTTTTGCGTGCGGATCCTGGCACCGTGCACCGTTTTGCGTGCGGACTCCGTTTTGCGTGCGGGTCCTGGCATCGTGCACCGTTTTGCGTGCGGACTCCGTTTTGCGTGCGGGTCCTGGCACCGTGCACCGTTTTGCGTGCGGACTGCGTTTGACGTGCGGATTCCGGCACCGTGCTTCGTTTTGCGTGCGGACTCCGGCAGCGGACATCGTTTTGCGTGCGGACTCCGTTTGGCGTGCGGATTCCGGCATCGTGCTCCATTTTGCGTGCGGACTCCGGCAGCGGACATCATTTTGCGTGCGGATCGCGTGGAGGCCAATTGCAAGTGTCTACGAGCAATTGGTGGCAAATCGAGGTGGGTGGCCTTATCTCCAAGTTTTATGGACTGTACAGTATTTCTACTGATGTAGGACTATGCATGATAGTTATTTCATTGTGTAGTATGCTAGATTGTAGGAATTGTTATTCCTTTTATTATCTGTTAATATAGTTATCTTGGAACTTGACCTAGCACCCCCGTCATATGTTGTATGTGTAACCAGACTAGTAGAAAACCCTCACTTGGGCTAGGGTTATTTATGCTTAGACATCCACACTGTACCTTCATCCCTGGACATAGTGTTTTCTCGCCCGGGTAGTGGGCCGAGAGGTCGGGACTTGCTTTTAGTGTGGGATGCTTTTGCACTCTTGCCTGGGAGCAGAGTGGAGTCTGGTAGTTGTACTGGGTTGCTTATCTGTGCCGGGAGCCGTTTGGGTAAACGGTAGCTCCGGGAGGTCTTGTTTCCCTGTTGTGCCGTCGTGGAGGGAGCCGTTGCGCAGACGGCAGTCCCGGGCCGTCGAGTATCTTCCGGTCCGTCTTGTGGGGAACCATTGGGGTTGACGGTGGTCCCAGGTCGTTGAGTGTTGTCCGACCTGTTTTGTTACCCTGAGTTGTGGGTCGTTCCTGGCTGTGGAGTATCTCCAGCCAGTGAGCCTTGTGCTGCGAGCTGTTGGAGAGGCTAGTGTCTCGTGTTTCGTGTTAGCCGAGCAGCTGAGTCGTCGAGAGTGCTCCGACTGTTGTGCGAGGTATTTGGGGATCTTGAGTCCTACCGTTCTGAGAGTGAGCGTGGATTTTGACTAGCCTGCATATGCCAATGTTTGATACTCTATGCCGCGCCGTTCTACTCAGTTGGAGTCGCGTCCTGAGATGCCGCTGTGGATACGATGGTCGGCCTGTTGAGGCAGTTTTTCCGCAGTTGAGGCAACGATGGGCCTGTTGAGGCAGTTTTGCGCGAGGGATGAGTTAGTAGGACAGGACGCCCCACGTAAATCCCGTCCTCATGTGGATGTGTGGTAGTGGGCAGGAGCGTTCCTAGTCGACAGGCGCAGGCTTGACTGGACCCTATGAGGCAGTCAGTTCGATTGGGTCGATTGAGCACCTTGGGTGCGAGTGGTCTCTTTTACTTTCATCTGTTCCACTTTTGAGTGTCTAGATAGAGGCATGGTAGCTGTAGAGTAGTTTCCAGCTTTTCTTTCAGATTTCTTTGCCTGTTATCTTTTGCCTCTAGTAGACTTAGTGGGCAGACCGTTGGGCTTGTTGACGGTACCCACTGAGAACTACTGTGGGAAGTAGTTCTCACACCCGTCGTGGTGTCTTTTCCCCAGGGACTTCTTCTTCTGTTCCTGTGCTCCTGTTGCTGATCCTTCGAACCGAGGCGAGGGAGTCGCGAGCTAGTTCCCTACCCGTCGTTGGAGTGTAGCGGTACCCCCCTTCAGAGGAGAGCTTCGGTTGATAGTTTACTTCTTCTTCCTCTGTTGAGAGACCTTTGTAGAGAGGTATAGAGTTGTACTTTATTTTACAGTTTGAGAGACTGATGTAGTGAGGATATTTTCTTGTATCGAGGGCTTGTACACTGATGTACTTATTGGAGATATCTCCCTTTTGAGTTCTGTATCAGAGGATTTTGTATATGATAGTATTTGCGAGATGGACATTGTATTATCTTCAGTTGTACAGTGTTTGGTTTTCAGTTCTTACAAGTTTACTTTCAGCTCTGATATCTGTATTTCTGTAGTTGTTTCTTTCTGCAGGTTAGACGCTTCGTCTGTACGGCAGTTTCCGTACAGATGGCGGATCTGTTAGTGAGCCCGGGTCGCAGTTTCGACCCCGGGGCGTGACAGATTAGAGTGGTATCAGAGCCTAGGTTGTAGGTCGTGGTGGACTTAGAAACCTTAGGCTTGTGGTTGGATATTAGGATGACTACGTGAGAGTCGTGACTTTTAGCGAGAGTCCTGATTGAGTTTTTACCTCTCCCAAGAGACGGGATGAGTGTTTGGCATGTTTACTTTCCCAAGCGATTATGTTGACTGTGACAACATAATGCTATGGAATGGATGACATGTCTTAGACTCTCGCTGGATTGGGTCTTATGGTTGTTGTGTCCTGACGTTTGTAGTTGTGCAGTGGGTTGCGATACCCCTGAGACGTCGTGTTGTGAAAAGGACACACCCCGCCCTGGCTGAGTTACCAGGAGAGCGTTTTCCCTGGCTGAGTTACCAGGAGGGCATTTTCCCTGGCTGAGTTACCAGGAGGGCATTTTCCCTGGCTGAGTTACCAGGAGGGCATTTTCCCTGGCTGAGTTACCACGAGGGCATTTTCCCTGGCTGAGTTACCAGGAGAGCGTTTTCCCTGGCTGAGTTACCAGGAGAGCATTTTCCCTGGCTGAGTTACCAGGAGGGCGTTTTCCCTGGCTGAGTTACCAGGAGGGCGTTTTCCCTGGCTGAGTTACCAGGAGGGCGTTTTCCCTGGCTGAGTTACCAGGAGGGCGTTTTCCCTGGCTGAGTTACCAGGAGGGCGTTTTCCCTGGCTGAGTTACCAGGAGGGCGTTTTCCCTGGCTGAGTTACCAGGAGGGCATTTTCCCTGGCTGAGTTACCAGGAGAGCGTTTTTCCTGGCTGAGTTACCAGGAGGGCGTTTTCACTGGCCGAGTTACCAGATGGATAATTATCACTGGCCGAGTTACCAGATGGATAATTATCGCTGGCCGAGTTACCAGATGGATAATTATCGCTGGCCGAGTTACCAGATGGATAATTATCGCTGGCCGAGTTACCAGATGGATAATTATCGCTGGCCGAGTTACCAGATGGATAATTATCGCTGGCCGAGTTACCAGATGGATAATTATCGCTGGCCGAGTTACCAGATGGATAATTATCGCTGGCCGAGTTACCAGATGGATAATTATCGCTGGCCGAGTTACCAGATGGATAATTATCGCTGGCCGAGTTACCAGATGGATAATTATCCCTGGCCGAGTTACCAGATGGATAATTATCGCTGGCCGAGTTACCAGATGGATAATTATCACTGGCTGAGTTACCAGATGGATACTTTCCACTGGCCGAGCAACCAGATGGATGCATTGCCCCTGGCCGAGTTACCAGGTGGGCACATGCCCTGGCCGAGTTACCAGGAGGACATTTTTCCCTGGCCGAATTACCAGGAGGATACTTTCCACTGGCCGAGCAACCAGATGGATGCATTGCCCCTGGCCGAGTACCAGGTGGGCACATGCCCTGGCCGAGTTACCCGGAGGACATTTTTCCCTGGCCGAATTACCAGGAGGATACTTTCCACTGGCCGAGCAACCAGATGGATGCATTGCCCCTGGCCGAGTTACCAGGTGGGCACATGCCCTGGCCGAGTTACCAGGAGGACATTTTTCTCTGGCCGAATTACCAGGAGGATACTTTTCACTGGCCGAGCTACCAGAGACGATGCCGCCCAGTGAGGGGCGATGCCGCCCAGTGAGTGGCGATGCCGCCCAATGAGTGGCGATGCCGCCTAGTGAGTGGCGAAGGTTTGGCCTGTTGAGGCGATTTTCACCTCCGGCCGAGTTACCAGGTGGTTATTTTAGTGAGATGAGATGATCTGACAGGACGCCGAGATTTGATGGCGTCGAGTTCGTCCTGATGGACTACCGGGAGCGTCTCCAGCCGCGAGTTGCTTGTTGACATAGCTGTGAGAGTGCTAGGGCATTTGCATTGATGTATGGGCTAGAGATAGTACCCTTAGCTTGTGCTCGTGAGGTTCAGATACCTGATCACGTGTTGCACATAGATGGGAGTTATTGGTCCTGCCCAGTGCAGTTGGGGCCCTGGTTTTTGCCTGTTGATCTTTTGGCTCTTCCTCAGCTCCGGGATTTCGAGGTAGTGTTGGGTATAGTACTGTGAGGATCTGAGGCCTTGATGCTTGAGTGATACCACGCCGTTGGTGCACGGCAGTGATGCCACGCCGTTGGTGCACGGCAGTGATGCCACACCGTTGATGCACGGTGGTGATGCCACGCCGTTGGTGCACGGTAGTGATGCCACGCCGTTGGTGCACGGCAGTGATGCCACGCCGTTGGTGTACGGCAGTGATGCCACACCGTTGATGCACGGTGGTGATGCCACGCCGTTGGTGCACGGCAGTGATGCCACGCCGTTGGTGCACGGCAGTGATGCCACTCCGTTGGTGCACGACAGTGATGCCACGCCGTTGGTGCACGGCAGTGATGCCACGTTGTAGGTACACAACGGTGAGAGTTTTGTGGATGTTTCAGACTTTGGCCGCGAGTTTGGGCATCAGCTTTATGATCGCCTTGTGGGCCAGTTTCAGTCCCGTTCACCGACGGTTTGGTCCCCGTCAGGGTGTTCTTTATGAGTTGAGGGATCGACTTCGACCCGTGGGTCCGTTGGGGTTATGATAGCATGTTGAGCGACCAACTGTGGCACGAGATTGTGTCTCTTGAGGATCCCTTTTGAGGGTAGCCGGCAGTTGAGTAGTCCACTCGGGTGGTTTTGGATCGGGAAGTGACCGAGTGAAGACCCCAACTTATTGGATTTCCCTTCCTTATTGGACGAGTCTGCGGGTATGCTTCGGGTCGTCTTGTTGAGGGTGGCACCATGTTGTGGTTTGGTGCGTATTACACTTGTGGTTATTTCAGTTTTCCCCCAGCCTTTTAGTGGAGCCCTTGGTTTTTCATGTCTCAGCTCAGTAGTGATGTGATTTTTCTCGCCCGTGATTTACTTGCCCCTTTGAGATATGTGATTATTGGAGTACGAGGGACGCCCGTTGCAATTTCTGGCTCGAGAGATGAGAGAATTGCACATCGGGTCATACCGTACTTGTTGTTGTTGTTGCGGAGTAATCACGAGGAGCGAGTGGGGGAGCTGGAGGCGTATTGTTAGATACCTAGCCGTGGTATTCTTGACTCCTGATGGGCTTGATCTAGTTTCGAGGACGAAACTTTCTTTTAGTGGGGGAGGATGTGAGGTCCCGTAATCCCCCGCGTAGGGTTGCTGGTTGTTGGGCAGCTTTCGGTCGCTGTTGGGGGTGTTGGTGCGCGTGTTGGGGGCCCAGAAATAGATTTGTGATGCAATTTGGGATTTGCTTGCATCACTGGAGGCCTGCGTGGGTTGCGCGCAATTTGGACACAAGTGGTGGACTTCGGGCTTAAATTGAGACCCCGTGGGAAGTTGGAGGACCCGTCGGGTGTTTAGAAGTGATTTCGCGCGTTTCAGATGTCAAAATTAGACTCCGGGTGAAGTCCGGATAAAAGTTTACCTCTCCGGTCGCCTTCGGGAATTTTTAGAGTTGGAATTTGGCAAATCGGACTTTAAAAATGGACCCGGCGCGAAAATCGGATCGAGTGGGCATTCGGCAAATTTTCGGACGAGAATTTGGAGAATCGGACATCGTTTTTGGATTCAGCGCGCGAAATCGCTAAGAATGGACTATTTACTTGTTGGTTTTGGAGCCCGGATGAAGTGCGCGTTTTTCGAGGCATCACGGCACGAATCTCGAGGCGAGGCGAGGCAAATCCCGAGGAGAGCGGCTCGCGGATCGAGGCGGGCGCGCGGCTCGAGGAGCGTACGGCGCGGCAGGGGGGCGCACAGGCGCTTCGGCGGGAATTGCGCAGGGGCCGCCACGTGGCGGCCCCCCATTCGTGCCCGCGCGGACGCGGGGTGCGAGCGTCCGTGCGGCGCGCTCGGTGTCCCGCGCCTGCGCGGTGCTGGGTGTCACGCGCCCGTGTGGCGCGTGACTGTACGCACCGCATGGCGCGCGGTGACTCGGCCACGTGGCGGGCGGGGGCGCCCGCTGCGCCTGGTGCGCGCCCCTGTGTGTGGACCGGGCGGTTGGAGGCCCCCCCATTGGACGGTCCACCGTGGACCGAGCTCCGTGGACCACCTTCCCTCTCTCCCTTCTTTTCTTCTTCTTCTTCCTCCCCCGCAAGCGTTTTTTCTCCCTTTCTTTCCTTCTTCTGCACCCGAGAGCGAGAGAGAATGAGGGAGGAGGTTGTGGGAGATGGTGTTTCGCATCGCGGGCCTCGTGGAGCGCGCGAGGCTTCCGATGGGGGCGTTGCGGCGGCGGCGGCGCGGTCGGGTAAGTCCCGCGCTTTGCTTTTACTGTATTTTTGTACAGTTTTTGGAGCGTTCTTTTAGACTGTAACTGACCCTCTTGCTCTTTTCTGTGTTGGGCACCGTGCACCGTTTTGCATGCGGACTCCGTTTTGCGTGCGGATCCTCGCACCGTGCACCGTTTTGCGTGCGGACTCCGTTTTGCGTGCGGGTCCTGGCACCGTGCATCGTTTTGCGTGCGGACTCCGTTTTGCGTGCGGATCCTGGCACCGTGCACCGTTTTGCGTGCGGGTCCTGGCACCGTGCACCGTTTTGCGTGCGGACTCTGTTTTGCGTGCGGGTCCTGGCACCGTGCATCGTTTTGCGTGCGGACTCCGTTTTGCGTGCGGATCCTGGCACCGTGCACCGTTTTGCGTGCGGACTCCGTTTTGCGTGCGGGTCCTGGCACCGTGCACCGTTTTGCGTGCGGACTCCGTTTTGCGTGCGGGTCCTGGCACCGTGCACCGTTTTGCGTGCGGACTCCGTTTGACGTGCGGATTCCGGCACCGTGCTCCGTTTTGCGTGCGGACTCCGGCGGCGGACATCGTTTTGCGTGCGGACTCCGTTTGGCGTGCGGATTCCGGCATCGTGCTCCGTTTTGCGTGCGGACTCCGGCAGCGGACATCATTTTGCGTGCGGATCGCGTGGAGGCCAATTGCAAGTGTCTACGAGCAATTGGTGGCAAATCGAGGTGGGTGGCCTTATCTCCAAGTTTTATGGACTGTACAGTATTTCTACTGATGTAGGACTATGCATGATAGTTATTTCATTGTGTAGTATGCTAGATTGTAGGAATTGTTATTCCTTTTATTATCTGTTAATATAGTTATCTTGGAACTTGACCTAGCACCCCCGTCATATGTTGTATGTGTAACCAGACTAGTAGAAAACCCTCACTTGGGCTAGGGTTATTTATGCTTAGACATCCATACTGTACCTTCATCCCTGGACATAGTGTTTTCTCGCCCGGGTAGTGGGCCGAGAGGTCGGGACTTGCTTTTAGTGTGGGATGCTTTTGCACTCTTGCCTGGGAGCAGAGTGGAGTCTGGTAGTTGTACTGGGTTGCTTATCTGTGCCGGGAGCCGTTTGGGTAAACGGTAGCTCCGGGAGGTCTTGTTTCCCTGTTGTGCCGTCGTGGAGGGAGCCGTTGCGCAGACGGCAGTCCCGGGCCGTCGAGTATCTTCCGGTCCGTCTTGTGGGGAACCATTGGGGTTGACGGTGGTCCCAGGTCGTTGAGTGTTGTCCGACCTGTTTTGTTACCCTGAGTTGTGGGTCGTTCCTGGCTGTGGAGTATCTCCAGCCAGTGAGCCTTGTGCTGCGAGCTGTTGGAGAGGCTAGTGTCTCGTGTTTCGTGTTAGCCGAGCAGCTGAGTCGTCGAGAGTGCTCCGACTGTTGTGCGAGGTATTTGGGGATCTTGAGTCCTACCGTTCTGAGAGTGAGCGTGGATTTTGACTAGCCTGCATATGCCAATGTTTGATACTCTATGCCGCGCCGTTCTACTCAGTTGGAGTCGCGTCCTGAGATGCCGCTGTGGATACGATGGTCGGCCTGTTGAGGCAGTTTTCCGCAGTTGAGGCAACGATGGGCCTGTTGAGGCAGTTTTGCGCGAGGGATGAGTTAGTAGGACAGGACGCCCCACGTAAATCCCGTCCTCATGTGGATGTGTGGTAGTGGGCAGGAGCGTTCCTAGTCGACAGGCGCAGGCTTGACTGGACCCTATGAGGCAGTCAGTTCGATTGGGTCGATTGAGCACCTTGGGTGCGAGTGGTCTCTTTTACTTTCATCTGTTCCACTTTTGAGTGTCTAGATAGAGGCATGGTAGCTGTAGAGTAGTTTCCAGCTTTTCTTTCAGATTTCTTTGCCTGTTATCTTTTGCCTCTAGTAGACTTAGTGGGCAGACCGTTGGGCTTGTTGACGGTACCCACTGAGAACTACTGTGGGAAGTAGTTCTCACACCCGTCGTGGTGTCTTTTCCCCAGGGACTTCTTCTTCTGTTCCTGTGCTCCCGTTGCTGATCCTTCGAACCGAGGCGAGGGAGTCGCGAGCTAGTTCCCTACCCGTCGTTGGAGTGTAGCGGTACCCCCCTTCAGAGGAGAGCTTCGGTTGATAGTTTACTTCTTCTTCCTCTGTTGAGAGACCTTTGTAGAGAGGTATAGAGTTGTACTTTATTTTACAGTTTGAGAGACTGATGTAGTGAGGATATTTTCTTGTATCGAGGGCTTGTACACTGGTGTACTTATTGGAGATATCTCCCTTTTGAGTTCTGTATCAGAGGATTTTGTATATGATAGTATTTGGGAGATGGACATTGTATTATCTTCAGTTGTACAGTGTTTGGTTTTCAGTTCTTACAAGTTTACTTTCAGCTCTGATATCTGTATTTCTGTAGTTGTTTCTTTCTGCAGGTTAGACGCTTCGTCTGTACGGCAGTTTCCGTACAGATGGCGGATCTGTTAGTGAGCCCGGGTCGCAGTTTCGACCCCGGGGCGTGACAGTATCAGAGCCATTCACCAGCCGGAAATGTGAGATGAGCCTCGGCAGAGCTAGGGTTATTTAGCGGGTAGAGCGAGGCTCCCCGGCTAATGACCGTTGTGGGTGGAGTGCAGCTCCCTACAAGGTCGGCTAAGGCTAGCGAGACAAGTCTCACATCGCCTGGTGCTTGTGAGTGTGTTTGAGCCTGACGTGGACGTCAGGGCTTAAAGGGGGGAGGAATGTGACACCCCTTGAATTTGGATTAGTCCTATATATAAATGATATAATATGACTAAATCTCAAAACCCGGCTATAGTATGTTGGGTGGTAGCATGACCCAAGAGGTTAAGAGAGTTAAGCATGCTAGAGTTAGAGTAGTTCTAGGATGGGTGACCCCCTGGGAAGTTAGGGGCGTCACATATCATGTATATTTTACTTTTGAGAGTTTTAGTTTTGGAGTGACTTATGTATTGTGAGGACCTGACATGTACTATTTGAGGATTTGTATTTTTTTTATTTTAGGAGTTTACTTTCAACTCTGATATCTGTATAGTGTAGTTGATCTTTTACAGGTTAGTCGCTTCGTCTATACGGGGCTTCCCGTATGGGCGGCGGATCTGTTGGTGAGCCCGGATCGCAGTTTCGACGCCGGGGCATGACAGTCTCGGCCAATCACGAATAACATCCACTTTGGCCTGGTATACTGCCACTCCTGGAGCTGAAACTATGTGGCCCAAAAAGGTAACCTCTCGGAGCCAAAACTTGCACTTCGTAAGCTTGGCATACAGCTCCTTCTCGCGCAGAAGGTGCAACACTGTCCTCAAGTGCTCCTCATCACTCCGGGAGTAAACCAAGATGTTGTTGAAGACCACCACAAATTTGTCCAAGTACGGCTGGAATACACGGTTCATCAAATCCATGAATGCGGCAGGGGCATTGGTCAATCCAAAAGGCATAATAGTGAACTCGTAATGCTTGTACCGCATCCTGAATGCTGTCTTTGAGATATCCTCGGCCCTCACCCTCAACTGGTGGTAACCGGATTACAAATCCACTTTGGAGAATACGCACACTCCCTGAAGCTGGTCGAAGAGGTCGTTGATCCGCGGCAAAGGATACTTATTCTTGATGGTCACTTTGTTCAATTCCCTGTAATCAATACAAAGCTTCATATCCTCCTCTAGCTTCTGTCTGACGCTGTCGGGGAAGAAAGCTCCGAATAGCTGGCTGCGAAACTCAGACCAGGTAAGCAGCTCGGCCCCTAACGGGCCAACAAGTCGAACTCGGCTCCACCAAGTCTCAGCATCATGCTCCAAAAAGTTCGTCGCCAAGTGAACCTGATATCTCTCTGGTATGAAGAGGTTCTCAAACAGTCGCTCCATGGCTGCAATCCAAGACTCCGCCTCCAAAGGGTTCAAACTCCGACCAGAAAAATAGGGCGGGTCGAAGTGTCGAAACCTGGTCAAACTGTCAACCAAATTCCTATGCTCCTTAGACGACAGCTGTCCATCAGGCCTGGATGTATATCCACTAGTGATCGGTGCGGCAGGGGCAACTGGTGCAACTGGTACTGCTGGGGGTGCCACTGCAGGGGAAGAAAGTGCTGGAGAACTCTTAGGTGGTGCTGCAACTAGCTGCGCCCTCTGCTCAAGCAGGCGCATCATACGGTCCATGGCCTCCTCCTGGCGTCGGGAAGCCTCCTACTGACGTCGGACAACCTCCGACATCTGTTCCATATGGGCAGGCAACTCCTAGACCTCTCTTTGCTGGTCCTGCACTGGCTCCTGTTGCTCAGGCTCATCAGTAGGTGCAGGCTGCAAACACGTCGGTACCCTGCGTCGGGGAGGCATCGCACTCACCTGAAATTAGAAAGAAAGCGAATCAATACCAAAACAACACTCGACCCAATCTAGCGAAAGTCTAAAACATGTCCCCCTTTCTATAGCACTATGTTGTCTACAACCAACATAGCCGTTTACTGGAAGAAGACATGCCAATCACTCATCTCATCCCTTAGAAAAGTTATAAAACTCAACCAGGACTCTCGCTATACATCACGGCTCTCATGTGTGTCATCCTAGGGTCCAACCACAAGCCTAGGGTTTCTAAGTCCACAATGACCTACATCCTAGGCTCTGACACCACTCTAATCTGTCACGCCCCTGGGTCAAAACTACGACCCGGGCTCGCCAACAGATCCGGCGCCCATATGGGAAGCCCCGTATAGACGAAGCATCTAACATGTAAAAGATAGTGGTAACAACTATACAGATATCAGAGCTGGAAAGTAAACTACTGAAATATAAAAAAACAACTTCAAATAGTACATGCCAGGTCCTCACAATACATAAGTCTCTCCCAAATAAAACTCTCAAAACTAAAATATACAAGATACATCAAATCCTCCAACAGTACTGAAAGTCACCAAAAAGGGGTACAACTACTCTCTCTGGGGACAGGTAGGGATCTCGCTTGCGACTCCCTTACCTCGATCTGAAGAAGCAGCAACTGGAGGAGTAGGAACTAGAGTAGATGCCTCTGGAAAATGGTCACCAATATAGGGTGTGAGAACTACATCCAACAGTAGTTCTCAGTGGGTACAGTCTCCAAGACCAACGGTAGGTTTTTAAATGGGATCCACAAGGATCTAAATAGGTACTATCAAACAACTAGAGGGGGGGGTGAATAGGTGTAATACTCAAAAACCAATCTCAGTGTAAAATAAAAACCAATGCGGAAAATAAAAACAGCACACCGAGATTTACGTGGAAACTCCAATCCAGGAGAAAAACCACGGGACCAACACGCAATAACAATCCACTAAGAAAAGAAGAATAACAAGGTGATTACCGACTCCATGGACTCAAACCCCTCCTTCAAGTTTTTCGGATCTTGCACTCACCGACTGCACGTCCACTGCACACGTTTGAATCCACGAACGCCACTCGAATCCACGAGCACACGTTTCGAATCCACGAAACGCCTTCAACACATCGAATCCACGATGCTACGTCGAATCCACGACGCAAACTTGATAAAAGCTTCGATGGTGATCCTTTGCTTAGAATATCATTGAAGAACCATTGATGGAATCTCTAAGAAAAGATTAGATCAATTCGACAAAAAGTATTGCTTCAACGAACCGTCGAATTGACCTAAAAGAGGCTAAAAGATGAACGATAAAAACCTAGCCTCTAGGGTTGCTCTCAAGTGTTTTTCTGAATTAGTCGATAGTTCTTGAGGAACCCTAAGTGTCTATATATAGGCTAGAAACCTTTGGAAAGAGATAAGCATCAAAAACTGACTTAACCGAATTTTTCCCGCACGGCGGTCCGGACTGGATTTGGCTGATCCGGACTGTCGTCTTTTTTCAGCAATTTTTCTGAAAAAACAGTTCGGGGTCTGGACTGGAATTTTCTGATCCGGACTGTTCATGCGATTTCAGCAAACATATAGTTCGGGGTCCGGACTGAAACAGGGGAGGTTCGGACTGGAATTCCGCATGAACTAAACTATGTTCGGGGTCCGGACTGGATTGGTCTGATCCGGATCCCGAACATCCAATTTGTCCAGTTTTTTATTTTTAAGCAATGAAAACTTATCCAAGTGTTTCTAAACTACACAAATGTATTCGGATCACCAAAATTATTTAGTTAAACGTACCTGATCATTCCGAATCCATTCTTCTTGAGATTGGTGTAATTGATCCACAATTCTTCATCTTCAATCTTCAAGACTCAAAACACTGAGTGTCAACTTGAGCTCTTGTTGAATCTTCTCTGAGTCTTCGATTGCTGATTGACAATTTGATCACTTTAAGACTCCGACTCAACTCACGAAATATGCCAACACAAAAAGCCGTAACAATCTTTCCCTTTGGCAATTTTGTGGCAAAACCCAAAAATACATAAAACGCTCAAGACACTCATCTTAAACCAAAAAATTGAAACTCAATGTCATCACCAAAACATTGACTTTCTTTGCGTGAAAGATCCAATAAACAAAAATACATTTGAACCAGACCTAGAACAAACTCTCTGACTTAGGACTTGGGGTCTTAAAGTGATGTAAATCCTGCAAAACAAAACTCCAAACAAAATCAAATGTTAGTCGTTAGAAATTAAATGTAAATCCTACATTTGATTCGTCCTTTTGGTTCTTTTTATTTTTCGGTTCTTTTCCTCATCTCCCCCTATCTCGAATCATCTCCTCTCCGGCATTTCTCTTCTCCCCCTTTTTGTCACAAATTGTCAAACAGTGAACATACTAGACAAAATGAAATTACTAACAGCATTAGTTCATAGAGAAAGAGAGATAAAAGCTCAGTTTCGGTATATAACAAAAACGCAGATTGCGTACCGGTACTCAAGAGCAAAAATCACAAAAATTCTTGAAACAAATCTAAATTTTGAAATCTTTCAAATACCGATTTGCGTGCCATCAAGAAAATAATTTAAGTGGTTGAAAATTGTGAGATCACACAGATGTCATTCAATCCAATTAATTTTACAACAATTAAAAGATTTACTCCGAAATCATGAAAAACAAAGATAAAACATTATAAACTGTTTTTCATATTATATACGTCAAACACAAGTCATCAAAAATAATCTAGAGATCCAAACTCTATCAAGATGTAACGGATTTACAAAGATGACTTACAGAGATTTTCAAATGACATCAATTTGATTTCTACCCTTTCAAATTTGAGATAAGCACTAAAATACCTAAGGGTGGCTCTTTGAGCATCTTTCAACTATCACACCTTATACCAACCAGGAGATTGTTCAAAATATAAGAACTTTGAAAATAAATCTCCAAATGCTTCAACTAAAAAATTTCAAAAAAAATATTTTTCAAGTATCCAAAACATGTGGTAGCTTCACACACTAACCGGACGACCGGGGTGGCAGCTCTTTCCAACATGTGGTGGTAGTTTTCACACTCCTTTCGGATGTAACTCTTTGCACATCTTTTGTAATTTATTTATTTACCCTTGAAAAAATGCAATCTCTTATGTGAAAGAATTAAATCCCAAATTTTAGTCTATCGGTTGTCTCATGTTTATCACAATGAATTCACACAACCGAGATAGGTTAAGCATCTTAAGATCACACATGATTACTAAAATTTGATGCATATAACTATCAAAAACTCCTATAATGGAATATCTTCAAAGATTATAATTATGGAGTAAAGTTGATAATTAATTATGAAATTAATTAGGAGTGAATGAAAGTAAACCCTTTTCAAATTCAATGCACTCGTTCGTTAAAACCCCTTTTGTTTAAAAACAAAATATAAATAAAACGAAAAGCATTGAAATCATGTAATGCAAAGATGCCTTGATGGTGAAATGGTAGACTTTCCTTATGACTCCGACTATGGTTTACCTTAGATTAGACCGATTCTCCTCCTGCTGCTCAACCGGCAACCAATAGCAACCTTACTAGTTGCTATTGGTTGAGGCAGCCCAGGTCACTGGTCTCCCCACTCCACTCTTTGATTTTAAGGTTGGGAAGACTGTTAGCAAGAAGGAGCTCTTTTGAGTTGAGCGGCGTTCAGAATCAGCCGTCGAAGTGAATGAATTCGAAAGAAGAGACCTGACTTTGATTGAAAAAGTCAGCGGAAAGATTGATGTCTAATTGTCCAGGCGGTAATGATAGTATCTTGTACCTGAACAGGTGGCTCACTTTTTCTAAAGATCAAGAAAAATATGAAAGGAAAACTAATCAAAGCATTACATATAGTCAAAAGCTATTTAGAACTTAAGACAAGGAAAGATATCACCTTTTCGAATCCAAAATCGTCGGATTTTGGGTTGTCTTGATTCATTGTGGCCGGGAGTTGACAGTTTTGACTGTTGGTCCACCTTAGGTCTTTGTGTTGCAATGATCCACTTGAATGATTGATGTTGTGGCTCGGACCTTTGGTGGATTGAGGGAACTCCATTGAATTGATGTTGCTTTTGATTCCGTTGAGTCCGCTCCGTAGATGAAGTTGCCGAAGAATTCTTCTTTCTCATTTTCGGGCACATCTTCATCAAGTGTCCTTCAAGTCCACATTGGTGACAAGTTCTTCCTTTCAATCTAATTGTGGAACTTGAAGCCTTCACAGTTTGGTTCTTTTTGAATCCCAAACCAACCTTGTTTGTTTGACCTAATCCGGACATACCGTCAAGTTTCTCGGAACCGGTTGAAAGCTTTTGTATGTCGGATTTGAGTTGATGAACTTGCTTGGTCAAACCTTGGTGGGTGATTTGAATCTCCTCAAACTGCTTTTCTAGAAAACCAATCTTGTCCATTTGTGATTTAGCGATTGTCTCGGATTGGTTTAGCTTTTCTTGGAGGATTTTATTATTATCCAATGAAAGTCCTCGTTCCTCCTCGAGATCATGAAGTTTGATCTTTAAAGCATGATTCTCGTCTTGAATCTCAAGTCGTTGCTTCCTCAACTTCTTGATATGCTTGGCCATCTTCTTAGATTCCGCAAGAAGTTGTTGGTATGCCTCAACGAGTTCTTCTTCGTCCGACTCCCCCTCAATTGATGACTCTCCATCGGATGTTGATGTTTCATGCAAAATCAAAGGAATAGAGTCAGTAACTAAAGATGACAAGCAAAAATTAGAAGAGGAAATTTGAGAAGCATGAAAGGCAACAACTTTTTCTTTTTCTTTAGAAGGTTTTGCAAAACCTTTGAGTTTAGAGGATTTAGAACCCGATGATCCTTTAGATGGTTTCGAGGATGAATATCCATCGGTTCGATTCTTCCAAAACTTCCAACGAAATTTCTTTATGATCCGCGCCAATTGTTCTTCAAAATCGACAAAAGAGATTTCATCGTCGGAGTTCGAGTCGCTATCTCCTTCCTTTGTTGATTTGAATGCAATACCTGTAAGCTTAGAAGAAGACTTGGAAGAAACTTGATTAGTAGGAAAAGTCATCTCATAAGTTTGTAAAGCACCTACTAATTCCTCTACTCTCATCTCATCCGGATGACTAACGGTTTCAATGGCGGCAATCTTTGCCCTAAACCGTTCCGGAAGAGTCCGAAGTATCTTTCTTACAACTTTCAACTCCGGGATCTTTTCTCATAAATTAGCACATGTGTTGATTATATCTTGAAGTCTAGTGTAATAATCAGTAAAAAATTCATGCTCATCCATATGAATAGAGTCAAATTAACTTGTAAGCATCTGGAGCTTTTAAATTTTTACTAGATTAGTACCCTCATGTGTAATTTTGAGAATATCCCAAATCTCCTTCGTAGTTTCACACGCAGAAATTCGTGTGAACTCAGTCGAGGAAAGAGAATTAAATAAAGCGTTCATACCTTTCCCATTTTAAGAAGATCTTTCGATTTCCTCTTTAGACCATCTAGAGCGAGGTTTTGGGATAGTAGAATTTCCTACTTCCTCAACAGGATGCACCCAACCGTATTCAACGGTTTGCCATACCCGCTCATCAATTGCGATGAGAAAAGCTCTCATCCGCACTTTCCAATACGCATAATTGGTCCCATCAAAAAGAGGAGGTCTAAAAATATTACCACTTTCACCCAACATGATAGATAAACCTAAAACTCGCTCTGATACCAATTGTAGGTTTTTAAATGGGATCCACAAGGATCTAAATAGGTACTATCAAACAACTAGAGGGAGGGTGAATAGGTGTAATACTCAAAAACCAATCTCAGTGCAAAATAAAAACCAATGCGGAAAATAAAAACAGCACACCGAGATTTACGTGGAAACTCCAATCTAGGAGAAAAACCACGGGACCAACACGCAATAACAATCCACTAAGAAAAGAAGAATAACAATGTGATTACCGACTCCACGGACTCAAACCCCTCCTTCAAGTTCTTCGGATCTTGCGCTCACCGACTGCACGTCCACTGCACACGTTCGAATCCACGAACGCCACTCGAATCCATGAGCACACGTTTTGAATCCACGAAACGCCTTCAACACATCGAATCCACGATGCTACGTCGAATCCACGACGCAAACTTGATAAAAGCTTCGATGGTGATCCTTTGTTTAGAATATCATTGAAGAACCATGGATAGAATCTCTAAGCAAAGATTAGATCAATTCGACAAAAAGTATTGCTTCAACAAACCGTCGAATTGACCTAAAAGAGGCTAAAAGATGAACGATAAAAACCTAGCCTCTAGGGTTGCTCTCAAGTGTTTTTCTGAATTAGTCGATAGTTCTTGAGGAACCCTAAGTGTCTATTTATAGGTTAGAAAGCTTTGGAAAGAGATAAGCATCAAAAACTGACTTAACAGAATTTTTCCCGCACGGCGGTCCGGACTGGATTTGGCTGATCCGGACTGTCGTCTTTTTTCAGCAATTTTCCTGAAAAAACAGTTCGAGGTCCGGACTGGAATTTTCTGATCCGGACTGTTCATGCGATTTCAGCAAACACATAGTTCGGGGTCCAGACTGAAACAGGGGAGGTTCGGACTGGAATTCCGCATGAACTAAACTATGTTCGGGGTCCGGACTGGATTGGTCTGATCCGGATCCTGAACATCCAATTTGTCCAGTTTTTTATTTTTAAGCAATGAAAACTTATCCAAGTGTTTCTAAACTACACAAATGTATTCGGATCACCAAAATTATTTAGTTAAACGTACCTGATCATTCCGAATCCATTCTTCTTGAGATTGGTGTAATTGATCCACAATTCTTCATCTTCAATCTTCAAGACTCAAAACACTGAGTGTCAACTTGAGCTCTTGTTGAATCTTGTCTGAGTCTTCGATTGTTGATTGACAATTTGATCACTTCAAGACTCCGACTCAACTCACGAAATATGCCAACACAAAAAACCGTAACACCAACGGTCTGCCCACTAAGTCTACTAGAGACATAAGATAACAATGCAGTATAACTGTAAATGAAAAGCTGAAAATAACTCTACAGTTATCATACCTCTATCTATAATGCTCAATGGGTGATACAGATGAAAATAATGCATTTACTTGATATCAATATTCTCAATCAACCCAATCATACTGACTGTCATATAGGGTCCAGTCAAACCTGCGCCCACCTACTACCATTACATCTATGGAGGACTAGAATGACGTAGGGCATCCAACAAGGACTGCGTCGACAAGTCGTGATAGCAAAGTAACAGGCCCAGCTCCGGAGCGGCACTCGAGGGGAGCGACCCCACCGAGGAAGTATCCGTGCATCTCTGTCGAGCTCAATATGGCTCGTGCATGCTATAGTCCAAATTCACGATCAATAAGATCGACAATATCCAACTCACAACACTGACACACTGGCTGGAGGTACTCAACAGCCGGGACGACCATCGATTCAGACGGCTCCCAAAAACTAGCATTGATCTAACTTCAGCTACCAGACTCCACTCGGCCCCCAGGCATGAGCGCGACATGCATCCCACAATATCCTGACCACTCAGCCCACTACCCAGGTGAGGAGAACTCTTAATCTAGGAAAAAAAGAATACAAGGTGTGGAAAAATCTAGAACATAAAAGAAATTAGCCCAAGTGAGAGTTTTCTACTAGTCTGATTAATACATGCAAACATATGACGGAGTGCTAGTCAAGGTTCCACAATTTCATTGTCATAAGCGGTAAACGATTTGCTAATTCTATCATACATGCATCATAACCAATACATGGAGTACAACTCTAACATGATCACATCTCAATAACACAAGGAGTATAACACTACCATGCTCACATCTCATTTAACATAGGGAGTATACTTTAACATGATCACATCTTTATCACATAAGGAGTGTAACTCTATCATGATCATATCTCATTCAACATAAGGAGTACACTATAACATGGTTACACACTACACCAAAAGGGTCTTTTAAGGGCATTTCAAATTATCAGTAAAAGTGTTAAAAATGCCAGGAAATACTATTATCGACAGTTTTTCGCGGCAATTGCAAATGGCAGTTAAAAGCCCGTCGGCAATTAATTTGGTGGCACTTTACAAGAATTGCCAGTAAATACCAAAGAGCTGGCACTTTGAGCTACCACCTATTGGAATCTATAGTGGCAGTTTCGCATGCCGCCTTTTGGATTCTATAGTGGCTCTTGTAAGTGCCGGAAAAGATAACTTTTTCGGCATGAAAAATTACCGGAATTTGTATTTTTTGCTGATAGTTTTTTTTTAGTGACAGCTGTTAATGCTGGCAATAAATCTAAATTTTTATTTAATTATTGCATATTTTGATAAAAAAAAATGCCGACAAAAAGAATGAATTTGTATATTGGCTACCATATTTTGTAATTGAATGAATAAAAATACATTCATAATGAAATGATGATTTAGGAAGCCAAAATAAGAATCTCACATTAGCACAAGAGATTATGAAAAGGTGTTTAAACACATGCAAACAATATTATATTACAAATTTTAGTAGCCAAAATGGAGTAGAATAATAACTTGAAAAGTATCAAAAAGTATTGTTCCCAACATCCATAGTAAGCAAAAAGTTGGCAGTTTAGTCACTTAACAAAATAATTAATATACTCCAAGTACATATTATAGTCATAAATGAAAATAAAGGAAATGAAGTCTTGCAACCGATCAATAGATTGATTCACCTTCTCGCGAGCTTAACCTGCATTAGGAGAAAAAAAAAATCCTATCAGCATGTGAAACAATTAAATACTTAGTAAAACAATAAAAGGTTTAGATTTGCACCAAGTCCTTTAATTGATTGGTTCAATAAAGCAGCAATTTTCAGTAAAGTAATCATGCCCTTCAACACAACTAGGCTTATATAAATTTTAGATATAAATTCTTATTATACTCACAAGAAAGGATGCCAAGTACTAAATTTTCTTGCAATATCACTTATCATCTTCATACCATGATAATTTCAAATTTGAATCTCAATAGGTATTCAACAATCATCAATTTTCTAAAAAAGACTTGGAGAGTAGAGTGCTAGCTGCGGTTAATTTTTGGGTCAAGACTCTGAGGGTCCATGAGTTGTAGTCGATTTTTTCCTGTCTCTTAGAGTGCAGTTCTGTTGTTTTTACTTCTTCCTGCTCTTTTTTTTCCTCTTCCCCAACTCCCCCCTTACCTATAAGCTTCTCAAATAGGGTATACCCCTGTTTAATAAAAAAAAATAAATCTCAATAGGTATTATCACTACCTCTACATAAATCTTCCAAATTTGTTGATTTAATCTTTCCGCACCTACGATAGTAGAAGAATCTTCACCGAATAAAAGTCCTTGTGCCACAGGGTGATGAGGCTATCCAAGGGACACTTCTTTTTCACCCTATCCATAATTGATATCATACCATAATGATTCCATGTAAAGGCACATATAATTCATCATCGAATAACCTTAACGAAAGATGTTAATTAAATTAGATGTTACCTTTGTTTGAAATTCATATCACACCCTCTTTTTCTTGGTTTGATGGACCTGCATATATATCAGAGAAAAAACTAAATAACAATATAATAGATGACATATTATATAATTCCACTATTTAGATAAGTATTTACATGATAAGATTTGAGGTATTCTTTTTCGTTTTCTTTAACCATGACAAAACTAAAAGCTGTTAGACTAACAAATCTACATAAGATGCCTGTAAAAATATAATTCAATTAATGTGTATTGATAATTGCCCCAAATCATTAAAGAAACCAATCAAACACATAGATTCATGCAGAGGAACAATCACAGGTACTAAACATCATCATCACACATCAATGACTTGGCAAGAAAACTATTTTTCAACTTGGCAATACTAAATGAATGACTCAATCCTCATGGTCTTAGGCTACAATGCCAAGAAATTTCAGTAGCAGCAGTAAATCTTGAGACTCTATGCTAGTATAATATTTATATAAAATCTCGAGACATTACAACGCAAAACAAGAGATAATGTGCTTCTTGAGGTTCTGCGCTAGCAGCAAATCTGGAGATAAAGATTCAGATAAAGATTTGAGTGCTCATAATCAAGCTTTTTGACAATGCATTCCACTTACGAAGTGATTTGCCATATTCCAATGAAAATTACTTCAAAGAATTTACATACTATATGATTATAGATTTGTATGACATATATAAATAACAAAACCCAACACGTACCGCTGCCCAAGATCATAAATATAAATAAAAATGTATGGAGACTTCTCAACTATAGGCCATTATGAAATAGAACCCTGCACTTTAAATGTTTTTTTTTTTCAATTTCTGTAGTAAATTAAGTTAAAAACTTTGTTAAATTTTATGACTCAATTAACTATTAACTACTAATTAATCCTACTTTATTCTCTATAAAATAATTTAAATTATTAAATTTGATGTAACTATCAACAAATTTAATAAACTTTCGCTAAAATTACTCTCGAATTCATGAAAGATTTCTTTTGTTTCAAAATGTGTCATAATTGAGGTAAGTTCCATAAATTTTTACCAAAATAATATTAAAAATAAATCCAAACCCATTCAAAAACCAAACAATAATTTTTTTAATTACTAGCAGAATCGGCAAAGGCGAAGGACCTGATCCTCCCACGCCGCAACGGAAGTGGTCGTGGTAGACGCCAAGGATGGGAATATTCTGGCGAGCGGTGGCGAAGGCAGAGAGAAGGGAGGAGGAGATAAACGTGAGGCCGAGGCGGGACAGGGAGGGGAACACGGTGGCCTGGCAGAGCGACATGGGGATCTCCCAAGAAGTGAAAGGATTGTCGTCGATGGAGATGGAGGACAGGGAATAGAGTTCGAAGAAGAAGTCATGGGGGATGGAGGTGAAGTGGTTGGAGTGGAGAAGGTTGGGTATGAAGATGGGACAAAGAGGATTTTTTTTTTTGAAGATGGGCCACAAGGGTTTTTCAAAGAGGGCTTCTTTTTTCCTTATGCGCGAAGTAAAAAAAAAAAAAATCCCGCTTGCCCAATAGCCGGCAGTATTTTTTTTGGTAAAATTCTAATGTGATCCCACAACTTTTTTAAAAAATAAAATACTTTCAACAATAAATTTATTAAGGGCAGTTATTTAAAAGTGCCACTAATAATTAATTTTACTGGCTTTTTTCACAAGAGCTACCAAAATAGTGCCACTAAAAATGATTTGTGGTGTAGTGACACCTCATTTAACATAGCGAGCATACTCTAACATGCTCACATTTCCACCAACACAAGGAGTACAAATTTATCACGCATGTCTACTACAAGATAGAATTAGAAAACAATCCGCTAATTTTGGAGAAAATTCAACCCATCTGAAACTTGACGATTCGATGGCCGATCTGGCTGAAATTTGGCGTGCTTAATTCTCAGCTTCTTAGAAATCCAATGCCTCAAGAATCACCCAAAATCTCCACTCGGATTGGGCGCGATCGCAAGAACAACGCACGCTGCACAGATTGATCCCAGAATTTCAGCATTCACTCATATGTTAATTAAAATGCATATACAGCCTCAAATACCTCAATTTGAAGCTCCTAACAGCAAATCTAAGGTGTCCTCTGTCAAATGAACATCTCCAAGGCTTCAAAAATTTATCTTTAATTTCTCTTAATTGACAAATTAATCATACATCAATATGTTCTCCAGAAATTATTTAAAATTTCAGCATAAACTTTCAAGAATTATAGAGACTAATCCATAAGAAATTTTCCACAAAAATCAAAAGAGGAATTGCTCACCTTAAATTTAAGAAGATGTCCAAACTTTGAAATCTCGAAAATAATCAAGAAACCACTAAGAAATCTGCATCCAAAGACTCAATCATCAACACAAAATCCAAAACAAAAACTGCAGCCTACTCTGTCACAGGGTCAAGAATATCGATAATGCTACTTGCGCAAACGAGCTCCAAATCCAGCAAGCAATGTCTCAATGGATTCTTCTTCGAGAGTAGATGCAAAACAATCCAAAGAACTCCAAAATCCATACACAAATCACCGAAAAAATTTATAAATACTATGAACTATCTAAAAGTCTAATATGTGCACGAAGGCTCCAGAGATGGTATAAAAACTTCAAGAAAACTCGAGATCTGGGAGGAGTGATGAATACCAAAGTTTAGGCCTACCTCTTGTGAAGATCCCAAATAAAAAAACAGCCAAAAACTCCAAGAGATGAGTCCTGTAGAGACCTTGCACTGAAACGCGACGGTGGTGGCTGAAAAATAGCAACAATGGTGAAGTTTCTTACTTTGAGGAAGAAGATGATGTAGAAGCTCCAAAGTCCTCCAAGGTGATCAAGAGTGGTGGAGGAGAAGTAGAAGAAGTTCTCAGCTCAAGCTCCAAAAATGGCTAAGTCCAAAAGAGAAGAAAGGTGGAAGAGGAAGTCTATTTATAGCCCAAGAAATGAACCAATTCTCCGCCTTTGGGCCAAAATTCGGGTGCCCGAATCTTCCCAGGCCTGGCCTGCGACGAGCGCCCGAATAGGTGTTGCACATCCGGCAGCGCCCGAATCCCGCAATCTGCCGCTCCCGACTCGCCACGTGTCCCAATCCGCGGGTAGGTGGCCTCGGCGAATGGCAGCGCGACGCGTGGTTGCACGGGGACGCAGCTGTTATATCCCGACGATCCGCAACCCGCCGATGACGGGTTATCTCGGAGGCGTGGATGGCGGTGAGGATGAGGGTTGGCGCGAGGGAATTCCGGACGACCCGCAACCCGTCAATGATGAGAGTACTCTGAGACGAGGTGGGCGGGGAGGATGATGGTGCCCAATTGGTGGGTGAAATGCAGAATTGAGAAGGAATTAGAGTAGAAAGAGGGGTTTTGGGGAAGAAAGAAGGAGAAGAGAGTAAGAGAAGAATTGGGAAGAAAGTTACTATTCCATTTCATAATTCTACTTTTCTTACAATTACTCTTATATACTCTTCTCTACTAATCCCTAATTTGCGATAATGAAAGGATTACACTAAAATATCTGAAATGGTAAGTCTAACATTACTGGGCCACTAAGGCTTATTTTGCTAATATGCTGGGCTCAGAAAGTGGGCCCCCACTGCTCCTGCTAAGTGAGTATTGCTAAGAGCACCCTGATGGGCCTCCGCCTGTGGCCCGCTGTGGCCTTTGCTCCCTCTCCTCCCGTCCGAGGCCTGTTGTGATCATTACTCTATCCTACAGAAAGTTGGAAGCCCCTGACTTGTTGGATCCTCTCGAGTTCCACTTCACTACCGCCCTCCCCTCAAATCCCCTTTTTCCTACTTCTCCTCCCTCCTCGCCATCTAGGGTTTGGGTGTTCGATCGTTACACACCCTCCCCCTCAAAACGATCCTTGCCCTCAAGGATCGAACTCCGGGAATTGTTTCTTAAGAGCCCAGTAGTCCTCCCATGTAGCTTCGGATTGATCCAAGTTGCTCCATTTGACGAGGACTTGCGTCGTCGCCCGCTTACCGCAACGTGCTAGGCGGCGATCGAGCACTCTCTCCGGCGCCGCTAAGATCTGGCCACTTTCGCTAGCCTTGGGGGCCGCAGGTGAGATCTGTGCCTTCTCTGGGATCCCCTTCTTGAGCAGAGAGACGTGGAACACCGGGTGCACTCGGGATTCCTCGGGGAGCTGCAGTCGGTAGGCTACTGGCCCGACCAGCTCGAGTATTTTGAAAGGCCCGAAGTATCTGGCGGTAAGTTTGAGGTGGTGCCTTAGGGCAACACTGCTCTGGCGGTAGGGTTGGAGCTTCAGGTAAACCTCTTCTCCTTCTTGGTACTCCTTGTCGATTCTCTTTTTGTCGGCATTTTGTTTCATCCTGTTTTGCGCCTACTTCTGCCTCGCTCGCAGTAAGTGCACCATCTTTTCCCTTTCCTGATTCCATTCTTCCACCGTGGGGTCGACGTTCACATTCAAGTGCACCACTGGGTATGCCGGGGGGGGGGGGGGGGGGGGGGATATCCGTACATGGCTTGGAATGGTGTCATCCCTAAGGAGGAGTGGTGGTTGGCGTTATACCACCACTCTGCCAGGGTCAGCCACCTGTGCCATTTGCGCGGGTGTTGGAAGCACATGCAGCGCAAGTAGGTCTCTAAGCACCTATTAACCCTTTCTGTCTGGCCGTCGGTCTACGGATGATATGCCGTACTCATTTGCAACTTGACCCCTATGAGCTTGAATAAACCTTGCCATATCTGGCTGGTAAAGATTTTATCTCGATCCGATACGATCCCTTGGGGAAGCCCGTGCAATCGGTAGATAGTATCCATAATGCCCTGGCCACATCTTGAGCACCGTAGGGATGAGTGAGCGCAATAAAGTGGGCATATTTTGTGAGCCTGTCGACTACCACGAGTATTGTATCCTTCCCCTCGTATTTTGGCAGCGTTTCTATGAAGTCCATGCTGATTGATTGCCATGCTTGTACAGGGATTTGTAGAGGTTGTAGCAATCCAACGTAAGGCGTCCCGTCGACCTTGTTTCTTATGCATACTTCGCACCCCTTCACCCTCTTCTCTATGTCCTATTTCATGCCGGGCCAGTAAAACAATTGTTTCATTCTTCTATAAGTGTGATTCATACCTGAATGTCCACCTAGGGCCGACGCATGCATCTGATCCATGAGTCGTATCCTTAGATCCCCCGAGCCCCCGATGTAGAGTCTCCCCTTGTATTTAAGTATCCCCTGCTGGAAGGTAAAATTTGGTTGGGCATCGGGGCTCAACAGCAGTTGAGTTATGGTATGCTGCACCTGGGCATTTCCTTCATAGCTCTCCACCACTTCCTGGACCCATGAGGGAATTATGGTAGTAATGGCATTGTTGTCACCCACTTCTCTCCTTTTTCTTGAGAGGGCATCCGCCGCGATGTTCTCCTTCCCCTTCTTATACTGGATTGTGTAATCCATCCCCATTAATTTGAGTATCCCTTTTTGTTGTACTGCTGTGGTTATTCGCTGTTCCAGCAAGTACTTCAAACTTTCGTGGTCCGTCTTGATGACAAATGGTTTGGAGCTGAGGTAATGTTTCCACTTTGTCACGGCTAAAAGTGTGGCCAAAAATTCTTTTTCATACGTCAATAGCCCCATGTTGCGCGGGCTGATCGCCTTGCTGAGGTAAGCCAGTGGCTTCCTGTCTTGGGTAAGTACGGCTCCGATCCCATTACCACATGCGTCCACTTCTATAGTAAAAGGTTTGGCGTAGTCGGGCATGGCCAATACCGGGGCTGTTGTCATCACTTCCTGCAGCCTTTCGAATGCCTTTTGCGCTTCATCATTCCATGCGAAGTTGTCTTTCTTTAGCAGCTCGGTAAGGGGCTTGCTTAATCCCCCGTAACCTTTAATAAACCTCCGGTAGTATCCCGTGAGGCCGAGGAAACCCCGCAATTCTCGCACTGTTTTGGGCACTGGCCATTCCTTCATTGCAACCACCTTGTCTGGGTCGGTGGCCACTCATTCTCTTGATATTATGTGGCCCAAGAATTCCACTTTTTTTTGCCCAAAAGAGCACTTGGTCCTCTTGGCAAAGAGCCGGTTCTCCCTCAACACACCCAGCACAGTTTTTAAATGAGCTATATGATCCGAAAGTGATTTGCTATAAATTAGTATGTCGTCAAAGAACACGAGCACAAACCTCCTGAGATGCGGCTCGAACAAGCTGTTCATGATGGCTTGGAAAGTTGAGGGGGCGTTCGTTAACCCAAAGGGCATTACCAGAAATTCATAGTGGCCTTGGTGGGTTTTGAACGCGGTATTGTGCACCTCTTCGGGGCTCATCCTGATTTGGTGGTAGCCGGACCGCAAATCGATCTTAGAGAAGTAATGAGAGCCCCCCAACTCATCCAACAAGTCGTCTATCAATGGTATCGGATATTTGTCCTTCACGGTGGCTTTGTTTAGGTGTCTGTAATCCACACAGAGCCTCCAAGTCTTGTCCTTCTTCTTGACCAAGAGTACCGGTGACGCGTAGGGGCTGGTGCTCGGTCGGATTATGGAATTATGTAGCATCTCCTTTATCTATCGCTCAATCTCCTCCTTCTGCTCATGTGTATACCTGTAGGGCCTAAGGTTGACTAGTCGAGCTTCGATTTGTAGGGGGATCCTGTGATCCTGGGGCCTACTGGGGGGTAACCCCTTGGGCTCCAGAAACACATCTGTGTACAGGTTGAGAACTTCTTGAATTTCCTTGGGAATTTCTCCTTCCCCACTGGTTGTTTCCTCGGGGCAGTATTTACCAATGGCACAGCAATTTCCTTCTCTGCTCTCTCTGTACCATTGTACCACGGTCATAAGCTTCAGTTCCGCGGTGGTTGCGCTCAGTTTAGATCCTTCGGCTATCCCTTTGAGGTTCATTGGTCGCCCTTCCTTGACAAATGACACCGAGTTATCGACGTAGTCAAACGTGACCCTTCCGTATTGCCTCAACCAGCCAATACCCAGAATGATGCTAGAGCCATCTAATCTAATGACTCTTAGCTCCGCCTGATAGCCTTCTCATTGCATGGTCCATTGAAAATTAGAGCATTTGAGTTTGCTCATAACCTTATAGCCATCCGCGACGGTTACGATCAAAGGATTGGCTGCTGTCATTGTCGCCTTGACTTCCTTAGCCACTTTAAAATCTATGAAACTGTGGGTGCTGCCCGTATCGATTAGAACTGTGACATTTTTATCACCCACTGCCCCTTGTACCTTGATGGTGTCGTGGGGGTTTTGACCACTGAGAGCGTGCACTGAAATACCCACTTCTTCTTCTTCTTCAGCCTCGGGGGTCTCCTCTTCTTCATTCTCCCATTGTAATAATTGTTCGTCGAACACCTCATCTGGTTCCAAGTAGGCCTTGATGTGGTGTAGAGATTTGGGTTGACACTGATGGCCTGGCTGATACTTCTCGCCACACTTGTAACAAAGCCCCGAGGCCCTCCTTTGTTCAAAGAGCTGCCTGCTAATCCCTTGTTGTGGGCTCGGGTATTGCCTTGGTGGCATGATTTTGTTTCCCTCCCCTGTTACAGCCGCCTTGGTAGAATTGTTGCCTTGGTACTGAGCTCCTGGTGGCTTGTATGATACTTTGCTCTTTCTCATGATGATGGATAAGGCTTGCTCGTGTAATTTGGCTTGTTCATACACCTCCTCGAGTGTGGTCGGTTGCGAAAGGTCGATAAATGGTACTAGCTCGTCTTTTAATCCACTAATATAGCTCTCGATGAAATGCTGTTCGCTCAGCGCAGGGTTGAAGTAAAGCATTCTGGCCCTCAGATCCTCGAATTTCTCTTGATACCGCTCCACTGTGCCGGTTTGCGACAATTTGTTAAATTCCCTGACCAACCTACGGGTATCGGATCCTTCGAATCTACGACAAGTTGCCTCAACTAGCTCCTCCCAGGTAACGTTGGGTTTGTCCTTCCACCTATGGGCCCTCCCTGTAAAGTGCATTGTAGCTATCTCGACCTACTGCAACTCAGGTATTTGATAAATTTTGAAATACTGATCGCATTTGCTACTCCATTCTCGAGGTTCATCTCCGCTGAACGACGGAAACTCCAATCTGGGATAGGGAAGGTGAGTATTGGCTCTATGGTATGGCTCTTCCATCCTTTCCTGGAACCGGCCTGGGTTTGGTAAGATACCCTTGCCCCTTTCATCAATCTGTGCTCGAGAGGAACTCCCCCCTGCCTGTGTATTAACAGGGTGTTTACCTTCCCTAATTGTGATCGGTTGGCTATTGGCGGTTGAGATGCCTGTGGAGTATGGGCTGGCTGGTTGCGGTGGAGTTGTTAACAGCTTGAGTAGCTGTTCGTGCCTCCGGGCAGTCTCTTGGAGCAGCACCTCGTGTTGCTTGGCCGCTTCGGTTTGCAACGCTTCATGGCGCAGCTGGCTCTCTTGTTGCATTGCTTCCATTTGTTGATTTAAGGTACCAATCTTCTCCTCCAACTTGCCATCGTATTCCACTGCAAATTGTTGAAGCTTTTCCTCTAAGGTGTGTATGTGCTCATTCATGTCTCTCAATCTGGTCCCTTCTGCCATCTCCGTTTCTTCTACGAGCTTTCTGTTGTTGAATCTGAACTTGTTTCTTTTCTTTGCCCCTATTGTGATGATGGCAATTCTGGTGGGTCACGCTAGAGCGATCTTTGGGCACGCCCACCAACTGTTCGACGGTATGCTTGAGTGGGCTTCGAGTTTCCTGTGGCTTTGTTGCCTTTGATTATTGCCTGTGAGTTGCTTGTGGCCTTCGGATTAGTTGCCTGGTTGTCTTGCTGGTTCGGTAATTTGCTGCCTGATGCTTGCTGTTGCCTGGATGCCTTCGGTTTGGTTGCCTGATTTCTGGTACAGGATGGAAGCGCCGATCCCTGGGATCGTGCCGCTCTGATACCATTAATGTGTTATATCCCGACGATCCGCAACCCGCCGATGACGGGTTATCTCGGAGGCGTGGATGGCGGTGAGGATGACGGTTGGCGCGAGGGAATTCCGGACGACCCGCAACCCGTCAATGATGAGAGTACTCTGAGACGAGGTGGGCGGGGAGGATGATGGTGCCCAATTGGTGGGTGAAATACAGAATTGAGAAGGAATTAGAGTAGAAAGAGGGGTTTTGGGGAAGAAAGAAGGAGAAGAGAGTAAGACAAGAATTGGGAAGAAAGTTACTATTCCATTTCATAATTCTACTTTTCTTACAATTACTCTTATATACTCTTCTTTACTAGTCCCTAATTTGCGATAATGAAAGGATTACACTAAAATATCAGAAATGGTAAGTCTAACATTACTGGGCCACTAAGGCTTATTTTGCTAATATGCTGGGCTCAGAAAGTGGGCCCCCACTGCTCCTGCTAAGTGAGTATTGCTAAGAGCACCCTGATGGGCCTCCGCCTGTGGCTCGCTGTGGCCTTTGCTCCCTCTCCTCCCGTCCGAGACCTGTTGTGATCATTACTCTATCCTACAGAAAGTTGGAAGCCTCTGACTTGTTGGATCCTCTCGAGTTCCACTTCACTGTTGACCGCCTTCCCCTCAAATCCCCTTTTTCCTACTTCTCCTCCCTCCTCGCCATCTAGGGTTTGGGTGTTCGATCGTTACAGCAGCACCGCCGCCTGCCCTGCGTGTGCGCTGCGCCAAGGGTGCGTGCCGCGTGTCCCGCGGTCGACCCGTCGCATGGCGACGCGTGGATACCGTGGTCCCAGTGCACGCGCCTGGCCTATGGACTGGGACCGCAGCCAATTAGGCCGAATAAGCCCGAAAACACTATTTTTCGCTGTTTTCACACGCCGAGTTCGTTTTTCGCGTCTTTTTGGTACGCAACGCATTCGATATATCAAAAATAGATGTTTTCTCGCAATTGACCACACAGTCAAGTCACACGGAGATTCGGAACACCACATGTACAGTGAATCTTGTTTTACTTATAGTAGTGCTTTTCAGATATTTATCCGTTTAAATTTATTATTTTATTTTTTATAGATTAGACGTTTCGCATAGACGATGATTCGGTTGGCGAGCCCAGGTCATAGCTTCACTTGTGGCATGACAAAGTACTTCAAGCCTTTCTTTAATGTAAAAGAATATATTAGAGTTTCCACTTTCTAACCCGCCAATAATCATCAGTCAAGCTTAATGCGAGTAAAATAAATATAAAAAATATTTATATATTATTATGTTATTATGGCAACAAAATAATTATAAAAATTCAGAAAATAATAATAAAGGTTTTTATTGGGACGTGACATCATCGACGATCCCCGACTACTGGCCGAACTCATCGCTGTTCGCTAATTTATTCTGTTTCTCTCTCTATTTACTATTTTTTTTTTTTTTAAAAAAAAAGCGGATAGTGAGAGAGAGAAATCAGGGTTTCGAAACCCTAGATTTTATTGTTTTGACCCTCCCAAATTTCCCTGCCAATCCGCGCCAAATCCTTTCGTCTTCTTCATCCACCCCTCTCGTCACATCCGATCGATGCTGAAGCGGAGGAAACTCCCGAGATCCGAATTAGGAGGGTGACATCGCCAGGGGGACGATCCATGGAGCCCGCGGCCCCGAGGGCGCCGCCCCTGTGCACTTGCCCATGCCCATGCCCCTTCCGCTGCTCGCTCTACTCCGAACGGCACCGATCCGTGAAGCTCATGGCCGAACCGGATGCCTCGTAGGCGGCGGCAGCGTTGTTGGGCGTAAACCCTTAGCCGAATCCTCTTTATTCGGCCTAATACAAAATTCCTCCGACAATCTCCGGCAAGCAACGAGACCCTTGGTTAGATTATGAGGAGGAAAAGAGGATGGTGAGGAGGAAGAGATGTCGGATCTGGTGGCCGGATAGGCCCTTCGTCGTCGAGCGCACGTCGTCGAGCTTTTTACTGTTCGGATGGTTCATGACCTGTGGCAGTTCGGGACCTGTTGATGTCATCATCGCCGCTGTGATTCCTACGCATGCCATCTCGCTGTGTCTTCCACAATCCGATGATCTTCAGGTAATTCGGATTTGGATGCTTACGAATTGTATTATGGTAATTTTTCTTTTCTTTCAGTTTTTGGACCTCTCTTTGGCCAGCATTCTTTGACATCATTTTCATTATATTATGCTTTAATCCTTGTTGCGACATTTGTCCAAAAGTGTAGAAAGGCCTATGGTGGGCGTTTGGAAACAAATTTTGACATGTTGTTGATGCCTTGTTGTCGCTTACTAAGTTGTGTGACGTGATGTTGGCTACTAGTAAGCACTCGAAGATTTTGTACTCATTTTTATTCTTTAGGGTTTCTTTGTTTCAGCTCTAGTAGCTTGCGGTCACTTTCACAACCACCTTTCAATAGCTTCTTACAGCAACAAAAAACAGATTTTCTGGTGTGGACCCTTTGCTCGTCGGGTCCGGCAACTCATTTTGGCTTATTGCCATAACAGAATGCTGAGTATGCTTTCTTTCTCAAATGCTCAATTTCTTCTTATTGAGGAATATTCCGAACGCCAAGCCAAACAGACTCCAAGGGCCTATGAATCCTGCTGGAGCTTTCAACAAAATTGTTGTTCGAGTAGAGAGGGCTGTTAAAAAAAGCAGGCAATTGCTTTGCTATTGAAATTTCCGCCAAGTCCTCCTACCTATAAAAGATGTATAAGTTTTAAATTGGAGCTTCTAATGTTGAGGCTAGTATGTCATTTTAGTTCTCGCTGCAGCAGAAACCCCGGAGCTTCTATTTGCTGTGTGCCTAGTTGTTGATTCTAGAATTGGAAAGCTGTCCCAAAAACAAGCCAAATAGGCATTGTGAACAATAGCCTTTCCATTTTCACAGCTAAACAATTCAATATACGTGGATGTGCAAATGCCATTGCTTGATGTCCAAGGTCTGTAAATGACTTCTTCTCTCCTGTTGAGTGTCTGCTTCATTTAGTCTAGATTCTTGATTTAGGTCTCTTAAAATCAAGAGGTTCTAGATAGATCTTCTTATTCGGAGCTCTTGCATCTCATTAATTATTATGTTTGAAGGACTGATTGCTTTCTCTGCTATAAAAAAACTTAATGGCATTATTTAGACCTTTCCGTGCCAGTCAAAGTTACAGCTTGCATTTGTCTGAATTATCAAGGTATGCTCTACACTTTTCCCTACAAAATTAGACAACTCATTGAATCATGAAACTGTAAGGAATCAAACTATTATATGACTAATATCTAGTGAGAAGGAGAAGACATGGCTCAAGAAGCATGCAGTTATCTTTCTTATGATATTAGGATGGTTGAAAATTATAATTTTCTACACCATTGATTTTATGAGCACTTCAGTAATTTTGCTGCGATTGCGGGATGTTTCCATGGGAAGCCTTCTAATTTAGATTCTAGATCTATCTACAGATACTGTAGCTATTCTACCCTTAATTTGGTGCATTTTCTAAGAAAAGAACTCTTTTTTGCTAACATGGAACCCAGCCTACTAGCTACTTTCATCTCTCGTAGGAACCTTAGGGTGGGTTCCCGGCAAAAGGTATCCCTACCTTTCGTCCTTGAAGTAGCCTATCTCCAGATCACATGCTTAGGGTTGCTTAGAGATTGATTTAAAGAATAAGATTCTTCTTAGTAATTGAATTTTGCTGGATCTCCGGGAAGATTTTCACTGTAAGAATAATGTGACAGGTAAGTTGTAGGTCTTACACTCAGTATTTCAAAAATCTTCTGTGAGGCCAATCCTCTGCACCTCACTGCACTACTTGAGGCACGTGCCTCGCATGTGAGACGCGTATCTCATGATATGTTATGTATAAATGGGTAGGTCTCTTGTGTATAAGTTTTATTAATGTGATGACTTTTTCAATTTATAAATATAAATACCATGATTTCACCTTCTAAACACCTTTTGAGTTTGTGTTGCATTGCTGTTTTACTAGTTTGTTGCAGTATTTGGTATTTACATATATGCTCATTTGCTGCTTTTCTTTTTAAATATGCTTACATGGAATAATTATTTTGGAAATTTGTGTTGAAAGTATTGTTATGTCATAATCAACTTGTTACTAGGTTTTATATATAAAGTAATTTTATTTTTTTTTCTTAAAAATTGTGTGAAGATCCGCCTCACCTTCTTGAGGCGCTCACCTTGCAAGCATGCCTCACGCCTAGGCTCTGGGAGTTCCTTGTGCCTTTTTGCTCCTCACTCCTTTAAAATATTGTTCACACTTAAAGTTGGACTGTATTCTCAAACTATAATTGAAGAGAAAACTATCAAACTAATGACATTGGCCAAATTCATTTAAATGAACTAAATTTAAGAGAGCTTAAGATATTGGTAAAATTCCTTCGCCTGGTTAATTATAAGAAATAAATGCGAACTATCCTTGTTAGAGTTCCTGCGAACTATCCTTGTTAGAGTTCCTAGTCTAGTAGTCTTAAAGAATTTATGTACTACATGAATCTTTGTATAGAAAATTAAAAAAGAAATGATTTTTAATGCCAAAACTTAATTCAGTTCTTACAATCTGGTCGACTGGTTGCGGTCATTCATTGATCAAGTTGTATATTTACTATCAAATTGGTTCTTTCACAAGCATCCATGTCATCTATTTATTTAATGAGGGTGTTCATTTATTTGGGCTTTGGATTGAAACCCAATTGAAGCATACGACAACTACTACTAGTTTATTTATTTTTTAGTTTGGTTTGGTTTGGTTTTGTTTTCAAATCTCTTAAATTTTAGTTTTTAGTTTTAGTTTGGTTGGGAAAATCTTTTCAACCAAATCAAATTAAATACTAAGTGTACATACAATATAGGGATATACTCATGATGGACTATTTGTAATATCTTTCTTATGTAATAAACAAACACTAATGTAATATATGAGCCTGGCCACTATCCTTTTAGGAGAACGAAGTTGTTCATCCTATCAAATATTTATTTATTTATTTTTTTTTTGACAAGAGGTCAATTAAATCAACGTTTGATACAATCAAACATGATCTAGAGCATTTGAAATGTCTAGGAATCAAATTTTGTGATTTTTGAAAATTGTCATCTAGCCAAAAAATGGGTGGTCAAAATAAATAGGCTAGTTAAAATAGAGGTTAGAATTTCTCAGTTCAAGATCGGAGTTGTAGGACATGCACTAGAGGTTAAAAGGATTTTTTGTCAAAAATGCAACTGATTCGAATTGTTTTACACCATTAAACAAACAAAAAGCTCATATAGGTCATCAAAAATTGTTGATTTTGAGGCCTTTTCCATCACTGGGAGAAGATTTTTAAAAATTGTGAAATTTGATTCCTAGGTATTTTAAATACTCTATATAATGTTCAATGGTGTCTAAGCATCCCCGGTGGTCTATCTTATCGCCTCTACAATAATTCAGATGTCCCATTGTTGAAAATAACTTGATAGAATGAAGAGCTCTGTTCTCCTAAAACGATAGTTGTCGGACTCGTAATAAATAGGCTAATTATAATATAATTGTTCTTATCTTATACTTTCTAGCTAAATGGATTGTCATGATCAATGTACAAAAGAAATCTAAGGGCATGTTTGGTAAGAGGTTAATAATTGGAGGGTTAAAAGTCAATAGAGTAATATTTACTGAAGAAATCATTACCCTTGTGAAAGTAGTTTTTACTTTAATCTTGTTTGGTATCTTCAATGCAAAATAGTAATGGTTAACCTCATAACGGTTCATTCTGTTTGGTTGAATTGGTTAAAAGATAATACTTTCTTCTTTTGCCAATATGAATAGATGGCCTAAATATGAATAGAAATTAAAAATATTCATTTAACTCACAGAGACAATAGATCTAGGAAAAAAGAAGCGAAGAGAGCAACAAAAATCTATCAAAAATAGCTACAAAGAAATTATCCACATCTACATAATCAAACAAATACAGAAAATAAAAAATTATAAAAATAATACAAAAAATTTAGGATTTGTATGCTTATTTTGATAGATGGCTTAAATATGAAGAAACAATTTAAAAAATTATCTAAATCCATAAACAAAATAGATCTAGCAATGAGATTAGAGGGAGGTAAAAAGGAAAAAAAAAGCAAGAGAGAGAGAGAGAAGAGAAGGAGAGCGACAGCGGCAGCATAAGAAGAACTAACTGTAGAACAGGGCCTGGTCGAGATGTATCAGAGTAAACGAAGGCAGCGACGAATAGTGGTGGCGACGGATAGAGGCGGGAATGTAAGGGGGAAAGGTGGAAGAGGTTTTGACGAAGGGGTCAAAAAGAGATGAGTTAGAAAGTTCGATTTTTTTTCATCCTTTCTCATTCTGAGGCGGTAACCTGCTCTCTCCCTAGGTTAATTTTTAACCCCGCTTTGGGGGTAAAGTGGGGGTCAAAATTAATCCGGTTAAAAATTATTTTGACATAACAAATAGGGTTAATGGATTATAAAGTATTCTGGGTTTTCACCCTCTTTCACTCCAAACCAAGTGTGCCCTAAGAAAGGAATCCTGATCTGGATGGCTAAACTGGATTAAATTGAATTAGATTCAGGTTGGTTTACTTTAGTTCATGTAGTATTCCGATTTGGTTTGATTTTCAAACATGTTCATAACAAAAATTGTTTTTGTTGAGAAAAATCTTTGAAATGGAACTGAGTACATCTAAGTCTTTATCAGCTAGTCATTGTTGAGACCTATATTTATTGTATGTTTTTAGCTTGCATCAGTTCTTTCAACGAGCATTTAGACACTCTTGGAATTTAGTTCGTTTGTCGCACAGGCAAGTATAAGGTGCTTTTATGCCTTCAAATAGTCAAATCATCTTTGTTATATAAATGCTTCCAAGATGCTTCTACATTCTGGTCTTTTCAACATGAATTCTAAGGTTGGCAATTACATTCAGTCATTCAGATAAAGTAAGTACTCAACAGATTGATCTTAAGTTATTTTTCATTCTTTATTTGCTAGTTTCAGATATGTGACAAACATAGGGTGGGCTAAAACTGCATTAACAGCTTGTGTTGTGATTTTTCTTTAGAATATATTGTCAGTTAACCAGTTATTAAAAAAATTTCCTGTATGCCCAGCACACATAGATGTTATGCATCCATTTGATTGGTTTAAACTGTTGCCCTTAGAAACGATTGATTTTCTATCATTTAGTTGGCAAAAATCAAATTAATCACGGTGTGCCAGTATAAACTTTTTAGAAATAATTGCCAGCTTGCAGTTTCTCAGTTCTTTATAATCACTTCTATTGAGGACTATTTATTCACTTGTTATATATTATATATTATCTTAAGATCTCTTTTCATTGCCAACTTTGTTATTGATCCAGGAAATCCTTCATTCAGTGAATGGAAAGATGCCTATTCGTTTGCAGGAGTCCTTCAAATATACTATTATTGGACAGTATGATGCAGGTTCTTGTACTGATTCAAAAACGAAGGACAATAATAACAAGAGTCCTCCACTGTTAAGTGATATTGAGCAGTTACAATGTTTTGGGGAAGCTGAAAGTTTTGTCTCAAAAGACAACAGTAATGATATAGTAAATGGACAGGAATCATCTGCAAAAGCAGGGTATGGTGATAATTACCAAAAAAGGAACTGTGGCTGCAGTGAACTAGATGATACCATAGAACATTACAGGAAGTCTTTGGTCAGAAATGGTTACTGGATTCACCTAATTTATAAATCTGCAAGAATATTCAGCAAAGAGGCCAAACAAATCCCACAGCTTCATCACTTGCATCTAAAAGATTGTATATTCACCGTCTGTGATGCTCACGTATGGAAGTTGAGGAAATGCTCACTCTCTTAGCTTTATGTGATACATCATCATGTGCCCTGTTATATCTTGAACTCTTCTTGGCTATTTTCAGGTATTACTTTATGACTGTCCAACCGATGGTAAAAATTATTTATCTATAAATTCTTGGGGTTTGTCTCAGCATGTGAGGCCTCCCGTCAAGAAACCAACTTTGGTCAATGATCTTCAGGAGAAACAATTGCTTCTTGATTTGGTAAGTACATGAGCATTGTTCTTTTAGTACATATCCAATATTTGCATATCTTTGCTTAATTGAATTCTTGAATGTTTGAATTAATTTACAGGACTTGGTTGTCTTGGCACTTAATTGTTCAAATGCTGCTAAAGAATTTTTAGAACAGCATGTTGGTGTCTCTAAACCTGTGATTGACTGCTTCTTTACATCTATGTAATTTCTTTTTCTTTGACGCTATTTGGCTTTGATGACACCGCTTGTGTCTCTGCTTCTTACTTTTATGTAATGCTTATTCAGATTGCCTCAGTTGGCGGCAATACTACGCCAGTTTGTTGCAGTGTTTGTGGCTTCAATCTTTAGCATTATTTATCTATTTCTTCAATTTCTTCGCAAATATTTTTTTGGGGGATCTAGAACAGCCTTCTTTGTTGCACAAAAGGTATTTAGACACTTATGCAAAAATGCTCACATTCGCAGTTGTCAGATTCTTTATTGGCCAATTTTCCTTCAAGGTACTGGTCTCAGGTAAATCAAATGGCAATGGTTACTTCATAGCTTGTACTATTGCATTTTCCAACTCTTCTTAATTGTTCACGATGATTTATCTTATCTGCAGTTACTTGTCAAATGTTGAATATGCCCAGAAAGCTGCCTTGAAGAAGCACTTTGTTTGGTCCAACCTTGCTGTCGATGTTATATTAGGAATCGTTCTCGGAGTGACATTATTCATTAATATCGAGGCCATTTGCTTTTCTATTCTCACTATTGCGCACTACATGACTGATAATGTTTTACGTGCTGGTTGTGTGTGGTTGATGGGAGTTCCTGCAGGTTTTAAGCTGAATACTGAACTAGCTGAGCATCTTGGCATGATTTCTCTCAATGCAGTCCAAATATTCTCGACTCTTTGGTTCTTTATGAGTACTTCCCTCAGATATATCATTCTCGGGCTTGCAATTTCTGGGATTGTTTTTGGTCTAACCATACCGGCTGCTTTATGCATAGACATGCTCAACCTTGCGACTGTGCATGTTAGAACTCTTCATTTGTTGATCTCTTTTCTTTATTCACAGCAGATCCAGGTTTTGGCATCATTATGGCGTCTTTTCAGGTACTACTTGTGAGAACTACAGAGGTAATTAGTTGCATGGCAGAGGTTTTGTAATAGAGCAATCTCTTATAAGTTAACCTTCTTCTCACCTTGTTAATTCTTTTATGAAAGCCAGCTAATTACTAAATATTGAAAAGCGATAAGTTCATATGTATCCCGATAAAGTTTTGAAATTGCGGATTTATCCCCGCAAAGTTTTAATTATCAAGTATATCCCCCTAAGGCCCCATACACAAATTTATTCTTATAGTTTGACTGCTATTAGTTTACCATTAAATTTTCACCATTTGGATTGTTATGGCCTTGTACAAAAAGTTTTTTTTTTAATTTTCTTATAATTTATAAATTATGGTTCATGTAGAATGACACAAAATTTAGAATAAAAGCATATTTTAAATGGTCAATTAACAGAGATAAATTTGCAAACTATGCAACTTTTGAGGGAATATTTGATAACTAAAACTTTGTAAGGAAATGCATTTCATTTCTTTGTAAGGATGCATATACAATTAATCCTATTTAAAAAGGGTATCTTGCATATAGCCTTGTAAATTTGTGAAATTGCACCAAAACTATTGGGAAGTTGCTATTTGTGTGCGTGTCCTTGAAAACCTTACAATGCCTCTGAAAGGGCCTCATTTATTTGCATGTGCAATGCTGAAAATTAATATGGTTGTTGGTATATGTACTCTTGTAAGGACATGAATGAAAATTACGTGGGGTTCTTAGGGACGTGCATGAAAAGAACAACTTTGCAACAATACTTGCATAATTTTGCATATTTTCTTGGGCATAAGAGCAAAAACCACTATTTGACATATTTTTAATTAAATAATAGGAAAACTTAGAGACACTTTCTATATACCATTTATATAGTTATATCAAAACTATTTTAGTTTTTCCTTTTTTTTTTAGCTTTTTTTCGCATTTATTCTGACTAAATTTTTTATTCAATGAAGAGGGCGAAAATGGAATCCACTTCGACAGAGGTTAGATAGCTATGATTACACAGTTGAGCAACATGTGGTTGGATCACTGCTCCTTACACCTATCCTACTTCTTCTACCAACAACATCTGCATTCTACATTTTCTTTACCATGTTGAATAGCATGATAACGTCCATATGCATCGTGGTTGAGATTATGATTTCCTTCCTTCATGCCACTCCTTATGCTGAAATCATATTGTGGTTAACTATGAGGAGGAGATTTCCATCTGGAATATGGTTTGAAACCACAGAAGCTTCAACTAAGCATAGTAGTGCAGATTATGGACTGTCGGAAGAAACAGCTGCAAGGAACCTAGGACTTCTCATCAATGAAGGATCAGAGAGTTTGCTTTCACTTCTTTATAGTAACTATGCTACAGTTGGTATGTTTACCCTACACCTATTTGTTAATATGTTTTTTTTTCTTTAATGCATGACTATAAGCAAAACATGTTATGCCACCACATTTATTCTTCTTTGGAAGATATCTTACACCAATCTATTGGTTGATATAATTAAAGATGATAAAACAGTAACTAGAACTGCCTTAACTAGCGCGGTTGATGTAGACAACTAGCCCAAGCAAATCTTTGCGGACCTATATGCTGTAGGCATAAATTGGGAAGTTTGTTCTCAGTAGCTTGTTTAATGTTGCAACTGGAATTAAATAGGTTGTTAGTGTTTTTTTACTTAAGAATGAAACGTATATTACAAGAAAAATAAAAGAACCAACAAGAATTGAAAGGAGCAAATTCAGATTCTGCCAGGTAAATCGATTGATCCAGACCTAGAAGTTGACCATTATTATTTTAGACTGAATAACAAAAGTCCCATTTTCAAGAAGATTATTTTTTCCTTCTTTCAACTCTCTTCGAACGTAAATTGTAAATGCCTTTTAGTTTGATAGGATCACATAGTGTTTATAGGTTTCTAAATGATTGATCCTGTGACTCATAAGGTAGTATTTAGCTCAGGAATAAAGTGAGGATAGTGTTAGATATCTCCACTATTCCACTACATACAACATATGCAAGGGCTATCCTCATTCGGAATATGGTGGGAAAGATATTCCTATATCCCATGGATAGCAATTCTGTGAGGTGTGGTGGAATTACTGTCTATCCTTGGTTAGAACTTATCCAACTTTTTGCCACCTGTGTCAACCCAAACATAACAGGGATATTACCTAAAATTAAAATTCTTATTTGAAATATTCTTATGCTAGTTTTAATTTCATTTGTATCTCTTAGGTACCGTTTGGTTCGGGGATAAGAAAAATTTTGTTATACCGGGGATAGGTATAGATTATGGTATTAGCAGGAATTACTGTAAATTTGCGTTTGGTTGCGTTTATGAGTTATACCGGATTTAAAGAAAATTGTGTTTGGTAAATTATATAGGAATAAAGAGAATAAGATGAATAAGAAAAAATTGTGTTTGGTTGAGTATAGAGGAATAAGAAGAATTGAGAGGAGATAATTATGTGTTTTGACTATTTTGCCCTTTAAAATAAAGTTTAAATGGTAGTAAAAATTTTAATTTTTAAATTTATATAAATTTTAAAAAATACATAATAAAAATTAAAGTTTAAGTTGGAGTAAAAATTTTAAATGAGATTAAATAAAAATTAATTTTTTAATTTTAAGTGGGAGTAAAAATTTTAATTTTTAAATTTATATAAATTTTAAAAAATTTATAAAATAATTGTATAAATTTTAAAAATTAAAAATTAATAATTTTATTTTACAAAACTGAAATAAAATAAAATTTTTACATTTATTAAAAAATAAGTTAAAAAAATAATATTTATTAAATAAAAAATTTTAAATTTTAAAATTTATAAATTTAAATATCTTTTAAAATTTAAAATTTTTAATTTAAAAAAATAAAAAAACTAATTTTTATTAGTGTATGAAACAAAAAAAAAAAAATACCGTGGAGAGAGAGAGAGAGAGAGAGAGAGAGAGAGAGAGAGAGAGAGAGGAGGGGCAGAGAGAAACAAAAAATAAAATAAAATTTATTAAATAAAAAATTTTAAATTTTAAAATTTAAAAATTTAAATATCTTTTAAAATTTAAAAATTTTAATTTAAAAAAATAAAAAAATTAATTTTTATTAGTGTATGAAACAAAAAAAAAAAAAAAAAATACCGTGGAGAGAGAGAGAGAGAGAGAGAGAGAGAGAGAGAGAGGAGGTGCAGAGAGAAACAAAAAAAAAAATGCCCACGTGATGCTGCCTCGATCCCCGTGCAAGAATTGGATTTTTGCCAATTCCGCCGAATTCCATGTGGGGGTGGGAATTCGGATTCCCACCCCCATCCTCCCTATTCCGGAAAAGCAGGAATCCCAATTCCTGCTTTTCCGGTTCCCGTTTGGGTATGGAAACGGGGATAAGGGGGTTATTCCCCCCTTATCCCCGTTACCAAACGAGGCCTTAAAGTCTATAAACTATCGTGGTCGCCCTTGTAAATTTTGAAATTTCATTCATGCCCTTATAATTATTAAGAATTTACCATATATGCCCTTGCTGTTAAAGGACGTTAGTCAACGTTTGGTTGAGTCTTATTCGCACATGGGTTAAGTGAGTTAGGCTATTAATCAACTTTTTTACCCCTTTTTTTTTGTCTTTCTTCTATTCTTTCTTATCTTCCATAATGTTAGATAGAGAGAAGGTGGTAGGGAGGGTCTCTGGTGATTGCAGGGATTGCAGTATAGTAGAGGAGCAGGAGGAAATTAGTGGAGGTGGTGAAGACGACCGCGACAATGGAAGATGGTAGGGGTGGCCATAGTTTCTGGAGCTGTGGGGGCATGTGAGGGTGGAGGAAAAGAAAGATGGTGGTGGCGGAAGTGGTAGAGGAGGAGAAAGAAGGTTGGTGGGGTTAGAGAGAGAGAGAGAGAGAGAGAGAGAGAGAGAGAGCCATGAATGGAGAAAAAATAGAGGAGACATGAGAAACTTGGGGCAAAATTGATATTTTAAAAGGATATAGACAGACTATAAGTAAAAAAAAAGGCAATTGTGATATTTACTATAATTTTGAAGTGCATTTGTGATATTTCCTACTTTAAGAGGGCATTTGTGTAATTATGAGTATTTAGAGGGGCACTCGATAAATTTTCCGTTTTTGCTATCCTTGGGATAGAATCGTCACGCCAGGCATTCCGTAAGTGTTGACTTTGTACAAGTCTATAAATTAATGAGGCTGTTCAAGGCATTTTATGCTGATTTTTTGGATTGAATATTAGAAGTTTGAGTTTGCAAGGGCTAAGCTTCTTTCTTCTTCCTCTATCCTTGATCTTCTTGCCCGGCTCAAGAGTCAAGTCTTAATAAAATTCCTTCAGACAACTCTCATCCTTGTTCCATAAGTTCGAATCTTTCCGATAGGCTTACCGCTTACCAAGTTGTTACTTCCTCCTAATTTACGTGAATAATGATTCACAATATAAGGAAAGTTTGTATAAGACATTGCCTTCATCCTTTTCAACTTTCATGATTTTCAAGAATCACCAATCTCGCAAGTCAGCCTATTTTGTTTTATTTTATACTTGGTTTTAGAGAAAGTTTGAAAATTAGAGATTTGCATACTTTGTTGTTTCGTTTTTATAGTTTTTCTTTCCTGGCCAAGACCAGTTTTGGACTCGATCAGCATGACTTGTTGGGATAACATGAAGTCGGCATTGTAGATCTCTTTTGTTCTCTATGATTAACACTTGAGGTTCTAAGTTCAATTTAGAATGCTTGTGGAAGCAAATATGTTCATTCAAAAGTATATAAGCAAGTACTACTATTTAATAACAAAATTTTTCAAAATGGAATGAAAAATTAATGATTGCTTTCTATGAGCAAGGATTTATTCTATACCTCTCCTTGGGTTAATTGTGTAATAATTTAGACGTTTGATTACTGGCCTCTCAACTTGAAAGGTAGACAAATTGAAAGGCAATACATATTTTATATTTTTTTTATATTTTTAATTGAAGTGTTGAGTAGCGGTGGCAATTCTTAACACAACCTGCATAACTTGACACAACCTGACACGAAATTTCTGGGTTTAGGTTTACATTAAGGCTGCGTTTGGTTCGGGTATAAGCTAGAACTATTTATTTCAAGAATTGGTATAAGTTCAGGTATAAACAGGAATAAGATCAATTTTGTGTTTGGATGAAAATTGAATTGTTTCCGGAAATAAGAAAAATAGTGTTTGGATAGTTAGATTGGAATAGTGAGAATAAGAGTAATTATAAATTTAAAATAATCATATTTTATGTAATTAATTAACATAAAAATATTAATAAAATAATAATTTAACTTATTTAATTAATTATTGCTAGATAACCCTACATATTGATTGATAAAATAATTAACAATAATGAGTATTGTTAATAAATAATTTAATTAACTATAAATAACAATAATGAGTATTGTTAATAAATAATTTAATTAACTATAAATAAATTAATAAATTAATTAGTTAATAATTTAATAGTTAGATAATTAGTTAATTAAATAGTTAGATTAGTTAAAATATTAGATTAATTAAAAAGTTAATACAATAATTAAAATTATAATTACTTTAATTAAGCTTGTTCTCAAGTGGGAATAAGCTTGTTTTAGGAAAAAGAGTGGAACAGTAGTTTCAGCCTTATACCAACTTGTTCCAGAAAGACAAGAATTGCTGTTCTTATCCATAACCAAACGCGTTTGGAGAACAGGGCTTTATTCTAGGCCTTGTTCCCTAACCAAATAAGGCCTAAATAGGTTTAGGTTGGAAATACGTTGAACCGTTTATTAAACAGTTTTTTTTCGGTTGACCACTTGACTTGCTAACGACTTGTTTAATATTATACCTAAATTTTTTGTATATAATGAATAGATATATAAAAATTTATATAATTATGTTAGAATATCTACACTCATCTTAGTTATATATAATTTAAGGTTTAAATAGTTTTTAAGCTTTTCTTTTAGGCTTAGGTTCCACTGGGGATTGCAGGGAGATTGCATTACGTGCAGTCATATACTACGATGTGAAATACTCTTTGTTTTCGTACGTAATATTATCTTCCACATATTGCAATGAGTTTATTACGATATATTTTCTGCGGTCCTATCAAAAACTCATAATTATGTCTCTATATGTTTTTGCCCCAACTTTATTTTGCCTATTGAGCGTTAGATGGACCTCAATACCAATAAGGCCCTCATACAACTTAAATTATAATTTTGAAAACAATTTAGAATATTAATGGTTATCACAGGTCTTGTTGGGTCACCCGTTTATCTAATAGGTTCGGTTTGGGTGTTGAGATTTGATTTGTTTGTTAAATGGGTCGGACTTGGGTTGACCTATGTGGCCTTAATCTCAACACGGACTATTTACGACATGCCAAGGAATTATGTGCCGTGGCACGGGGGCATGCCGCTCTCCGCCCGGCACGGTACGGTACGGGCACGCTTGCATGCCGATGAATACGCATGACCTTCCAGTGGCACGCCCTGGCACGGTTTTTTTTTATTTTTTTTGTTCCCAATAAGCTCTTATAATAGTGTTTTGAAATGTTTAGTCAAAAAATTATGAATATTGGCTATATATAGCTTATTATACTCACCAATTAACATATTGATAACTTTTTTTAATATATAAAGTACAACTATATAATAATAAAATTCACAAGTATAATAAGTATTAACCATGTGTTTACTGTAAAACCATGTGTAAAAAAAAAAAAAAAAGGAGAGCTCGTCACGCTGGCACGGCACGGGTGGGTATCGCTCCGTCTTGAGCGATACCCAATGGGTATCGCTCCGTCTTGAGCGATACCCAATGGGTATCGCTCCGTCTTGAGCGATACCCAATGGGTATCGCCGAGACGCCGGGGGGGGGGGGGGGGGGGGGGGGGGGTGGGTCGGCGGGTAAGATACCCCCCGGTACCGTGCCCCTATTGTAGGGGCACGGTACGTGCCGCTCGGCACGGGGCGGTGCTTAAAACCCAGCGACATGCCAGCCCAAATTGTCACCCCTAGTGTTGAGCTAAAGATCGTGCAATTTTTTCTAAAGCCCAGCCAATTGAAGCAACCCATGTGCACTTATTTTCCTCCTTTATGGCTTTATGCAATGGTAACGACAAACCATAGCCAGGCTTAGTTTCCCTACGTTCCTCCCAATTGATGTGACCCTTCAGATTCAAAATAAAATTTGGATCAAATCCACCTTCAGAACAGGTCATTGTCAAAATCAATTGGTCAAGCAACCGTAGTAATTTGTCAACTGTGGATCTGTCCTCTAATTTGGTTGGTCTGGTTGCTTGAAAACCTACTGGAGAACGCTTAAACTGCTTCCACTTAGAATGACATTCTGCATCCCTAATTTGTGAGACCAAATACTTCATTCTTTGTCGAAAGACCTATTAGCTGTAAGTATTTATTTCTTTTATGTTATACCATTGCTCACTATTTAGCTAGGTTACATGGACATGGATACGAAACACAAAATGCAACATGACTCGGATGCAAGGACTTGACAACCTTGAAAAAAATCAGGACGCAAACACAGAAAGGACACTACGTGAAAAAGTAATTTTGCTTATATTTTGTTATGTATATAAATATCGGATCTGTTGAATACTTCACTAAAGAAGAGATAAGAATATAATTTTAATCATTATTATATGGTTTAGATATTCTTTTAAATTAAGTCGTGCATTAAGATTATTTTAGGTATAAGGGCGCCTTTGGTTTGTGCTATCTGCATTGGATTCCTAGGAATATGAGACATTTTACTGCATTTGGGCAATATTGCTTAGTAATCTGGTTGGGAATTTTTTATTCCGAAAGGAAGAAAATTCCCCCAAGGAGGAGCATCCTATTAACGAGGAAGGTGGCGGGTATCTCTTATACCAAGTGTGGGCAATCTGAATTGTATTTTCAGAATTTTCAAACTACCCGCCTTGTTTCATGTTAGACACTTCCATGGCTGCATGCCTACGACATTATACAATGCAGATATGGCAACATTTTTGAAGTGTCCGTGTTATCTGGGGAATATTTGAAACTGCTAACAGCATGGTTAAAAAATTGTTTTCACAGAGCACAAATTATACAGTGTGAACGCACAGTGGTCTTCAAAGCTTATGATTTCTAATTTACAGACCTTTTAAGTGTTTACCAATATTGAAATTTGTTGATATGACAAAATTACTAAAAGTGTAACTTTGTGCTGCTAGGGAATAAGGATGACTGCAAATTTATAAATTTAGATGCCCTTTATTGATACCTTTTCCTTTTATCATTGTAATGCATTTTCTGCTGTTTGAGAGTTTATGGTTGGGTATAGCTTAATAGTGCTGCAAATATTTGTTATCTGCCATTTCTCCATCTATGTGTTAAAATATTATAAATTGGGGGAACCTAGCTACATAATTTTCTTGCTGTTATTGGTAACTACTGGGTACATTTTGTTGTTGCAACTAGGTAAAAACTACAAGATTAACCTACTGGAACTCATACTATTGATATTTTCCTTTCCGTCAGAAAACCAGCGATAAGGCCCTGTTTGTATAGCAGAACAAGTTGTCCTGGAATAACTTGTATCAGGTGGCAGTTCCCTTCTGCGGATAAAACAAAGTAGTGTGACTTCTAACAAAGTAGTGTGACTTCTAGCTATTTTGAAGTACTAATAAATTTTGAGCTTTCTAGATACTAAATTCCACTTTCCAGGTGACTTGCCTGCTTTACTGTTAAAATTATGACTATTTATGCTTTTCTGATTTGTTTATAGATGCTTTCTCATTTCCTTTCCTGACCAATACTGCCCTGTGGAAGCGTGAAGAAAGATGCAGAACAAAACATGCAGGAATCGAGATAGGCTTTTAAAAGAGACATGTATAAGGAATCCAAATCCTCAACATATAATGTTTGCTTGGCTTTGTCTAGGATTAGCCAAGCAAAAGTCCCTAGTGTTCCATTTCTGTATCAGAAGATAAATTTGCGAGAAATTCTAGGCGAGCAACTAAAACAATTGCAGCAACTATGCACTGTTATTGACAGAAATAATTTATGTGGTATGGTTTGTTTTAATAATGAGAGTGCTAACACATGGCAAACTATATTGCAGGAGAAGTAATTACTCCGCATTACAGAAATATATTTTCTGGTGTTGATTCCTCCTTCGGCAGGTCATTGGCATATGGGCTCCTCAGTGGTCAAAGGTGGTTCTTTACGCTCAACATTTTTTCTTTTTTTTCTTTTCATTAAGGTTTCTTTTTTTTTTTTAAGATTTATTTCATTCGTATTGATATGAAAATTTTAAGCATTGCAAACAGGATCCCATCAACACTGAACACCAGCTTGCCTTCCTCTTTGCCTTGGATGCACATTGGCTTGTGGGAATATTGGCGGCTTTGCTATAGTTCGACAAGTTCGTCCGGCTTATAGTGGTGCTGAAATCGAAGATGTGCAGTATATTATAACATTAGTTTTGTAGCACATCTTATTTTATCTCTGGTTAGTACTTTTAGATTTTTAGCTTGGCGTTAGCTGATTTACTTCATTATTGTGGAGGGGGGTTGAGGTTATCATCCATCTTGCTGGAAGTTATCGCTCCTTTTAAATGGTTCTCGGACCAATCAAATTGGAAGTTTGATGAGAAACTGTTAGTTTTATTGTTTGGGACCCCCAATTTGAAGACCGGGATTGCTAATTTGGGGTTGGAACAATTTGAATTAGCTTGCCTCATATGTCTGAATTAGTCCCCAACTTCTCAAGGTGCTCGTGCATTGGTTTTTTTCTTCCTGTATTATACGGAGCCTTTGACGGTCATAATATTTTCTGCGCTATCATGTACCTGATCAAATGTTTGTTTTGTGTCGTATAATGCTTTGCATTCTAACAGTAGCTATGATGAAATTTGTTGGTCCTGCTGGGCTGTCTAGTTAAAAATCTATTAACCTGTACCTTTATAGGAGAAATGTATCCATATTTTGCTATGCACTACCTGCATCTTTCTTTGGCAACTCAGGCCTGGTGGAGGTGTTGTAGTGGCGCCCTACTTGGCTCATAACAGCTTCAGTCCCCAATGCTGAAGCATTGCAGTCAATCTCGAACACTTTACTGAAATCTGGCAAATGCAGTATAGGGTTTCTACTAAGCTGTCTCAAACCTCTGTTGCGTTTTAGGGTTCCACTCAAAATCATCTTCATACATTCAGTCATCGGTGTCATTAAATTAAATTACTGAAATATCTAATAAATTGTCGATAAAAGCTTGCCAAACCGTGAAAACTTCGAACTAAAGAAATACTTCAAGGAACGGGCCAATCCTGAATAGCTTGCACCTTGGAGGGAATACCTTTTAGGCCTTCATCTGTGACGATAAATGCCAAGAAGCTTAAGCTGCCCGACATAAGGTTACACATCTTCATGTTTGTATAAAGTTTCTCTTCCTTAGAACCTTGAGGCCCTCTCGCAAGTGTTGCATATGGGCTTCTTGCGATACACCAAGATGTCATGAAAATAAATTACTGCACACTTTTTGATGTATGGTTAAAGCACATAATTCATAAGACTTGTAAAAGTATTAGGAGCATTAGAAAGATTGAAAGACATTACCCCACTCGTACAGCCCATCACCAGTCTTGAAAGTGCTCTTCCGCTCATCACTAGGTGTAACATGAAGTTGATGAAAATCACTCTTCAAGTCCATTTTTTAAAACACCTTCGCACCAGCCAATTGATCAAGCAGATGATCTAGCCAAGGATTGGGGAATCAATACTTGATTGTAATATGGTTAATTGTGTGACTGTCGACGCACATCCTCCATGCCTCCTCTTTCTTTGGAGTCAATAAGACAGGTACTGGGTAAGGGTTAAGACTCGGTCGGATAAGCCCTTTATCTAACAGATCATGAACATACCTATGCAACGCTTCATATTTTTTTGGATTCATTCTGTAGGCACACTTATTTGGTAGACTAGCTCCAAAAATTAGATTGATCTGATGTTGTATATCCGTCATCAGTGGCCATCCAGAAAGAAGATGTAGAGCTCGAGGTTCTTATAATGCAAAATTCTGTAAATCGGAGGTTTGTTGTGTAATTTGACTTTACGAAAGCAATAAATTGATCTATTTTTCTTCATCCAATTGTATTATTGGCCTATGGGGGGTTTAGGTGTGACACTGCGTAAGTTTGGAACCGATATTAAAAGTTTCAGGAGAGAGAAGAAAACCAAGTTTAGTGGCGCTAGTCTCGTTTGGCGCGACATTTTATGTGATTTTTTAGAGAACTTTTGAAAAGGAGGGTTCTACTTGTAAGAGCACTTAGAGAGGAAGGCGTGAAAGTAAAGGTTCACAAAAAATGTTCTTTTCTGTGCAAATTTTTAGTTATTTGGACATAAAGGTAGAACTTTGTTTTTTTGGTGCAACTGTTGTGGCAAAATTCTATGCATAAAATTCTATGAATTTCGATGTTGGAGGGGTCAATGCGCAAGTTCACTCAGGGATAGGAGTGACAATCCAGTTCGTATTCGGTTTGAAATGAGCTCGAGATCGAATTACTTGCTTAGTAAACGAGTCGAACACGAGCTAAATTTTCCAGCTCGCTTAATAAACGAGCTGAGCCGCACGAGCTGCGATCAGCAAGTTCGTGTTTATCTCGATAACAACTCGAATATATATATAGATTCTGGCTACTATGCTATCGATAGCACCAAACATTTGGTGCTATCAAGTTTTCTACCCTTAGATCAACACCTTTGATCATTTTCATCCGTTAAATTTTACTATTTTCCCAACCACCCATTAAACCCAAGGGGCCCACTATCATCACAACCGCATATCTTTTAATCCAAGGGTTAAAAACTTAGTAGCACCAATAACTTGGTGCTACTAATAGCATTCCAGCCTAGCTCGCTCTCTCTCTCTCTCTCTCTCTCTCTCTCTCTCTCTCTCTCTCTCTATATATATATATATATATATATATATATATTAATTATAATTATATATATAATATAAATTATTATTATTTAATTTTTATTCCAACTTAAATATAAAATTCAACTCCGTTATAAAGACACTTATTTATAAAAAAGAGTCATTTATCTATACTGAGCTAGAATGTTTTTAAAAGTATCAAAAAAATTTTAATCCTTGGAACTGACTTTTTGGTCATTGAATCAAAAATCAATAATAATGATTATTTATGTCAAGCCCTCGGAGAGGTTTGAACAGCGAAAAACGGCCCCATTTTTTTTTTCAAAGTCTTTCCTCCCGACACGTGCCCAGACCGCCACATATACAAGATCTCTCTACACAAACGGACAGAGTCTCCCTGTATATGTACGACGTCGCACAAAATAAATATATCAATCACAACCAATTTTCCGTACACAAGGTGCTAAATAAAGAGATAAGCTAGTCTTTGGATTCATACAAAAGAATATCGCCCCCACGACATACTCCAAGTTGAAAGGATAAAGTCACAAGGTTTAAAACAGTGTCTACTCGACACTCAGTTTTGAAAACAGATTTCGCAACTATTTTTCACTTTGAAAACCTTCACATTCCACATACAATCACACAACAATAAAACCAAATCCAAAAGACTACTATCCATCCACATAGTCCACATGTCCCATATCCACATCACAACGTATCCACATCACACAATGTCCACATCTCATGCAAATAGTAACAACCAAATGTAATGATCAAAAGGGAGGAGTAAATATCACCAAAATGATAAAGAACTGAATCACTCCCAATCCGAAGCCTCTCTCCCGTCCCCGTCCGAACCTGTCACATAGTGGGAAATCAGTGACAAAAATATAGGAAGACAAAACGAATACCCATAATCATATGCAAATGAAAGGTACAAGAAAGTAAACAAGACATCAAACCGTAATCTGGAATATCCGAACTATTCGTACCACCTCCTTAGTCCGTAGACTGAAGGAAACCTTAAACCTGCTCAATCCTTTGGTTCTCTTTTTACCCTCCTCGTCATACCACGGAGGGCTCTGATATCATTTAATCTGTTACGTCCCGGGAGAGGTTTGTACAGCGAAAAACGATCCTATTTTTTTTTTTTCAAAGTCTTTCCTCCCGGCACGTGCCCAGACCGCCACAGATACAAGATCTCTATACATAAACGGACAGAGTCTCCCCTGTATATGTATGGCGTCGCAGAAAATACATACATCAACCACTACCAGTTTTCCATAAACAAGGTGCTAAATAAAGAGATAAGCTAGTTTTTGGATTCAAACAAAAGAATATCGCTGTCACGCCCCGGGGGTTTAAATAAGCGGAAAAACGTGTAATAAATTTTTTTTTTGAAACATTCCTATCCCCCGGCACGTGCCCAGACCCGCCACACATACAAAGTTACCCCACCAACGGACAGAGTCTCCTTTATATATGTACGGCGTCACAATCACAATTTATACTTTAACCACACCAGTCAAGATGAAGACTAAAAGAGGAACTATTAAACGTTAAACAATCACAATGACCAACATAGGTTTGAAAGGATAAAGCCACGGGTTTGGAAAACGGTGTCCACACGACACCTTGTTTTTAAAGCGTTTTCGCAATCTCTTTTCCGAACGGCATTACAGCTTGAAAGGATAAAACCACGGGTTTGCAAAACGGTGTTCACACGACACCCAATTTTTAAAACGATTTCACAATCTCTTTTCTGTATTTTAAAACGGCCGTCCAAAACGCGTAACTAGAAGCATAAATAAAACGTTCAATCACAGAGTCACAAGTCCACCTCATCATCCACATCATCCATGAAAATTAAAGTCACATGCATCAAGTCTAACCAACTGAAATAAACAACTAAGTGAAAGGGAAAAAGTCACCGGTCAAGAATAAAGCTAAATCCTTCTAGTCGCAGCCTCACCGTCGTCCCAGATCCCACCCCTGACCGAACCTGTCACAGTGTGGGAAGTCAGTGACACGAAGAATAATGACAAAAGTGATGCTAAAAGATAACTGATAATAAACCAAACCGTAAAGACCAGAGCATCCACATTCCCCATCCTGCACTCAATCATATCATCCCTGAGGAAACGCACTAAGCACCTTGCCATGTCGGTTTGAGGACCTCAGGCAAAAGAAAACCACACCTCTCTCACCTTTGGTGCATGTAAACCCCCCATAAATCACCGCGAGGGGTCCCCAGTGTAAAGACTGGGCCATTCGTGGCAATGGAGAGAGCAAATGCTCAACTATGTCTTTCACCTCATTGGTGAAAGTGGCTAGACACCAGGTCTGAGTTTGTCTCTGGATTGAGATAGGGATTCGAGAATGAGTTGCTCATGTGGTTTCGGCGAGCAGGCAATATGATGCCCGGTCACGATATATAGTGAGCCCAGTAGTGAGGGCAAGATTCCTCCCTCTCGATCAAGATTTGTGTCGAGATGTGATTCAAGTTTCGAGGACGAAACTTATTTTAAGGGGGGTAGAATGTAATGTACCAGATTTGTGGTATATAAATAAATATAAATAAAAATGGTATGAAATACTATTTTTATTGAATTCAGAGAAAAGTGCTAAATTATGATTTACTCAAAATAGGGGAGAATGTAGTATACCGATCTCCGAAGAATGATGAAACTCAGCAAAAATACTTGTAACACATTTCAAATGTAATTACAAGTGAGTTGTAAGCATTTCGAATCGACGCAAAGGCCGTTGAGTCGAAAAGTGAGTTGTAGTTGATAATTTGAAGTTTCAAATTCTAAAGCTTAAGTTCGCCGATTTCTGTGAAGTGGCGAAACTCAGCAAAAATACTTGTAACACATTTCAAATATAATTACAAGTGGGTTGGAAGCATTTCGAATCGACACAAAAGCCGTTGAGTCGAAAAGTGAGTTGTAGTGGAGAGTTTGAAGCTTCAAATTTGCAAAACTTAAGTCCTCGTTCGCCGAATTCGCAAAAGGGCGAAATGCGGCGAAAAGACTTGTAACATATTTTAAATATGATTACAGTCGAGTTCGGTGCGTTTCGGACCGACGCGAAGAGCATCGGGTCGAAAAGTGAGTTGAAGCTCAAGGACTTAGCAAAATTCAAAAATCCTGAATTTTATTATCGGCAAGCTTTTTCGGAGCCCTGTTTCGAAGACTTAGAGTAGTCAAAAAATTTAAAAGAAATCGTGGAGTATCTCAGAAAAGTTTTCTGATTAAAATGGACGAAGTGTCGAGGTGAGGGATTGAAAAAAAATAGGAGAACGAAGTGAAGCAAAATGCTTCAAGAATTCTGAAACTGCAGTTTTGCTGACACAGTTTATCGCGAAGCTTTTTCGGGGCTCTCTTTCGAGGGCTTAGAGTAGCCCAAAAATTTTAAAAAAATCGTGGGGTGTTTCAGAAAAGTTTTCCGATTAAAAGAACTGAAGTTCCGAGGTGAGTGATTAAAGGAAAATAGGAGAACGAAGTGAAGAAAAATGCTTCAAGAATTCTGAAACTGCAGTTTTCGCTGACGCAGTTTATCGCGAAGCTTTTTCGGGGCTCTCTTTAGAGGGCTTGGAGTAGCCTAAAAATTTAAAAGAAATCGTGGAGAGCTTAATAAGAATTTGTACAATAAAGGGGAGAAGAAATATTTCAATTTCGATTCTCCAGTTGACGGCAAAACGCGGAGAAAGAGGGGTACCCGAAATTGCTCTCTGCAGAGGCAAAACAGCAGGGAATGAGGGTAATTTGGGGAATTAAGTTCTAAGTTGGGGCAATTTGGTAAAATCACCTCTTCCCCCAACCACCCGTGCAGAGACATTTAATGCCCTCTCTCTCTCTCCCTCTTTTTGAAAATTCACTCTCTCTCTCTCTCCCTCTCACTGTTGGAGCAGGAAACGAAAGAGAGAAAGAAGAAGGAAAGAAAGAAGAAGAAGAAGAAGAAGGAGAAGAAGACACTCTTCCTCTGGGATAGGTAGGAGTTCTCTCTCTCTCTCTCTCTCTCTCTCTCTCTTTTCTCCTCTTTCTTGTGCAGGGAAAAGAAAAAAAAAAAGAAAAAAAAAAGGGGGCTGCAAGGCAGCTGCCTTGGCTGCTTTGGCAGCTGCCATTGCAGCTGCCTTGGGCAGCTGGGGTGGCTGCGCATGGAACCAGGCAGCTGCCAAGCAGCTGCATGAGCAGCTGCATTGGCAGCTGGCCTAGCTGCTGTTGCTGCTTTGGCAGCAGCAGCAGGTTTCAGCTGCTTATGCAGCTTAATTAGCTGCATAAGCAGCTGCAGGAGCTGCTGCAGGGCAGCAGCTGTGCAAGCTGCTGCCCAGCAGCAGGAGTTGATGGTACAAAAAAAAAAAAAAGAAAGAAGGAGAAAAAAAAATTTGAAAGAAAAAGAAAAGAAGAAAAATTCCTTCTTTCTTCTTTTTCTTTCAATATGCGAAATCGGTAAATTGGGGGAATCGCTCAAATTGAGTTTCTCTCCAATTTTTGATTGTGAATTATGGATTTTTTCAATATGCGAAATCGGTAAATTGGGGGAATTGCTCAAATTGAGTTTCTCTCCAATTTTTGAATGCGAATTATGGATTTTGCCAATATGCGAAATCGGTAAATTGGGGGAATCGCTCAAATTGAGTTTCTCTCCAATTTTTTGATGCAAATTATGGATTTTGTCAATGTGCGAAATCGGTAAATTGGGGGAATCACTTAAATTGAGTTTCTCTCCAATTTTGAATGCAAATTCTTGATTTTGCCAATATGCGAAATCGGTAATTGTGGGAATTGCTCAAATTGAGTTTTTCCCAAATTTTTGGAGAATTTTGGCCCATGGCCAAAGAGAGCGAATTTCTCTTTGGCAACATGTCAAGGGGGGATTGTTCTTCTCCCATTTTTGTGAGCCAATAAAAAAATAGCCTTTTTGTGAGAAAGTGATCAAATAGGGATTTTTCCCTTTTAGTTGTCAAAAAGGCTCAGTTTTATCGTTTTATTGGAGTTAGTGAGTTGTGTAAAGCGATTGCTTCATGATTTTTCTTTCCTTATGATTTAGGGAAAACCTCGGAGATCAAAAGAGCGAAATTCGTCTCTTTCAAGAACAGGGGAAAACATTGAGGTGGGGGATTCTTCCGAAAATGGGTGATCTCTCCACTTTTTCCTTTGCTTTCTGACCTAGAAGCATGTTACTAAGCATTTAGGGAATTAATACCATGTATGTGATAATAGGGGCTTAACCCTAAGAGAGGATTATATTAAACCTATTGTAGGTTAAATTGTGCATGAGTATAAGGAGTAAAGGATTTATGTGTAGAGTGATCATGTTAGGGTATAACCCTAGAATATTATGTGGATAAAAATAGAGAAAATGCATGATGGTTGTAAGACCTAGGAGAATGTCACGCCCCGGGGTTTGTTTTAGCGGAAACGATTCATGAAAGTCGAATGTTTGACGTGTAAAATTTTTTTTTTTTTTTTTTTTTTTTTTTTTTTTTTGTTTAAAAGAGAACCCCTCTTCCCCGGCACGTGCCCAGACCCGCCACACATACAGGATCACTCTGCAAACGGACAGAGTCTCCCCTGTACGTGCACGGCGTAGCGTTCAGTACATGTTCCAACATACACAGCCATTCAATCACAACAATTAACCAGCATTCTAAACTAATATCAGAAGAACATATGGCCGGTCAATTTGGAAAGGATAAATCCACCGTTTTTGGAAGAGCGCCTACCCGGCGCTTACGTTTTGAAAGCTAGTTTCGAAATTAGCATAAATCCACAAGGTTTGAAAGCGGTGCCCACCCGACACCAAGTTTTGAAATCTCTGTCGCAATCCATAAATCCACAGGGATTTGAAACCAGTGCCCACACGACACTTAGATTTTTTAAAAACGGTTTTCGCAATCTTTTCTTTGGCTTCTGCCTTTTTGATTTTTAAATGGCCAATAGAAATAAAAAGGGAAAAATATTCCACCAGGGGCACTAAATGTAGCCCGTACCGACATCCATGCCGACCCCACGAGGGTATCGCGAACCACTCACATAACTACAAGGTAATGAAAAGCGAGAGTAAAAGAATGAACACAGTCCAGGGTCCCCAGCGACCCAGCTGCTCCTGTCCCGTCCTCACCACCGCCTACCTCTCTCCCCGTCTGGACCCTGTCACGAGGTGGGATGTCAGTGACGCAGAAGTAGTAAAGCATGAGAATATAGTAAAACAAACCGTGAAGACAACTGGGGCAACCACCCTCCCAAGGAGGGGGGGGAAAAAATGGTAACCTGTATATCTGCATCCTGTAATACCCTGCCGCGTCGGTCCACTACCGACGGCCCATACCGTACCTGCAGCACCGCGACCGCGCCGGACAACTAAACCGGCGGGTCGCTCCGCTCGCACCTCGGCGCCTCAACCCCACAGCTAATAAGGGGCCCCACTACGTCACCTCGTGGGTATACACGGGTCCTACGACCCCTTTTCCGGAAAAGCGCACCCTTTGCGGTGGCCAAACCGCGGGTGCACGTGTGGCAACCTCGAGCCAAGTAACCGTAACCACCATCATGTCAGTATCATAATATAATTAACAGGAGTAATGAGGTAAAGTGCAAAATCGAAAGCAAGGTAATAATACGCGCACTCGAAGGTGGCCTGCTGACATATAATGGTTAAAAAGAGAACAACCGTCGGTAACCGACGCTAAACACTATAGAGAACCCGCTGACATGCATAAGCTATCGCCCATCATTATTTAACCCCAGTACACTTAGAATAGGTCCCGTCCAATATGATAGAATTTAGAGGCTAGGAATAAAGTAAAAACGACCCACCTGAATGTAGGCCGATCCCGGACTCCCACTAGCTACTGGGAGGCTGGTGCTGAGCAACTGGGCCCTGAATAATGAGATCTGGTCAGTAATAGACTCACACAAATCCTTCCCGACGATCCGACAGCAACGTAAAGCTTAAACGGGAGAATATCGCCGATTTATCGACCAAAGTCCGATTCCCGGTCAACGAGGACCTACGGAACCCTAACCCGATGCCTAGTAGATTTAAAAACACTATCTAAAGGCAGCTAATATGTCCAACTTACATTTTAGTCTAATATGTTCTTAGATTTGCATAGCAACATTAATTTAATTGCCCGTTTCGGCTCGTTCTTGAAATCCGGGGGTCCAACGACGACGCCGTAAGTTTCAGCGCGTTCGTTACGTCGAGACGGAGGCCGTGCTCACAATATTTGGGCCGAGACCAGGCCCATTTACAAGTTGGCCCATAAACACAAGGGCTCCAAATTAGTAATGTTGCGGCTTAATATATACTTGATCTACAAGTGATCTAACTGGAGCATGGGGTTCAGTAATAACAGAGGAGTGGTGTGCTCACCTTGCACGCGCCGGAGGCCGGCCGGAGAGACGGCCGGAGCAGCACCCAAGTTTGGATCAAGGCTCGGTTTGGTGTTCTTGGAACGACAGTGGCTCGGGCCTGGAACCAAGGTGAGCATCAGTTAGAAGAGGTCCCCAGGAGGTCTCGGGTCCATGCGGGGTCGAGCCCCGGCGGCCGGAGGCGGCGGCGGCCGGAGCTAAGCCCGTAGTGGTGATTTCGGGTGCCAGGAATAAGTCCATGAAACCGGGGCCCTTTTTGACCCAAACTAAACAATGGGGGGTGAGAGGAAGTCATCTAGGTCTTACCTGGATGGTTGCCGGAGTCCCGAGTCGCCGGGGATCGCCGGAGCTAAGCTTGAAGGCAATTCGGGTGCGACTGTGGTGGCAAGAAACCCGACGTCAAGATCCTCATGCAACACGATGGAAAGACTCTAGAGGATCATAGGAGCCTACCTGAGTGGTTTCCGGGCGACCCGAGGCGGCGGCGTGGCGCGGCGGAGGAGCTCGGGAAAACCTCAATGGCCAACAATGGCGGATTTCCGGCGCGGCGGTCCGGGCCGGAGCAAGATGGACCGAGCTGATCCCCACCCCACCAGGATGCTTCCAGCAGAGGTGGCCGGTATCGGGAAGCCGCGGCGGCGCCGGACGGCGGCGATCGGCGAAAACGCCAAGGTCGGGTTTCTAGGGCTGGCTTGCGTGAGCCCGATCTTCGTCCGATCACCCGCAAGTCTTGTGGAGAGGTTGCAGTCCTCGAGAGGAGGTGATCCAACGGCTCTGATCTCGCGCCGGGCGGTCGGATGGTGGTGGCACTTGGGATCGGTCACGAGAACGATAATCCGGCGGGGTTGCTCCCGCCGGTGATCGTGACGGCGGCCGCAGCTGGGCCTGTACCGAGGGGGCGTCCGTGATGTCAGAAACCCATCTGTAGGGTCCTTGTACCAAAATAACGAGAAGATCCCGAGAGCTTACCTTCGCCGGAAAGATCAAGGATGAGGAAGCTCGCCGCGGCGGCGCACGGCGGCGGCCGGGGCTGGCTTCACTCGGGCTCGGACGCGGCTTCGCGAGGGACTCCACAGGCAGAGGCTGGGTCGACCAGGGTCCTTCGCAGCACCTTCCTCCCGCAACCCGAGAGATCGAGGTGATTCTTGATCTCTCTTTTCCGGCAAAAGCGAGGCGGCGGCCGGTGCGGGGTGGTCCGGGAAGTGCGGCAGGAGGGGGCAGATTGTTGGAGTTGCGGCTGGGAGAGGGGCTACGGGGCTTAGGGTTTTCGAAGCCCTAGCTCAAGCTATACGTATATATATATCTATATACATATAAGCACTAGTTGCAATTTAGTCCCTCCAACTCTGTTCTTTCCCCGCCTGGTCCTCTCAGCAGCTTACAATCACTATTAGGTCCCTCTCTATGCAGGGGCGCGCTTTCCGAGGCAGGTTCTATAGGGTTTCATGTGCAAAAAGCTGCAATTTCTCCGTATTTCACGCTTTTCGAGATGTTCTGTTCGTCGAAACGAAAAATGGGCTTCGCCACGACGTCCAGCTCGACGAAACCTATCAGGTAGCGATTTCCGATTTTTGAGAAACTGCCCAGATGAAAACTCGGTCCATCAGTACTGTGCCCAAATACAGTTATCACGCTTTTCGAGACTCTAGGGTCGTCAAACGAAAATTCCGTCAGTGTCATTGCGTCCAAAATGACGAAACCATTCAAAACGACTACCTGGATCACCAGGTTCGGAATCCGGACAGTGAAACAGTCAGCGTTGCATTCGTCGGGGTGTCGAAGGTTGGGGGTTACTATTCATCTACAGTGTTAACTTAAAAGCACTGTGCGCAGGCCGCTGTTACATGGGTCCCGATGATTCGCTCGCTTCTTCATCGATTTCTGGACGATCCGACCGTCAGATCGAAAAATACTGAATATGAATCTCGTTCAGTTCGATGAGACGATCGCAACGGTCAACTCGGATTTCCAAGGTCACGTCCGGATTGGGAATTAGTCTTTTTGCCTCGTGCAACTTGCACACTGGCGATTGACCATATAGGCCAACAGGGGTCTTTTGCGATCAAAACCAGGTCAAAAATCCCCTTTAGACTACTCGTTAACATAAGATATTTCGAGTTCTTACATCACTTACAACTTAAAAGAAGTTTCGTCCCCGAAACTTACAACTTAAAAAGTTTCACTCCCGGAGCTTACAGCCTGAAGTCATACTTTATGGGAATGCTCAAAAGTCTAATCGTGGGCTACAGGTCAGTCGCAAGGTATTTACAACTCTAAGGCTACCAATTTAGACCCAATCTGATACTCCCCATTACAGGGCAGAGTATTTCCTCAGTTCTCTCGACAGTCCGTTGCCTGTAGCCAACGTGCTTACCAAAAGAACAGCGGAATACCAAAGGTTTGTCGCCAACAACAAGTTGGGGGCGCAATTCTTATCAGAAGGTATATCACATACCTCCCAACACAATCTCAGTGCCAAAAACATAACCTTTATCAAGGATTACTACCGCCTCGTGGTCACAACCATCACCACGACTAACACATAGGCGAGTCCACGTCGATCCACAAAATTTGAGCAAAAGGTGGGGTCAATTTGCATCCGCCCCCAAACAGGGTTACTATCGGGCCCATAGGCCAACGAAATAAGACACGGAGACACTGAAAGGTCGGCAACTTGTTCAACCTCTAAGCAAACTGTGAGGCTAGTGCAACAATAGCAGTCATCTACTGCTGTGCCATCCGCTGGACGATTACGAAGAGAACAGTGATTTAACCCTTAACCACCGTAACTGATCCGAGCACTCTGGATCCATTGAAACATCAAGCCCACAGCCGAAACCCTGGCCGCGGCTAACCCTGCACTAATAATGATCCCAAAAATCAGAGTGCGTACGGCTAATAACCGAAACAACGAGACTCAACTGTGTGAAACACACTCGGGGCTCCAACCCATTATGCCAATACCCTGCGCTCTCTCGTGAACGCAAGTCACCCTAGGGCTCGCTCCTAACTAAATACCCAGGTATCGGACCGGGAAGGCGGAATTTCGTGCATCGGAGATTGTGCAATTCACGTACCGGTGTGCAAATCGCTAAGGTTAGATCTGCTTCCTCGCCCGTAAGCACACTAGACCGGAACAGTCGACGAAACGAAAGGTAGAGCTAAAGGCAGGGGGGGCTCGCAAGGGTCTGGTAGGGTCGGGTTGCTCCGGCCCAAACGGTGCTTCTATAGCCAAGGGAAGGGAAGGCAACAAGGAAAAATATAGAAAAATAAAATGAAATAGTACCTGTCATTCCCTATTTCGGGACGACGCGTCGTCTACCGGGGCGGCCGGGGGAGTCCGCCCACAATCCTTGGGCCAGCGTCGCACCGCGTGTTGGGGAGGGGGTTTGCTGTCTAAAGAGTCCGCGCATCGTTGGTCGTCGGGCGAGTTCTTTGTCTGCACGGGGACCGCCGCGCTCTCTGTTCCTCTTGGCGGTGGTGGCACGGCGGCGGAGGCGGGGGTGGGCCCTTGGGGGCAGGAGAGGTGATTGTGATCTGGCAAGCCGCACCGGTTACAATAGTGGTACCTCCAAGTGCATTCCGTCACTGGGTGCGCGCCCTTGCAGATGACGCAGGATCCCGGTTGCACGTGCGCGCTCCCCTTAAGCCCTCGTTCGACCTTCGGTGCTTGCGTCGGGCGTGGATTAGGTCGGCTCTCTGGATCGGTGCCCCCTTGAGGGGTGGAGGCGGCGGTTCCCTTGGGCTCGACATGTCGCGGCGCCGGGGGTCTTCTGACAGACGGCTTCAGAGGGCACTCATAACGCGTGTGGCCCGGCCTGCCACATCGGAAACAGTGTCCGTCCCGCCACGGGCAGCTCGTCATGAGGTGTGCGTTGCCGCATATGACGCACGGTTTCTGCGGCCTAGGTCTCTCCTCCGTCGTCTGCCCGAGGGTCTGCCCGGCTCTCGGGCGTTTGCTCGCCCGGCCCCTCCGATGGGGGTCCCCAGCCGACTCGGGGTAAGAGCATTCCTGCCGGGCGCACTCTGCGTTGGCGTGCACGGTCAGGTTAGTAGCCTCCTGGACGGCGGGAGGGCCCGTCGGTGGCATCCCGGGAGGGGCAACGCTTCTGCTGCCGCCCCGGAACCGGTCGACGCCCTCGAGTTCCTGTGTCAGCATGTTCAGGCGCTCCGCGAGAGTCAGCAGTTGCCCAGCCACGTCGCGCAGTTGGTTGCGGAGCAGGCGATTGGCTTCGTCGGCGATGTCCATTTCCGTCGTCGGTTGCTGGCTGAGTCGGCCCTCGATCTGTATGCACACAAAGAAGGTCGGCTTTAGTCTTTGCTAATCATCAACGGTACATCGCACCTCTTAGCGAGGGAAAGGACTCGGACTCTGACTCTGTGTCCCCGGCCGATGATCTAGTACGGGCCCTGTCTGTCACACATCACAAGAGTCAACTTTAGACTACCCTACTAACAACAACCATAAAGTGAGAGAAAGGACTCAACATTTTCCCCCCCTCGGTCACTCACGTTCTACAGTCCTATGCCCTACCCATTTCATTCGTATGTAGGCATGTGGGGGTTGTCCACGGATGTCGGCACTAACTGTTGTGATTGAAAGAACTCTCTGATACCATTTAATCTGTCACGCCCCGGGGTTTGTTTTAGCGGAAACGATTCATGAAAGTCGAATGTTTGACGTGTAAATTTTTTTTTTTTTTTTTTTTTTTTTTTTTTTTTTTGTTTAAAAGAGAACCCCTCTTCCCCGGCACGTGCCCAGACCCGCCACACATACAGGATCACTCTGCAAACGGACAGAGTCTCCCCTGTACGTGCACGGCGTAGCGTTCAGTACATGTTCCAACATACACAGCCATTCAATCACAACAATTAACCAGCATTCTAAACTAATATCAGAAGAACATATGGCCGGTCAATTTGGAAAGGATAAATCCACCGTTTTTGGAAGAGCGCCTACCCGGCGCTTACGTTTTGAAAGCTAGTTTCGAAATTAGCATAAATCCACAAGGTTTGAAAGCGGTGCCCACCCGACACCAAGTTTTGAAATCTCTGTCGCAATCCATAAATCCACAGGGATTTGAAACCAGTGCCCACACGACACTTAGATTTTTTAAAAACGGTTTTCGCAATCTTTTCTTTGGCTTCTGCCTTTTTGATTTTTAAATGGCCAATAGAAATAAAAAGGGAAAAATATTCCACCAGGGGCACTAAATGTAGCCCGTACCGACATCCATGCCGACCCCACGAGGGTATCGCGAACCACTCACATAACTACAAGGTAATGAAAAGCGAGAGTAAAAGAATGAACACAGTCCAGGGTCCCCAGCGACCCAGCTGCTCCTGTCCCGTCCTCACCACCGCCTACCTCTCTCCCCGTCTGGACCCTGTCACGAGGTGGGATGTCAGTGACGCAGAAGTAGTAAAGCATGAGAATATAGTAAAACAAACCGTGAAGACAACTGGGGCAACCACCCTCCCAAGGAGGGGGGGAAAAAATGGTAACCTGTATATCTGCATCTTGTAATACCCTGCCGCGTCGGTCCACTACCGACGGCCCATACCGTACCTGCAGCACCGCGACCGCGCCGGACAACTAAACCGGCGGGTCGCTCCGCTCGCACCTCGGCGCCTCAACCCCACAGCTAATAAGGGGCCCCACTACGTCACCTCGTGGGTATACACGGGTCCTACGACCCCTTTTCCGGAAAAGCGCACCCTTTGCGGTGGCCAAACCGCGGGTGCACGTGTGGCAACCTCGAGCCAAGTAACCGTAACCACCATCATGTCAGTATCATAATATAATTAACAGGAGTAATGAGGTAAAGTGCAAAATCGAAAGCAAGGTAATAATACGCGCACTCGAAGGTGGCCTGCTGACATATAATGGTTAAAAAGAGAACAACCGTCGGTAACCGACGCTAAACACTATAGAGAACCCGCTGACATGCATAAGCTATCGCCCATCATTATTTAACCCCAGTACACTAGAATAGGTCCCGTCCAATATGATAGAATTTAGAGGCTAGGAATAAAGTAAAAACGACCCACCTGAATGTAGGCCGATCCCGGACTCCCACTAGCTACTGGGAGGCTGGTGCTGAGCAACTGGGCCCTGAATAATGAGATCTGGTCAGTAATAGACTCACACAAATCCTTCCCGACGATCCGACAGCAACGTAAAGCTTAAACGGGAGAATATCGCCGATTTATCGACCAAAGTCCGATTCCCGGTCAACGAGGACCTACGGAACCCTAACCCGATGCCTAGTAGATTTAAAAACACTATCTAAAGGCAGCTAATATGTCCAACTTACATTTTAGTCTAATATGTTCTTAGATTTGCATAGCACATTAATTTAATTGCCCGTTTCGGCTCGTTCTTGAAATCCGGGGGTCCAACGACGACGCCGTAAGTTTCAGCGCGTTCGTTACGTCGAGACGGAGGCCGTGCTCACAATATTTGGGCCGAGACCAGGCCCATTTACAAGTTGGCCCATAAACACAAGGGCTCCAAATTAGTAATGTTGCGGCTTAATATATACTTGATCTACAAGTGATCTAACTGGAGCATGGGGTTCAGTAATAACAGAGGAGTGGTGTGCTCACCTTGCACGCGCCGGAGGCCGGCCGGAGAGACGGCCGGAGCAGCACCCAAGTTTGGATCAAGGCTCGGTTTGGTGTTCTTGGAACGACAGTGGCTCGGGCCTGGAACCAAGGTGAGCATCAGTTAGAAGAGGTCCCCAGGAGGTCTCGGGTCCATGCGGGGTCGAGCCCCGGCGGCCGGAGGCGGCGGCGGCCGGAGCTAAGCCCGTAGTGGTGATTTCGGGTGCCAGGAATAAGTCCATGAAACCGGGGCCCTTTTTGACCCAAACTAAACAATGGGGGGTGAGAGGAAGTCATCTAGGTCTTACCTGGATGGTTGCCGGAGTCCCGAGTCGCCGGGGATCGCCGGAGCTAAGCTTGAAGGCAATTCGGGTGCGACTGTGGTGGCAAGAAACCCGACGTCAAGATCCTCATGCAACACGATGGAAAGACTCTAGAGGATCATAGGAGCCTACCTGAGTGGTTTCCGGGCGACCCGAGGCGGCGGCGTGGCGCGGCGGAGGAGCTCGGGAAAACCTCAATGGCCAACAATGGCGGATTTCCGGCGCGGCGGTCCGGGCCGGAGCAAGATGGACCGAGCTGATCCCCACCCCACCAGGATGCTTCCAGCAGAGGTGGCCGGTATCGGGAAGCCGCGGCGGCGCCGGACGGCGGCGATCGGCGAAAACGCCAAGGTCGGGTTTCTAGGGCTGGCTTGCGTGAGCCCGATCTTCGTCCGATCACCCGCAAGTCTTGTGGAGAGGTTGCAGTCCTACGAGAGGAGGTGATCCAACGGCTCTGATCTCGCGCCGGGCGGTCGGATGGTGGTGGCACTTGGGATCGGTCACGAGAACGATAATCCGGCGGGGTTGCTCCCGCCGGTGATCGTGACGGGCGGCCGCAGCTGGGCCTGTACCGAGGGGGCGTCCGTGATGTCAGAAAACCCATCTGTAGGGTCCTTGTACCAAAATAACGAGAAAGATCCCGAGAGCTTACCTTCGCCGGAAAGATCAAGGATGAGGAAGCTCGCCGCGGCGGCGCACGGCGGCGGCCGGGCGCTGGCTTCACTCGGGCTCGGACGCGGCTTCGCGAGGGACTCCACAGGCAGAGGCTGGGTCGACCAGGGTCCTTCGCAGCACCTTCCTCCCGCAACCCGAGAGATCGAGGTGATTCTTGATCTCTCTTTTCCGGCAAAAGCGAGGGCGGCGGCCGGTGCGGGGTGGTCCGGGAAGTGCGGCAGGAGGGGGCAGATTGTTGGAGTTGCGGCTGGGAGAGGGGCTACGGGGCCTTCGGGTTTTCGAAGCCCTAGCTCAAGCTATAACGTATATATATATCTATATACATATAAGCACTAGTTGCAATTTAGTCCCTCCAACTCTGTTCTTTCCCCGCCTGGTCCTCTCAGCAGCTTACAATCACTATTAGGTCCCTCTCTATGCAGGGGCGCGCTTTCCGAGGCAGGTTCTATAGGGTTTCATGTGCAAAAAGCTGCAATTTCTCCGTATTTCACGCTTTTCGAGATGTTCTGTTCGTCGAAACGAAAACAATGGGCTTCGCCACGACGTCCCAGCTCGACGAAACCTATCAGGTAGCGATTTCCGATTTTTGAGAAACTGCCCAGATGAAAACTCGGTCCATCAGTACTGTGCCCAAATACAGTTATCAACGCTTTCGAGACTCTAGGGTCGTCAAACGAAATTCCGTCAGTGTCATTGCGTCCAAAATGACGCAACCATTCAAAACCATTACCTGGATCACCAGGTTCGGAATCCGGACAGTTGAACAGTCAGCGTTGCATTCGTCGGGGTTGCGAAGGTTGGGGGGTTACTATTCATCTACAGTGTTAACTTAAAAGCACTGTGCGCAGGCCGCTGTTACATGGGTCCCTATGATTCGCTCGCTTCTTCATCGATTTCTGGACGATCCGACCGTCAGACTCGAAAAATACTGAATATGAATTCGTTCAGTTTCGAGAGGAACGATCGCACGGTCAACTCGGATTATTCTCAAGGTCACGTCCGGATTGGGAATTAGTCTTTTGCCTCGTGCAACTTGCACACTGGCGATTGACCATATAGGCCAACAGGGGTCCTTTTGCGATCAAAACCAGGTCAAAAATCCCCTTTAGGACTACTCGTTAACATAAGATATTCGAGTTTCTTACATCACTTACAACTTAAAAGAAGTTTCGTCCCCGAAACTTACAACTTAAAAAGTTTCACTCGGAGCTTACAGCCTGAAGTCATACTTTATGGGAATGCTCAAAGTCTAATCGTGGGCTACAGGTCAGTCCAAGGTATTTACAACTCTAAGGCTACCAATTTTAGACCCAATCTGATACTCCCCATTACAGTGCAGAGTATTTCCTCAGTTCTCTCGACAGTCCGTTGCCTGTAGCCAACGTGCTTACCAAAAGAACAGCGGAATACCAAAGGTTTGTCGCCAACAACAAGTTGGGGGCGCAATTCTTATCAGAAGGTTATCACATACCTCCCAACACAATCTCAGTGCCAAAAACATAACCTTTATCAAGGATTACTACCGCCTCGTGGTCACAACCATCACCACGACTAACACATAGGCGAGTCCACGTCGATCCACAAAATTTGAGCAAAAGGTGGGGTCAATTTGCATCCGCCCCAAAACAGGGTTACTATCGGGCCCATAGGCCAACGAAATGCGACACGGAGACACTGAAAGGTCAACAACTTGTTCAACCTCTAAGCAAACTGTGAGGCTAGTGCAACAATAGCAGTCATCTACTGCTGTGCCATCGCTGGACGATTACGAAGAGAAAAGTGATTTAACCCTTAACCACCGTAACTGATCGAGCACTCTGGATCCATTGAAACATCAAGCCCACGGCCGAAACCCTGGCCGCGGCTAACCCTGCACTAATAACGATCCAAAAATCAGAGTGCGTACGACTAATAACCGAAACAACGAGACTCAACTGTGTGAAAACACTCGGGGCTCCAACCATTATGCCAATACCCTGCGCTCTCCGTGAACGCAAGTCACCCTAGGCTCGCTCCTAACTAAATACCCAGGTATCGGAACCGGGAAGGCGTAATTTCGTGCATCGGAATTGTGCAATTCACGTACCGGTGTGCAAATCGCTAAGGTTAATCTTCTTCCTCGCCCGTAAGCACACTAGACCGGAACATCGACGAAACGAAAGGTAGAGCTAAGGCAGGGGGGCTCGCAAGGGTCTGGTAGGGTCGGTTGCTCCGGCCCAAACGGTGCTTCTATAGCCAAGGGAAGGAAGGCAACAAGGAAAAATATAGAAAATAAAATGAAATAGTACCTTCATTCCCTATTTCGGACGACGCGTCGTCTACCGGGGCGCCGGGGGAGTCCGCCCACAATCCTTGGGCAAGCGTCGCACCGCGTGTGGGGAGTGGGTTTTGCTGTCTAAAGAGTCCGCGCATCGTTGGTCGTCGGGCGAGTTCTTTGTCTGCACGGGGACCGCCGCGCTCTCTGTTCCTCTTGGCGGTGGTGGCACGGCGGCGGAGGCGGGGGTGGGCCCTTGGGGCAGGAGAGGTGATTGGTGATCTGGCAACGCCGCACCGGTTACAATAGTGTACCTCCAAGTGCATTCCGTCACTGGGTGCGCGCCCTTGCAGATGACGCAGGGATCCCGGTTGCACGTGCGCGCTCCCCTTAAGCCCTACGTTCGACCTTCGGTGCTTGCGTCGGGCGTGGATTAGGTCGGCTCTCTGGATCGGTGGCCCCCTTGAGGGGTGGAGGCGGCGGTTCCCTTGGGCTCGACATGTCGCGGCGCCGGGGGTCTTCTGACAGACGGCTCAGAGGGCACTCATAACGCGTGTGGCCCGGCCTGCCACATCGGAAACAGTGTCCGTCCCCGCCACGGGCAGCTCGTCATGAGGTGTGCGTGCCGCATATGACACGTTTTCTGTGCCTAGGTCTCCTCCGTCGTCTGCCCGAGGTCTGCCCGGCTCTCGGGCGTTTGCTCGCCCGGCCCCTCCGATGGGGGTCCCCTGCCGACTCGGGTAGAGCATTCCTGCCGGGCGCACTCTGCGTTGGCGTGCACGGTCAGGTTAGTATCCTCCTGGACGCGGGAGGCCCGTCGGTGGCACCCTGGAGGGCCACGCTTCTGCTGCCGCCCCGGAACCGGTCGACCGCCCTCGAGTTCCTGTTCAGCAGTTCATGCTCTCCCCCCGCGAGGTCACAGTTGCCCAGCCACGTCCGCGCAGTTTGGTTGCGTAGCAGGCATTGGCTTCGTCGGCGATGTCCATTTCCGCGTCGTTGCTGGCTGAGTCGTGGCCCTCGATCTGATGCCCACAAAGACGTTCGCTTTAGTCTTTGCTAATATCAACGG
>CM055070.1:9190277-9225930 GCA_029204045.2 Tillandsia leiboldiana | reverse complement strand
ACGACCCACCGGGGGACGGACCCCCCAGAGGATGGGTCGTAGCAGGGTATACTCAATGTCTCATATTATCGTGCTAGAACTTTTGTGTCAACACCTGAGCATCCCACCTTTCACCTCGCTTCGCGTTTTCGCCCCTACCTTTAGTTATTAGGAGAGATCCCCACCGTAGAAATAAGTTCGGTCAGACTTTTGGGCTACCCCTCGAGGCAGGTGTCTTTGTTCCTTCCTAGCCAGCGAGGATGGGGCGGGTTCTGAGGCTCTAAGAACTAGTGGGGTTTCCGTTAAGGGTATCGCGTGGCGCTTGGGACCAACGGTCACAGCAATCTTTGAGCGGTAGTTGACTGCTTGAAGGTCCAAGTTCGTTCCCGGGAACCGGGCTTACCGGAACTTGTGAACTTAGCTTGTAGGATGTCTTCTGCTCGCTTTTCTTTCGTCGTCGTGGGTAAGAAGCTTGGTGGAGGCAGTTGAGTACGTTCACGAGTTCAGTAGGATCTTGACAGAGAAGATGAGAAGTCATGCCAACCGGAGTAATCCTCCAGACCCTCCGGGACCAGAAATTGTATGCCAAACTCAAGAAGTGTGAGTTCCGGCTCCGCGAGGTAGACCTTTTTGGGGCACATAATCTCAGCGTCGGGAATAGGGGTGACCCGGGAAGGTAGAATCCGTGACCAACTGGGCTCGGCCAACAACGGTGACAGAAATCCGAAGCTTCCTAGTACGGGCGGGGCACTACAGACGCTTCGTGGAAGGCTTCTCAAAGATAGCCACCCCCTAAATTGACTAATCCGGAAAGGGGAGAAATTCATCTAGACGGCCCAATGCCAGAAGAGCTTCGAGGAATTTAAAGATAGACTCACACGGGCGCCAGTACTCACATTGCCGAAGCCCGGAGGACTATGAGATCTAGTGTGACGCATCTCGAAGTGGTCTTGGAAGCGTACTAATGCAACAAGGGAAGGTCATAGCATACGTATCAAGACAACCAAGGATTACAAGCAGAACTACCCTACACACGACTTGGAACTCGCGGCAGTCGCGTTGCCCTAAAGCTCTGGAGACATTATCTCTACGGGGCGCACTGTAATGTGTCTTCCGACCACCCGAGTCTCCAATCCTGTTCACACAGAAGGAACTGAACTTACGGCGGGCTAGTGGCTAACTATTGAAGGACTACGATTTACCCATCCACTACCACGCCGGAAGGCAAATGGGGTGGCCGACGCCTTAAGCCGGAAGGGACAGACGGAGGAAACGGCATTGAGCGTCCTTACTACCCAACAAGATCGTCTAATTGCAGAGTTCTCGCAATTGAGACTAGAGGTAGTGCCGGCGGGTACGGTTATGCAACTCCTGTCCTTAGTAGTTAAGCTACTTTGATCGAGAGGATCTTGGAAGGCCAGTCAACGGACACACAATTGTAAACCGGTGCGAAACGAATATCTTCAGAACAAGAGGGTGATTTTATGATTGGCTTAGATTATACAACAAGGTTCCAGGGACGAACGTGTGTGCCCGATGTACCGAAATAAAGAAAGAAATTCTGACGGCAGCGCATAGTGCTCCCTACACTGCGCATCCCGGTGGTACGAAGATGTATAAAGAACTGAAGCAAGGGTGCGCCTTATCAGGCAGCGGCTGTTGACCGCCCAGGGGCGGCAGAAGAGCTAAGCAGATCAAGGCGACACGACTTGGAGCGCGTGGGCCCGGTGCATACCGGTTGGCCTTACCGCCAAACCTCGAACGGGTACACAACGTGTTTCAGGTCTCGATGCTCCGAAAATACCTCCACGATTTGTCGCACCGCCCTCGGTGTTTCTGCTGTCCAGTTGCGTGAGGACTTGAGCTTCAAGAAAACACTGATACGAATCCTGGCGCGTGAGGATAAGAAGCTACGCAACCGGACGATCCCTACGTGAAGGCGCAAAGGAGTAACCATGAGGAGCGCGAGGCGACGTGGGGACTGGAGATGAAGGTGAGAGAGTGTTTTCCCGAGTTGTTTAGCGAGGGTTGAAGTTAAGTTTCGAGGATGAAACTTCTTTTAAGTGTGGGTGGGTGTAATATCACGACTTTTCGTGTGATGATCCGGACTCCCGCAGGAACTGTGCAACATTAAACAGTGACTGTAGGGAGCTTATTCGTGTGAAACAAAGCTTGTAGAAATGAATTGGACATTTAAAATAGACTCGGCACGAAAATCGGAGCAAAAAAAGGATTTTTCGGGAGCTTTCGGCAAAATTTCGGATGAGAATTTGGTGAATGGACAGCGGATTTGGACTCAGCACGCGAAACGGTCAAAATAGTATATTTACTTGATTTTCGGCGCAAAATTACTGTTCACGCCGGAACAGTAACTCCGGCCGCCGAATTACTGTTCGTGGCGACCGGCGGCGGCCGGCGGGAGGCGGCGCAGCGGCGGAGCGGGGCGGAGCAAGGCAGAGGGCGGCGGCGCGCGGCGCGGGCAGCGCGGGCAGGCGCGGGCAGGGGGCGCTGGTGCGCGGTCCACGGCATGGCGTGCATCGGGTGCACCGAAGACTCCCTTTGACACGTGGCGCTTCGCCATTGGTTGGCCGGCTTCTAGAAGCATGTGGGAAGGTGACACGTGGCGCTCCCCTATTGGCTGACAGGATCCGGAAAACACGGAGCGCGGAGCTGCACATGCCCACGTGGGACACGTGGCAGGTTCTGATTGGCCCTTGCACCGCTGTTTCCTGTTTTGTGGACACATGGCGCAATATGGTTGGTCCATTTCGGTGTTTGCTGTTCTGTCCGGGATCCTGTGTGGAGCCCGAATATTCCCTTGGCTATTATAAATAGGGTCCCCCCACCTCTCCTCATTCCCACCTCCGTTTGCGTGCGGTAAGAGAGAAACAGAGAAGGTGCCCTATAAAAAAATTCTTCCTCTCTCTCTTCTCTCTCTCTCCCTCAAAATTCCAGAATTTCTGGAGTTACAGTTAGTGAGTTATCTGCGACGCGGCACACTGCGACGGTTTTCTTTTTCGGCCCATTTCCCGTCGCAGTTCAGTCGAAAATTCCCTGTGGGCTAACCAGGAGGAATTTTTGGACGATTTTTGTGGCATCGCGTTCCTAAGAGGTAAGGCTTCGATTTTCATGTTGATCACTTCGCTCCATTTCGTACTTTTGGCACGATCCCGAGGTCTCTTTGACCCCCTTTTTGCTGTGGAAATTTCTGGACAGCATCGACTTCTCCGATTTTTATCTTGGCGTAGGAGCATCAGATCGAGGCGTTTAAGGAGTCGATTTTGATCTACTCTTCGCGAGGAACGCAACTGTAATTTTTTGGATTTTCCTGAGCATTGTTTAGAGGTGAAAAACTCCTCTTTTCCCGTGCTGTTTGGGATTTATATTGAACAGCTGTGCGCTGATTTGCAGGATCTAAGGACTGTGGACAGCTAGGAGGCTTGCTGGGGTGTAGTTTGAGCTGCTTGAGGTGGGCGGTTGTTGCTTACCTCGTTTTTGACAAGCTCACTGGGCTTATTAGAACTCCCCTAAAACCATTGGGACAAACTAACAGGACAAACTAACAGGACAAACTAACAGGACAATTGATGAGAACCATTGGGACAACTAACAGGACAATTGATGAGAACCGCTGGGACGAACTCTCCTAAAATTTAATATAACCCCACAGATAACTTATATTGGGACACTGTGATTGGGAACAAAGGCTATAATCTCGCATGCAATAACTTTTATAACAATCAATCTTTTTAAAATAAATATTTGACACTTTTCTACAGCTTTAAATAATGGCATGCTTTCTTGCTCATCTAGTTAGCCACTATTTATGCTACACTATCATCTTGGGATTTGTACATGTTTCATTGTTGTCCTGTGCATCCAGAGGCTTGTTGCTCAAGTGTGAGCAGGGGTTTGGGATAGTGTAGTCGAGATTGCATTAGATTGTGGATTTGTGGGGTATTGCGGTAACCGCGGACAGTAGGCGGTCGACCAGATGTTTACCCTTGCATCAGATTGGGGTTGAGTCCTGGTTTATTGCATCAGCTGGGGATTGGGTTTCTGTAGTGGATGGAGTTTCCCACTTTGATCATAGTTATGATCCAGTCCTGCTATATTGAGATATGTGCTACAGAGATACTTGAGATACTGATGACAGAGATGCTTTACTCGTGTGGGTCGCTCCCCTCGGGTGCCACTCCGGAGGTGGGCTTTTTCAGACCCAGCCGTGTGTGCCGGTCTGATACTTATGTTGGGATGCGAGCCGTGCAAGCCGATCCCGCGGTTTCGAGCCGTGTGTGCAGATTCCACTGAGCAGGCAGTACCAGTTGTTACTGGTGTCTAGATTGGGTTATTTGGACAGATACCATTTCTGATGCATGCATACAGTTTTGACAGCATAGTAGTGATAGTTTTCCTGTTTCAGCATCTTATGTATTTTACCACTTCCCCTTTTCCCTTTTGCCTCTAGTAGTCCTAGTGGGTGCGTCAGAGTTGAGGTTTTACCCACTAGGGGAGGCTGCTGGTTTATCTGGTAGTTCTCACCGCCCATTGTTATTTTCTGTTTCTTCTTCTTCTCCTTTATTTTGCAGAGTCATCTGCAGGAGGTGCTAGGCCTTCGGCAGCGGATCGAGTAAGGGCATCGCCGAATAGATAGATCTCCTATGAGATGGAGAGCTGTAAATAGACGTTGTACCCTTCACTCAGACTGTGGTATTCTCCTTTTATTTGGGTCTGGCTTCCGCCAGCGGGTTGTACTATTTGGTGAGCTGAGAGATTATTGTACTTATTACAGCTTTATTTGTAGTTCCAGTCTGAGATACTATGTGGTTCTTCTACTTCAGCTCTGTATTATGCTCTTTTATTGTTCATATTATATCGGAGCAGGTTACCAGCGCTTCGTGTACTCGGGAAATCCCGTGTGCACGGCGGATCTGTTGGCGAGCCCGGGTTCCGGGGCGTGACAGATTAAGTTGGTATCAGAGCTTAGGAATAGGTCAGTTGGGACTTAGGAAATCCTAGGCTTTTGGTAGACCCTAGGATAATAGGGTACGAGAGACGTGATATTTGCGAAAGTCGTTGATTATTGTTTGACTCTTCCAGTGAGAGAAGAGGGATCGACATGCCCAATTTCTGGTGAACCGTTATGTTGGCTGCAGACAACATAAAGTCACAGAAATATGGGGATGTCTTTGACTTTCGCTAGATTGGGTCGTGTGGGGATATGATACTGAGTGTGGTTTCTTGTGGTAGGATGCCTCCGCGACGTAGGATGTTGACGCGTTCTCGGCCCGATTCCCCTGAGCCCGACCAGGAGGAGTCCGGGCAGGGCCAGCAGAGTGATGTGCCAGAGCTACAAGCTCAGATGGCCCAGATGTCCGAGGCTGTTCGGCGTCAGGAGGAGGCTATGGGTCGGCTGACGCAGATGTCAGAGCAGAGAGCGCAGCCTGTTGTAGCACCCCCGGAGAGTTCTCCCGTACCTTCTTCCCCTGCTGTGAATCCCCCAGTTGTACCGGTGACCCCGGCATCCCCTGTTGCTCGGGGTACTGGTAGACAGTTGTCTGGGTTGACGGGACCTTTGACCCCGGCAGGGCAGCGGGAGATGGTTGACTTGTTGATGAGGTTTCGCCAGTTTGACCCACCCCATTTCTCGGGGCAGAATGCAGAGCCGTGGGAGGCAGAGTCGTGGATCACGATGATGGAGCGACGTTTTGAGACATTGTTCATCGAGGAGCGATACCAGGTGCTATTAGCGACGAACTTTTTGGAGCACAACGCCGAGGCTTGGTGGCGGCGTGTTCGACCGGCTGGTCCGCCTGGGGCTCAGCTCCTGACCTGGGCGGAGTTCCACAGTCTCCTTCTCAGGGCTTTCTTCCCGGAAAGCGTCCGACAGAGATTGGAGGAGCAGATGAGAAACCTTCGCCAGGGAAATCGGCCCTACACGAATACATTGCCAATTTCAATCAGTTGTTGGCATGTGTACCGAACGTGGCCAGGGATGAGGCGCACCGGATTTACATGTTCGAGCGAGGGTTGCGCCGGGACCTTTTTCAACTTGTTCGCATCGTGAAGGTTGCAGACCTTGGAGGCCTCAATGGAGCAGGCACTCTACATTGAGTGCGGGGAGGTAGTGATGGAGGAGGTAGCTCCAGCTCCCGTGGTGATCCCGGGGGCGAAGCGACCGGCATCGGAGGTTGGGGGACAAGCTAGTTCGTGGAGGCCGCCACGACCGTCTCTGCCACAGTCTTTCGGCCAAGGACGGTCTGAGCGGCGAGGGCCTGGTGGACCCTAGAGGCCCCAGCAACGGCAGCAGCAACAGCAGAGATCCCAGCCGTCGCAGCGTGGGTCGCAGCGGCAGCCTCAGCGACAACGGCAGTCTCAACAGCAACAGCAATCACGACAGCCACGGGCTCCCGGCAATTGTATTTTCTGTGGAGGTCAGCATTTTTCCAACACCTGCGACCAGCGGTGGGGTCGCTGCTATAGATGTGGACAGCCCGGGCACATTCAGCTTCGTGCCCCTTTTCGGCCCCCGCCACCCCTTCTTCAGCATCTGCTCCATCTTCATCTCAACAGCGGTCGACGGCTCAGCGGCCATATGCTCCAGCAAGCAGGCCATCTTCTTCCCATCCCACGGAGTATCGCCCTCCAGCTCAAAGTGGGCGAGTGTATGCTGCGCAGGTAGATGACTCTTCGGCAGCAGATCACGTGGTGGCAGGTATCACCCTACTTTCTGGCATTAGGACTCGTACTTTATTTGATACGGGAGCATCACATTCTTTTATTAGTAAATCATTTGCATCATTACATGGGTTAGAGGTAGGACCTTTACCACGTGCGCGAGAGGTTCAGGTTCCCGATCACATTTTGCACGTGGAGGAGTGCTGTTGGTCCTGCCCGATGCAAATCGAGTCCTGGATTATGCCAGCAGACCTGTTGGTCCTGAGACAATTGAAGGACTTCGATGTGGTCCTCGGGATGGACTGGCTGGCTCGGTATTTTGCGATTATTGACTGTGCCGCAAGGACCGTCACTTTTAGAGAGCCAGGCCAGGAGATATTGGTATATCGGGGATGTCAGAGTGCTTTCTTTGCCTCTATGGTTTCGACTTCCCGAGCGAAGCAGATGATCCATCGAGGATGTGTAGCCTTTTTGGCTAGTGTTGTTGAGGGGCCTACGGCGGCGCCGGGACTCGGGGATATCCCTATTGCCCGCGAGTTTCCGGATGTTTTCCCACCTGAGCTGACTAGCATGCCGCCAGATAGGGAAATTGAGTTTGTGATTGACGTAGTCCTAGGAACTGCGCCAATCTCTAAGGCTCCTTACCGGATGGCACCGGCTGAGTTGCGAGAGCTTAAGGCGCAACTTCAGGATTTAATGGATAAGGGCTTTATTAGGCCGAGTGTGTCGCCTTGGGGAGCGCCGGTGCTATTCGTGAAAAAGAAGGATGGGTCACTTCGATTGTGTGTGGACTATAGGGAATTAAATAAAGTGACCATCAAGAACAAGTACCCTTTGCCGCGCATCGATGATCTTTTTGATCAGCTGCAAGGGTCTTGTGTCTTCTCTAAGATAGATTTGCAGTCCGGTTACCACCAGTTGAAGGTGAAGGCCGAGGATATTCCGAAGACGGCATTCAGATCACGGTACGGGCATTATGAATTCACAGTTATGCCTTTTGGGCTAACTAATGCCCCTGCCGCATTCATGGATTTAATGAACCGGATCTTCCGGCTATACTTAGACCGGTTCGTGGTAGTGTTCATTGATGATATCTTGGTCTACTCCCGAAGTGATGCCGAGCATGAGGAGCACTTAAGGATTGTGCTGCAACTTCTGCGAGAGAAGAAGTTGTATGCCAAGCTGGCAAAGTGCGAGTTTTGGCTTCGGGAGGTAGTCTTCTTGGGCCATGTGATTTCTGCCGCGGGTGTGGCAGTGGACCCAGCAAAGATTGAGGCAGTCCGTGATTGGCCCCGACCGACGACGGTTTCTGAGGTACGTAGCTTTATGGGTTTAGCTGGGTATTACCGTCGGTTTGTGGAAGGCTTTGCGAAGCTCTCCACACCCCTCACTCGTTTGACGCGTAAGGGAGTGAAATTTGTCTGGAGTGAGGACTGTCAAAGGAGCTTTGAGGAGCTAAAGAGTAGACTGATGACCGCCCCTATCCTTTCCCTCCCTGTTATGGGAAAAGGATATGTGATCTACAGTGATGCATCACACAGCGGACTTGGTTGTGTGTTGATGCAGGAAGGGAGGGTAATTGCTTATGCATCAAGGCAACTCAAGGATTATGAGAAGAATTACCCTACCCATGACTTGGAGCTTGCTGCTGTGGTATTTGCACTGAAGCTTTGGCGTCATTATCTATATGGGGAGCATTGTGAAATCTACACCGACCACAAGAGCCTAAAATACCTGTTCACGCAGAAGGAGTTGAATTTGAGGCAACGTAGGTGGTTAGAACTATTAAAGGATTATGATGTAGATATTCTCTACCACCCAGGAAAGGCTAATGTGGTCGCTGATGCCTTGAGTAGGAGAGCGGTGCAAAGTTTGCCTATGTTGATCACAAACCAGGCGCCGCTATTAGAGGAGATGAGACAGCTCGAGATAGAGGTTGTGTCCCCTGGGGTCTCTGCTAGACTGACATCTTTAGTCTTGCAGCCCACTCTGCTGGACAGGATCAAAGAGAAACAGAGTGAGGACCCCCACTTGGCCAGGATTAGAGATCATATTCCGAGTAATCAGTCAGGGGACTTTACGGTAGATGCCTCGGGAGTACTGAGGTACAGGAACCGAGCATGTGTGCCAATAGATGTGGAGATTAGAGAACAGATATTGCGAGAGGCCCACTATACACCTTATACCCTACATCCTGGTGGGACTAAGATGTATAAGGACCTCAAGGCACACTTCTGGTGGAAAGGCATGAAAGGGATATTGGGAGATTTGTGGCCCAGTGTTTAACTTGTCAGCAGGTGAAAGCTGAGCATCGAGTGCCAGCTGGCAAGTTACAGAGTCTCCCAATTCCCGAGTGGAAATGGGACCACATTACGATGGATTTCGTGGTCGGACTGCCAAGGGCACAGGGAGGAGCAGACGCTATCTGAGTAGTTGTAGATCGACTTACCAAGTCGGCGCACTTTCTGCCCATGCAGACTACGTGGCAACTTGAGCGACTAGCCCAGCTTTATCTAGACGAGATAGTTAGAATACATGGAGTACCAGCCTCTATTGTATCAGATAGAGACCCGAGGTTTGTTTCGCGTTTCTGGATGAGTTTGTAGACAGCCTTGGGGACTCAGCTTAGGTTCAGTACTGCTTTTCATCCGCAGACGGATGGACAGTCAGAACGGACGATACAAATCCTGGAGGACATGCTGAGGGCTTGTGTCTTGGATTTCGGCGGAGGGTGGATTCGACACTTATCCTTGGTTGAGTTCGCGTACAACAATAGCTTTCAAGCAAGCATTCAGATGGCTCCGTTTGAAGCGTTGTATGGACGCAAGTGTCGATCACCGCTTTATTGGAGTGACGTGGGCGAAAGGCGGACCTTGGGACCAGATGTCTTGATAGAAGCAGAAGAGAAGGTCCGAGTGATTCGACGGCATCTTCAAACCGCCCAAAGCCGACAGAGGAGTTATGCCGATGTTCGGCGACGAGACTTAGAATTTCAAGTTGGAGATCATGTATTCCTGAAAGTCTCGCCGTCCAAAGGAATCAGGAGATTCGGCATTCGTGGAAAGCTTAGCCCCCGATACATTGGACCCTTTGAGGTATTGGAGCGTATCGGGCCAGTTGCCTACCGACTTGCACTTCCTGCGAGGCTTGCTGGTGTCCATGATGTGTTTCACGTTTCTACTTTGAGGAAGTATGTCTTCGACCCATCACACGTCATCGACTTCACACCGCTTGAGATTAGCGAAGATTTGAGGTATGAGGAGCGCCCACTGCGAATTCTGAACCGAGAGGTGAGAGAATTGCGCAATCGGGTCATTCCCTATGTGAAAATCCAATGGGGCAATCATGACGAGCGTGAGGCTACATGGGAGCTCGAGTCGGAGATGAGGGATGCTCACCCCTACTTATTCGAGACATCGGACTGAGGATTATTGTTTAGTCTCGTTTCGAGGACGAAACTCTTTTAGTGGGGGAGGATGTGATGATCCGGACTCCCGCAGGAACTGTGCAACATTAAACAGTGACTGTAGGGAGCTTATTCGGTGAAACAGAGCTTGTAGAAATGAAATTGGACATTTAAAATAGACTCGGCACGAAAATCGGAGCAAAAAGGATTTTCCGGGAGCTTTCGGCAAAATTTCGGATGAGAATTTGGTGAAATGGACAGCGGATTTGGACTCAGCACGCGAAAACGGTCAAAATGGTATATTTACTTGATTTTCGGCGCAAAATTACTGTTCACGCCGGAACAGTAACTCCGGCCGTCGGAATTACTGTTCCGGCGACCGGCGGCGGCCGGCGGGAGGCGGCGCGGCGGCGGAGCGGGGCGGAGCAAGGCAGAGGGCGGCGGCGCGCGGCGCGGGCAGCGCGGGCAGGCGCGGGCAGGGGGCGCTGGTGCGCGGTCCACGGCATGGCGTGCACCGGGTGCACCGAAGACTCCCCTTGACACGTGGCGCTTCGCCATTGGTTGGCCGGCTTCTAGAAGCATGTGGGAAGGTGACACGTAGCGCTCCCCTATTGGCTGACAGGATCCGAAAAACCCGGAGCGCGGAGCTGCACATGCACCACGTGGGACACGTGGCAGGTTCTGATTGGCCCTTGCACCGTTGTTTCCTGTTTTGTGGACACATGGTGCAATATGGTTGGTCCATTTCGGTGTTTGCTGTTCTGTCCGGGATCCTGTGTGGAGCCCGAATATTCCCTTGGCCCATTATAAATAGGGTCCCCTACCCCTCCTCATTCCCACCTCCGTTTGCGTGCTGTAGAGAGAGAAACAGAGAAGGTGCCCTATACAAAAATTCTTCCTCTCTCTCTTCTCTCTCTCTACTCAAAATTCCAGAATTTTTGGAGTTACGGTTAGTGAGTTATCTGCGACGCGGCACACTGCGACGGTTTTCTTTTTCGGCCCATTTCCCGTCGCAGTTCAGTCGAAAATTCCCTGTGGGCTAACCAGGAGGAATTTTTGGACGATTTTTGCGACAGCGCGTTCCTAAGAGGTGAGGCTTCGATTTTGGTGTTGATCACTTCGCTCCATTTCGTACTTTTGGCACGATTCCCGAGGTCTCTTTGACCCCCCTTTTTGCTGTGGAAATTTCTGGATAGCATCGACTTCTCCGATTTTTATCTTGGCGTAGGAGCATCAAATCGAGGCGTTTAAAGAGTCGATTTTGATCTACTCTTCGCGAGGAACGCAACCGTAATTTTTTTGGATTTTCCTGAGCATTGTTTAGAGGTGAAAAACTCCTCTTTTCCCGTGCTGTTTGGGATTTATATTGAACAGCTGTGCGCTGATTTGCAGGATCTAAGGACTGTGGACAGCTAGGAGGCTTGCTGGGGTGTAGTTTGAGCTGCTCGAGGTGGGCGGTTGTTGCTTACCTCGTTTTTGACAAGCTCACTGGGATTATTAGAACTCCCCTAAAACCATTGGGACAAACTAACAGGACAAACTAACAGAACAAACTAACAGGACAATTGATGAGAACCATTGGGACAACTAACAGGACAATTGATGAGAACCGCTGGGACGAACTCTCCTAAAATTTAATATAACCCCACAGATAACTTATATTGGGACATTGTGATTGGGACAAAGGCTATAATCTCGCATGCAATAACTTTTATAACAATCAATCTTTTTAAAATAAATATTTGACACTTTTCTACAGGTTTTAAATAATGGCATGCTTTCTTGCTCATCTAGTTAGCCACTATTTATTGCTACACTATCATCTTGGGATTTGTACATGTTTCATTGTTGTCCTGTGCATCCAGAGGCTTGTTGCTCAAGTGTGAGCAGAGGTTTGGGATAGTGTAGTCGAGATTGCATTAGATTGTGGATTTGTGGGGTATTGCGGTAACCGCGGACAATAGGCGGTCGACCAGATGTTTACCCTTGCATCAGATTGGGGTTGAGTCTGGTTTATTGCATCAGCTGGGGATTGGGTTTCTGTAGTGGATGGAGTTTCCCACTTTGATCATAGTTATGATCCAGTCCTGCTATATTGAGATATGTGCTACAGAGATACTTGAGATACTGATGACAGAGATGCTTTACTCGTGTGGGTCGCTCCCCTCGGGTGCCACTCCGGAGGTGGGCTTTTTCAGACCCAGCCGTGTGTGCCGGTCTGATACTTATGTTGGGATGCGAGCCGTGCGAGCCAATCCCGCGGTTTCGAGCCGTGTGTGCAGATTCCGCTGAGCAGGCAGTACCAGTTGTTACTGGTGTCTAGATTGGGTTTATTTGGACAGATACCATTTCTGATGCATGCATACAGTTTTGACAGCATAGTAGTGATAGTTTTCCTGTTTCAGCATCTTATGTATTTTACCACTTCCCCTTTTCCCTTTTGCCTCTAGTAGTCCTAGTGGGTGCGTCAGAGTTGAGGTTTTACCCACTAGGGGAGGCTGCTGGTTTATCTGGTAGTTCTCACCCCCCATTGTTATTTTCTGTTTCTTTCTTCTCCTTTATTTTGCAGAGTCATCTGCAGGAGGTGCTAGGCCTTCGGCAGCGGATCGAGGTAAGGGGATCGCCGAATAGATAGATCTCCTGTGAGATGGAGAGCTGTAAATAGACGCTGTACCCTTCACTCAGACTGTGGTATTCTCCTTTTATTTGGGTCTGGCTTCCGCCAGCGGGTTGTACTATTTGGTGAGCTGAGAGATTATTGTACTTATTACAGCTTTATTTGTAGTTCCAGTCTGAGATACTATGTGGTTCTTCTACTTCAGCTCTGTATTATGCTCTTTTATTGTTCATATTATATCGGAGCAGGTTACCAGCGCTTCGTGTACTCGGGAAATCCCGTGTGCACGGCGGATCTGTTGGCGAGCCCGGGTTCCGGGTCGTGACATTTCGTGTATCATTTACCCTCTTGCTAATAAACTGCATGTTAGGGAAAATCGAATTATCAAGTCCTCTTAAGTTGACTAACACACGGTGCGGGTATTTTTCGGTGATAGAGCTCGAAAAACGATGAACGGTGGTGCAATCGGATCTAAAATCCGACTTACAGATCCCCCGGAATGGGGTTTTGAAGGTCGCGGTAACCGTAGTGTGCATCAGAATCCGTGCTAAAGATCGGGCATGCTTTTTGAGGAATTGTGGAATTATCTAGTGGGAATAGATATTTATTGTTAAATAATAAATATCCGGATATGGAGATTTTTCCTTTTTACGTACGTATGAAAAGGAAAAAAAAATAAAAAAAAATAAATTAATAATAAGATTTATTTATTCCCCGTATACCGAAAGGAAAACCCTAGTTTTAAAAGATCGCCTCCTCAAACCCTTCCCTTTTGTGCGTGCCGAAGACGAAACGAAACCCTAGTTCAGAGATAGAAAGAGAGAAAAGAGAAAAGAAAAGGAAACCCTAACCGGAGGAAAAAGAAATAGAGAAGGAGGAAGCGAAGGAATCCGTTCGTTCCCGATCAACGTGCCGGAGACTGGAGAACGAGACGCCACCATCCACGGAGGGCGGATCTGGATTCCCACCACCGCAAAGAACGGAGATCGGGATCGCGTTGCCTCCTCCATCGGAGCAAGGTTAGCGATCGTTACTTCTCGTTGGTCGGATTAATCGTGGGTTTTTTGTGTTCTTTCGAGGTCGATTTATTCGGTAAATTCATCATAGATTTTTGTTTGGTTTTGATCAATGATTTGTTCGTGTTCTTGACCGGGTTTGATCGATGGTTTTTAATCGGTCTTGATCGGAGGTTTGATCGGGTTTCCGATCGATGTTTCGTTCGGTCTCCGATCCATGGTTTTGTCGTTGGAGTTACCCGTGGGATTTGGTTGGGTGAATTGGGTGTTTCGTCGGAGCATGGGGGAGTTAACGGGAGGCCGCCGCCGCCGTTGTTAAACGGGAGGCCGCCGCCGTCGTTATCATGTTCGCAGGGTCATCGCCGGAGCCGTGCGGGTGGCGAAAACGGAGAAGAAAACGCGAAACGGGGTGTTACTGTTCATCCCGTACGGCCCCAGCCACACGGTCCACGCACTGGGCGTGCACCCGGCGCACGCCTCCACAGCCTGAAGGCACAGACCCGGCGCACGGATGCATGCGCCAGCCCAGCCCCGCAGGCGAGGTCCACACTCGGGGCGTGCACCCGGCGCACGCCTCCGCAGCCTGAGGGTGCAGACCCGGCGCACGAGCGCGTGCGCCAGCCCGGCCCCGCAGGCGCAGTCCACGCCTGGGCTTGCACCCGGTGCTACCGCCGCGACCGGGAACGGGTGAACCTGGCGCGCTCCTCACCGTGCGCGACCTGGCCCAGCTCCGCTCGGCACACGCGGAGGATGCGCCCGGTCTGCGCACGCCGCCGCCCGGGAGCGTGAACCAGGTCCACGCCTGGTCCGTGCACCATCCGTCAGCCCGGAAGCCCGGTAACTCCGTTTTGGTCCGTTTTTCACCGTTTTGAGCGTCGTTTTCACCGTTTGGATCACCGTTTCCGCCATTTTTCTTAGCATGGCCACCCGGGGTCATTTAGGCCACCGTTTCGCCATGTCATGTGCTAGTTTCGCCGTCGCTCCGCGCCTTGACAAAATCGCCGGGGTCGCGTCATCGGGCCTTTTTCTCATCGGTCTCGCCGTTGAGGTTTCCTCGGCTTGACCGTCGTCGTCCCGGGTTGGCTACCAGATGAGAAATTTGGATTTGTTGGTTTCCCGTTAGTGGATTTGGGTTCCGATAGGGTTCGCGATGATATAGTCGCGGTCCGGTTGTTGTTAACCATCGGTTTTTCCGCCGGAGATCCGGTTTGATCCGAGTTTTTCGGTTTTGCTTGACTATTTTGACTCGACGGTTTTTGATTGACGACGCGGTCGTCTTGGCACAATGATTTTGGTTTTTTGTCGGTTCATTGTTTTGGGATAGAAGGGATTCATGTCATAGTGGTCGGGACCACTGATTTTACCTGTTTAGGGTGAAGTGTTAAATTGTGTTTCTGGTTATTTTATTAGGCCGCATGAAGTTCTGATTGCTTAGGAGGGTCACGGGCGCGGCCGTTTATCTTCGTTTCAGGTGGGTACTTTTCGGTATTTTCGGTGTACAGTCGTTCCCGTGTATTTTGTGAAACTAAAGTAGATGTTTTTGATAAACTGTCTAACCCCCATTGCATGAGAATTTCGTTTTGTTCCTAACTGAGGCGGCTGAGGTCGCGATGCTGTTTATATGCTCATATTGCTTACACGCACACCGGCGGTTTGGCCACCGCACAGGGTGTATTTTTTCGGAAAGATGGTAAGATTACCCGTGTACCCCACGACCAGGGAGGATGGGGACCCCTCAAGGGGAGGCGACTGCTACTTGGGCAGTAGAGGGGTTGGAGGCACCAAGAAAGTGAGCACGGTATCTGGGGTCGGGGCCCAGCATATTTTAAATCTGGGGTAGGGGCCCAGCATGTTTTCTATCTGGGGTAGGGGCCCAGCGTGGTTGTGACAGGGATTTAGCGATTCATGAGGGGGAAGTGGAATGCTCTGGCGTATCGGTTTGTTCATTACAGTTCATAGCATTTACTTGTTTATCATCTACTTTATCAGTCACTGACTACCCACACTGTGACAGGTTCAAGCAGGGGTGGGAACCGGGACGACGGTGAGGCAGCAGTTATAGGACCCTAGCCATTGAGGCTATTAAACTTTACAGTTTTATGGTTATCTCTTTTCAGTGTTTGGTTAGTATATCTGTGATTACTTGTGTATGGCTTATTGTGGATGTTGGATTGAGATCGTAGCGTGACATGACTACTTATAACTGTGATTGTTAAGATGTGTGAATGCGGCTTGTTTTCAAATATAAACATGGTTTCAAAAGCGTTTTCAAACCAAGTGTCGGGTGGGCACTGATTTCTAAACCTGTGGATTTATCCTTTCAAGCAATGTTGTCGCGTAAAAGAGATTGCGAAAACGTTTTGGAAAACCGGGTGTCGTGTGGGCACCGCTTTTCAAACCTATGGATTTATCCTTTCATGGCAATGTGGTGATTATGATTGTATGATTAAGTGTGATCTCTCCGTCTTATTGCTCAGTGATTGCATGGTTAAAGTAATAGTCGTGTTCGGAACGCCATACATATACAAAGGAGACTCCGCCCATTTGGGGAGTGAATTTGTATGTGTGGCGGGTCTGGCGCGCACCGGGGGCAAGGTTTTCTTAAAGAAAAAAAAAAAATAGTTACGTTTTTCGCTCTTCTAGAACCTCCGGGGCGTGACATGCGTACAGAGAAAAAGGGGGAGGAAGGGTCCCCCTTCAAAGGCCCCACCCCAAGTGAAATAACAAAAATGCCCCTTATTGTGCATTTCTGTCGCCGAGGGTTTGAACCCTCCTCTAGGGTCCAGTCTTCGAACATCCCTTAGGGACACCCCGGTAACAATCCAGACCCTCCTACAAGGTCCGGACATCGAAGGTCACTTCAAGATTTCCCAGAGGAGGTCCGGACCCACTACCAAGGTCCAGTCTTTGCTGCCAAGGCTCAGTCCTCACCATCAAGGTCCGGACCCTGAATCCCTCTCAGCCCAGATTTGTTTCGTCGGAAAATTTTCAATTTTGTTATTTGGGATTCCGACCACTCTTCTATTTATTTCGAAACCCTCAAAGTCCAATTTGGATTTCTCTACAGTCACCTCTTGACTGTTCTCGGTTTATTGAACAAAGTTCAATATTCCTTTAATTCCATTTTTGTGCCAAATTCACGCTGAAAACACTCCAACTAACTTAAAACTTCACCAGGACCATAGGGATAGTCCTTCAAGCCAATTTTCACCCGAACTTCACTAATTGCAAAATTTAGGTCATTATAGTAACTGCAACTACAACCCAATGATAAAATATAATAAAATGAAGATAAATTTCACCTGATATAATGAAGATCCTGGGATAGAAATAATATTTTCATGATACATTTTCAATTACTTTCTCAATTACAAACGACTGGAACTCTTCCCCTCATTAGTTCATCGTGTTCTCAACAAACTCAAACATGAAACAAACAATCATTGCAAACTCCAGTTAGAAACATATAAAATGATGAATCAAACATCAAAGAGGCCTTATGAGGACCAAATTAAAGAGAGTCAATTGTTTTGCTCAACTCTTCCAGCTTTTTCATCCTGAGTCTTTCACTCTCACTGACCAACTGTTAAAAAATCAAATAAACAAGTAAGAATCCGTTAAAAAATCAAATAAACAAGTAAGAATCCATATGTTTATATTCGAAATAACTTCATGTATCTCCGTTTTTCTAGATTGAAAATGCTCTTCATATAACTATGTTGACTTATTGTGGTCATTTTACTAGAAAATTAAAAGGCTAAAATTCAAATTTACCTACTTAATATACTGCATTTTGCACATAACACCTAGAATAACAGAAAAATATACATTTTAACCCTCTAGAGGATATAGTAAGTTGCAACTAGGGTGCTTGTCAATGTTGACAGCATTTGCATTCTTTCTCTCAACGCTGACCCCCTGATTACAATTACTGTATCATTCATGGGCTAAAATGCATACTTTTTATGAGCATTGGTAGGTTTACAATCCAAAATGGGTAGTAATCCTACAACACCCTCATGCAAAGGCTAATTTTTCTCCACTAGCCTTTTCTTTCTTCTTTTTATTGTATTGAAAGCTAAAAAAGAGTTAGTAAATCGCAGGCATCCATGGACAAAGGGTTCTAGGATTAAACCCCCTTATTTTGTTGTAGGCTTAGCATTTCTTTTATTTTATTTTAGGTTTATGTATACACAATGCACTATATCTAGGTTGTAAATTGCTTTTAGCCTAAAATAAGTAACAAATATGTCACCTCCATTAACTTGTTGATTAATTGTGCCTTCTCCTTGTTCTTCTCATCGAATGCCTCTAGTGCTGCTTTGTATTCCTTCTCCTTCACATTTAACAAAAGTCAAACTCATGGTTAAGCTTTATTTTTATGTGTAAAACCGAAATTTAATAGTTACAATTAAAATCTAAGAATAGTCAAATTTGAATTAATTCATTGCTTAGCCAAATCCCTTCACCTTCTTCAGGCAACTTTGCCCAAGAGGTTTCATCTCACGGTTAACCACATCGATCTTCTTCCGAATCACAGCAACTTCCTTCCTTGTTGGATCTGCCATTGCTTCCAGTTCCTATACAATTTCAAGTTAGAATTTTTTTGTTTTTTGAACTTTGAAAGATAATACTAATATAAAAGATTCTATAGAAAGCCTTATTTCATATAAACTAAGCACAAATATGTTCTCTTACAATGTTATATATTTCACCTATATTTGTAGTTGGGTGAAGTATGGAAATTGATGAGCCAACAATGAACTTACCTCACGAATCACCGTCAAGCGCTTGGTCTCCTCCTCAACCCTTCCAAGGTGTGAGAAAACCTTCTCCCTCACCTCCATCTTCTTCCTCTCGATCTGCTCCTCCTTTGCGCGGAACGTGGAGAGCGCCGACCGCGAACTCTCCTCCTCTTCCTTCTCTTCCATCATCGAGCTCTCACTGTAGTTTTGGCTCGAGTTCTTGATTCGCAGAACTTGTTGTTGCTGATGGTCCCATGTTTGTATTTGATTCTGCATGTCTATACTTCTCACACAACCTCACCTCTTCCTGTTTCCTTTTTTTCGGTATATATGGTGAACATCTAACTCTCTTCCTTTTACAGCTCCTTATATATATATATATATATATATATATATATATATATATATATATATATATATATATATATAAAAGACTAGTTTCATTTCACTTTTATAAAATGAATCTGTATCTAAAGAAGCCAACCATTTCTATTGGTTGCCAATAAAGTAAGTGTTGGCCATTTATTTTATGTGTTTCTTTACACTTTTTTATTCTCTTTATTTGCATACAAATTGGCCCTGGTTTTTGGTGTAGGCCAAATGGTTGTATCACACAGGCACAACATCATTCTCTTCATGTATATTTTGTATGGTAATTTCACTAGAATTAAAAGTTTTGACCATTGTAAACATTCCAACACAAGCTTATGTTTTGGTGTGATGGTCATTTTCCTGAGTTGGTATGGCGACAATATCTTGAGTTGGTGTAAAGCTATGTTAGTCTTTGGGTGAATTGCACAACTAGTCCCTGAACTTTTGAGTTTCATTTGCTTCTCAAACTTTTGTGTTGGAATTCGACATCCTAAACTCGAGTGTTGCACTTTGAATCTTGTCATTATTTACTTATTATATGAAAAATAATTCCCTCCACCTCGGTCGAGGGATTTGCAATGCATGGATTTAGGGATGAACCAAGTGTTTGCAATATATTTTTTGAAGATAAAAATGTATAAAATTTATTTTTACTATCACTCATTTGGAATTAATAATCTAGTCTTTAAAAATTATAATTTTACTACTTGACTTTTAAATTTATTTGAATTGAGTCAATTAGTGGCTTTTTATATGACTTCAAAATTTTAATGCATAGTTTATTTTTATCGGTTTAGTTATTATATTTTGTGCAATTTATATAACAATAAATTTATTAAAATAAATAATTAGTATAAATTTTATATGTGAACAACCATCAAATTACTTAAATTTAAAAAATTGAAAGGTTGATTAGATATTAAAACTAAAATTTTAAAATATTGAATAGTTGAATAGAAATAATCTACTGTTTGAATAATATTTATACATTTTCACTTTTTTTTTAAGGGAGAAAAAGGTAAATAAAACTGTTGAAACTTTGGTAGATACCGAGCCCTGCCATGTGAGAAAAGGAGCTTGTGAACGATGCCTTTCTGTGGTGGAGTGGAGACAAAGATGGCTCAGCCTGAGAAGGGTGGAAAAAGAGAGACTTAGAGGTCAAGTTAAAATGCAGAGGATAGATGATATGTATCAACTACCACTCGTACCTACACTGCCTTTCCAGAGTGACCATATTATTACGGGCCAAAATTGGATAAATTGCAATATCAGTCCCTCAACTTTTGGCCAGGTTCCTTTTAAGTCCTCAAACTTTTTTAATTTGGAAATAAAACACTTCAAAATTTTGAAAGTATTTCATTTTAGTCATTATTCATATTTATTACTACTGGAGGATATATTATTGCCTCTTCCTGGGGGATTTGCATATAGATGGATGTACGTCCTTGTTCTTGCTTACCATACCTAGGCCTTATATGCATCCACTCCGTTCCTAACTTAACCTACTACTTACTATCAAAGAAGGTTGCAGGATCAAGTCCTATAAATATGCACATGCCTGACTTGAACCTAGCTATCTTCAAAACACCTGAAAATAAGAATCAACACAAATTAACCGTCCTTAGTATAAGTGCCAAAGAGCTTGATGGCTGATACTTGAGGTCCCAAATTTATAGTTTAGTTGCTTCATATTTTCAGCTAAATTTATTTTTTAAAAAAATAAACGAAGCGGATAGATACTACCTTTCTCTCAGAAAAAAAAATAAAAAGAACCAACGCACTATACAGTGGTTCTTTCTCTCCATACTTCAATCCTGCCATTTGTTGAAATGTAATTTTAGATCAAACGATCAAATTTCAGATCTTTAATCCTTTTTCTTGATCGCATTCCCTATCCAAGCCCAGACTTACAACAAGTCCAACACCTAACACCTCAACCACTATCCCAAGTATATAATCTAAAGCTATCGGGACTGCCGCGCAAACTGTGCCTCAAAATAGAAAAATCGGAACTCGAATATTATGCTAAATCTGATTCCCGAGATACTCTACCATCCCGTAACCAACCAATAATTTTAATGCTGTAATTAGAGGCATTCCACCATCTAAATCACAACAAATAAAGTCATTACATCGCTTCATATATACTGCAGCAAATCGCGTGATCCAAAGTCACGAACCGGAAAGCTCGATTTTCACATTTTATGACCCAGTTTTGCCCCCGAAGCGTACGAAAACTCTTCTAGAAACCTACCGATTTTTCCTTGCTATTCCGGAACACTCGTTTTAAAGTATCGGTATAGCCACGCACAATTAGATACATTCCGAAGCCGAAAGAAGCAAGAACTAACCTATTGAATCCCCAAAAACCCCCGATTTAATCTCCGGAAGTTACCGGAGTCCGACCGTAGTCATCCTAACCCACGGAACATCCTCAAACGCAGCCAACAAGACTTTAGAAAATTCTTTAATCAAACAAAATACCGCTGATACCCAACCATAGCCGCCATATTGGTCCATCGATTTCAGGCACTCTCACAAACCTGCTCGATGTGCTGGTGCAAACTAACCCCATCCGCTCTCACCGCGGTACTGCAATTTTCGCAGGGGGTCCCCTCACGCAAATCGCTGCGTAGGAATCATAGATCAATTAGACCACCTCTCCAGAAAAGTACCCCGTTGCGGTGGCCAAATCACTGGTATGCGTGAAGAGGGCCAAGAGCATGACGATCTTATAATCCAACCAAAATCCCCTCCCTGTGACCAACAGTCGCCAAATGGTGTATAAAAGAAACTGACCCGAGGGTCAAACACGAGAATCAAATGGAAATTAATCAACAAGTCCCTGTCCTATCATGATAACTTAGTAAATCGTTGGTATGCGTGAAGAGCGCCAAGAGCATGACGATCTTATAATCCAACCAAAATCCCCTTCCTGTGACCAACAGTCACCAAATGGTGTATAAAAGAAACCGACCCGAGGGTCAAACACGAGAATCAAACGAAAATTAATCAACAAGTCCCTATCCTATCATGATATGTCAAGTAATGTTTAACCACCGGGAAGTTCACTTTTCCCGCTTATATTGCTCAAAAGTCGATTAAGCCACACAATAACCGTGTTTATTGAACACCTCTCAGCAACAAGGTCCATAACAGTTTATTAAGTTATCACAATGGTCGTGAATGATAATCATCTTACCTGACAAATAATAACAATAAAGAAAATCAATAAAGAAGAAGAGAAGGGTCTAGTTAACCAATTCAACGACGTTTTCGACTTCGGATCGGAGTACCCACCTTTATCGGTAGTCGATCAGAGCACATGGCTCCTCTATGGACTCTCGTAAATCACCCGGACCTATCCAAAGTCCAATAACAATCAAATACTAAATTTATACTAACCGGTGATTTAGTGGTCCCGACCACTGTGCCGAATTTTCCTTTGTTCCAAATTGCTGGAACCATCTCCCGATTCCCAAACAGTCGCACCGATCGCTCTGCCAATAAAAATATGCCCCGAACGACTCTACCGTTGTTCGGATGAGGACAAGCAGTCCCCGGGTTTTTATCGTGATGTTCACATCACCCGGAGATTACACATACAATTTAGCACCCTTAGAACTCCCCGATACAAGAAACCGTCTAAAGATATGTAATCATGCGAAAAAGAAGTTTTATAGGTGTACCGTAAGGGACAGAGGGTGCACCAGTGGTTGCAGGAAAATTTAGGACAGAAAATGATGTCCCACTGTCCAAGAATGTAAAATTGGATAGCCATCGCGCCGAAAAACCTCACCGTTGACAAAAATTGACTTTCGCTGCGATCTGCTCGCTCCTGACGACGACCAACGGAGCGACGGATGACGATCCAAACCCTCACCGTCGCTTCAACGAAGATTGCAACGAAAATGGCTAAACAAAACCTGTGAGGTCCCGGAATCCCCCGCGTAGGAGTTGCTGGTTGTTGGGTAGCTTTTAGTGGCCGTTGGGGGTGTTTGTGCGCGTGTCGGGCCCAAGAAATGGATTTGTGATGCAATTTGGGATTTAGTTGCATCACTGGAGGCCTGCGTGATGTGTCGGTGGTGTTTGCGCGCATTTTGGACACAAGTGTTGGACTTCGGGCTTATATGGAGACCCGTGGGAATTTGGGGGACCCGTCGGGTGTTTGGAAGTGATTTCGCGCGATGCAGATGTCAAAATTGGACTCCGGGCAAATTCTGGATTAATGTTACCTCTCCGGCTGCCATCGAGAATTTTTTAGAGTTGTATTTTGGCAAATCGGACTTCAGAATTGGACCCGGCGTGGAGAATCGGATCAAGTGGGCTATCCGGGGGCACTCCGCAATTTTCGGATGAGAATTTGGGAAATTGGACATCGTTTTTGGACTCAGCGCGCAAAATCGCTAAGAATGGACTATTTATTTGTTTAATTTGGAGCCCGGATGGTTTGCGCGTTTTTCGAGGCATCGCGGGCACGAATCCCGAGGTGTGCACGGCACGGGTCCCGAGGAGGCCGCGGCGCGCCAGTCGAGGCGCGGCCGAGTGACAGGACGCGCAGAGGCGCGTCAGGTGCGCAGAAGCACCTCCTGCGCGGGCCACGTGGGGGCCGCCACGTGGCGGACCCCTGTTGGCGCCCGCGCGGGCGCTGGGGCGCACGCCCGTGTCACGGGCGCGTGTCCCGCGCCTGTGGGCCGCGCGGTGTCACGCGCCCGTGTGGCGCGTGGACTGCGCGGCCACGTGGCGCGCAGAGGCGCGGCCACGTGGCCCGCCTTGGCCTTGCCTGGACCTGGTGCACCCGAGCGGGTGCGGTAGACCGGCCGGTGCACCGTGGACCGGTGCACCGTGGACCCCCCTCTCTCCCTTTCTCTTCTTCTTCTCCTTCTTCCTCCCCGCAAGCCACCTCCTTTCCTTCTTTCGTTTTCTTCTCCAACCGAGCGAGAGGGAGAGTGAGGGAGGAGGTTGTGGGAGATGGTGTTTCGCGTCGCGGGCCTCGTGGAGCGCGCGAGGCTTCCGATGGGGGCGTTGCGGCGGCGGCGGCGCGGTCGGGTAAGTCCCGCGCTTTGCTTTTACTGTATTTTTGTACAGTTTTTGGAGCGTTCTTTTAGACTGTAATTGACCCTCTTGCTCTTTTCTGTGTTGGGCACCGTGCACCATTTTGCGTGCGGACTCCGTTTTGCGTGCGGATCCTGGCACCGTGCACCGTTCTGCGTGCGGACTCCGTTTTGCGTGCGGATCCTGGCACCGTGCACCGTTTTACGTGCGGACTCCGTTTTGCGTGCGGATCCTGGCACCGTTCACTGTTTTACGTGCAGACTCCGTTTGACGTGCGGATTCTGGCACCGTGCTCCGTTTTGCGTGCGAACTCCGGCAGCGGACATCGTTTTGCGTGCGGACTCCTTTGGCGTGCGGATTCCGGCACCGTGCTCCGTTTTGCGTGCGGACTCCGGCAGCGGACATCATTTTGCGTGCGGATCGCGTGGAGGCCAATTGCAAGTGTCTACGAGCAATTGGTGGCAATCGAGGTGGGTGGTCTTATCTCCAAGTTTTATGAACTGTACAGTATTTGTACTGATGTAGGACTATGCATGATAGTTTATTTCATTGTGTAGCATGCTAGATTGTAGGAATTGTTATTCCTTTTATCATCTGTTAATACAGCTATCTTGGAACTTGACCTAGCACCCTCGTCATATGTTGCATGTGTAACCAGACCAGTAGAAAACCCTCACTTGGGCTAGGGTTATTTTATGCTTAGACATCCACACTATTCTTTCATTCCTGGACATAGTGTTATCCTCGCCCGGGTAGTGGGCCGAGAGGTCGGGACTTGCTTTTAGTGTGGGATGCTTTTGCACTCTTGCTTGGGAGCAGAGTGGAGTCTGGTAGTTGTAGCGGGTTGCTTATCTGTGCCGGGAGCCGTTTGGGTAAACGGTAGTCCCGGGAGGTCTAGTATCCCTGTTGCGCTGTCGTGGGAGGGAGCCATTGAGCAGGCGGTAGCCCCGGGCCGTCGAGTATCTTCCGGCCAGTGTTGTTGGGAACCGTTGGGCTTAACGGTGATCCCAGATCGTTGAGTGTTGTCCGACCAGTATTGTTAGCTTGAGTTGTGGGTCGTCCCTGGCTGTGGAGTACCTCCAGCCAGTGTGCCTTGTGCTGCGAGCTGTTGGAGAGGCTAGTGTCTCGTGTTTCGTGTTGGCCGATCAGCTGAGTCGTCGAGAGTGCTCCGACTGTTGTGCGAGATATTTGGGGATCTTGAGTCCTAACGTTCTGGGAGTGAGCGTGGTTTTTGACTATAGCCTGCTTATGCCAATTAGTGATACTCTATGCCGCGCCGTTTTCCTCAGTTGGAGTCGCGTCCCTGAGATGCCGCTGTGGATACGATGGGCCTGTTGAGGCAGTTTTGCGCGAGGGGTGAGTTAGTCGGGCAGGACGCCCCACGTAAATCCCGTCCTCATGGGGATGTGTGGTAGTGGGCAGGCGCGTTCCTAGTCGACAGGCGCAGGCTTGACTGGGCCCTATGAGGCAGTCAGTTCGATTGGGTCTATTGAGCACCTTGGGTGCGAGTGGTCTCTTTTACTTTCATCTGTTCCACTTTTTGAGTATCTAGATAGAGGTATGGTAGCTGTAGAGTAGCTCCAGCTTTTCTTGTTCAGATTTCATTGCACTGTTATCTTTTACCTCTAGTAGACTTAGTGGGCAGACCGTTGGGCTTGTTGACGGCACCCACTGAGAACTACTGTAGGAAGTAGTTCTCACACCCGTTGTGGTGTCTTTTTCCCCAGAAACTTCTTCTCCTGTTCCTGTTGCTCCAGTTGCTGATCCTTCTGACCGAGGCGAGAGAGTCGCGAGCTAGTTCCCTACCCATCGTTGGTGTAGCGGTACCCCTTCTGAGGAGAGCTTCAGTAGATTAGTTTACTTCTTTCCTCTGTTGAGAGACCTTTGTTGTGAGGTATAGAGTTGTACTTTATTTTACAGTTTGAGAGACTGATGTAGTGAGGATATTTGTATTGAGAGCTTGTACACCGATGTATTTTATTGGAGATACCTCCCTTTTGAGTTTTGTATCAGAGGACTTTGTATACGATCGTATTTGGGAGATGGATATTGTATTATTTTCAGTTGTACAGTGTTTGGTTTTCAGTTTTTAGTGGTTTACTTTCCGCTCTGATATCTGTATACTGTAGTTGATTCTTTCTGCAGGTTAGACGCTTCGTCTGTACGGCAGTTTCCGTACAGATGGCGGATCTGTTGGCGAGCCCGGGTCGCAGTTTCGACCCCGGGGCGTGACAAAACCACCCGGGGCTACGGATGATGATGAAGACCAAGATCCGTCAAGTTAGGACTCGACAAATCTACTGACGGCGGCGCGGACCAAGCGACGCGGTGCAAGGGCCAAGCGGGGCACGGGCTGGGCAGCGTGCGGACCAGGCAGCACGCAGGCGCGGTGCGCGCGGTGCCAGGTGGCGCGGGCGCTGGGAGGCGCGGACCGAGTGGCGCGCAGGCTCTGCGTGGCTGAGCGGCGCGCGGCGGCGAGTTGAGTGGCATGTGGCGGTGACGGTGCAGGTGGAGATCGGGCACCCGGATCTTGCGACAGTCAAACCTCCGATCGATTCCTCCGGCTCTAACGGCGACGGTTTCGCTCCGATCTTCAACGGCGCATGAACGAGGAAGAAGACGAATCTTGGAAGAGGACAATTTGGGGTTTTCTCTTACGTTAAGAGAATCTCGGATCCCTTTAAATATTTATAAGGGGTTTCCCCCACTTCTCGGAGCCAGATTGTCAAACCCGAACCCTTTACTAAACGGGTCCCGCTCCGCTTTTCTCGAAATGCATGTCAATGAATCGAAACATCTCGTAGACCCGTTTTCACGAATTTTGATGCACTAACACGCCTCAACGGGTACCAAAATACCCATAATCATTTTTCGAATCCATTACCATAAAAGTGCAATTCCGGGAGATCCGGATATCGGATTTGAGATCCGATCACACCGTCATTCTGTAACACATGTCACGCCCCGAGACCGCCAATTTGGACAGTTCGGGCGCGCTAACAGACCCGCTAATCGGGCATGACCTTTCAAGACCCGAAAGGAACGGTTCATTCCAACAATCACAGTTTAGTGTAGCGGAAGAGTAATCAATCAGAGTACTAAACTATGAATTTAAAAACTTCCATTCATTCAAACGAACAGTTAGAAGAAAATGAAAGTACAATATTTGAGCCAAATATTAAACTTTACTTATGTTACAACTCTCTTGAACATACAACTACTATACAAAAATTACATCTTTTTTTTTTCCAAATGAAACTTAAAACATTTAAATTTTACATTGTTCCTCACATACAAATTTCGCTCAAAAGGAAAATACTCCAAAAGGATGTTGGCGACTCTAGACTGCTAGGTCGCTACTCTGCTGGGCTCTTGCCCCTGTCGCGCGCCTCGCTCGATGTACCTGTATCCACCTCGACCACTGTATCCGTACCTGAACCTGTGGGGGTGTCACCCAAGGGGTGTGAGAACTACGACCGAGTTCCCAGTGGGTTCAACCACCGAGAAAGAATGTTCTACACCACTTGGTCCAATGGAAGCAGGATAGCAAGATAACTATGCTATAAATAATTGCAGATGCTGACTAACATGATCATAACCTGTATGAATAAATCTACACTATCTGTGTATGTTCCCTGACTCACTGCTATCAATCGTGCCACTCTGGGCTACTATCCATAAGCTCGGCCACTATGCCGCTACAAAAGGGTTATGCTAATCCGACCACCTAGGCCACTCTATTACCTCTTTATTCTTTTCACATTCTTGTGTTTTAATCTCAAGCTACTCGCCCCTTGGAAAACCTCGCCCCCAACAGGCCCCAGCCCGGCAGTCATGCTACCATAAGGCGAGACAGTCCAAGATTATCGATAGCTTTTCTTTTTCTCTTTTCTTTTCTCATTGCCTCAAATGAGTTTAAGGCACCTTGGCACTCATTTTCCTCGAGAGTGAAATCTGGTCAACCCTCTCGTCTCGAATGAGTTTAAAGCACCTCGGCACTCATTCACTAGGGAGTGAAATCTGCTCAACCCTCCCATCGGCAACTTGCCCTTTTTACTTTAATTCACTTGGGAGTGACATATGCTCAGCCCTCCCAATTAGCCATTTAGACTTTTCTTTACCGGGTTCGAGGGTTCCAAAAGACGGATGCCTACAACCCCAATCAAACAAGAACAGGTTGTGACACCGCCTCCCGTAGTACTCGGCCCAATGTACTTTATTTTTCCTGTTTATCTTTTTTTTAACATTCTCTTTACACTTTTGGTTTCAGATGAGTTTAAAGCACCTTGGCACTCATCTACCCGGGAGTGACATATGCTCAACCCTCCCGTTAGCATTCATGCCTCAATGCTTTCTCTTTTACTTTTCTTTCTTTATCCTAAATTCTTTACTCTAGGATAACTTAGGTGTCTCTAACACCATTTTAGATTGAACATCTTGTTTGCTCACATTTTCTCTTAACCTTGCCACTTGGCAATTTCTTAGCTTCTTAGCCCTTTTTAACTGTTCCTACTTGCTTGTTCTCATTTTGCAACCCTATGTTCATAATTAACCTTAGGGTTTCACTATGTCACAAGGACATTAATCATCTCGAAGTTCCTGGCCTAGAGTTATTAACTCTACATTCACTTTACATTGGCCTAGAGTTATTAACTCTACATTCACTTTACATTGGCCTAGAGTTTATTAACTCTAATTGCATTCAACTTATTCCTAGAGTTCATTAACTCTATTTTTAACTCCTCATCATTTCCACCCTAGAGTTCATTGACTCTAAGTTCCACTTTTCATTATCCCTAGAGTTTATTAACTCTATGATTTTCTCTTTTTCACATTAACCTAGAGTATATTGACCCTATGTTTTTCCATGCTTCACTTGTCCTAGAGTTCATAACTCTATGTTAAATACTCTATATTCAACCTTAGGTTATCTCCTAAGTTGATGCCACTCGTTCTTCTAGAATTAACTCCTAGGTTGGCATGCCACTCATTAAATCCTTATTCTAGGTTTTCTCTGTAAGAACTCGAAATATCTTATGTTAACGAGTAGTCTAAAGGGGATTTTTGACCTGGTTTTGATCGCAAAAGACCCCTGTTGGCCTATATGGTCAATCGCCAGTGTGCAAGTTGCACGAGGCAAAAAGACTAATTCCCAATCCGGACGTGACCTTGGAATTCCGAGTTGACCGTTGCGATCGTCTCATCGAACTGAACGAGATTCATATTCAGTATTTTTCGATCTGACGGTCGGATCGTCCAGAAATCGATGAAGAAGCGAGCGAATCATCGGGACCCATGTAACAGCGGCCTGCGCACAGTGCTTTTAAGTTAACACTGTAGATGAATAGTAACCCCCAACCTTCGACACCCCGACGAATGCAACGCTGACTGTTTCACTGTCCGGATTCCGAACCTGGTGATCCAGGTAGTCGTTTTGAATGGTTTCGTCATTTTGGACGCAATGACACTGACGGAATTTTCGTTTGACGACCCTAGAGTCTCGAAAAGCGTGATAACTGTATTTGGGCACAGTACTGATGGACCGAGTTTTCATCTGGGCAGTTTCTCAAAAATCAGAAATCGCTACCTGATAGGTTTCGTCGAGCTGGACGTCGTGGCGAAGCCCATTTTTCGTTTCGACGAACAGAACATCTCGAAAAGCGTGAAATACGGAGAAATTGCAGCTTTTTGCACATGAAACCCTATAGAACCTGCCTCGGAAAGCGCGCCCCTGCATAGAGAGGGACCTAATAGTGATTGTAAGCTGCTGAGAGGACCAGGCGGGGAAAGAACAGAGTTGGAGGGACTAAATTGCAACTAGTGCTTATATGTATATAGATATATATATACGTATAGCTTGAGCTAGGGCTTCGAAAACCCTAAGCCCCGTAGCCCCTCTCCCAGCCGCAACTCCAACAATCTGCCCCCTCCTGCCGCACTTCCCGGACCACCCCGCACCGGCCGCCGCCTCGCTTTTGCCGGAAAAGAGAGATCAAGAATCACCTCGATCTCTCGGGTTGCGGGAGGAAGGTGCTGCGAAGGACCCTGGTCGACCCAGCCTCTGCCTGTGGAGTCCCTCGCCAAGCCGCGTCCGAGCCCGAGTGAAGCCAGCCCCGGCCGCCGCCGTGCGCCGCCGCGGCGAGCTTCCTCATCCTTGATCTTTCCGGCGAAGGTAAGCTCTCGGGATCTTCTCGTTATTTTGGTACAAGGACCCTACAGATGGGTTTCTGACATTACGGACGCCCCCTCGGTACAGGCCCAGCTGCGGCCGCCGTCACGATCACCGGCGGGAGCAACCCCGCCGGATTATCGTTCTCGTGACCGATCCCAAGTGCCACCACCATCCGACCGCCCGGCGCGAGATCAGAGCCGTTGGATCACCTCCTCTCGAGGACTGCAACCTCTCCACAAGACTTGCGGGTGATCGGACGAAGATCGGGCTCACGCAAGCCAGCCCTAGAAACCCGACCTTGGCGTTTTCGCCGATCGCCGCCGTCCGGCGCCGCCGCGGCTTCCCGATACCGGCCACCTCTGCTGGAAGCATCCTGGTGGGGTGGGGATCAGCTCGGTCCATCTTGCTCCGGCCCGGACCGCCGCGCCGGAAATCCGCCATTGTTGGCCATTGAGGTTTTCCCGAGCTCCTCCGCCGCGCCACGCCGCCGCCTCGGGTCGCCCGGAAACCACTCAGGTAGGCTCCTATGATCCTCTAGAGTCTTTCCATCGTGTTGCATGAGGATCTTGACGTCGGGTTTCTTGCCACCACAGTCGCACCCGAATTGCCTTCAAGCTTAGCTCCGGCGATCCCCGGCGACTCGGGACTCCGGCAACCATCCAGGTAAGACCTAGATGACTTCCTCTCACCCCCCATTGTTTAGTTTGGGTCAAAAAGGGCCCCGGTTTCATGGACTTATTCCTGGCACCCGAAATCACCACTACGGGCTTAGCTCCGGCCGCCGCCGCCTCCGGCCGCCGGGGCTCGACCCCGCATGGACCCGAGACCTCCTGGGGACCTCTTCTAACTGATGCTCACCTTGGTTCCAGGCCCGAGCCACTGTCGTTCCAAGAACACCAAACCGAGCCTTGATCCAAACTTGGGTGCTGCTCCGGCCGTCTCTCCGGCCGGCCTCCGGCGCGTGCAAGGTGAGCACACCACTCCTCTGTTATTACTGAACCCCATGCTCCAGTTAGATCACTTGTAGATCAAGTATATATTAAGCCGCAACATTACTAATTTGGAGCCCTTGTGTTTATGGGCCAACTTGTAAATGGGCCTGGTCTCGGCCCAAATATTGTGAGCACGGCCTCCGTCTCGACGTAACGAACGCGCTGAAACTTACGGCGTCGTCGTTGGACCCCCGGATTTCAAGAACGAGCCGAAACGGGCAATTAAATTAATGTTGCTATGCAAATCTAAGAACATATTAGACTAAAATGTAAGTTGGACATATTAGCTGCCTTTAGATAGTGTTTTTAAATCTACTAGGCATCGGGTTAGGGTTCCGTAGGTCCTCGTTGACCGGGAATCGGACTTTGGTCGATAAATCGGCGATATTCTCCCGTTTAAGCTTTACGTTGCTGTCGGATCGTCGGGAAGGATTTGTGTGAGTCTATTACTGACCAGATCTCATTATTCAGGGCCCAGTTGCTCAGCACCAGCCTCCCAGTAGCTAGTGGGAGTCCGGGATCGGCCTACATTCAGGTGGGTCGTTTTTACTTTATTCCTAGCCTCTAAATTCTATCATATTGGACGGGACCTATTCTAAGTGTACTGGGGTTAAATAATGATGGGCGATAGCTTATGCATGTCAGCGGGTTCTCTATAGTGTTTAGCGTCGGTTACCGACGGTTGTTCTCTTTTTAACCATTATATGTCAGCAGGCCACCTTCGAGTGCGCGTATTATTACCTTGCTTTCGATTTTGCACTTTACCTCATTACTCCTGTTAATTATATTATGATACTGACATGATGGTGGTTACGGTTACTTGGCTCGAGGTTGCCACACGTGCACCCGCGGTTTGGCCACCGCAAAGGGTGCGCTTTTCCGGAAAAGGGGTCGTAGGACCCGTGTATACCCACGAGGTGACGTAGTGGGGCCCCTTATTAGCTGTGGGGTTGAGGCGCCGAGGTGCGAGCGGAGCGACCCGCCGGTTTAGTTGTCCGGCGCGGTCGCGGTGCTGCAGGTACGGTATGGGCCGTCGGTAGTGGACCGACGCGGCAGGGTATTACAAGATGCAGATATACAGGTTACCATTTTTTCCCCCCCTCCTTGGGAGGGTGGTTGCCCCAGTTGTCTTCACGGTTTGTTTTACTATATTCTCATGCTTTACTACTTCTGCGTCACTGACATCCCACCTCGTGACAGGGTCCAGACGGGGAGAGAGGTAGGCGGTGGTGAGGACGGGACAGGAGCAGCTGGGTCGCTGGGGACCCTGGACTGTGTTCATTCTTTTACTCTCGCTTTTCATTACCTTGTAGTTATGTGAGTGGTTCGCGATACCCTCGTGGGGTCGGCATGGATGTCGGTACGGGCTACATTTAGTGCCCCTGGTGGAATATTTTTCCCTTTTTATTTCTATTGGCCATTTAAAAATCAAAAAGGCAGAAGCCAAAGAAAAGATTGCGAAAACCGTTTTTAAAAAATCTAAGTGTCGTGTGGGCACTGGTTTCAAATCCCTGTGGATTTATGGATTGCGACAGAGATTTCAAAACTTGGTGTCGGGTGGGCACCGCTTTCAAACCTTGTGGATTTATGCTAATTTCGAAACTAGCTTTCAAAACGTAAGCGCCGGGTAGGCGCTCTTCCAAAACGGTGGATTTATCCTTTCCAAATTGACCGGCCATATGTTCTTCTGATATTAGTTTAGAATGCTGGTTAATTGTTGTGATTGAATGGCTGTGTATGTTGGAACATGTACTGAACGCTACGCCGTGCACGTACAGGGGAGACTCTGTCCGTTTGCAGAGTGATCCTGTATGTGTGGCGGGTCTGGGCACGTGCCGGGGAAGAGGGGTTCTCTTTTAAACAAAAAAAAAAAAAAAAAAAAAAAAAAAAAAAAAATTTACACGTCAAACATTCGACTTTCATGAATCGTTTCCGCTAAAACAAACCCCGGGGCGTGACAGATTAAATGGTATCAGAGAGTTCTTTCAATCACAACAGTTAGTGCCGACATCCGTGGACAACCCCCACATGCCTACATACGAATGAAATGGGTAGGGCATAGGACTGTAGAACGTGAGTGACCGAGGGGGGGAAAATGTTGAGTCCTTTCTCTCACTTTATGGTTGTTGTTAGTAGGGTAGTCTAAAGTTGACTCTTGTGATGTGTGACAGACAGGGCCCGTACTAGATCATCGGCCGGGGACACAGAGTCAGAGTCCGAGTCCTTTCCCTCGCTAAGAGGTGCGATGTACCGTTGATGATTAGCAAAGACTAAAGCCGACCTTCTTTGTGTGCATACAGATCGAGGGCCGACTCAGCCAGCAACCGACGACGGAAATGGACATCGCCGACGAAGCCAATCGCCTGCTCCGCAACCAACTGCGCGACGTGGCTGGGCAACTGCTGACTCTCGCGGAGCGCCTGAACATGCTGACACAGGAACTCGAGGGCGTCGACCGGTTCCGGGGCTGGCAGGCCAGAAGCGTTTGCCCCTCCCGGGATGCCACCGACGGGCCCTCCCGCCGTCCAGGAGGCTACTAACCTGACCGTGCACGCCAACGCAGAGTGCGCCCGGCAGGAATGCTCTTACCCCGAGTCGGCCGGGGACCCCCATCGGAGGGGCCGGGCGAGCAAACGCCCGAGAGCCGGGCAGGACCCTCGGGCAGACGACGGAGGAGAGACCTAGGCCGCAGAAACCGTGCGTCATATGCGGCAACGCACACCTCATGACGAGCTGCCCGTGGCGGGACGGACACTGTTTCCGATGTGGCAGGCCGGGCCACACGCGTTATGAGTGCCCTCTGAAGCCGTCTGTCAGAAGACCCCCGGCGCCGCGACATGTCGAGCCCAAGGGAACCGCCGACCTCCACCCCTCAAGGGGGCACCGATCCAGAGAGCCGACCTAATCCACGCCCGACGCAAGCACCGAAGGTCGAACGAGGGCTTAAGGGGAGCGCGCACGTGCAACCGGGATCCTGCGTCATCTGCAAGGGCGCGCACCCAGTGACGGAATGCACTTGGAGGTACCACTATTGTAACCGGTGCGTGCTTGCCAGATCACAATCACCTCTCCTGCCCCAAGGGCCCACCCCCGCCTCCGCCGCCGTGCCACCACCGCCAAGAGAACAGAGAGCGCGGCGGTCCCCGTGCAGACAAAGAACTCGCCCGACGACCAACGATGCGCGGACGATCTTTAGACAGCAAACCCCCTCCCCAACACGCGGTGCGACGCTTGGCCCAAGGATTGTGGGCGGACTCCCCCGGCCGCCCCGGTAGACGACGCGTCATCCCGAAATAGGGAATGACAGGTACTATTTCATTTTATTTTTCTATATTTTTCCTTGTTGCCTTCCCTTCCCTTGGCTATAGAAGCACCGTTTGGGCCGGTAGCAACCCGACCCTACCAGACCCTTGCGGATCCCCCCCTGCCTTTAGCTCTACCTTTCGTTTCGTCGACTGTTCCGTCTAGTGTGCTTACGGGCGAGGAAGCAGATCTACCTTAGCGATTTGCACACCGGTACGGGAATTGCACAATCTCCGATGCACGAAATTCCGCCTTCCCGGTCCGATACCTGGGTATTTAGTTAGGAGCGAGCCCTAGGGTGACTTGCGTTCACGAGAGAGCGCAGGTATTGGCATAATGGGTTGGAGCCCCGAGTGTGTTTCACACAGTTGAGTCTCGTTGTTTCGGTTATTAGCCGAACGCACTCTGATTTTTGGGATCATTATTAGTGCAGGGTTAGCCGCGGCCAGGGTTTCGGCTGTGGGCTTGATGTTTCAATGGATCCAGAGTGCTCGGATCATTACGGTGGTTAAGGGTTAAATCACTGTTCTCTTCGTAATCGTCCAGCGGATGGCACAGCAGTAGATGACTGCTATTGTTGCACTAGCCTCACAGTTTGCTTAGAGGTTGAACAAGTTGCGACCTTTCAGTGTCTCCGTGTCTTATTTCGTTGGCCTATGGCCCGATAGTAACCCTGTTTGGGGGCGGATGCAAATTGACCCCACCTTTTGCTCAAATTTTGTGGATCGACGTGGACTCGCCTATGTGTTTAGTCGTGGTGATGGTTGTGACCACGAGGCGGTAGTAATCCTTGATAAAGGTTTGTTTTTGGCACTGAGATTGTGTTGGGAGGTATGTGATATACCTTCTGATAAGAATTGCGGCCCAACTTGTTTTGGCGACAAACCTTTGGTATTCCGCTGTTCTTTTGGTAAGCACGTTGGCTACAGGCAACGACTGTCGAGAGAACTGAGGAATACTCTGCCTGTAATGGGGAGTATCAGATTGGGTCTAAATTGGTAGCCTTAGAGTTTGTAAATACCTTGCACTGACCTGTAGCCCACGATTAACTTTTGAGCATTCCCATAAAGTATGACTTCAGGCTGTAAGCTCCGGGAGTGAAACTTTTTAAGTTGTAAGTTTCGGGGGACGAAACTTCTTTTAAGTTGTAAGTGATGTAAGAACTCGAAATATCTTATGTTAACGAGTAGTCCTAAAGGGGATTTTTGACCTGGTTTTGATCGCAAAGACCCTGTTGGCCTATATGGTCAATCGCCAGTGTGCAAGTTGCACGAGCAAAAAGACTATTCCCAATCCGGACGTGACCTGGAAATCCGAG
>CM055070.1:9068933-9190177 GCA_029204045.2 Tillandsia leiboldiana | reverse complement strand
AGATAATTCCACAATTCCTCAAAAAGCATGCCCGATCTTTTAGCACGGATTCTGATGCACACTACGGTTACCGCGGACCTTTCAAAAACCATCCGGGGGATCTGTAAGTCGGATTTTAGATCCGATTGCACCACCGTTTCATCGTTTTGGTCGAACAAAGCTCTCTCACCGAAAGGAAAATACCCGCAACCGTGTGTTAGTCAACTTAAGAGGACTTGATTAATCGATTTTTCCCTAACATGCAGTTATTAGCAAGAGGGTAAATGATACACGAAATGTCAGACCGGAACCCGTGCGCTCGCCAACAGATCCGCCGTGCACACGGGGCTTCCGAGTACACGAAGCGTGGTAACCTGCTCCGATATAATATGAACAATGAAAGAGCATAATACAGAGATGAAGTAAGAAGAACCACATAGTATCTCAGACTGGAACTACAAAAAAGCTGTAATAGTACAATAATCTCTCAGCTCACCAAATAGTACAACCGCTGGCGGAAGCCAGACCCAAATAAAAGGAGAATACCACAGTCTGAGTGAAGGGTACAGCGTCTATTTACAGCTCTCAATCTCACAGGAGATCTATCTATTCGGCGATCCCCTTACCTCGATCCGCTGCCGAAGGCCTAGCAGCTCCGCAGATGACTCTGCAAAATAAAGGAGAAGAAAGAAACAGAAAATAACAAGGGGGGTGAGAACTACCAGATAAACCAGCAGCCTCCCCTAGTGGGTAAAACCTCAACTCTGACGCACCCACTAGGACTACTAGAGGCAAAAGGGAAAAGGGGAAGTGGTAAAATACATAAGATGCTGAAACAGGAAAACTACCACTACTATGCTGTCAAAACTGTATGCATGCATCAGAAATGGTATCTGTCCAAATAAACCCAATCTAGACACCAGTAACAACTGGTACTGCCTGCTCAGCGGAATCTGCACACACGGCTCGAAACCCGGGATCGGCTCGCACGGCTCGCATCCAACATAAGTATCAGACCGGCACACGGCTGGGTCTGAAAAAGCCCACCTCCGGAGTGGCACCCGAGGGGAGCGACCCACACGAGTAAAGCATCTCTGTCATCAGTATCTCAAGTATCTCTGTAGCACATATCTCAATAGCAGGACTGGATCATAACTATGATCAAAGTGGGAAACTCCATCCACTACAGAAACCCAATCCCCAGCTGATGCAATAAACCAGACTCAACCCCAATCTGATGCAAGGGTAAACATCTGGTCGACCGCCTACTGTCCGCGGTTACCGCAATACCCCACAAATCCACAATCTAATGCAATCTCGACTACACTATCCCAAACCCTGCTCACACTTGAGCAACAAGCCTCTGGATGCACAGGACAACAATGAAACATGTACAAATCCCAAGATGATAGTGTAGCAATAAATAGTGGCTAACTAGATGAGCAAGAAAGCATGCCATTATTTAAAAGCTGTAGAAAAGTGTCAAATTTATTTTAAAAAGATTGATTGTTATAAAAGTTATTGCATGCGAGATTATAGCCTTTGTCCCAATCACAGTGTCCCAATATAAGTTATCTGTGGGGTTATATTAAATTTTAGGAGAGTTCGTCCCAGCGTTCTCATCAATTGTCCTGTTAGTTGTCCCAATGGTTCTCATCAATTGTCCTGTTAGTTTGTTCTGTTAGTTTGTCCTGTTAGTTTGTCCCAATGGTTTTAGGGGAGTTCTAATAATCCCAGTGAGCTTGTCAAAAATGAGGTAAGCAACAACCGCCCCACGAGCAGCTCAAACTACACCCAGGCAGCCTCCTAGCTGTCCACAGTCCTTAGGCCTGCAAATCAGCGCACAGCTGTTCAATATAAATACAAACAGCACGGAAAAGAGGAGTTTTTCACCTCTAACAATGCTCAGAAAATCCAAAAAAATTACGGTTGCGTTCCTCGCGAAGAGTAGATCAAAATCGACTCTTTAACGCCTCGATCTGATGCTCCTACGCCAAGATAAAAATCGGAGAAGTCGATGCTGTCCAGAAATTTCCACAGCAAAAAGGGGGGTCAAAAGAGACCTCGGGAATCGTGCCAAAGTACGAAATGGAGCAAAGTGATCAACACCAAAATCGAAGCCTTACCTCTTAGGAACGCGCTGTCGCAAAAATCGTCCAAAAATTCCTCCTGGTTAGCCCACAGGGAATTTTCGACTGAACTGCGACGGGAAATGGGCCGAAAAAGAAAACCGTCGCAGTGCGCCGCGTCGCAGATAACTCACTAACTGTAACTCCAAAAATTCTGGAATTTGAGGAGAGAGAGAGAAGAGAGAGAGAAGAATTTTTGTATAGGGCACCTTCTCTGTTTCTCTCTACAGCACGCAAACCGAGGTGGGAATGAGGAGGGTGGGGACCCTATTTATAATGGGCCAAGGGAATTTCGGGCTCCCACAGGATCCCGGACAGACAGCAAACACCGAAATGGACCAACCATATTGCGCCATGTGTCCACAAAACAGGAAACAACGGGCAGGGCCAATCAGAACCTGCCACGTGTCCCACGTGGTGCATGTGCAGCTCCGCTCCGGGTTTTTCGGATCCTGTCAGCCAAAGGGGAGCGCCACGTGTCACCTTCCCACATGCTTCTAGAAGCCGGCCAACCAATGGCGAAGCGCCACGTGTCAAGGGGAGTCTTCGGTGCACCCAGTGCACGCCATGCCGTGGACCGCGCACCAGCGCCCCCTGCCCGCGCCTGCCCGCGCTGCCCCACCGCGCGCGCGCCGCCGCCCTCTGCTTGCTCCGCCCCGCTCCGCCGCCGCGCCGCCTCCCGCCGCCGCCGCCGGTCGCGGAACAGTAATTCCGGCGGCCGGAGTTACTGTTCCGGCGTGAACAGTGCGTGAACAGTAATTTTGCGCCGAAAATCAAGTAAATATACCATTTTGACCGTTTTCGCGTGCTGAGTCCAAATCCGCTGTCCATTTCGCCAAATTCTCATCCGAAATTTTGCCGAAAGCTCCCGGAAAATCCTTTTTGCTTCGATTTTCGTGCCGAGTCTATTTTAAATGTCCAATTTCATTTCTACAAGCTCTGTTTCACCGAATAAGCTCCCTACAGTCACTGTTTAATGTTGCACAGTTCCTGCGGGAGTCCGGATCATCACATCCTCCCCCACTAAAAGAGTTTCGTCCTCGAAACGAGACTAAACAATAATCCTCAGTCCGATGTCTCGAATAAGTAGGGGTGAGCATCCCTCATCTCCGACTCGAGCTCCCATGTAGCCTCGCGCTCGTCATGATTGCCCCATTGGATTTTCACATAGGGAATGGCCCGATTGCGCAATTCTCTCACCTCTCGGTCCAGAATTCGCAGTGGGCGCTCCTCATACCTCAAATCTTCGCTAATCTCAAGCGGTGTGAAGTCGATGACGTGCGATGGGTCGAAGACATACTTCCTCAAAGTAGAAACGTGAAACACATCATGGACACCAGCAAGCCTCGGAGGAAGTGCAAGTCGGTAGGCAACTGGCCCGATACGCTCCAATACCTCAAAGGGTCCAATGTATCGGGGGCTAAGCTTTCCACGAATGCCGAATCTCCTGATTCCTTTGGACGGCGAGACTTTCAGGAATACATGATCTCCAACTTGAAATTCTAAGTCTCGTCGCCGAACATCGGCATACTCCTCTGTCGGCTTTGGGCGGTTTGAAGATGCCGTCGAATCACTCGGACCTTCTCTTCTTCTGTTCTATCAAGACATCTGGTCCCAAGGTCCGCCTTTCGCCCACGTCACTCCAATAAAGCGGTGATCGACACTTGCGTCCATACAACGCTTCAAACGGAGCCATCTGAATGCTTGCTTGAAAGCTATTGTTGTACGCGAACTCAACCAAGGATAAGTGTCGAATCCACCCTCCGCCGAAATCCAAGACACAAGCCCTCAGCATGTCCTCCAGGATTTGTATCGTCCGTTCTGACTGTCCATCCGTCTGCGGATGAAAAGCAGTACTGAACCTAAGCTGAGTCCCCAAGGCTGTCTGCAACTCATCCAGAAACGCGAAACAAACCTCGGGTCTCTATCTGATACAATGGAGGCTGGTACTCCATGTAATCTAACTATCTCGTCTAGATAAAGCTGGGCTAGTCGCTCAAGTGGCCACGTAGTCTGCATGGGCAGAAAGTGCGCCGACTTGGTAAGTCGATCTACAACTACCCAGATAGCGTCTGCTCCTCCCTGTGCCCTTGGCAGTCCGACCACGAAATCCATCGTAATGTGGTCCCATTTCCACTCGGGAATTGGGAGACTCTGTAACTTGCCAGCTGGCACTCGATGCTCAGCTTTCACCTGCTGACAAGTTAAACACTGGGCCACAAATCTCCCAATATCCCTTTTCATGCCTTTCCACCAGAAGTGTGCCTTGAGGTCCTTATACATCTTAGTCCCACCAGGATGTAGGGTATAAGGTGTATAATGGGCCTCTCGCAATATCTGTTCTCTAATCTCCACATCTATTGGCACACATGCTCGGTTCCTGTACCTCAGTACTCCGAGGCATCTACCGTAAAGTCCCCTGACTGATTACTCGGAATATGATCTCTAATCCTGGCCAAGTGGGGGTCCTCACTCTGTTTCTCTTTGATCCTGTCCAGCAGAGTGGGCTGCAAGACTAAAGATGTCAGTCTAGCAGTGACCCCAGGGGACACAACCTCTATCTCGAGTGTCTCATCTCCTCTAATAGCGGCGCCTGGTCTGTGATCAACATAGACAAACTTTGCACCGCTCTCCTACTCAAGGCATCAGCGACCACATTAGCCTTTCCTGGGTGGTAGAGAATATCTACATCATAATCCTTTAATAGCTCTAACCACCTACGTTGCCTCAAATTCAACTCCTTCTGCGTGAACAGGTATTTAGGCTCTTGTGGTCGGTGTAGATTTCACAATGCTCCCCATATAGATAATGACGCCAAAGCTTCAGTGCAAATACCACAGCAGCAGCTCCAAGTCATGGGTAGGGTAATTCTTCTCATAATCCTTGAGTTGCCTTGATGCATAAGCAATTACCCTCCCTTCCTGCATCAACACACAACCAAGTCCGCTGTGTGATGCATCACTGTAGATCACATATCCTTTTCCCATAACAGGGAGGGAAAGGATAGGGGCGGTCATCAGTCTACTCTTTAGCTCCTCAAAGCTCCTTTGACAGTCCTCACTCCAGACAAATTTCACTCCCTTACGCGTCAAACGAGTGAGGGGTGTGGAGAGCTTCGCAAAGCCTTCCACAACCGACGGTAATACCCAGCTAAACCCATAAAGCTACGTACCTCAGAAACCGTCGTCGGTCGGGGCCAATCACGGACTGCCTCAATCTTTGCTGGGTCCACTGCCACACCCGCGGCAGAAATCACATGGCCCAAGAAGACTACCTCCCGAAGCCAAAACTCGCACTTTGCCAGCTTGGCATACAACTTCTTCTCTCGCAGAAGTTGCAGCACAATCCTTAAGTGCTCCTCATGCTCGGCATCACTTCGGGAGTAGACCAAGATATCATCAATGAACACTACCACGAACCGGTCTAAGTATAGCCGGAAGATCCGGTTCATTAAATCCATGAATGCGGCAGGGGCATTAGTTAGCCCAAAAGGCATAACTGTGAATTCATAATGCCCGTACCGTGATCTGAATGCCGTCTTCGGAATATCCTCGGCCTTCACCTTCAACTGGTGGTAACCGGACTGCAAATCTATCTTAGAGAAGACACAAGACCCTTGCAGCTGATCAAAAAAGATCATCGATGCGCGGCAAAGGGTACTTGTTCTTGATGGTCACTTTATTTAATTCCCTATAGTCCACACACAATCGAAGTGACCATCCTTCTTTTTCACGAATAGCACCGGCGCTCCCAAGGCGACACACTCGGCCTAATAAAGCCCTTATCCATTAAATCCTGAAGTTGCGCCTTAAGCTCTCGCAACTCAGCCGGTGCCATCCGGTAAGGAGCCTTAGAGATTGGCGCAGTTCCTAGGACTACGTCAATCACAAACTCAATTTCCCTATCTGGCGGCATGCTAGTCAGCTCAGGTGGGAAAACATCCGGAAACTCGCGGGCAATAGGGATATCCCCGAGTCCCGGCGCCGCCGTAGGCCCCTCAACAACACTAGCCAAAAAGGCTACACATCCTCGATGGATCATCTGCTTCGCTCGGGAAGTCGAAACCATAGAGGCAAAGAAAGCACTCTGACATCCCCGATATACCAATATCTCCTGGCCTGGCTCTCTAAAAGTGACGGTCCTTGCGGCACAGTCAATAATCGCAAAATACCGAGCCAGCCAGTCCATCCCGAGGACCACATCGAAGTCCTTCAATTGTCTCAGGACCAACAGGTCTGCTGGCATAATCCAGGACTCGATTTGCATCGGGCAGGACCAACAGCACTCCTCCACGTGCAAAATGTGATCGGGAACCTGAACCCTCTCGCGCACGTGGTAAAGGTCCTACCTCTAACCCATGTAATGATGCAAATGATTTACTAATAAAAGAATGTGATGCTCCCGTATCAAATAAAGTACGAGTCCTAATGCCAGAAAGTAGGGTGATACCTGCCACCACGTGATCTGCTGCCGAAGAGTCATCTACCTGCGCAGCATACACTCGCCCACTTTGAGCTGGAGGGCGATACTCCGTGGGATGGGAAGAAGATGGCCTGCTTGCTGGAGCATATGGCCGCTGAGCCGTCGACCGCTGTTGAGATGAAGATGGAGCAGATGCTGAAGAAGGGGTGGCGGGGGCCGAAAAGGGGCACGAAGCTTGAATGTGCCCGGGCTGTCCACATCTATAGCAGCGACCCCACCGCTGGTCGCAGGTGTTGGAAAAATGCTGACCTCCACAGAAAATACAATTGCCGGGAGCCCGTGGCTGTCGTGATTGCTGTTGCTGTTGAGACTGCCGTTGTCGCTGAGGCTGCCGCTGCGACCCACGCTGCGACGGCTGGGATCTCTGCTGTTGCTGCTGCCGTTGCTGGGGCCTCTAGGGTCCACCAGGCCCTCGCCGCTCAGACCGTCCTTGGCCGAAAGACTGTGGCAGAGACGGTCGTGGCGGCCTCCACGAACTAGCTTGTCCCCCAACCTCCGATGCCGGTCGCTTCGCCCCCGGGATCACCACGGGAGCTGGAGCTACCTCCTCCATCACTACCTCCCCGCACTCAATGTAGAGTGCCTGCTCCATTGAGGCCTCCAAGGTCTGCAACCTTCACGAGCGAACAAGTTGAAAAAGGTCCCGGCGCAACCCTCGCTCGAACATGTAAATCCGGTGCGCCTCATCCCTGGCCACGTTCGGTACACATGCCAACAACTGATTGAAATTGGCAATGTATTCGTGTAGGGCCGATTTCCCTGGCGAAGGTTTCTCATCTGCTCCTCCAATCTCTGTCGGACGCTTTCCGGGAAGAAAGCCCTGAGAAGGAGACTGTGGAACTCCGCCCAGGTCAGGAGCTGAGCCCCAGGCGGACCAGCCGGTCGAACACGCCGCCACCAAGCCTCGGCGTTGTGCTCCAAAAAGTTCGTCGCTAATAGCACCTGGTATCGCTCCTCGATGAACAATGTCTCAAAACGTCGCTCCATCATCGTGATCCACGACTCTGCCTCCCACGGCTCTGCATTCTGCCCCGAGAAATGGGGTGGGTCAAACTGGCGAAACCTCATCAACAAGTCAACCATCTCCCGCTGCCCTGCCGGGGTCAAAGGTCCCGTCAACCCAGACAACTGTCTACCAGTACCCCGAGCAACAGGGGATGCCGGGGTCACCGGTACAACTGGGGATTCACAGCAGGGGAAGAAGGTACGGGAGAACTCTCCGGGGGTGCTACAACAGGCTGCGCTCTCTGCTCTGACATCTGCGTCAGCCGACCCATAGCCTCCTCCTGACGCCGAACAGCCTCGGACATCTGGGCCATCTGAGCTTGTAGCTCTGGCACATCACTCTGCTGGCCCTGCCCGGACTCCTCCTGGTCGGGCTCAGGGGAATCGGGCCGAGAACGCGTCAACATCCTACGTCGCGGAGGCATCCTACCACAAGAAACCACACTCAGTATCATATCCCCACACGACCCAATCTAGCGAAAGTCAAAGACATCCCCATATTTCTGTGACTTTATGTTGTCTGCAGCCAACATAACGGTTCACCAGAAATTGGGCATGTCGATCCCTCTTCTCTCACTGGAAGAGTCAAACAATAAATCAACGACTTTCGCAAATATCACGTCTCTCGTACCCTATTATCCTAGGGTCTACCAAAAGCCTAGGATTTCCTAAGTCCCAACTGACCTATTCCTAAGCTCTGATACCAACTTAATCTGTCACGCCCCGGAACCCGGGCTCGCCAACAGATCCGCCGTGCACACGGGATTTCCCGAGTACACGAAGCGCTGGTAACCTGCTCCGATATAATATGAACAATAAAAGAGCATAATACAGAGCTGAAGTAGAAGAACCACATAGTATCTCAGACTGGAACTACAAATAAAGCTGTAATAAGTACAATAATCTCTCAGCTCACCAAATAGTACAACCCGCTGGCGGAAGCCAGACCCAAATAAAAGGAGAATACCACAGTCTGAGTGAAGGGTACAACGTCTATTTACAGCTCTCCATCTCATAGGAGATCTATCTATTCGGCGATGCCCTTACCTCGATCCGCTGCCGAAGGCCTAGCACCTCCTGCAGATGACTCTGCAAAATAAAGGAGAAGAAAGAAACAGAAAATAACAATGGGCGGTGAGAACTACCAGATAAACCAGCAGCCTCCCCTAGTGGGTAAAACCTCAACTCTGACGCACCCACTAGGACTACTAGAGGCAAAAGGGAAAAGGGGAAGTGGTAAAATACATAAGATGCTGAAACAGGAAAACTATCACTACTATGCTGTCAAAACTGTATGCATGCATCAGAAATGGTATCTGTCCAAATAAACCCAATCTAGACACCAGTAACAACTGGTACTGCCTGCTCAGTGGAATCTGCACACACGGCTCGAAACCGCGGGATCGGCTTGCACGGCTCGCATCCCAACATAAGTATCAGACCGGCACACACGGCTGGGTCTGAAAAAGCCCACCTCCGGAGTGGCACCCGAGGGGAGCGACCCACACGAGTAAAGCATCTCTGTCATCAGTATCTCAAGTATCTCTGTAGCACATATCTCAATATAGCAGGACTGGATCATAACTATGATCAAAGTGGGAAACTCCATCCACTACAGAAACCCAATCCCCAGCTGATGCAATAAACCAGACTCAACCCCAATCTGATGCAAGGGTAAACATCTGGTCGACCGCCTACTGTCCGCGGTTACCGCAATACCCCACAAATCCACAATCTAATGCAATCTCGACTACACTATCCCAAACCCCTGCTCACACTTGAGCAACAAGCCTCTGGATGCACAGGACAACAATGAAACATGTACAAATCCCAAGATGATAGTGTAGCAATAAATAGTGGCTAACTAGATGAGCAAGAAAGCATGCCATTATTTAAAAGCTGTAGAAAAGTGTCAAATATTTATTTTAAAAAGATTGATTGTTATAAAAGTTATTGCATGCGAGATTATAGCCTTTGTCCCAATCACAGTGTCCCAATATAAGTTATCTGTGGGGTTATATTAAATTTTAGGAGAGTTCGTCCCAGCGGTTCTCATCAATTGTCCTGTTAGTTGTCCCAATGGTTCTCATCAATTGTCCTGTTAGTTTGTCCTGTTAGTTTGTCCTGTTAGTTTGTCCCAATGGTTTTAGGGGAGTTCTAATAATCCCAGTGAGCTTGTCAAAAACGAGGTAAGCAACAACCGCCCACCTCAAGCAGCTCAAACTACACCCCAGCAAGCCTCCTAGCTGTCCACAGTCCTTAGATCCTGCAAATCAGCGCACAGCTGTTCAATATAAATCCCAAACAGCACGGGAAAAGAGGAGTTTTTCACCTCTAAACAATGCTCAGGAAAATCCAAAAAATTACAGTTGCGTTCCTCGCGAAGAGTAGATCAAAATCGACTCCTTAAACGCCTCGATCTGATGCTCCTACGCCAAGATAAAAATCGGAGAAGTCGATGCTGTCCAGAAATTTCCACAGCAAAAAGGGGGGTCAAAGAGACCTCGGGAATCGTGCCAAAAGTACGAAATGGAGCGAAGTGATCAACATGAAAATCGAAGCCTTACCTCTTAGGAACGCGATGCCACAAAAATCGTCCAAAAATTCCTCCTGGTTAGCCCACAGGGAATTTTCGACTGAACTGCGACGGGAAATGGGCCGAAAAAGAAAACCGTCGCAGTGTGCCGCGTCGCAGATAACTCACTAACTGTAACTCCAGAAATTCTGGAATTTTGAGGAGAGAGAGAGAAGAGAGAGAGGAAGAATTTTTTTATAGGGCACCTTCTCTGTTTCTCTCTCTACAGCACGCAAACGGAGGTGGGAATGAGGAGAGGTGGGGGACCCTATTTATAATAGGCCAAGGGAATATTCGGGCTCCACACAGGATCCCGGACAGAACAGCAAACACCGAAATGGACCAACCATATTGCGCCATGTGTCCACAAAACAGGAAACAGCGGTGCAAGGGCCAATCAGAACCTGCCACGTGTCCCACGTGGTGCATGTGCAGCTCCGCGCTCCGGGTTTTCCGGATCCTGTCAGCCAATAGGGGAGCGCCACGTGTCACCTTCCCACATGCTTCTAGAAGCCGGCCAACCAATGGCGAAGCGCCACGTGTCAAAGGGAGTCTTCGGTGCACCCGATGCACGCCATGCCGTGGACCGCGCACCAGCGCCCCCTGCCCGCGCCTGCCCGCGCTGCCCGCGCCGCGCGCCGCCGCCCTCTGCCTTGCTCCGCCCCGCTCCGCCGCTGCGCCGCCTCCCGCCGGCCGCCGCCGGTCGCCGGAACAGTAATTCCGGCGGCCGGAGTTACTGTTCCGGCGTGAACAGTAATTTTGCGCCGAAAATCAAGTAAATATACTATTTTGACCGTTTTCGCGTGCTGAGTCCAAATCCGCTGTCCATTTCACCAAATTCTCATCCGAAATTTTGCCGAAAGCTCCCGAAAAATCCTTTTTGCTCCGATTTTCGTGCCGAGTCTATTTTAAATGTCCAATTTCATTTCTACAAGCTTTGTTTCACCGAATAAGCTCCCTACAGTCACTGTTTAATGTTGCACAGTTCCTGCGGGAGTCCGGATCATCACACGAAAAGTCGTGATATTACACCACACACCACTTAAAAGAAGTTTCATCCTCGAAACTTAACTTCAACCCTCGCTAAACAACTCGGGAAAACACTCTCTCACCTTCATCTCCAGTCCCCACGTCGCCTCGCGCTCCTCATGGTTACTCCTTTGCGCCTTCACGTAGGGGATCGTCCGGTTGCGTAGCTTCTTATCCTCACGCGCCAGGATTCGTATCAGTGTTTTCTTGAAGCTCAAGTCCTCACGCAACTGGACAGCAGAAACACCGAGGGCGTGCGACAAATCGGGGAGGTATTTTCGGAGCATCGAGACCTGAAACACGTTGTGTACCCGTTCGAGGTTTGGCGGTAAGGCCAACCGGTATGCCACCGGGCCCACGCGCTCCAAGTCGTGTCGCCTCTGATCTGCTTAGCTCTTCTGCCGCCCCTGGGCGGTCAACAGCCGCTGCCTGATAAGGCGCACCCTTGCTTCAGTTCTTTATACATCTTCGTACCACCGGGATGCGCAGTGTAGGGAGCACTATGCGCTTCCGTCAGAATTTCTTTCTTTATTTTCGGTACATCGGGCACACACGTTCGTCCCTGGAACCTTGTTGTATAATCTAAGCCAATCATAAAATCACCCTCTTGTTCTGAAGATATTCTGTTTCGCACCGGTTACAATTGTGTGTCCGTTGACTGGCCTTCCAAGATCCTCTCGATCAAAGTAGGCTTAACTACTAAGGACAGGAGTTGCATAACCGTACCCGCCGGCACTACCTCTAGTCTCAATTGCGAGAACTCTGCAATTAGACGATCTTGTTGGGTAAGGACGCTCAATGCCGTTTCCTCCGTCTGTCCCTTCCGGCTTAAGGCGTCGGCCACCCCATTTGCCTTCCCGGCGTGGTAGTGGATGGGTAAATCGTAGTCCTTCAATAGTTCTAGCCATCGCCCTTGCCGTAAGTTCAGTTCCTTCTGTGTGAACAGGTATTGGAGACTCGGGTGGTCGGAAGACACATTACAGTGCGCCCCGTAGAGATAATGTCTCCAGAGCTTTAGGGCAAACGCGACTGCCGCGAGTTCCAAGTCGTGTGTAGGGTAGTTCTGCTTGTAATCCTTGAGTTGTCTTGATACGTATGCTATGACCTTCCCTTGTTGCATTAGTACGCTTCCAAGACCACTTCGAGATGCGTCACACTAGATCTCATAGTCCTCTCCGGGCTTCGGCAATGTGAGTACTGGCGCCCGTGTGAGTCTATCTTTAAATTCCTCGAAGCTCTTCTGGCATTGGGCCGTCTAGATGAATTTCTCCCCTTTCCGGATTAGTCAATTTAGGGGAGTGGCTATCTTTGAGAAGCCTTCCACGAAGCGTCTGTAGTGCCCCGCCCGTACTAGGAAGCTTCGGATTTCTGTCACCGTTGTTGGCCGAGCCCAGTTGGTCACGGATTCTACCTTCCCCGGGTCCACCCCTATTCCCGACGCTGAGATTATGTGCCCCAAAAAGGTCTACCTCGCGGAGCCGGAACTCACACTTCTTGAGTTTGGCATACAATTTCTGGTCCCGGAGGGTCTGGAGGATTACTCCGGTTGCATGACTTCTCATCTTCTCGTGTCAAGATCCATACTGAACTCGTGAACGCTACTCAACTGCCCTCCACCAAGCTTCTTACCCACGACGACGAAAAGAAAAGCGAGCAGAAGACATTCCTACAAGCTAAGTTCACAAGTTCCGGTAAGCCCGGTTCCCGGGAACGAACTTGGAACTTCAAGCAGTCAACTACCGCTCAAAGATTGCTGTGACCGTTGGTCCCAAGCGCCACGCCGATACCCTTAACGGAAACCCCACTAGTTCTTAGAGCCTCAGAACCCGCCCCATCCTCGCTGGCTAGGAAGGAACAAAGCCACCTGCCTCGAGGGGTAGCCCAAAAGTCTGACCGAACTTATTTCTACGGTGGGGATCTCTCCTAATAACTAAAGGTAGGGGCGAAAACGCGAAGCGAGGTGAAAGAGTGGGATGCTCAGGTGTTGACACAAAAGTTCTAGCACGATAATCTGAGACTTGAGTATTACCTGCTACGACATCCTCTGGTGGGTCCGTCCCCCGGTGGGTCGTCGTATAACCTCTTCCCCTCTCCGCTTGAGGGCCGCGCTTCCCCCCTCCTATCGCTGCGACGAAGGTGTAGAAGCTGCTGAGGATGATGTCCCCGTTTTCGTGGGGCAGTTGAAACGGAAGTGCCCCAGCTTGCCGCAACGGAAATAGTGGTCTTGCTTCTGGGAGCATTCAGCCACCCGGTGCATTCCACTGCAAATAATGCAAGGCTTGTCCACCGGCCTTTGTCTTCCCATCGCCGCATTCTTGGTTCCTTGTCGCGACCTCGGATGTTTAGGAGGCCGGCTCCCCTTGGTATGCTCTCCTCCGGAATAAGGCTGAGTTCGTTTCTTATCCTCGCTGTGTTCCGAGCTCTCCCGTCGGGCTCGTGAAATCACAAATCCGCGCTCCACTGCGGTGGTTCTATCGACCACCTTCTGGAAGGTGGTCGAACTCGCCGCTTGCACCACCTCGAAGATGTCGCTCCGTAAACCGTCCACAAAAAGACGGGCTTTGTGAGATTCGTCTCTTATGACAAAGGGGACACAGTTGACCAACCTCACAAATGCCCGTTGGTACCCCATAACTGTCCGACTTCCTTGCTTGATGTGCTTCAAGTCATCTTCCATCTGCTGTTTGACGCTGTCGGAGAAAAATGCCCCAAACAGTTTTTCTCGAAACGAGGACCAAAATAGAAGGGCGGTGCCCTCCGAGGGGTCCGAGCACACCATCTTCCACCACGTGCGGGCGTTTCCCCCAAGAAAGTGGACTGCCAAGGGGACCCGCTCATGTTCCTCCATCAGCAAATCTTCGAAAAGCTTTTCCATGGTGTCTACCCATTTTTCCGCGACCCAGGTGGGTCGTACTTCTTGAAATCCGTCAAGTTCGCTCTCACCCTGTCCCGTTCGGTTTGCACCGTTCGGTTTGCGGGATAGGGGCTTCCCCTCCAGCGACGGCGGACACTCTAGGAGTAGGTGTCGCCACGGTCTCTCTCAAGGGGTCTCCAGCAGTGGCTCCCGGCGTAGGTCCCGAAGTCGCTGGTGTTGGTGCTACCGTAGGCATTATTGGCTGAACCGACGGTATTCCGGTCACCGTGGTCTGAGGAGGGGCGACCATAGTCGCGCTGTCAGCCACCGGCGGTCCCATCACTGGTTCGGTTGGTCCGGGTAAAGGAGCCTAGGCGACCTCCACTGGTGTGGTCGGCTGTTGCGTCAACTGGCGTACCTGTTCCATAAGGGTTGCTAACTGCCCGGCCATCTCTCGTATTTGTTGTCGGAGAAGCTGACACTCCGCAGCTGTCGGTACCATACTTTCTGCATTTTCTGCCCCTGCGTTCTCGGCTGACGGCCTAGTCTGGGCCATTATCCGCTGAATACAAAGAAACCAAGTCAATCCTAAGTTTAATTGGTCTAACACCTTGACCTACGAACACTGGGACTCTATCCCTTTTTCCCCCGCACTCACGTTCGTACTTTACACACCTACACCTTAGTCATCAAATTGGTTAGTTACTTGTGTTATTGCACTCTGTGGATGTTGGTCACTGACCGTCATGGTTAAAGTCGTTTTTCTCTGATACCATATAATCTGTCACGCCCCGAAGGTTCTAGAAAAACGGAAAACGTAACTATTTTTTTTTTTCTTTAAGAAAACCTTGCCCCCCATGCGCGCCAGACCCGCCACACATACAAATTCACTCCCTAAATGGGCGGAGTCTCCTTTGTATATGTACGGCGTTCCGAACACGACTATTACTTTAACCATGTAATCATTGAGCAATAAGACGGAGAGATCACACTTAATCATACAATCATAATTACCACATTGCCATGAAAGGATAAATCCATAGGTTTGAAAAGTGGTGCCCACACGACACCCGGTTTTCCAAAACATTTTCGCAATCTCTTTTACGCGGCAACATTGCTTGAAAGGATAAATCCACAGGTTTAGAAATTAGTGCCCACCCGACACTTGGTTTGAAAACGCTTTTGAAACCATGTTTATATTTGAAAACAAGCCGCATTCACACATCTTAACAATCACAGTTATAAGTAGTCATGTCACGCTACGATCTCAATCCAACATCCACAATAAGCCATACACAAGTAATCACAGATATACTAACCAAACACAAAAAGAGATAACCATAAAACTGTAAAGTTTAATAGCCTCAATGGCTAGGGTCCTCTAACCGCTGCCTCACCGTCGTCCCGGTTCCCACCCCTGCTCGAACCTGTCACAGTGTGGGTAGTCAGTGACTGATAAAGTAGATGATAAACAAGTAAATGCTATGAAACTGTAATGAACAAACCGATACGCTAGAGCATTCCACTTCCCCCTCATGAATCGCTAAATCCCTGTCACAACCACGCTGGGCCCCTACCTGTAATACCCGCCCTGTTATTTTGGTAATTTTCATATTACTTTACTTTTAGTGGTCCGGCGGGGGGGTTAACAGTTCGATTATTTCTGGGCAGACCGTCGGGGCTCGCGGGTATTTTTAGGTGCTAGAGCTAGAGAGTTAAGAAAGACCCAAGAGGTTAAGAGAGTTAAGCGTGCTAGAGCTAGAGTAGTTCTAGGATGGGTGGCCCCCTGGGAAGTTTGGGCGTCACAATTGGTATCAGAGACATTCACCAGCCGAAAATGTGAGATGAGTCTTGGCTGAGCCAGGGTTATATAGCGGGTAGAGCGAGGCTCCCCGGCTAATGACCGTTGTGGGTGGAGTGCAGCTCCCCACAAGGTCGGCTAAGGCTAGCGAGACGAGTCTCACATCGCCTGGTGCTTGTGAGTGTGCTTGAGTCTGAAGTGGACGTCACGGCTTAAAGGGGGGAGGAATGTGACACCCCCGTAATTTGAAATAGTCCTATATATAAATGATATAATAGGACTATAACTCTTAACCCGGCTATAGCATTTTGGGTGGTAGAAAGACCCAAGAGGTTAAGAGAGTTAAGCGTGCTAGAGCTAGAGTAGTTCTAGGATGGGTGACCCCCTGGGAAGTTGGGGCGTCACACTACCCCAGATAGAAAACATGCTGGGCCCCTACCCCAGATTTAAAATATGCTGGGCCCCGACCCCAGATACCGTGCTCACTTTCTTGGTGCCTCCAACCTCTCTTCTGCCCAAGTAGGAGTCGCCTCCCCTTGAGGGGTCCCCATCCTCCCTGGTCGTGGGGTACACGGGTAATCTTACCATCTTTCCGAAAAAATACACCCTGTGCAGCGGCCAAACCGCCGGTGTGCTTGTAAGCAATATGAGCATATAAACAGCATCGCGACCTCAGTCGCCTCAGTTAGAAACAAAACAGAATTCTCATGCAATGGGGGTTAGACAATTTATCAAAAACATCTACTTTAGTTTCATAAAATACACGGGAACGACTGTACACCGAAAATATCAAAAAGTACCCACCTGAAACGAAGATAAACGGCCGCGCCCGTGACCCTCCTAAGCAATCAGAACTTCACGCGGCCTAATAAAATAACCAAAAACACAATTTAACACTTCACCCTAAACAGGTAAAATCAGTGGTCCCGACCAGTATAACATGAATCCCTTCTATCCCAAAACAATGAACCGAAGAAAAACCAGAATCACTGTGCCAAGAGGACCGCGTCGTCAATCAAAAACCGTCGAGTCAAAACAGTCAAGCAAAACCGAAAATCTCGAATCAAACCGGATCTCCGGCGGTAAAACCGATGGTTAACAACAACCGGACCGCGACTATATCATCGTGAACCCTATCGGAACCCAAATCCGCTAACGGGAAACCAACAAAACCCGATTTCTCATCTAGTAGCCAACCCGGGACGACGACGGTCAAGCCGAGGAAACCCCGACGGCGAAATCGATGAGAAAAAGGCCCGATGGCACGACTCCGACGATTTTGTCAAGGCGCGGAGCGACGGTGAAACTAGCGCATGACATGGCGAAACGGTGGCCTAAATGACCCCGGGTGGCCATGCTAAGAAAAACGGCGGAAACGGTGATCCCGACGGTGAAAACGACGCTCAAAACGGACCAAAACGGAGTTACCGGGCTTCCGGGCTGACGAATGGTGCACGGACCAGGCGTGGACCGGGTTCACACTCCCGGGCGGCGGCGTGCGTAGACCGGGCGCATCCTTCGCGTGCGCCGAGTGGAGCTGGGCCCGGCCGCGCACGGTGAGGTGTGCGTCGGGTTCACCCGTTCTCGGTCGCGGCGGCAGCACCGGGTGCATGCCCAGGCGTGGACCGCGCCTGCGGGGCCGGGCTGGCGCACGCGCTCGTGCGCCGGGTCTGCGCCCTCAGGCTGCGGAGGCGTGCGCCGGGTGCACGCCCCGAGTGTGGACCGCGCCTCCGGGGCTGGGCTGGCGCACGCACCCATGCGCCGGGTCTGTGCCTTCAGGCTGTGGAGGCGTGCGCCAGGTGCACGCCCAGTGCGTGGACCGCGTGGCTGGGGCCGTACGGGATGAACAGTAACACCCCGTTTCGCATTTTCTTCTCCGTTTTGGCCCCCCGCGCGGCTCCGGCGATTACCCCGCGAACATGATAACGGCGGCGGCGGCCTCCCGTTTAACAACGGCGGCGGCGGCCTCCCGTTAACTCCCCCATGCTCCGACGAAACACCCAATTCACCCAACCAAATCCCACGGGTAACTCCAACGACAAAACCATGGATTGGAGACCGAATGAAACATCGATCGGAAACCCGATCAAACCTCCGATCAAGACCGATTAAAAACCATCGATCAAACCCGGTCAAGAACACAAACAAATCATTGATCAAAGCCAAACAAAAATCCATGATCAATTCACCGAATAAATCGACCTCGAAAGAACACGAAAAACCCATGATTAATCCGACCAACGAGAAGTAACGATCGCTAACCTTGCTCCGATGGAGGAGGCAACGCGGTCCTGATCTCCATCTCCGTTCTTTGCGGTGGTGGGAATCCGGATCCGCCCTCCGTGGATGGTGGCGTCTCGTTCTCCAGTCTCCGGCACGTTGATCGGGAACGAGCGGATTCCTTCGCTTCCTCCTTCTCTATTTCTTTTTCCTCCGGTTAGGGTTTCCTTTTCTTTTCTCTTTTCTCTCTTTCTATCTCCGAACTGGGGTTTCGTTTGGTCTTCGGCACGCACAAAAGGGAAGGGTTTGAGGAGGCGATCTTTTAAAACTAGGGTTTTCCTTTCGGTATACGGGGAATAAATAAATCTTATTATTAATTTATTTTCTTTTATTTTTTTTTTCCTTTCCATACGTATGTAAAAGGAAAAATCTCCATATTCGGATATTTATTATTTAACAATAAATATCTATTACCACGAGATAATTCCATAATTCCTCGAAAAGCGTGCCCGACTTTTGCACGGATTTTGATGCACACTACTGTTACCGGGACCTTCAAAACCCCATTCCGGGGGATCTGTAAGTCGGATTTTAGATCCGATTGTACCGCCGTTCATCATTTTTCGAGCTCTATCACCGAAAAATACTCGCACCGTGTGTTAGTCAACTTAAGAGGACTCGATAATTCGATTTTTCCTAACATGCAGTTTATTAGCAAGAAGGTAAATGATACACGAAATGTCGTGATGTTACAACGCACACAACACACACACCCACCCACACACACACAGTGAGGGAGGGTGGAGCTCTCTCTCTCCCTCTCCCTCACGTTCGTTCCTTTCTCTCTTTCCGAAACTCGACTCCCCGACCGAATTCGAACTCGAGAGTTGCGTGGGAGTGCTGGATTAAGCTTTCGGTGCACGTGGGAGCTCGCGGAGCTTGCAATTAAGGTTAGGATTTCCGACGAATGGTAAGGATTCTTGTTAAATCCTTTATAATTGATATCCTCGTGTTTCCTAGAGGCTTCCATTCCTATTTGCTCAAAGATTCTCAACAAATATTTTGGGGGGAGGGGGGGCAACTTTGATTTGGAAAATGACGGGCGTCGGCGAGCATTTTTTGCGAATCGGGCCGAAACGCCTTGTTATCCTTCGTTAGTGCTTCGAAGAAAGCAAATCGCCGCGGAGGTCCAAATGCAAGTGTCTACGAGCAATCGGAGGCATTTCCTGGTAGGTCGTACTTCTCGAAATAGTAGGATGTCCTTCTATATCTAAGTTCCTATGTTACGTCTTAAAGTGTGTGTGTGTGTGTGTATATATATATATATATATATATATATATATATATATATATGTATGTATATATATGTATGTATGTATGTATGTGTGTGTGTGAGAGATTTTTTCGCCACATGAGGGAGCGACACGTGGCATCTACCATCGGTTAAAGACACTAGCCGATGGGATAATTAGTCGACAAAAAGGGACTCGTGCCTCAATTAAAATCGGTCTCGGTCGCGTGGGAGTGCAGCATGCGACACGTGCCATCGGCTAAAGGCATCAGTCGATCGGAGAAACAGTCGACGAGAAGACTACCATCCAGGATTGACCTCTGTCGAAGACGAACATCAGGCTTCCTTAATAATATGATGAAGAAAGCAAAGTCAGAGTCAACCTTCAGTTGTTTGAGCTGAAGAAAGAAAGACTTTAGAAGGAATGAGTGCGAAATTTGGGTGCAAATCTCGTAACTAGTCCTGGAATGGCAAGCGACATTCAGTATTGGAAAGAGCCAAAGATCACGCTCCTGCGCTACGATTGGAGAATGAATCTGGATGGAAAAACGACTGCTATCCTATTTGAGAAAGTTTGACTCAAAAGGAAGTGGTTGAGGATTTTTCGATAACTTTCTCCAAATCACGCCGATTATTTCAAATCGGCAACTACGTGCGTGGTTCGGGTGTGTGTAAATACCCGAACCATCGAAGAAACATGGGTCCTGCAACCTCGTAAGCCAGGACCACCCCCTGCTTTTTCATATCTTTCATATTTACATTTACCGTATTTTCTAGGAGTTGATTAACTTGTAATTGGCTACCAGTTACTCTTGTAATCTCACTTCAATCAATACAAATTTCCAATCAGCTCCTTAGCCGTGTCAAATCTCTTCTCCATACTCCTGTTCTGCTACTCTAGGCCAAACTTTCTCTCTCTCTACCTCTATATCCCAATTCGGCTAATTTAAGCTGGACAATCACGAGAGTTCGATTGAGAAGAACCCGACCGAACAGATTCCTCCTCAACTCGATCGCTTAATCCAATGGTACATGGCGCATCACATCCAGTGGGTCGACCGAACCACAGGGCTGATCGATGACCGACATTTTCGGCCCCAACAACCTTTTGGCATGCCCGGTGGGACACTCAGGTCCTCACTCTGGCACTCACTGATCCTGTCCATCAGAGTGGCTGCTCAACCGCAGACTACAATCTAAAAAAGACCCCTAGGGACACAACCTCTAGTCTGTTAAGGATTTTATTTTGGCGTATTTCGTGAAGTGGTATAAGTCTTGAAGATTGAAGATGAAGAATTGTGGATCAACTACATCAATCTCAAGAAGAATGGATTCGGAATGATCAGGTACGTTTAACTAAATAATTTTGGTGATTCGAATACATTTGTGTAGTTTAGAAACACTTGGATAAGTTTTCATTGCATAAAAAATCAAAAACTGGACAAGTTGGATGTTCAGGATCCGGATTAGACCAATCCAGTTCGGACCCCGAACATAGTTTAGTTCATGCGGTTTTCCAGTCCGGACCACCCCTGTTTCAGTCCGGACCCCGAACCTTAAATTCTGCAAAATTGCGTGAACAGTCCGGACCCCGAACTGCATTTTTCAGAAAATCTGCTGAAAAAAGATGACAGTCCGGATCAACCAAATCTAGTCCGGACCGCCGTGCGGGAAAATTCTATTAAGTCAGTTTTTGATACTTATCTCCTTCTAGTGGTTTCTAACCTATAAATACATCCTATATTCATCTTTTAGGAAAAATCCAAGATCCAAAAAATTAATCAAGATAATCGAAAGATTATAGAAAAATCCACAAATATAGTGAAGAAAGGAAAACACGATTAAATTCATGTTTTTTCATCTATATTGTTTAATTTGATTCTAGGGTTTCCAAACTCCTATTTTTCATAGAATCAAATTGAAGAATACTTAGATGGTATTTCCTTATCTATCTTTGATCTAAGTATTCGGAGGATCATCACCAAACAAAAAACAATGATTTCCCAAAATCGGTGCGAGGATTCGCGTGGCCTTGTGGATTCAAGGTGCTACCGCTCTCGTGGATTCGGAGTGAGGTGCGTTCGTGTGATCGAGACGTGCCGCATTGGTGAAGACCGTGGATTCGGTTGGACATCGTGGATTCGACGTTGAGCATCGTGGATTCGGCGTTGGGACGCAAATCGTGGATTCGAGGAGCGTTCGGAGCGAGCGGAGAAGATCAAATAGGAGCGTATGAAAAAGGTTGAGTCGTAGGGTTACGGTAAATCACCTTGTACGTATTTAATCTTACTGGATTTCGCCGTGTTATCGGTCCCGTGGTTTTTTATTCCTGTGACGGAGTTTTCCATGTAATTCTTGTGTACTTTATTTATTTTCCGCACTGGGTTATTTTTTTTACGCAACGATTTGGTGTGTTTATTGTTTTCACCTATTCACCCCCCCTCTAGGTGGTTTTTTTCCTATTCAGATCCATATTATTCATAACCCACATAGTCCTACTCGTCTCATAAGCTCAAGTGGTGGCGCCTACCGCATGACCATCTGGCTCAATCTCTGCACTGCTCTTCTGTTCAAAGCATCTGCCACTACATTGGCTTTGCCGGGATGATACTGGATGCTCAAGTCATAATCCTTCAGTAACTCCAACCGCCGGCGCTGCCTCAAGTTCAACTCCTTCAGGGTGAATAGACACTTTAAGCTTTCATGGTCGGTGAAGATCTCACCATGCTGGTAATGTCACACCCCGGGTGTAAACCAGAACCCGGGCCCGTCTACAGATCCGCCGTGCACACGGAATTTCCGGCGTACACGAAGCGCTGGTAACCTGCTCAGATATAAGATATACAATAAAAAAGCATAATACAGAGCTGAACTAAAAGAAATACATAATAATCTCAGACTAGAAATAAGGTACAAGCTGTAATAATACAATAAACCCCCAGCTCACTGAAATAAATATAACTAGCTGGCAAAAGCTAGACCCAAAAGTAAAATGGTACAGTCTGAGATACAAAAGGGGTATAATAAAAGTCCAGCTACTCTCACGGTCGGGACAGACGATCTAGCTAGTCCGCTATCCTCTTACCTCGATCTGCCGCTGATGGCCCAGCAGCTCCCGCAGACGACTATGCAAAACAAAAGGAGAGAGACAGAAAACAACTATGGGGGTGAGAACAACTAGATAAACCAGTAGCCTCCCCTAATGGGTAAAATCTCAAACTCTGACGTACCCACTAGGACGACTAGAGGCAAAAGGAAAAGGTGAAGTGGTAAGGTAAATAAGATGCTGAAACAGGAAAACTACCACTACTATGCCTCTAATGCAGTACTGGCTATAAAAACTGTATGCATGCATCAGTAAACAGAAACTGCCCAAAACAACCCAATCCAACATCCGATACACGATCGGTACAGCCTGCTCTGCTGTCGAACTTTGTAATCAAGTATCGGAAACGGCACACGACCGAATCTCTCAATAGTCAATGGATCGGCACACGACCGATAGTAAGCCTACCTCCGGAGTGGCACTCGAGGGGAGCGACTCACACGAGTAAAGTAGCCAATGTCTCACAAGTATCACAATATAGCAGGACTGGATCACGACTATGATCAAAGTGGGAAACTCCATCCACTACAGAAAACCCAAACCACCACTGATGCAAAATAAACCAGACTCAACCCCAATCTGATGCAAGGATAAACATCCGGTCGACTGCCTACTGTTCACGGTCACCGCAATACCCCACAAGTCATTAATCTAGTACAGTCCCGACTACACTATCCCAAACCCCTGCTCAAACTCGAGCAACAAGCATCTGAATGCAAAGGAGAATAATAAAACATGGTTTCTCGTAAGTTTAGTCCCAGTATGATAGTGTAGCAATAAATAGTGGCCTAACTAGATGTCCATACAAGCATACAATTGTCCTCTTTTAAAACTGTAGAAAAGTGTCTGATATTTATTTTAAAAAGATTTATTTTACTGTACCAACATGATAAGTCATTTGCATGCGAGATTATGATATAGCATTTGTCCCAACAACAGTGTCCCAACTTAACATAAATAAGCTGTCATATAATCTGTGGGATCAACATATATGGTTCTCAAATAGGATATCAATTGTCACATTTAATTTAGGGGAATTCTAATAATCCTAGTGAGCAAGTCAAAAGTGAGGTAAGCAACAACCACCCATCTCAAAAAGCGCAATCCACAACCAAATAGCCTCCTCGCTGTCCACAGTCCTCTAACTCCGCAACCCGCCGAAAACAGTGCACAACTGTACAGAACAACGTACCCGGTGTAAACACAAATCCCAAAATACAGCTCTTGCTATTTTTCCAAACAGCACGGAAAAAGAGGAGTTTTCACCTCTGTATAGTGCTCCAAAAAATCCAGAAAAAATACGATTGCGTTCCTTGCGATGACTAAATCAAAATTGAGTCCTTAAACACCTTGATCCGATGCTCCTAGGCCAAGATATAAATCGAACAAGCTGGTGCTATCCCAAAAACATCACAGCAAAAAGGGGGTCAAAAGTGACTCGGGAACCATACCAAAAGTGCGAAACGGGGCCAAGTGGTCAACACAAAAATCGAAGCCTTACCTCTTAGGAACGCGCTGTCGCAGAAATCGCCCAAAATTTTTTCCTGGTTTGCGTACAGGAAAATCCCGACTGAAATGCGACGGAAACGGGCCGAAATGGAGAAAAGTCGAGGCGCACTGTAAAATCGAGATCGCCGCTGTCGAGCCTCCAAAAATTCTGGGAATCCACCACGAGATCAAAAATTAACAGAGGAACAACTTTTGTAAAGGACTCTCCCTCTCATTCTCTCTCTAAGCTTCGAAAAAAAGGAGAGAAAGAGAGGAAGGTGGAGGTATATATATAGGCCCGACAAACAATTGGGAAAATTCCCTCCATGTCCCAGGAATCGGGCGCCCGGATGAATTCGGGCCTGCACAGTGGGGCCCAAAAGCCCAGCCCGGCCCGTGCTCGAAAAAATGTGGGCGCGACACGTGTCCGCATAACAGCGGATAGTGGCGCCCGCGTATCGGGCGCCGCCACGTGTCCCACCCCGGCTCGGCGCCAGCCCGCTCGCGCGGCGCCACGTGACGCGGCGCCGCCCCGTCCAACACGCCAGCGCTGCCCGCGCGTCTGCGCCCGCGTACAGCCACAGCTGCGCGCCCGTGGGTGCACCGCGTGCACCTGAGCCATCCAGTCCGAGGCCGCCACGTGGCGCGCCCCGGTCCACGCGCCAGTCGCGCGGTCCCGTGGACCGCGCAGCGCAGACCCGCCAATGGGCGGGTACCACGTGTCCCACCGGTCCACCGTGCACCGGCGGCACTCCACCGCAGACCGGACACCGTGCGCCGGCCCAATCACAGCCCGCCACGTGTCCTAGGCTGGTCCACGGCTCCCCCCATGTACTATTTTGCATAGAAAACTTCCGGGTGTCCGTTTTTGGGCGTCCGGACTCAGAAAAATACAAGTAAATAACCGTTTTCAAGCGTTTTTCCGCGTTGAATCCAAATACGGCCTCCAATCAGCCTGTAACCACTTCTGAAATTTGGCAAACACAGTCGAAAGACAGGCTCAAACCCAAACCCTCTCTGAGTCCATCCAACACATCCCTTTGACGTGTTGTTGCCCCAACACACCACTAACAGGTGTTCCACACCCCGAAACAGGAGAAAAGCCACATGGGGATCTGGGTTACTACATCCTCCCCCACTAATAAAAGTTTCGTCCTCGAAACGTAAATCATACCTCGGTCCTGAGCCTCAAACAGGTAGGGGTAGGTGTCCAACATCTCTGACTCCAGCTCCCAAGTAGCCTCGCGCTCGTCATGATTGCTCCAAAGGATCTTCACATAGGGAAGGGTCCGACTGCGCAATTCTCTCTCCTCTCGATCCAGAATCCGCAGTGGGCGCTCCTCATACCTCAAATCCTCGCTGATCTCGAGCGGTGTGAAGTCGATGACGTGCGACGGGTCGAAGACGTACCTCCTGAAAGTAGAAATATGAAAAACATCGTGGACACCAGCAAGTCTTGGGGGAAGTGCAAGTCGCTAAGCAACTGGCTCGATACGCTCCAACACCTCGAAGGGTCCAATATATTGGGGGCTAAGTTTCCCGCGGATGCCAAACCTCCTGATCCCTTTGGACGGCGAGACTTTCAGAAATACATGATCTCCAACCTGAAACTCTAAGTCTCGTCGCCGAACATCAGCATAGCTCCTCTGTCGACTCTGAGCGGTCTGAAGATGCTGTCGAATCACTCGGGCCTTCTCCTCTGCCTCTAACGGTACATCTGGTCCCAAGGTCCGTCTCTTGCGTACTTCACTCCAATAAAGCGGTGATCGACACTTGCATCCATACAATGCCTCAAACGGAGCCATCTGAATGCTCGCTTGAAAGCTGTTATTGTACGCAAACTCAGCCAAAGATAAGTGTCGAATCCAGCCTCCGCCAAAATCCAGGACGCAAGCCCTCAGCATGTCCTCTAGAATCTGTATAGTCCGCTCTGACTGCCCATCAGTCTGTGGATGAAACGCTGTACTGAATCTGAGCTGAGTCCCCAGGGCTGTCTGCAAACTCTCCCAAAAACGCGAAACAAACCTTGGGTCTCTATCTGAAACAATGGAGGCGGGTACTCCATGTAGTCTCACTATCTCATCTAGATATAACTGGGCTAGTCACTCAAGTGACCAAGTAGTCTGCATGGGCAAAAAATGCGCTGACTTGGTAAGTCGATCCACAACTACCCAGATAGCATCTGCTCCTCCCTTAGCTCTCGGCAATCCGACCACGAAATCCATCGTAATATGATCCCATTTCCACTCGGGGATTGGGAGACTCTATAACTTGCCAGCTGGCACTCGATGCTCAGCCTTGACCTGTTGGCAAGTTAAACACTGGGCCACGAACCTCCCGATGTCCCTCTTCATGCCATTCCACCAGAAGTGTGCCTTGAGGTCCTTATACATCTTAGTCCCACCAGGATGAAGGGTATAAGGTGTATAATGGCCTCTCTCAATATCTGCTGTCTGATCTCCGCATCCACTGGCACACACACTCGGTCCCTAAACCTCAGTACTCCCGAAGCATCCACTATAAAGTCCCCTGACTGATCACTCGGAATCTGATCTCGAATCCTGGTCAAGTGGGAGTCCTCACTCTGTCTCTCTCTGATCCTGTCCAGCAGAGTGGGCTGCACGGCTAAAGACGCCAGTCTAGCAGAGACCCCAGGGGACACAACCTCTATCTCGAGCCGTCTCATCTCCTCTAACAGTTGTAATATCACAGATTTTTTGTAACGTTTTACCCTCCTTCTAATAAAGCTTATGTTTGGAGAAATTGAAGTAATGGGTTTACTCAAGTGGATAACCTTGAGGTGCGGGTATTTTTCGGTGACAGAGCTCGAAAAATGGTGAACAGCGGTGCGACCGGATCCGGATTCCGACTTACGGATCCCCCAGAATGGGGTTGTTAGGATCGCGGTAACCGGGAGGTGCACCGAAATCCGTGCAAGTGATCATGCATGCTTTTCGAGGAGATAAGGGATTATCTCTAGAGAATTATCTTGAGGGAATTATCTTTAAGGAGTTATCTTTAAGGAATTATCTTAAAGGAATTACCTTAAAGGAATTATCTTTAAGGAATTATCTTTAAGGAATTATCTTAAAGGAATTACCTTTAAGGAATTATCTTTAAGGAATTATCTCTAAGGAATTATCTCCAAGGATTAATTAAATAATTAATTAATTAGAGATTGAAATCCGACGTATGGATTCTCTGGAATAGGGTTTTGAGGATCGCGGTAACCGTAGTGTGCATTGGAATCCATGCAAAAGATCGGGCACGCTTTTCAAAGAGATAAGGAATTATCTCTTATCAATTAATAATTATTAATTGATTATGATCCGGATATGGGTTTTATTGTACGTACAAGGGGAAAATCTGCTTTTTGGGAGAGAAAAGAGGAAACCCTAACCGAAAAGAAAAGAGAGAAAAAGAAAAGAAAGAAGAAACCCTAGCCGGAGAGAAAGGAAAGAAAGAGGAAAAAGGGAAAACCCTAACCTGAGAGAAAAGAAAGAAAGAGGAAAAGGCAAACCTAACCGGAGAGAAAAGAAAGAAAGAGGAAAAAGGCAAACCCTAACCTGAGAGAAAAGAAAGAAAGAGAAAAAAAAGGCGAAACCCTAACCGGAAGAAAAAGGAAAAAAAGAAGGAGAAAGCGGACGGACCCGATCATCCCCGACGAACGTGCCGGAGCCGGGAGCGTGAACGGATCGCCTTCTCCGACGGATAACGGTAAGCGATGTTTCTTTTCGGGTTTTGTTTCGGAGTTTTGTTATAGTCGTTTTGGTTTTTGCCGTTCTTGTTATCGCTGCTGCCGTCGCCACCGCCGCCGCGGAGCCCTAGGGCATCGCCGCCGCCGTCACTACCGCCGCCGCGGAGCCCTAGGGCACCGCGCGGTTGCACCGCACGCAGCGCGCGCGCGTGCCGCACGGGGCAGGAGCCCGCGCGGCCGTCGTCGCACCGCGTGCGGCGCCGCTTGGGGCAGGCGCCCACGCGGTTGCACCGCACACGGCGCGCTGCATGCGGCGCGTGGGCTGGAGCCCGCGCGGCCGCGCAGCATGCGGCACGCTGGCAGGAGCCGCGTGGCCGCAGCATGCGCCGCGCGGGGCTGGCGCCTGCGCGGCCACAGCGCATGCAGGCCCGCGCGGCCGCGGCAAGCGCCGCGCAGGGCTGGCGCCCTCGCGGCCGCTACATGCGCCGCGCGGGGTTGGCGCCCACGCGGCCGCAGCGCATGCCGCGCGGGGCTGGGGCCCGCGCGGCTGCTGGAAGCGCCGCGCGGGGCTGGCGCCCGCGCGGCCGCGGCATGCGCCGCGTGGGGCTGGGGCCTGCGCGGCCGTGGCAAGCGTCGCGCGGGGCGGGCGCTCGCGCGGCCGCAGCATGCGCCGTGCAGGGCTTGCGCCCGCGCGGCCGCAGCGCATGTCGTTCGGGGCTGGCGCCCGCGCGGCCGCGGCTTGCGCCGCGTGGGGCCGGCGCCCGCGCGGCCATGGTAGGCGCCACGCGGGGCCGGTGCCCGCGCGGCCGCATGGCATGCAATGACTCGGGGGTGGCCGCGTCGCCCGTCGCGCTTCGCTGCCACCGCCGTGTCGAGTCGTGGTTAGTGTTTTTGGGTTTTTGGACTCGGTTTATCTACCGTTTATGTTTCCGATCTGACCGCCGTTCTGTTGGGGACTATTTTTAGGTCCGAGTGCCGATTGTGAGCGTGGTTCGGTCTCCAGTATTCCGGTCAGCACATTCGAGATGGGTACCTTTGGTTATTTTCGGTGAAATGTCGTTCCCATGTATTTCGTGTGATAAAGTAGATGTTTTGGTAAACTGTCTTACCCCATTGCATGTAAATCCCGTTTTGTGTTCTAACTGAGGCGGCTGAGGTCGCAGAAATGTTTTATGTTCTAACTGAGGCGGCTGCGGTCGCATTTTCGTTCTATATGCTCATATTTGCTTACACGGACACCGACGGTTTAGCCAGCTCACAGGGTGTATTTTTCCGGAAAGATGGTAAGGTTTACCCGTGTACCCCACGACTAGCGATGATGGGGACCCCTCACGGATAGGCAAACTGCGACTTGGGCAGTGAAGGGGTTGGAGGCACCAAGAAAGAGAGAACGGTATTTGGGGTTGGGGCCCAACTTATTTCAAATCTGGGGTAGGTGCCCAGTGAGCTTTGTGACAGGGATTTAGTGGTACATGAGAGGGAAGTAAATGCTCCGGTGTATCAGTTTGTTCTTTTCAGTTATTGCATTTACTATTTATGTAGTAACCATGATTTTAAAATCCAGAATTCAGGTTTAAATAATTTCCAGAATTATTTAAATAGCAAAAATTGGTAGATAGTAGTGCAACAGTGGCCCTAAAATGTCGACTTTTGATCGGGGTCTGATCTGGAAAATCCGAGGTCACCATTGCGATCGTCTCGTCGAAACATAGAAGTTTCATATTCATATGTTTTCGATCCGACGGTCGGATCTTTCAGAAATCAGAAAAGAAGCGGGCAGGCCCCACAACTTAAGTGAATAGTAAACACTATAATTTAATTCCCCTTAGAACACTAAAGGCCGATTCACTGTTTTAGAATATGAACATAGGAGTATTAGTAATGGATCCTAGCTAATTTCGACGTTCTGAGCGCAATGGCACTGACGGATTTCGCGTTTGGCGACCCGGGTGCATCGAAGTGCGTGCCACGCGCAATAATTCGACGAACTTTATGGAACGACTTTTAATCCGAGCGTCGAACAAACCAAACAAACACGCTACCTGACAGGTCTCGACGAGCCGGACGTCGTGGCGAAGTCCGCTTCGCAATTCGGCGAACAGTTGGTCTCGAAATGCGTGAAAGGTGCCAAAAAGCGGGTATTTTTGAAGAAACCTTAATATTTTATGTATCAAAATTAACAAGCTTAATTCACTAAGGTTCTGAATGCAATTGTGAGCTACAGCTGGGTCCTTAAGGCTTAGGGTTTCTTGTACAAGGGTTATTTTGCAAAATTGCAAAATCTAGCATTTATGCAAAGGTGTCTCTTGGTCTGCCCGTGGAGGTTACACGAGGTGGCTCTTGGGATTTCCTAACTCCCAAGAGTTATTCCTCATAAGCCCGGAGTGCTGGGTGGCCGAAGAGACACCCACTCCTTGATGAGAGATCCGAGAGAGGAGAGGGAAGCTTTGAGCCAACTTCAACCAAATTGGATTTGGAGTTTTCTGGGGTGTTCCCTGGTGACTGTGGAGCATCTGGAGGCTTTCTGTGGCCGCGCGAAGGAGGAGGAAGAGAACCGGCTTCTTCCATCTTCTACAACTCCGGCCAAGGTGAGGCTATTAAACCATCGGTTGTTTGAACCCAAGACCACTAGCAGTAGGTTAGTTAAGTCCTAAGGATGCTTCGTGCAAAGCCCGAGCTTCCCATGCACGCTGGTTGGCCGGCGGGAGCAAACCCTCGCCGGAAACCTAGGGAAGCTCCGCCTCGGCCAAACTCTTCAACCAGTGGACCAAAATGAACAAAGGTTGGTGGAAAAATACTGTAGGAGATGAGGATCAACCCCACCAAATTTGGTGAAGTTTGATCAAGTGTGGAAGTCGCAGATCAAAACCCTAATTTTCGGGTATTTTGCACTTGGCCGAGCTCTTTGCTCCGGCGCCGGCGAGCCTCTCCACCGCCGGCCACTTGCCCAGAACTCTTCCTGGGAGTGAGGGGATCGCAACCATGCTTTTGCATGGCAACCATGCAACCCGAAATGGTGGCGGCCATGGTTGACCCGAAATTGCACCATGTTGCGGCCGCCGGCGCTCCGGCCATCTTTGGCCGGGGTGAGATGGTCGGGAAGCTTCGTGTGGACCATTAGAGTATTTCCATCCAAGTTGGAGGGATCTAAAGTGGCTCTGTGAAAATCCGCCATTAGAGGTGTTAAGCTCCAACTCGAGCTTGGCTCCCCGCCGCCGCACCCCACCGACCGGGCATGGGCACAGGAAGCTTCTGTGAGGTATTTAGCATCTGTAGGTGCCTTTGGTTTGGTCCCAGAGCTTCTGGTTGAAGCATCACGATTTTCAAGAATTGAGCTCCATCTTTCTCCTCGAGCTCGGCCAAAACATGGTGCCAGCATGCACCCGAGTTGCTGGGAAAGCTCCAGTAGCTTAGTAGAATGATCTTTTCCAAGTTATAATGCTCTAGGGGTAACATCTGCAGAGAACCCAATTCAGATTGGTGCTTGCGTATGTGAGTATAAGTTATGCATGTTAGATGTTTGATAAAATGCCTCAATGAAAAAAATGTTGGAATTAGGCTTCACTATAAAAATAAAATTTGCTCCAATTTATTCCCTAAGCTTAATGCTCACTTCCGACCAAGATGGTTCTGTGTGAATTAAAAATTGGAGCATTGTGAACTTGTAAGTGTGCAAGGCTATGGTTCTGGTTGAACCAACTGATCTGGGCTGCAACCAAGGTGAGCCCTGTGACCCTTGCAATGTTTAGAGACACTTTCGTATACAAAGTTTAATTAAAAGAGGTTTAGATTAAAAGTTGTAGTGAAATCAACCTTTAAGAGTAATTTTGGCACAAAACCTTGTTTTAGGTTGTTTGCGAAGCCGCGACAGTGTATTCCTGGCTAATTTGGGGTCACTGGACGCGATGCTCACGTTAAAAACAGAGTTGGAAGTCTCGGAGAAACAAAAATGCAAAAAGGGCTATGTTAGAGGAGAGTTTTATGACCCGAAGTTTTCCTCGGGTTCCGTGCTGCCGCAAATTGGTGAGCACGGTGTTCAGCAAGATAAATGTCACCTGCTGGAAGTGACGGTTCGTTAAAATGAATTTCCAGTAAAAAGAACGAGCGAAAACAGTGCTAAAAAGAGGTTTTAAGTTGATTTGAAACTGTTAGATTAAAAGTTAAGTTAATTCCTGAACAATATGTTTAATTCAGGTCTGTTCGATCTACATCTGGTTTTCAAGTGATCTGTTGATACAAATAGTCGCCTGCGATTTATCAGGTGGGTTATCTTCGGTCCGGGTTTTATCAGTTCGGCCCTCTGGGGTACGATATTGGTTGGACCCCTGTTCTTGTTAACTTAGGAATTTAAATTGAGCCTGCCATTCCTTTGATTCAGTTGTTTACTACTTCATGCCTGCTTTATGCCTGCTTATGGTTCGTTACCTTACATGATGTTTAAATTGCTCCCAGTGGTTATTTCATTACTCTATACATTGCCATGTTTCTTTGGTCATCTGATAGTTGAGCTTGCTTCCTTGTTGTTCGCCTGTTATGCTACTAAATACATGATCTTCTAAAATAAATATTTTTACCAAGCCTTGTAGGGTAGCCTGAGTCTGTTCTTGTTTGATAGGACGAGGGCAACGCTCTACGAGGGTTGGGAACCAAAAACCTATTGTTTTCAAAGGTTTTCTTAAAAACATGTGTTTAGTTGCATAAGGGGTTAGTCTGTCTGATTGGTTGTTAGATGTTGAGCTACGCCTGTTATCAGTTCTATTCTGCCTTACATGATTATTCATTGTACCTCTGGTATTTATATCTTATCTTGGAACATTTCCATGTTGGATTGGTGAGCTTGCTTGTCCTGCTGATCAAATGATACACTACTGAGCACATAGATTTGTTTAACTGATGTTTTTACCGAGCTTCGTAGGGTCGCCGGAGTCTGTTCTTGTTTGATAGGATAAAGGCAATTGCTCTACGAGGTTTGGAAACCCAAGCTTCGTAGTGTCGCCTGAGTCTGTTCTTGTTTGATAGGACGAGGGCAATGCTTTTCGGGGTTTGGACTTTTTAAAATAGTTTTCTTAAAAATATGTGTTTAGTTTTGTATCATTTGGTTGGTTTGTGTGATTGAGTTGAGTTTATCTTTGAGCTTATGTTGAGTTGAGATTTGCCTTGATCTTGCATATGAGTTGAGATTCAGTTGATTGTGTACTTGCATCCCAGTGGGGATTTCCCGGCTTGTAGCCGATTACCCGGTCAGTGGACTGCCAGTTTGAGCATTGCATATGATTCGCCCGCACCGTTGTTCTTCACGTACACTAGCGGGCTAATCCCCCGTAGCGGTGTACTTTACCGGTAAAGTGGTTAGCTGTGGCAACCCGTGACCCTTGTGAAGGGAATGTCAACTAGGTTGGTGCTAGGTTGGGCAGCCTTGCCTGAGGTCTTGTGAAGGCCAATATGGTAGCTTGTGATTGGGTCTTTGTGTTGTCATCTATTTGATGCATGTGTTGTTAAGTTGCTTTAACATGCTTCTTTGATTCTTTGATCTGGCTTCTAGTTATCTACCTATATATGATTCCATGTGATGCCTTGACTATAATCTCATTGTTATATTGCTGATTGTCCTAACTTCTTGATGCCTTGATTATAGTTTCATTGTTATCTTGCTGATTGTCCTAACTCCTTGATGCGTTGATTATCCTGATACATGTTTGTCCTGTTTTAAATTCTGCTAAAATTATCTCCTATGCTCGTACCCAGATTATAAGTTTTGCTTTCTTTACAGCACCAGTTATATATCTGCTTTACCCTAACCCCTGATCTATTACTATCCTCTAGCATTGTATACCAGTAGGTACGATCTGCTATTTCTCGGCTCGTCGTGCCCACTGGGATACACTCCGGTGTATCTCACACCCTCGGGTGACTGTTTTTCAGGCCGAGCCGGTGCTGGGATGTCGGGACGTGTTGGTGAGATTCCGTGTTAGATGTTGACCCTGGACAGCCGAAAGTTCATGTATTATTTGATGTTAAAGGAAAGAGTTGTAATTCAGATGTAAATAATTGTAAAGTTAATTATAACTTTTGCTTGTAGTTGTACGTAGTTAGTACTCTGATGATTGTTGCCAAGCTAGCCGTGCATATATAGAAAAGGCTCAATTCCAAAGGGGATTGGGACTCTTCTATATATGTGGCGGTCTGTCATTGCCCTGGCTGTTTTTGCAACTCTGATTTAAAAAAAAAAAAAAAAAATTATACACTAGTTTTTGGACTCGGGGCGTGACAATTTATATCTATTTTATCAGTCACTGACTACCCACACTGTGACAGGTCTGAGCAGGGGTGGGAACCGGGACGACGGTGAGGCAATGGTTAGAGGACCCTAGCCCTTGAGGCTAGTAAACTTTACTATATTATGGTTATCTTTTATTGTGTTTGGTTAGTCTAGCTGTGATTACGTGTGCATGGTTTCTTGTGGATGTTGGTTTGAGGACTTAGTGTAGGAATATCTTCTCATATATGTTGCTGTTGAGATGTATGAATGCGGCTTGTTTTCAAATACAAACATGGTTTCAAAAGAATTTTCAAACCAAGTGTCGTGTGGGCACTGATTTCAAAACCCGTGGATTTATCCTTTCAAGTAAGGTGGCCGCTTAAAAGAGTTTGCGAAAATATTTTGTAAAACTGGGTGTCGAGTGGACACCGACTTTCAAACCTATGGGTTTATGGTGTAGTTTCAATATGATAAATATGACTGTATGGTTAAGTATAATCTCTCCTCATTGTCATTCATCGCTTGCATGGTTGAAGTATTTGTCATGCTCGGAACGCCGTGCATATACGAAGGAGGCTCCGCCCGTTTGGGGAGCGAATTTGTATATGTGACGGGTCTGGTTCGCACCGGAGGCGAGGTTCATTTAAGAAAAAAAAATGGATATATTTTCCGCTCTTTTAGAACCTCCGGGGCGTGACAGATTATATGGTATCAGAGAAAAATGACTTTAACCACTGCAGCCAGTGTCCAACATCCACAGAGTGTAGTACCACAAGTAACTAACAAAATTGATAACCAAGGTGTAGGTGTGTAATGTACGAACGTGAGTGCGGGGAAAAAGGGATAGAGTCCCAGTGTTTGTAGGTCAAGGTCCTAGACCAATTAAGTCTAGGACTAACTTGGTTTCTTTGTATGCACGGTTAATGGCCCGAAACCGCTCCTCAATCGATGGCGTAGAAGTGGATACGACGGTTCCGGCAACAGTTGAGAATCGGCTACTCCAAGAACGGGTATGCGACATGGCTGGGCGCTTTCCCTCTTCGTTAGGAAAGACGAACCCCACACGGCATGCCTTCACAAGGACAGTCTACGGAGTGACACTTTTCAGGTAAAACCGACGGTGGGTTTACCCGCTTCCGAGGAGTGATCGATAGGACCATTGTGGTAGGGCGGGAATAGGCCGTTCCACGCACCCGGCAGAAGGATCATGAGCCTGCCGGGGGGCCGAAAACGACCCCAGCCATAACCCGGGAATGACTTTCCCAACGGGAGCCGACCACCCCAGTATCCGAAGACGCCGCAAGGGACCTGAAACACATCAAACAAGGGAACCAATACGCCATGGAGTATCAACAGGAATTTGTAAGGCTGGCCAATTGTGTTTCCTTTGTCATAAAGGATGAAGCTCACAAAGCCCGCCTCTTCGTAGATGGATTACGGAGCAATATTTTCGAAGTTGTGCAAGCAGCTGATCTCCACACCTTCCAGAAAGTGGTGGATAGGGCCACCATAGTGGAGCGCGGATTCGCGGTGACGCGCGCCCGACGAGAGGACTCGGAGTACAACTGTAATATCACAGATTTTTGGCAACGTTCTACCCTCCTGCTAATAAAGGTTAAGTTAAGGGAAAGTAATGTAACGGGTTTACTTAAGTTGATAATTTGGAGGTGCGGGTATTTTTCTGCGATAGAGTTCGGAAAACGGAGAACGACGGTGCGATCGGATCCGGATTCCGACTTACGGAACTCCCAGAAAGGGGTAGAAAGGGATCGCAATAGCCAGGGGGTGCATCGAAATCCGTGTAAGTGATTTTGCATGCTTTCCGAGGAAAATAATGGATTATCTTTAAAGAATTATCCCGAAGGATTATCTGTGAGGAATTAATTAATTAATTAGGGTGCAAAAATATCCGATGTGGATTTTGACGGTACGTACTTACGAAAAGGGAAATAAAAGAATTAAATTAATAACAAGATTTATTTATTTCCCGTATACTGAAAGGAAACCCTAGTCGTAAAAGATCGCCTCCTCAAACCCTTCCCTCTTGTGCGTACCAAAGACCAAAAATAAAACCCTAGTTCGGAGAAGAGAAAAGAAAAGAGAAATTCCTACCGGAGGAGAAAAAAAGGAAAGAAGGAGAAAGCGGAGGGACCCGATCGCCCCGATGGACGTGCCGGAGACCGGAAAATGAGACGCCATCATCTACGGGGAGCGGATCCGGATCCCCAACGCCGCAAAGGAACGAGATCGATTCTTTAATCCCGATAGATCGAGGTTAGCGATCGTTATTCCTTTTTGTCGAATTAATCGGGGGTTTTTCGTGTTCTTTTAAGGTCAACTTTTTGGTACATTGATCACGGGTTTTTGATTTTGGGTTTTGATCAATGTTTTGTTCTTGTTCTTGTTCGGATTGATCGGTGGTTTTTAATCGGTATTTTGATCGGGATTTCGATCGACGCTTTGTTGTTCGTCGATCAATGGTTTAGTCGTTAGATTTACCGCGGGTTGTTCGGGGGTTTTTGTGGGTGTTTCGGTGGAGCATGGGGGGTTAACGGGAGGCCACCGCCGCCGTTGTTAAATGGGAGGCCGCCGCCGCCGTTACCATGTTCGCGGGGTCGTCGCCGGAGTCGCACGGGAGCGAAAACGGAGAAGAAAACCGCGAACGGGAAGCTACAGTGCATCCCCGTACGGCTCCCTCCACCGCGGTCCACAGGCCCGGGCGTGCACCTGGCGCACGCCCCGCGGCGCGGAAACCGCAGACCCGACGCACGCTTACGTGCGCCGGCCCGGCCCGCTCAGGCGCGGTGCACGCTACAGCGTGCACCCGGTGCGTGCCTCAGGCCCCTGCGGCCGTGAGCCCGGTGCGCGCTCGTGTCGTGCACCGGCCCGGCCCAGGATGCGCGGTGCACGCTCCCTGTGTGCACCCGGCGCATGCCGCCCAGCCGCCGACGCGCAGACCCGGTCCACGACCGGTTCCATGCACCAGCCCCCAACGGAAGGCTCCGGTAGCTACGTTTTCGGCCCGTTTCGTCCTGTTTTTGAGTGTTTTTGACCACGAGGATATTTATAACAACGATGTAGTTCTTCGGGACAGTTTTTGGTTCGACGGTTTTTCTGTGGGACGACACGGTCCGCTTGGCACAGTGATTTTGGTTTTTCGTTGGTCTATGGTTACAGTGGTCGGGACCACTGTTTTGCCTATTTAAGGTAAAAGTGTTAAAAGGCGTTTTTGATTATTTTATTAGGCCGCGTGAAGTTCGGATTCACCTAGGAGGAACATGGGAGCGGTCGTTTATCTTCACTCAGGTGGGTACTTTTGATTAATTTCGGTGCAGGGTCGTTCCCGAGTGATCGTTTTGATAAAGTAGATCTGATTGGTAATTTGACTAACCCCGTAGCATGTGAATCCCTTTTATTAACAAAGCGGCTGCGGTCGCAAGATCGATATTCTATTCTCATTGAGGCGGCTGCGGTCGCATGATTATTTTACTGATCTGACTAACGCGGCGGAGGTCGCAACATGGTTTTGCACTCATATTGCTTACACGCACACCGGCAGTTTGGCCACTGCACAGGGTGTATTTTTTCGAAAAGATGGTAAGGATTACCCGTGTACCCCACAAGGAGAGGTTAGCGGGGACCCCTCAAGGAGAGGCGACTGCTACTTGGGCAGTGGAGGGGTTGGAGGCACCAAGGAGATGAGTACGGTATTCTGGGGTTGGGGCCCAGCTTGTTATGGTATTCTAGGGTTGGGGCCCAGCTTGTTATGGTATTCTGGGGTTGGGGCCCAGCTTGTTATTGTATTCTGGGGTTGGTGCCCAGCTTGTTTGTGACAGGGATTTGGCGATACATGAGGGGGGGGGGAGTAAATGCTCCGGTGTATCGGTTTGTCTTTTCAGTCATCGATTTACTTTTTACATCTACTTTATCAGTCACCGACTACCCACACTGTGACAGGTCCGAGCAGGGGTGGGAACCGGGACGACGGTGAGGCAACGGTTAGAGGACCTTAGCTCTTGGGGGCTATTAAACTTTACAGGGTATGGTTATCTTTTATTGTGTATTGGTTAGTCTAGCTGTGATTACTTGTGCAGGATTTCTTGTGGATGTTGGAATGAGGACTTCGAGTAGGATTTTCTTCTCTTATCTGTGAATGTTAAGATGTGTGATTGCGGCTCGTTTTCAAGTACAAACATGGTTTCAAATGTATTTTCAAACCAGGTGTCGTGTGGGCACTGATTTCAAAACCCGTGGATTTATCCTTTCAAGCATAATGGCCGCCAAAAAGGATTTGCGAAAACGTTTTGTAAAACTTGGTGTCGAGTGGACACCGACTTCCAAACCTATGGGTTTATGCTAGTCTGAATGTGATAGATATAACTGTTTGGTTAAATCTAGTCTCTCCTCGTTGTCAGTCATGGTTTGCATGGTTAAAGTAATTGTCGTGCTTGATACGCCGTGCATATACAGAGGAGGCTCTGCCCGTTTGGGGAGCGAATTTGTATATGTGGCGGGTCTGGTGCGCACCGGAGGCGAGGTTCATTTAAGAAAAAAAAAATAGATACGTTTTTCCGCCCTTTTAGAACCTCCGGGGCGTGACAACAACAAGGATAAGAAACGACCCCAGCCCTTCTCTGGAGGGGGATTTTCTAGCGGGGACCAGCCATACATCATCTGCAGAGAAGCACCCCGGGGGATTGTTCGTTTCCGGAAGCACGACCATTGCTTCTGATGTGGTAAACCGGGACAGTTCCGCCTTAACCGCCCTGAACCCGGGAACAATTTTTCAGAGTCACGATACGGATGAGAGGTCTTATGCGATGACACGACAAAGGACGCACTACCCGAGGGAAGTAGTAGCAGGAAAGACCCCTTACGAAGAGTAATGTTGGTCTTGACCCCAGGAGGACCCTTAGAAGCAAATATTTTGTACCTTCCTACCCAATAAGGATGTGAAGACTTAGTTGTCTTTGGTGTTGGCTATTTATTTATGGGTTAAATAGGTCCATTTCTTGCCTCGAGACAATAGGACTAAAAAGTTGAGTTGGGTGAGCTCAATAGGTTGAGTGGGGCTACGGTCCACAACAGACCTAACGGCAAGAGACCCAACAATAGACCCAACGTCCAGGTGGGTTGAGTCCGGTCGAGATCCATGGCGCTGTGTCGGTACGCTTTAAGTGTATTTGTTGCATATCTCTAAAAGCTCGAGTTTTAGGGATTAATGGTTGGCGCCAACGATCCGACATTTGGGACTTAGTGGTGTCACCGCTAAGAGAATTCGAGGGGATACTCGGAAGGGATTGGCTTACTGAGTATCAGGTGCTAGTCGAGTGCGAGAAACCGAGCGTGCCGTCTTGGGGCACACCCGTTCTATTCGTACGGATGAAGGACGGGAGTCTACGATTGTGCATCGACAATCGGGAAATAGATAAGGTCATAGTAAAGAACAAATACCCCTCACCTCGGATTGATGACCTATTCGACCAACTACCAGGAGCGACGGCGTCTTCAAATATTGATCTGCAGGCCGGCTATCGTCAGCGTAGAGTCCGGAGAGATGACATACCGAAAATAGTCATTCGAACTCGGTATGGTCATTACGAGTTTACGGTTATACAGTTTGGACTCATAGTCGCTCCAACGGTGTTCATGAATGTGATGAACAGGATCTTGGAACCTTTCTTAGACCAGTTTGTAGTAGTCTTTATAAATGACATCCCGATCTACGCTCGCACAGACAAAGAGCACGAGGGACACTTGCGAGTGATCCTCCAGACCCTCCGGTACCAGAAAGTGTATGCCAAACTCAGAAGATGTGAGTTCTGGCTCCGCGAGGTAGACTTGTTGGGACACATAGTCTCAGTGTCGGGGATAGGGGAGGACCCGAGAAAGATAGAATCCGTGACCAACTGGGCTCGGCCAACAACGGGGACAGAAAACTAAAGCTTTCTAGGATGGGCGGGGTACTACAGACGTTTCGAGGAAGGCTTCTCAAAGATAGCCGCTCCCTTGAATCGACTAACCCGAAAAGGGGAGATGTTCGTCTGGACGGCCCAATGTCAGAAGATCTTCGAGGAACTTAAAGACAGACTCACACGGGCACCGGTACTCACATTGCCGTAGTCTGGTGAGGACTACGAGATCTGTAGTGATGCATCTCGAAGCGGTCTTGGAAGCGTATTGATGCAACAAGGGAAAGTCATAGCATATGCATTAAGACAGCTCAAGGATTATGAGCAGAACTACCCTACACACGACTTGGAGCTCGCGGCAGTCGTGTTTGCTTTGAAGCTCTGGAGACACTACCTCTACGGGGTGCACTGTAATGTGTATTCCGACCACCAGAGCCTCAAATACTTGTTTACGAAAAAGGGACTGAACTTACGGCAACGGTGATGGTTGGAACTACTGAAGGACTACGATTTGTCCATCCATTATCACCCCGGAAAGGCAAACGTGGTGGACGATGCCTTGAGCCGGAAGGGATAGACGAGGGAAACGGTACTGAGCGCCCTTACCCAACAGGATCAGCTAATTGCACAATTCTCGCAATTGAGGCTGGAGGTAGTGCCAGCAGGTGCGGTTGCGATACTTCTGTCCTTTGTGGTGAGGCCTACACTGATAGAGAGGATCTTGGAAGGCCAAACAACGGACACGCGACTACAACAGGTGCGGGACAGAATATCCTCGGAGCAAGGTGGGGATTTTATGATTGGCACAAATAATGTGATAATGTTCCGGGGACGAATTTGCATGCCTGATGTGCCAGAATTGAGGAAAGAAATTCTAACGGAAGCGCACAATGCCCCCTACACTGCGCATCCTGGAGGTACAAAGATGTACAAAGACCTGAGGTAGACCTTCTGGTGGCCCAAATTGAAGAGTGATGTGACGCAATTCGTGACGCATTGTTGGTGTGCTAACAGGTGAAAGCGGAGCATCAGCGACCGGCGGGAAAACTACAACCATTGCCCATACCAGAGTGGAAATGGGAATGGATTACCATGGACTTTGTGACGGGTTTTCCGCGATCGCAATATGGACATGACGCGATATGGGTCATAGTGGACCGTCTGACGAAATCGGCCCACTTTCTGCCTATCCACACAACGTGGACCCGAGATCGGCTAGCACAAACCTATATCGACGAGGTTGTAAGATTGCACGGAATACCATCGTCGATAACTTCAGATAGGGACACGCGTTTTGTGTCAAACTTCTGGCGGAGTCTGCAGCAGGCCCTGGGGACCAAACTGTAGTTTAGCACGGCCTTCCACCTGCAGACGGACGGGCAATCAGAACGAGTGATCCAGATTCTTGAAGATATTCTTCGAGCTTGTGTGCTAGATCTGGGTGAGGGATGATCGCGTTACCTACCCCTCGTGGAATTTGCCTATAATAATAGCTATCAAGCTAGTATTCATATGGCCCCGTACGAAGCCGTGTACGGACGCCGATGTCGATCGCCTATTTGCTGGGACGACTTGAGGGAGCGGAAGCTTTTGGGTCCAGACCTTGTAGAGGAAACGGAGGCAAAGGTGTGCCTTATCAGGCAGCGGCTGTTGACCGCCCAGAGCCGGCAGAAAAGCTACGCGGACCAGAGGCGACGGGAATTGGAATTTATGGTGGGGGAACACGTGTTGCTTCGTGTATCACCGTCTAAGGGGACAAGACGGTTCGGCATACGAGGGAAGCTGAGCCCACGGTACGTGGGACTGTTCGAAATCTTAGAGCGCGTGGGCCCGGTGGCATACCGGTTGGCCTTACCGCCAAACCTCGAATGGGTACACAACATGTTTCACGTCTCGATGCTCCGAAAGTACCTTCCCGACCCGTCCCACGTCCTCGATGTTTCTGCGGTCGAGTTGCGTAAGGTTTTGAGCTTCGAGGAAACGCCGATACGGATATTGGCGCGAAAGGAAAAAAAGCTTCACAACCGGACAATCCCCTACGTAAAGGTGCAAGGGAGTAACCATGAGGAGCGCGAGGCGACCTCGGAACTTGAGACGAAAATGAGGGAGTGTTACCCTGAGTTATTTGGCGAGGGTTGAGGTTAAGTTTTGGGGATGAAACTTCTTTTAAGGGGTGAGTGGTGTAATATCACAGATTTTTTATAACGTTTTACCCTCCTGCTAATAAAGATTATGTTTGGAGAAATTGAAGTAACGGGTTTACTCAAGTGGATAACCTTGAGGTGGGGGTATTTTTCTGTGATAGAGCTCGAAAAACGGTGAACAGCGGTGCGACCGGATCCGGATTCCGACTTACTGATCCCCCAGAACGGGGTTGTTAGGATCGCGGTAACCGGGAGGTGCACCGAAATCCGTGCAAGTGATCGTGCATGCTTTTCGAGGAGATAAGGGATTATCTCTAGGGAATTATCTTAAAGGAATTATCTTTAAGGAGTTATCTTTAAGGAATTATCTTAAAGGAATTACCTTAAAGAAATTATCTTTAAGGAATTATCTTTAAGGAATTATCTTAAAGGAATTACCTTTAAGGAATTATCTTTAAGGAATTATCTTTAAGGAATTATCTCTAAGGAATTATCTCCAAGGATTAATTAAATAATTAATTAATTAGAGATTGAAATCCGACGTATGGATTCTCCAGAATAGGGTTTTGAGGATCGCGGTAACCGTAGTGTGCATCGGAATCCGTGCAAAAGATCGGGCACGCTTTTCGAAGAGATAAGGAATTATCTCTTATGAATTAATAATTATTAATTGATTATGATCCGAATATGGGTTTTATTGTACATACAAGGGGAAAATCTGCTTTTCCGGAGAGAAAAGAGGAAACCCTAACCGGAAAGAAAAGAGAGAAAAAGAAAAGAAAGAATAAACTCTAGCCGGAGAGAAAGGAAAGAAAGAGGAAAAAGGGAAAACCCTAACCAGAGAGAAAAGAAAGAAAGAGGAAAAAGGCAAACCTAACCAGAGAGAAAAGAAAGAAAGAGGAAAAAGGCAAACCCTAACCGGAGAGAAAAGAAAGAAAGAGGAAAAAAATGCGAAACCCTAACCGGAAGAAAAAGAGAAGAAAGAAGGAGAAAGCGGAGGGACCCGATCATCCCCGACGAACGTGCCGGAGCCGGGAGCGTGAACGGATCGCCTTCTTCGACGGATCGTGGAAAGCGATGTTTCTTTTCGGGTTTCGTTTCGGAGTTTTGTTATAGTCGTTTTGGTTTTTGCCGTTCTTGTTATCGCCGCCGCCGCAAAGCCCTAGGGCATCGCTGCCGCCGTCGCCACCGCCGCCGCGGAGCCCTAGGGCATCGCCGCCGCCGTCGCTACCGCCACCGCGGAGCCCTAGGGCACCGCCGTAGCAGCACCGCGTGTGGTGCCGCGCGGGGCAGGCGCCCGTGCGGCTGCACCGCACGCGGCACGCGCGCGTGCCGCGCGGGGCTGGAGCCCGCACGGCTGCGCCGCAAGCGCCGCACGGGCTAGAGCCCGCGCGGTTGTCGCCGCACGGGCTAGAGCCCGCGTGGCTGTCGCCGCACCGTGTGCGGCGCTGCGCGGGGCGGGCGCTCGCGCGGCCGCAGCGCAAGCCGCGCGGGGCTGGCGCCCGCACGGCCGCGGCATGCGCCGCCCGGGGCTGGCGCCCACGCGGCTGCAACGCATGCCGCGGCAAGTGCCGCGCGGCCGCGGCAAGTGCCGCGCGGGGTTGGCGCCCGCGCGGCCGCAGCATGCGCCGCGCAGGGCTGGGGCCCGCGCGGTCGCAGCAAGCGCCGCGCGGGGCGGGCACCCGCGCTGCCGCAGCATGCGCCACGCGGGGCTTGCGCCCGCGCGGCCGCAGCGCATGCCACGTGGGGCTGGTGCCCGCGCGGCCGTGGCAAGCGCCGCGCGGGTCCGGCGCCTGCGCATCCATGGCAGGCGCCGCGCGGGGCCGGTGCCCGCGCGGCCGCATGGCATGCAACGACTCGGGGGTGGCCGCGTCGCCCGTCGTGCTTCGCCGCCACCGCTATGTCGAGTCGTGGTTAGTGTTTTTGGGTTTTTGGACTCGGTTTATCTACCGTTTATGTTTCCGATCTGACCGCGGTTCTGTTGGGGACTATTTTTAGGTCCGAGTGCCGATTGTGAGCGTGGTTCGGTCTCCAGTATTCCGGTTAGCACATTCGAGGTGGGTACCTTTGGTTATTTTCGGTGAAATGTCGTTCCCGTATATTTCGTGTGATAAAGTAGATGTTTTGGTAAACTGTCTACCCCGATTGCATGTAAATCCCGTTTTGTGTTCTAAATGAGGCGGCTGAGGTCGTAGAAATGTTTTTTGTTCTAACTGAGGCGGTTGCGGTCGCATTTTCGTTCTATATGCTCATATTTGCTTACACGCACACTGGCGGTTTGGCCACGGCATAGGGTGTATTTTTTTCGGAAAGATGGTAAGGTTTACCCGTGTACCCCACGACTAGCGATGATGGGGACCCCTCACGGAGAGGCAAACTGCGACTTGGGCAGTGGAGGGGTTGGAGGCACCAAGAAAGAGAGCACGGTATTTGGGGTTGGGGCCCAACTTATTTTAAATCTGGGGTAGGTGCCCAGTGATCTTTGTGACAGGGATTTAGCGGTACATGAGGGGGAAGTAAATGCTCCGTTGTATCGGTTTGTTCTTTTCAGTTATTGCATTTACTGTTTATATCTACTTTATCAGTCACTGACTACCCACACTGTGACAGGTCCGAGCAGGGGTGGGAACCGGGACGACGGTGAGGCAACGGTTAGAGGACCCTAGCCCTTGAGGCTAGTAAACTTTACTGTATTATGGTTATCTTTTATTGTGTTTGGTTAGTCTAGCTGTGATTACTTGTGCATGATTTCTTGTGGATGTTGGATTGAGGACTTAGTGTAGGAATATCTTCTCATATCTGTTACTGTTGAGATGTATGAATGCGGCTCGTTTTCAAATACAAACATGGTTTCAAAAACATTTTCAAACCAAGTGTCGTGTGGGCACTGATTTCAAAACCCATGGATTTATCCTTTCAAGTAAGGTGGCCGCTTAAAAGAGTTTGCGAAAATATTTTGTAAAACCGGGTGTCGAGTGGACACCGACTTTCAAACCTATGGGTTTATGGTGTAGTTTCAATATGATAAATATGACTATATGGTTAAGTATAGTCTCTCCTCATTGTCGTTCATCGCTTGCATGGTTGAAGTATTTGTCGTGCTCGGAACGCCGTGCATATACGAAGGAGGCTCCGCCCGTTTGGGGAGCGAATTTGTATATGTGGCGTGTCTGGTGCGCACCGGAGGCGAGGTTCATTTAAGAAAAAAAAAGGATACATTTTTCGCTCTTTTAGAACCTCTGGGGCGTGACAACAGTGGCGCCTGATCTGTAATCAACATGGACAAACTCTGCACCGCTCTCCTACTCAAAGCATCTGCAACCACATTGGCCTTGCCCTGATGGTAAAGGATATCCACATCATAATCCTTTAGTAGCTCCAACCATCTACGCTGTCTCAAATTCAGTTCCTTCTGCGTGAACAGGTACCTTAGGCTCTTGTGGTCGGTGTAGATCTCACAGTGCTCCCCATACAGATAATGACGCCAAAGCTTCAGTGCAAACACCACGGCAGCAAGCTCCAAGTCATGGGTAGGGTAATTTTTCTCATAATCCTTGAGCTATCTCGATGCATATGCAATTACCCTCCCTTCCTGCATCAGCACACAACCAAGTCCACTGTGCGATGCGTCGCTGTAGATCACATATCCTTTCCCCATAACAAGGAGGGAAAGGATAGGAGGCGGTCATCAATCTGCTCTTCAGCTCCTTAAAGCTCCTCTGACAGTCCTCACTCCAGATAAACTTAACTCCTTTACGCGTCAAGTGAGTGAGGGGTGTGGAGAGCTTTACAAAGCCCTCCACAAACCGACGATAATACCCAGCTAAGCCCATAAAACTGCGCACCTCAGAAACGGTCGTCGGTCGGGGCCAATCCCGGACTGCCTCAATCTTCGCCGGGCCTATTGCCACACCTGCGGCCGAAATCACATGGCCCAAGAAGACTACCTCCCGAAGCCAAAACTCGCACTTTACCAGCTTGGCAAACAACTTCTTCTCTCGCAGAAGTTGCAGCACAATCCTCAAGTGCTCCTCATGCTCAACATCACTTCGGGAGTAAACCAGAATATCATCGATGAACACTACCACGAATCGATCCAAGTACAGTCGGAAGATCCGGTTCATCAAGTCCATGAATGCGGCAGGGGCATTAGTCAGTCCAAAAGGCATAACTATAAACTCATAATGCACTTACCGTGTCCTGAATGCTGTCTTCTGGATATCCTCGGCCTTCACCTTTAGCTGGTGGTAATCGGACTGCAGATCAATCTTGGAGAAGACACAAGACCCTTGCAGCTGATCAAAGAGATCGTCGATGCGCGACAAAGGGTACTTGTTCTTGATGGTCACTTTGTTCAATTCCCTATAATCCACGCACAGTCGAAGTGACCCATCCTTCTTTTTCACGAATAGCACCGGCGCTCCCCAAGGCGGCACACTTGGTCTAACAAAACCTTTATCCATCAAATCCTGTAGCTGTGCCTTTAGCTCTCGCAGTTCAGTTGGTGCCATCCGGTAAGGAGCCTTAGAGATTGGCGCAGTTCCTGGAACTACGTCAATCACGAACTCAATCTCCCTGTCTGGCGGCATGCTAGTCAGCTCGGGTGGAAAAACATCTGGGAACTCGCGGGCAATAGGGATATCCCCGAGTCCCGGCGCCGCCGTAGGCCCCTCAACAACACTAGCCAAAAAGGCTACACATCCGCTGCGGATCATCTGTCTCGCTCGGGAAGTCGAAACCATAGAGGCAAAGAAAGTACTATGGCATCCCCGGTACACCAACATCTCCTGGCCTGGCTCTCTAAAAGTGACAGTCCTCGCGGCACAATCAATTGTCGCGAAATACCGAGCCAGCCAACATCCCGAGAACCACATCAAAGTCCCTCAGCTGTCTCATGACCAACAGGTCTGCCGGCATAATCCAGGACTCGATCTGCATCGGGCAGGACCAACAACACTCCTCCACGTGCAAAGTGTGATCGGGAATCTGAACCTCTCGTGCACGTGGTAAAAGCCCTATCTCTAACCCATGTAATGATGCAAATGATCTACTAACAAAAGAGTGCGATGCTCCGGTATCAAACAAAGTACGAGTCCTAATGCCAGAAAGTAAAGTGATACCTGCCACTACGTGATCGGCTGCGGAGCAGTCCTCCACCTGCGCGGCATACACCCGACCGCTCTGAGCTGGGGGTCGATGATCAGAAGGGTGGAAGGAAGGCGATCTGCTCGCTGGAGTGAAAGGCCGCCGAGCTGACGACCTCTGCTGGGATGCACTAAGGGCTGAGGATGAAGATGGCGCTGCTGATGTCGAAAGGGGGCAGGAAGCCCGCATATGTCCAGGCCGTCCACAAAGGTAGCAGCGTCCCCACCGTTCATCACAAGTACTAGGAAAATGCTGACCTCCACAGAAGATACATTGATCGGGCTGTCGTGGCTGTCTCGACGGCTGCTGCTGCCTTTGGGTCGACTGCTGAGACCTCTGCTGTCTCGTCTATGATCTCTGCTGCTGCTGATGCTGCTGCTGCTGCTGCGGTGGCTTCTGGGATCGACCAGGCCCTCGCCGCTCAGAACGCCCACGGCCGAAAAACTGAGGCCGCGGCGGTCGTGGAGGCCTCCAAGAACTGGCCTGTCCCCCATCATCCTGTGCTGGTTGCTTCCTATCAGAGCCCTGAGCGACTGTCACGCCCCGGCGTCGAAACTGCGACCCGGGCTCGCCAACAGATCCGCCGCCCATACGGGAAGCCCCGTATAGACGAAGCGACTAACCTGCAAAAGAACATCTATACTATGCAGATATCAGAGCTGAAAGTAAAACTGCTAGAATAAAAACTATATACAACACAAGTCCTCACCAAAAGTACAAAAGTCTCTCGAGCAGTAGAAAATAAATACAACTCTATACCTCACTACAAAGTTCTCTCAACATGAACTCTCAAAAGTAATAAGGGTACATCTACTCACTGGACGATGACTGGTAGGGAACTATCTCGCGACTCCCTTACCTCGATCAGAAGAAGCAGCAACAGGAGCAGCAGGAACCGGAGTAGAAGTCCCTGTGGGGAAAACACCACGACGGGTGTGAGAACTACGTCCCAAGTAGTTCTCAGTGGGTGCCGCCAACAAGCCCAACGGACTGCCCACTAAGTCTACTAGAGGCATAAAGTAACAATATAAAACTGAAATGAAAGGGCTGGAAAAGTAACTCTAAAGCTACTATGCCTCTATCTAGATGCTCAAGAAAAGGAACAGATGGAACATGATGCATCTACTAATACCCACAGTAAACTCACCAAATCTAAACTGACTGCCTCAAGGGTCCAGTCAAACCTGCGCCCACCTACTGCCGCACATCCTCAACAGGACGGGTCTACCGTAGGGTGTCCGTGACTGCCACTAACTGGCACAGTCAGAGGGACGGCGTCGACAAGTCGCGATAGCAAGTAACAGGCCCAACTCCGGAGTGGCTCTCGAGGGGAGCGACCCCACCGAGGAAAGTATCCGCGTAACTCTGTCGAGCTCAAATATGGCTCATGCAGGCTATAGTCCAAACCACGATCAACAAGATCGACCAACAACAACAACTCTCAACCACAGGCTGGAAAACCACACAGCTGGGGCCACCGTCCACCAGACGGCTCCCACAACAGAACACTAAACTCACAGGAAAGACCGACACCATAAGGGTTCGGAAACCCGATAGACCGGTGCTAAGAACCCTATCAAACAAGAACAGACTCTAGGCTCCGCCTATCGAAGTTCCCGATCCCCTTACAGTTCGGGAAAGCAAAACCTCGGCACGACACGCAGAAAGCACCAACAGGGCCCGAAAGTCCCGGGAGACCTACACCTACAACCCTATCAAACAAGAACAGGTTCCAGGCTCGGCCCCGGCGGCTTTCGTCCCGACAAAGGAACGACCCCTAGAACCCGGATCACTCGAATCCTTTCGAGTGAGGAGATTTATATGAAAAGGTGACATTTGTTATTGAAAATTATTTTGATCTGGAAGAAATCCATATTTAACGATTTTAGTTCTTTTTAGAAAATCAGTCAGAAAAATAAGTGTTTTACCCAAACCCCGAAGGGCTGATGCCTTTGTCCAATCAAACAAGAACAGACTCTAGCGGCCCTTCGATGCTTGGAAGAAAACATTGGTAGACTAAAATCATGTGTATGTCGAAAAGGGTTCTAGGTTCGGCTAACACTAGTATACTACTACCACTGACACAGTGGCGACAACCCCAACAGGGGAAAACAAGACCTCTCAGGACCACCGTTTATCTCAAACGGTTCCCGGTATAGACAAGCGATCCACTACATCTACCAGACTCCACTCTGCCCCCAAGCACGAGTGCAAATGCATCCCACACTAAAAAGATGTCCCGACCGCTCGGCCCACTACCCGGGCGAGGATAACACTAAGTCCAGGAATGAAACATAAAGTGTGGATGTCTAAGCATAAATAACCCTAGCCCAAGTGAGGGTTTTCTACTGGTCTGGTTACACATGCAACATATGACGGGGGTGCTAGGTCAGGTTCAACATAACAAATATTTACATGAAAGTAGGAAACAGGAGATCACCAAATCGACAGATAAAACAAGGAACAACAATTCCTACACTCTAGCATGCTACCCCAGTCCAATCACTATCATGCATGATTCTATATCAATAGAATTAGAGTACAGTCCATAGATCTTGAAAGCAAAGCCACCCACCTGAAAATGCTGATCTGTCCAAATTCTACAGCTGATAAAACCAAAAACAGCAACTCACTGTCCAGTATGCCCCGTACAGTCCAAAATGCCACCTGGGTACAACATAGGGCTACAGTTATACTCAACAACCCAAAATCTGCCCAAAATCGCAAGTCTGAAATTCAGCTGTAAAAAAGCCAATAATTCACCTACTGAAAGTGCTCAGTAAATTCCAGATAAAATACCCCAACGTTCTACGCGTCGATAGCTTCGAAACAAGTACCTGCACGCCCAAAACGGAGCACCGTAGGCCGAGCTATAAATTCCACAATATCGGTGCGCAGTAACTCCCAATCAAATAACTGTAATCTCTTATACAGATAAAATGGAAAGTGTATACCTTTGGGGAGGTCTCCAAAAATTCCCAGAAAAATATATGATGATCCTTGCGTCGCGTAGATGAAAAAAGTCTATAAGCACGTTCTGATCCGAGATCTGTGCGCGAAGATATCCTCAAAAGAAGCTGCTGTCCTCACCACAAACTCACAGCAAGAAGGGTCCCAATGAGCACGAGAAAACACCTCAGAAAACGCGAAATCAGAAAATGTCCATGAAACCCAAAATCGTAGCCTCACCTGTTACGAATCCAGCGGCGAAGAAATCGCTCGAAAAGATGGTCGGAGTAGGTCGGGGGAGCTCGTACACCGAAGAGCGACGGAAGAAACACCGAAGAAAGAGCGTCGTGCCGCGCCAAGAAAAAGAGAATCTCGAAAAGCGTGCCCCCAAAAATCCTCAAAGTCCTCCAATGGATAGTGCACTGAGTGAGGAAAAACTCCTCTGAAGACTCCACAGTGAAAAGGTGAGCAAAAAGCCCGAAGAAGACCCAAGGAAGCCTATTTATAGGCACAGCCCAAAGGCTGAAGTGGGCTGGATTCGGGCGCAGAATTCGGGCGCACTGCGCTCGAATCCGGTCGGACGCTCCCCCATCCGACGCGCCCGGAAGTCCCTGGTGAAGCCACGTGGCCCTGCAACAGGGAACATCGGTGCAAAGGCACCGCTGTGCGCCACGCGCCCCCCCCGCGGTCAGTGGGGTAGGTACGGCCCGCCAATGGCGGGCCGACGCGTGGCCCACACTCGAGTGCCCCGACAGCGCCGCCTGCGCCACAGTGCGCTCCGTACCGAGGCACCTCCACCGTGGACCGCGACTTCCAGAGCCAGCCAGTACCATGCAGCCACGTGTCCCCTGCACCCGGTCCACGCACCTTACGTCGGTTCCGTGGACCGCGCCGCGTGCACCGACCAACCGGGGACTTCCACGCGTCCCCCGCCTGGTCCATGCACCGCCGCGCCAATCCCGTAGACCGCGCACCACGAGCCCGCCAATCAGGCTGCGCCACGTGTCCATGCGCCGGGTCCGTGCACCCAGCCGCGTCCCTCCGTGGACCGAGCGCTGCGGACCGGCCCAATCACAAGCCGCCACGTGGCAGCCGGCGGTCCACGGCCCCTCCCATGCACCGAAATTCAGCGAAAACTTCCGGGGGTCCGTTTTTGGGCATCCGGACTCCAAATCAAACAAGCAAATAGCTGTTTTCAAGCGTTTTTCCGTGCTGAATCCAAATCCACCCTCTGTTTGGCCCAAATCAATTTCGAAAATTCGGCAAATGCAGCCGAAGGCCAATCCAGCTGTGGATATCACACAGGGTCCATCTGTGGCATCCCTTTGATGCACTATGGACCAGATACACCAACACTAGGTGTTCTAGACCACGGTTCATGGGAGAAGCTACACGGGGATCAGGGTCACCACAGCGACCATACTGCCACGTCTGACAACTACGTGGTCTCCTCTCTCAACCCACTGGGCGTGCTCCACGGCCTCCTCGAGAGTCTATAGCCGCTGGGCATGCACCAAAGTGTAAATCTCCGGGCGAAGACCGGTCTCGAAAAGCTCTACCTGGTGAGGTCCATCTCGGGCGACAAAAGGTACGCAGTTGAGCAACTGCGTAAACTCCTGATAGTAAGCTAGTACTAGTCGGTCGCCTTGCTGCAGGTTTTTCAGATCAACCTCTACTTTCTTCTTCACGCTCGAAGAAAAGTAAGTGTCCAAGATCATCCGCTTGAACTCCAACCAAGGTAGCTGCCGAGTGATCTAGAACTCCAAGGGCTCCACCCGACGCCACCAGGCGTCTGCATCTCCATCCAAGCAATGCACTGCCATGTGCACCCTAAACCTTTGATCAATGAAGAAGTCCCTGAATAGCTTCTCCATTGCTACTAGCCATGCTCCAATCTCCCATGGCTGAGTGTTCTGCCTCGAGAATCTAGGCGGTCCCCGCTGACAAAACTGTGCGAGCTTGTCAGCGATCTCCTGCTCCTCTACCGGGGTCAACGGCCGAATCGCTCCCGGGGCCCCACTGCTCGAAGATGGTGCCGTCGGTACTGGTGGTACAGCTGGTGGTGCAGGGGCCTCAAAGACAGTAGGGGGAGGCGCCTCTCTCTGGGCGAGTAACGGCTCGATCCGTTGTTCCTGTCGGTGGTGACTCTCTGCCAACTGGGCCACCATGGCCCTCAACTCACTGAGCTCAGAAGATCCGGCCTGCTCCGGCTCCACCGGGGGTGCAGGGGTATCCCCGGTAGGGATCCGACGTCGGGGAGGCATCCTGTCACAAGAAACCATGGATCAGTAACACAACCCCACACGACCCAATCTAGCGAAAGTTAAAGACATCCCCCTATTTCTGTGACTTTATGTTGTCTGCAGCCAACATAACTGTTCACCAGAAATTGGGTATGTCGATCCTTCTTCACTCACTGGAAGAGTCAAACAAATAAATCAACGACTTTCGCAAAGTATCACGTCTCTCGCGCCCTATCATCCTAGGGTCTGCCAAAAGCCTAGGGTTTCTTAAGTCCCAACTGACCTATCCCTAAGCTCTGATACCAACTTAATCTGTCCCGCCTCGGGTGTAAACCAGAACCCGGGCCCGTCTACAGATCCGCCGTGGACACGAAATTTTCCGTGTACACGAAGCGCTGGTAACCTACTCAGATATAAGATATACAATAAAAGAGCATAATAGAGAGCCGAACTAAAAGAAATACATAATAATCTCAGACTGGAAATAAGGTACAAGCTGTATTAATACAATAAACTCTCAGCTCACTGAAATAAATACAACCAGCTGGCAAAAGCCAGACCCAAAAGTAAAATGGTACAGTCTGAGATACAAAAGGGGTATAATAAAAGTCCAGCTACTCTCACGGTCGGGGCAGACGATCTAGCTAGTCCGCTATCCTCTTACCTCGATCTGCCGCTGATGGCCCAGCAGCTCCCGCAGACGACTCTGCAAAACAAAGGGGGAGGGACAGAAAACAACTATGGGGTTGAGAACTACTAGATAAACCAGTAGCCTCCCCTAGTGGGTAAAACCTCAAACTCTGACATACCCACTAGGACTACTAGAAGCAAAAGGAAAAGGTGAAGTGGTAAGGTAAATAAGATGCTGAAACAGAAAAACTACCACTACTATGCCTCTAATGCAGTACTGGCTATAAAAACTGTATGCATGCATCAGTAAACAGAAACTGCCCAAAACAACCCAATCCAACATCCGATACACGATCGGTACTGCTTGCTCTGCTGTCGAACTCTGTAATCAAGTATCGGAAACGGCACACGACCGAATCTCTCAATAGTCAATGGATCGGCACACGACCGATAGTAAGCCTACATCCGGAGTGACACTCGAGGGGAGCGACCCACACGAGTAAAGTAGCCAATGTCTCACAAGTATCACAATATAGCAGGACTGGATCACGACTATGATCAAAGTGGGAAACTCCGTCCACTACAGAAAACCCAAACCACCGCTGATGCAAAATAAACCAGACTCAACCCCAATCTGATGCAAGGATAAACATCAGGTCGACCGCCTACTGTCCGCGGTCACCGCAATACCCCACAAGTCCACAATCTAGTACATCCCGACTACACTATCCCAAACCCCTGCTCAAACTCGAGCAACAAGCATCTGAATGCAAAGGAGAATAATAAAACATGGTTTCTCCTAAGTTAAGTCCCAGTATGATAGTGTAGCAATAAATAGTGGCCTAACTAGATGTCCATACAAGCATGCAATTGTCCTCTTTTAAAACTGTAGAAAAGTGTCTGATATTTATTTTAAAAAGATTGATCTTACTGTACCGACATGATAAGTCATTAGCATGCGAGATTATGATATAACATTTATCCCAACAACAGTGTCCCAACTTAACATAAATAAGCTGTCATATAATCTGTGGGGTCAACATATATGGTTCTCAAATAGGATATCAATTGTCACATTTAATTTAGGGGAATTCTAATAATCCTAGTGAGCAAGTCAAAAGTGAGGTAAGCAACAACCACCCACCTCGAAAAGCGCAATCCACACCCAAATAGCCTCCTCGCTGTCCACAGTCCTCTAACTCCGCAACCCGCCGAAAATAGTGCACAACTGTACAGAACAACGTACCCGGTGTAAACACAAATCCCAAAATACAGTTCTTGCTGTTTTTCCAAACAGCACAGAAAAAGAGGAGTTTTCACCTCTGTACAGTGCTTCGAAAAATCCACAAAAAATACGGTTGCGTTCATTGTGACGAGTAGATCAAAATCAAGTACTTATATGCCTTGATCCAATGCTCCTAGGCCAAGATATAAATCGAACAAGCTGGTGCTATCCCAAAAACATCACAGCAAAAAGGGGGTCAAAAGTGCCTCGGGAACCATGCCAAAAGTGCGAAAAGTGGCAAAGTGGTCAACACAAGAATCGAAGCCTTACCTCTTAGGAACGCGCTGTCGCAGAAATCGCCCAAAAATTCCTCCTGGTTTGCGCACAGGAATATCCCGACTAAAATGGGACGGAAACGGGCTGAAATGGAGAAAAGTCTAGGCGCACTGTAAAATTGAGATCGCCGCTGTCGAGCCTCCAAAAATTTTGAGAATCCACCAGGAGATCAAAAATTAACAGAGGAACAACTTTTGTAAAGGACTCTCCCTCTCATTCTCTCTCTAAGCTTCGGAAAAAAGGAGAGAAAGAGAGGAAGGTGGAGGTATATATATAGGGCCAACAAACAATTGGCAAAATTCCCTCCATGTCCCAGGAATCGGGCGCTCGGAAGAATTCGGGCCTGCACGGTGGGGCCCAAAAGCCCAGCCCGGCCTGCGCCCGAAAAAATGTGGGCGCGACATGTGTCCGCATAACAGCGGACAGCGGCGCCCGCGTATCGGGCGCCGCCACGTGTCCCACCCCGGCTTGGCACTAGCCCGCTGGCGCGGCGCCGCCTTGCCCGACACGCCAGCCGGCGCGGTCAGCGCGCCGCCCGCGCGTCTGCGCCCGCGTGCGCGTACGGCCGCAGCATCGTGCCCGTGGGTGCACTGCGCGCACCTGAGCCATCCAATCCGGGGCCGCCACGTGGCGCGCCCCGGTCCACGCGCCAGCCGCGCGGTCCCGTGGACCGCGCAGCGCAGACCTGCCAATGGGCGGGTGCCACGTGTCCCGTCGGTCCACCGTGCACCGGCGGCGCTCCTCCGTGGACCGGACACCGTGCGCCGGCCCAATCACAGCCCGCCACGTGTCCTAGGCCGGTCCACGGCTCCCCCTATGCACCATTTTGCATAGAAAACTTCCCGGTGTCCTTTTTGGGCGTCCGGACTTAGAAAAATACTAGTAAATAACCGTTTTCAAGCGTTTTTCCGCGCTGAATCCAAATACAGCCTCCAATCAGCCTGAAACCACTTCTAAAATTCGGCAAACATAGCCGGAAGACAGGCTCAAACCTAAACCCTCTCTGAGTCCATCCAACACATCCCTTTGACGTGTTGTTGCCCTAACACACCACTAACAGGTGTTCCACACCCCGAAATAGGAGAAAAGCCACACGGGGATCTGGGTTACTACAGGTAAAGCCGCCAACTCAAGATCATGTGTAGGGTAATTTTCTCATAATCCTCTAATCGTCGGAAGTATAGGCAATTACCCTACTATGCATCAGCACACATCCAAGGCCACCGTGGGAGACGTCGTCGTAGATCAACCCCTGCTAACAGGCCTAGTTATCCATCATCTCCTTTACAATAATGATGGTGCTCCCCTAAGTAAGGCACTGGGTATGACAACCCCTTATCCATCAAATTCTGTAACTGTACCTTCAGTTCTCTCAGCTCCGCTGGCGCCATCTTGTAAGGTGTCTTCGAGATCAGCGCGGTTTTTGGAACCACGTCCGTCACAAACTCAAGCTCCTTATTCGGCGACATCCTCGTCAACTCAGGTGGAATCACACCCGGGAACTCACGGATGATAGGAATATCCTTGAGTCCCGATGCCAGCGTAGGCACCTCAACTACCGTCGCTAGGAAAGCGGTACAACCTTGGTTTATCATCTGCCTGACCTTTGCCGATAAAATCATTGCTACAAATAGTGTCCTCTGATAGCCTCTATAGATAAACTCCTCCTGTCTGGCTCGCGAAAGGTCGCGATCCTCTCCTCGCGGTCAAACATCGCATGATAAAGCACTAACTCTATCATGTATGTCCACTACAAAGATAGAATTAATAAGCAGTCCGCCGATTTTGGAGGAAATCCAACCCACCTGAAACTTGATGATCCGGGGTCCGATATGGCTGAAATTCAGCGTGCGCATTCCTCAGCCTCTTAAGATTCCAATTCAACAAAAATCACCCAAAATCTCCTGCCGGATTGAACACAATCGCGAAATCATTCACTACTGCACAGAAAAAATCCAAAAATTCCATCCAACAACAAGTAGGTAAAGGAAATGCAAAATATGCATTAATTACCTCAAATTGAAGCTCCAAACAAAGATTCTAAGTTCCCCTCTGTCTAAAGAACGACTCCAAATTCACAAAACCTTAGCTTCAAATCTCAAATGCCATCAAATTAACAAAGGGGAAGGTGCTGTCCAAAACAATCACCCAAAATTTCAGTAGTCAATTGAGGGGGAGTCGATTTAAAAGTTTTATACTAAAAAAATGTGGAAAGAGTTATATCGCTTAATGGAGTGTGAAAACTACCACCACATGTGTAATGACACGACTTTTTGGTGATATTTTACCCTCCTTCCAATAAAGTACTCCTTTTAGTGGATCGAAATTATCGAGTTTCTGTAAGTCGGTCGGTGTGTTGCATGAGTATTTTTCTGTGAAAGAGCACGAAAAACGATGACCGACGGTGTGATCGGATCTGAAATCCGACGTAGGGATCTCCCGGAACAGGGTTTTTAGAGTTGCGGTGACTAGACGTGCATCGGAATCCGTGCAAAATATCCTGAACGCTTTATGAGGAAATGTGGGCTTATCTCGTATGATTAATTAATTATTCGGTGGCGGATTTTAAAAGGTGGGTTTATCCTGTGTGAATAATTAATTAAAGAATAAATTATTCGGTGACAGATATTAAAAGGTGGAATTTAGTTGTACGTACGAAAAGGAAAAATCCCACTTTTCGCAAAAAGAGAAACCCTAGCCGGAGAGAACGAGGGAGAAAAGAGAAGAAAAAGGCGGAACCCTAACCGGAGGAGGGAAAACAAAAGAAAGAGGAAGAAGACGGAGGGATCCGATCACCCCGAACCACGTACCAGAATTAGGAGTGCGATCGGTCGACTTCCCCGTTGGAATTTTCGGTAAGTAGAGTTCGTTTCGTTGTATTATTGGGGTTTTCGTATCTTTTCTTTGTCGTCATCGCCGTCTTCATCTCCGTCGTCATCGCTGGGCCGCCGCCGCCGCCGTCGCGCGATCTGGGGCACGGCGCGGGCGGGCGGACGACGCACGGGCGCCGTCAGGGCGCCGCGCGGGCGGGTGGACGCCGCGCGGGCGCCGCCCGCGGGCACGCACCGCACGGCCTTGTGCCGCGCGGGGCGCCCGCGGGTGGGCGGGCGCCGCGCGGGGCGACCGCGGGCAGGTGGGCGCCGCTCGCGGGCACACACCGCGCGGCCATGCGCCGCGCGGGGCGCCCGCGGCCCGGCGGGCGCCACGCGGGCGCCGCCCGCGGGTACCCACCGCATGGCCATGCGCCGCGCGCGGGGCATCCGCGAGCGACAGCATCCGCGCGGGCAAACCCCGCGGGTGATGACTTCCGCGTGGGAGGGCGCGGGGAGCCGTCAAGTGTTGTAAGAGCGCCGTTTTTTGGGTTTCGTCGCGGGGTTAGTTTTGGATTTCCTTTTTTGCGATGTTGGTGTGTTTTATGAATTATCATTTTTGGGGACTTCTTTAGGTCCAAGTGCGCAGCGGGAGTGTGTTAAAGGTCCAGGTGCTCCGATCTTCCCGCAACCAGGTGGGTACCCTTTGCAATAAGTGCAATATGTCATCGTAAAAAGTATAATAACCTGTCTAATAATGTAGATGAGATGTTTCAATTGTTTTAACCTTTTGCATGAATATGTTTCGGTTCTTCTGTTATTAATTGTGGCGACCAAGTGTCGCAGTGATTGTTACACGCCGGTTTCGGCTACCATGCTTTTAGATGCTGCACGTACACAGGCGGATTGGCCTCCGCATGGGTGTACTTTTCCGGAGAAGTGGTCTGAATGACCCGTGTACCCCACGAAAGTGTAGGTGTCGAGTGGGGACCTCTTCACGCCTGCTAAAAGTGCCGCACTAGCACCGTGAAGGGGTTAAAAGCATCACGTAAGTAAAGTAATTATTCACGAGGGGAGATCGTCGACTCCCCGACAGGTACTATGTAATTAAATCAAGTGAGGTGGATTCATGATGAGGAAAAGCGAAAGGTTCCGGTGCAGTTCATTTGTTTTAAAGTTATTATTATTAATTGTTTGAACATCTACTTTATTTGTCACTGACTTTCCCACACTGTGACAGGTCCGACTAGGTGTAATAACCGGGACGGTGGTGAGGCAGCGTTTAGAGGACCCTAGCCGCATGAGACTTTGCTACGTTGATCTTAATTTGGTTCATCTCATTTCTCTTTCTAGTTTAACTGTTAGTTTAATTTGCTTGATTGTGGATCATTTGGATGTTGGATAGTTAATTAGTTGACACTATGGATTTTGACATACTATTATGAATTCTCGCGGCCGTTTTACATTAAACAAAGGTTTTGAAAACGCTTTCTAAAAACCAAGTGTCGTGTGGGCACTGCTTGCAAACCTCTGGATTTATCCTTTCAAAAGATGTAGCCGCTTTATCGTGAATGTGTAGACGTTTTGGAAAAACTAGGTGTCGGGTGGACACCGGTTGCAAACCCGTAGCTTATCTCTTGTTGTGATTAAATGGAATTACTCTTCCTTGCTTTGTTCACTGTGATTGTGTGGTTAAAGAATGTTGTTGTAAATGTGACGCCGTGCATATACAAAGGAGACTCTATGCGTTTGAAGAGTGAATTTGTATATGTGGCGGTCTGACACGCACCGGTAGGCGAGGTCGTTATTTATAAGAAAAAAAAATACGTACGCTTTTCCGCTTATCCTTAGACCTCCGGGGCGTGACAGATTAAATGGTATCGGAGAGAAACAACTTTAACCACAGTAGTCGGTGACCAACATCCATAGTGCATGATTCCACAAGCAAATTAAATATAAGATAACCAAGATGTAGGTGCAGTAGATCGTGAGTGTACGGGGGAAAAGGGATTAATTTAGGTGCGTCCGTAGGTCAAGTGCTAGGTCAGTAATGTTAGGATTGACGCGTTTTCTTTGTGTGCACAGATAATGACCGGGTTTCAGTCATCAAGTGCTAATCTTTGAAATGGACAGGATGGACCCCGCAGCCGCAGCGAATCAGCTCCGCAACCAGCTGCGCGACGTGGCGGGGCATGTCACGCCCCGGGGTCGAAACTGCGACCCGGGCCCGCCAACAGATCCGCCGCCCATACGGGAAGCCCCGTATAGGCGTAGCGACTAACCTGCAAAAGAATCATCTATACTATACAGATATCAGAGCTGAAAGGTAAATGCAGAATAAAATAAATACAACTCTAGAAATATACATCCCAAGTCCTCACCAAAATACATATATCTCTCAAAAGGAAGAAGAGTACAACTCAATCCTCACTACATGATCACTCAACATGAACTCTCAAAATATAAGGGGGTACATCTACTCTCAAGACGACATCTGGTAGGGATCTATCTCGCGACTCCCTTACCTCGATCAGCCGGATCAGCAACAGGTGCAGCAGGAACAGGAGTAGAAGTCCCTGGGGAAAAGACACCACGACGGGTGTGAGAACTATATCCCACAGTAGTTCTCAGTGGGTGCCGCCAACAAGCCCGACGGTCTGCCCACTAAGTCTACTAGAGGCATAAAGTAACATATGCAGTGCTGTAAGGAAAAGTTGGAAAAGTAAAATCTACAGCTACTATGCCTCTATCTAGATGCTCAAGGAGTGGAACAGAAAGGACATGATGCTACAACTAGCTCTCAACTCAAATCACCCAATCTAAACTGACTGCCTCCTCGGGTCCAGTCAAACCTGCGCCTACCTACTGCCGTTACATCCCGGAGGACCGGACTTACGTAGGGCGTCCGTGACTGCCAAAACTGGCCCAGCCAGAGGGACGGTGTCCGTGATTACCAAAACTGGCCCAGCCAGAGGGACAAATGCGTCGACAAGTCGCGATAGAAGTATCAGGCTCAACTCCGGAGTGGCTCTCGAGGGGCGCGGCCCCAATGAGTAAAGTATCCGCGCATCTCTATCGAGCTCAAATGTGGCTCATGCAGGCTATAATCCAAATCCTCGATCAACAAGATCGGCTGTAACCAACAGAACACTATCTCACTCACAGGCTGGAAAACTACACAGCCGAGACCCACTGTCACTCAGACGGCTCCCAAAGAACCCTGATCTACAGACTGCTATCAGACTCCACTCGGTCCCCAGACACGAGTGTAAGAGCATCCCACAACAACCCGACCTCTCGGCCCACTACTCGGGCGAGGAAGACTCTAAGTCCAGAGTGAAAATATAGAACAGTGGTGTGGGAATGTCTAGAGCAATAAAAACCTAGCCCAAGTTGAAGTTTTCTACAGTCTGGCTGAACATACTGCATATGGCGGGGGTGCTAGGTCAAGTTCCAAAACAACGAATAAATAATAGCTTGTAGGAAGGAGAATAATTACATGGTCATCTCTCAACATCAAGAATATCAACTCATACAATCTATCATGCTATACAAGATACATCTATATCATGCAATTCCCTATACAGATAGAGTTAGAGTACAGCTCATTGATCTTGAAGACGAGGCCACCCACCTGTAAAGTCGAACTGTCCAGAGTCCCACAGTAGAGAATACCAAGGAAATGCTAACTCCAAGTCTAACAGGTCCAGCACTGTCCATAAACTCTCCTGGGTACGACACAAGGCTACAATTACACTTTATTCCCAAAATTTAACCAAGTAATACAATCTGAAATTTCAGCCGCAGAGATGTCAATTTTTCACCTGCATACAGGGCTCCAAAAATTCCGATAAAAATACCACAGCGTTCCTCGCGTCGATAGCTTCGAAACGGGTACCTGCACCCCCAATTCCGAGCACCGTAGGCCAAGTTACAAATTCCACAGTATCGGTGCACAAAATTCCAAAACCATACAACTGTAAACTTTTGTACAGATAAAAAGGAAAATGTATACCTTCGGGAAGGTCTCCAAAAATTCCAAGAAAAATACTATGATGATCCTCGCGTCGAGTAGATGAAAAAAGTCTATAAGCTCGTCCCGCACCGACACTCGTGCGCAGAGATCTCCTCAAAACAATGCGGTGTCCTCACAAAATCTCACAGCAAAAATAGGTCCCAGTGAGCATGGAAAAACTCCTCGAAAAACGCAAAACGAGAAAATGTAGAAGAAACCAAAATCGTAGCCTTACTTGTCGCGGATCCAACGGCGAAGAAATCGCATGAAAATATGGTCGGGGTAGGCCGGGGGAGCTCGTGCACCGAAAAGCGACAGAAGAAACACCGGAGAAGAGACGTCGCGACGCGCCAAGAAAATAGGGATCTCGAAAACCGTGCCCCGAAAAATCTCCAAACTCTGCAGAAAGGTGCAGCACTGCGTGGGGATGAAGTCCTCTGAAGAAATCCGAGCAAGAAGAGGTCTAAAACAGTGAAAAAAATCCACCTGAAACGAGCTCGGGCTATTTATAGGCTCAAAAAAATCTTTTCAGAAAATACCGGCTGGGTCCCAAGTTTCGGGCGCAGGGGAATTTTCGGGCGGCTATAGTGTTCGGCCTGGCCCAACACTGTGCGCGCCCGAAACCTTCCCGTGCTGCCACGTAGCCCAGCAAACAGGCAACAGCCGAAGGGGCCGCTCCGCTGCGGCCACGTGGTCCCCACCCGGTCAAAGGGGTAGTTGGCGCCCGCCAATGAGCGGGCGCCACGTGTCCCTGCGACAGTGCCCACATGCGGCACTGTCGCGCCGCCTGGCGCCCTGACGCGCACGTGCCCCGAGGCAGGGTCCCATGCCTCCGTGCGCCGCGTCCAATGAGCCAACCAATCACGTGCCGACACGTGTACCCTGCACCCAGTCCACGCACCCTACTGCGGGTTCCGTGGACCGCGCCGCGTGCACCGACCAACCGGGGGCTGCCACGCGTCCCCCGCCCCGGTCCATGCACCGCCGCGCCAACTCTGTAGACCGCGCCTCAAGAGCCCGCCAATCAAGCGGCGCCACGTGTCCCTGCGCCGGGTCCGTGCACCCCGCCGCGGCGCCCTGTGAACCGAGCATCGTGAACCGGCCAATGATAGGCCGCCACGTGGCATGCCGGCGGTCCACGGCCCCTCCCATGCACCGAAATCCAATAAAAACTTCCGGGAGTCCGTTTTTAGGAATCCGGACTCAGAATCAAACAAGCAAATAGCCGTTTTCAAGCGTTTTTTCGTGCTGAATCCAATTCCAACCTCTGTTTGGCCTAAATCCTTTTCAAAATTTCGGCAAATGCAGACGAAGGCCAATACAGCAATAGATATCTCACAGGGTCCATCTGTGGCATCCCTTTGATGCACTATGGGCCAGACACACCAACCATAAGTGTTCTAACAATGGATTCACCAGGAAAGGTTGCATGGGAACCTGAGCCACCACAGGGCAACTGCTGACCCTCACCGAACGCCTGTGCCTACTGACACAAGACTTTGAGGGTATTGACCGCTTCCAGCACGGCGCCAAGGACGACACCTTTCGGGGGATGCCACCTGCAGGCTTTCCCACTTTCCATGTGGCGGTCAATTTGGCCACGCGGGCGGAACAAGAACTCGCCGAAGCACGTGCTCGGCAGGGATTCCCCGGGTTACATCAGGGCCAGAGATACCCCTACCCCGGTCCGGCGGAGGAACCTTTTCAGAAAGGCCGGACGACTAAGCGCCCGAAGACAGAACCGAAATTTGGGCAAACAAGGAAGGAAGGACCCGAACCACTATGGAAGCTGTGCGTCATATGTGATGGTGCACATCGACTGATGAGCTGCCCTTGGAGGCACGACCACTGCTTTCGGTGCGGCAAGCCAGGTCACACACGTTTCACATGCCCCCAGGAACCGGCTACCGCCGCCTCGGCGCCACTGTCACGCCCCGGGGTCGAACTGCGACCCGGGCTCGCCAACAGATCCGCCATCTGTACGGAAACTGCCGTACAGACGAAGCGTCTACCCTGCGAAAGATCTAAAGCTACAACTGTATCAGAGCTGTAAAAAGAACTAGTAGCTTACAAAAACACTGAACAACTGAAACAAATAAAGTTCTGTTGGGTTATATGAAATATAGATCTAAATAGGGGAAAAAACACCTAGAGGGGGGTGAATAGGTGTAAACGTATAAACACTCAAAAATCGTTGCGATAAAAACCCAATGCGGAAATAAAAATAACACGCAAGATTTTTACGTGGAAAAACTCCAAACCGGAGTAAAAAACCACGGGACCGATAACACGACAGAAATCCACTAGAATTAAAACACGTACAAGGTGATTTACCGTACACACTTACGACTCAACCTTTTCCATACGCTCCTAGAGGATCTTCTCCGCTCGCTCCACGACGCTTCTCGAATCCACGATCTGCGCCCAACGCCGAATCCACGGCGTCCAACGTCGAATCCACGACGTCCGACCGAATCCACGGTCTTCACCCAGTAGCACCCTTCGAATCCACGAACGTGCCTCGCTCCAAATCCACGAGAGCGGTTGAACCTTGAATCCACAAGGACACGCGAATCTACGCGCCGATTTTGGGGAAATCGTTGTTTTTAGGGTGGTGATGATCCGCCGAATACTTAGATCAAAGATAGATCGGAAATACCATCTAAGTATTCATTAGTTTGATTCAACTCAAGATGTGAGTATGAAAACCTAGAATCAAACTAATCAATATAGATGAAGAAACATAAAGTATTCTCTAATGATTTCCTTTCTTCTCTATATGTGGATCTTAGGCCGTATAAAAAGATATATGAATATGACGGCTATTTTGGATTTTTTGGATTACCCTAGAAAAATGAATCATAGGGTCTATTTATAGGTTAGAGACCCTAGGAAGGAGATAAGAATCAAAAACCTACCATTTCTGGAAATTTTACGGACGGCGATCCGGATCGGATTAGCTGTGATCCGGATCGTCGTAACGAGTCAGACAATTCCAGAAAAACGAAGGTTCGGGATCCGGATCGAAGTGCTTGATCCGGATCGTTCATACAGTTCACCAAACATCAACGTTCGGGATCCGGATTGCGAAGCCTGATCCGGATCGTTCAAGAAAAATGGTAAACTCAATGTTCGGGATCCGGATCAAGAGAAGCTACGATCCGGATTGAACTGGTGTATGAACGAACCACCTTCGGGATCCGGATTGAACAATCTGATTCGGATCCTGAACATGTCCTATGTCCAGTTTTTGATTTTTATGCAATGAAAAATTCTTCCAAGTGTTTCTACACTACAAGAAGTATTCGGATCACCAAAAATATTTAGTTAAACATACCTGATCCTTTTGAATTCTTCTTTCTTGAGATTGAGTTAAATGATCCAACCTTCTTCACCTTCAATCTTCAAGACTTGAACCTTTCACGAAACTACGCCAACTCAAATTCCGTAACAATCTCCCCCTTTTGCGGTTTCGTGACAAAACACAGATCCACTAAAAAAAATTCAAAAAGATATTTTTGTTGCTATCACCATACAACAAAAATTTACAGTGGAGAACCAAAAATTTAAAAACATGAGATATAAACTCCTAAAACAGACTCTAGACTTAGACATCTGTACTCTCTGCACAAAGAAATCATTCTTGACAAAAAGAATCGTTAGATACCTCAAGAATATTTAGCATTCAAAACCTAGTACAGAGATAGAGTTTATCTGATCATCATGACATTTGAGAATTCAGATATGTAAGAGAATCATAGTCAAAAACCAACATATCTTCTATGCAATCAAAAACCAAATGTCACAAAGTGTTAGTCCAACATCAACTTGTTAGTCATATTACATGCCCAAATAGTTAGTCGAATAGTTAGTAGAGACATGCACACAAATCACAAGATAAAAACCAAAGTTGAAGTTGAAGTGATACTTACCTTGATGTTCACACATTCACACAGTTTTCACATCGTCATTGTTCAAGTTCTCTCTATCTAATCATTGTTCAAGTTCTCTCCCCCTTTTTGTCACAAACTAAGACAAAAATTACAGAAATGGAGAGAATGGTTAACAGTTCAAGTTGGAGAACTAAAAACTAAAACTAAAACTTAAAGACCTGCACAAAAGAAAGATTTAAACATATGCATAATAAACAGAAATTGGAAGGATACGGATTATTCAGACTCATCTGAACTGATACAGCCGAGAATTTGGAATATTTTCTTTAATCGCTTGTTCATTGATGATTGATTCTTATTTACCTTCTTTATCTCTTCCTTTACCTCAATTAGTTCATTTGATATACGTTCTTGCTCGTTGGAGAGCCTTTGTTGTTCTTTATAGATTGAGGTAACAGATGCATCATCATCAGAAGTTGATTGAGCTGCTTGCTGTGCTGGATGTGCTGGTTGGACTGGAGGAGTTGCTGCCGGTGCAGAGGTTGTCGCTTGTTGTTGTTGTGCTCTTTGCCGGTGAGGAGGTATTATGGGTTCATCTGGCTTCGTCGAGAGAGACTTTACAATTGTTGTTTCATTGATCGTTCCTAGACTGTGCATATAGGAACTTGCATTTGTGTCAGCTTTATATTTGCGAAGAATGCGCATGATGATCATTGGATAAGGTAGTCTCTCTGAAGGATGAGCATGCTCCACATATCGCGCCATCTTTGTCCAGATGATGTAAGGAATGTTTAAGTTAGCTCCCATTGCTGCTGTGGGGTTTCCAAGTAGATAAAGGAATATCATTCTTTCCCACCGAAGAACCTTTGTGTTCATGTTTGGAATGACATTATAACAAACAATTAAGTTTAAGAAGCGGTACTCTGGTCGTAGTTCTTTCGAGAAAACGGAGTTTCCTGTCGACCGAGTATTTGGAAGACAGATTCCATCAACTACCACTCTCCAGGAGTAGGTGTTGAAGACTTGATTCTTCAGGTAATGAGTGCCATCGGCTCGGGCGTCCATCCCTAATACCTCTCCAATCAGTTGGGGCGTCACTTTGATCTTAACATTCTTGACCAATGTTTGAAAGTCTCGGCGACCGCTCTCCTGATCAACTAGATAGCAAGCATTCTGATAAAACATTCTCACTGAGTGAAGACAATAACCAGTGGTTTCCGGGAAGTTGCAAATGGGAGCAAGACCTATCTGGTCAAACAAAGTCCCAAATGGCCGAGAACGCTCCTTTAAGGCTTTTACATCAACATGCCTTTCTCCAATGCATTCCCTGTTTTCAAAATCCTTTATTCTAGCCGAGCTGATAAAGTCTTGTGGAGGTGCTTGGCTATCAACTGGTTGCTCAATGGAGATTCCTTGAGCACTCCCTCTTTTGCGAGCAACACTTTTTCTTCTTGTCTTCCCAGAAGTTTCTTCCATTGGAGCTTTGCCTTTCTCAGCAGCAGTAAGCGGAGCCTTCGATGTTTCTGCAGGTGCTTTTCCCTTTGAAGTAGTCGGAACAGTCGTTGCTTCAACTTGCAGTTCATCCCAATCAATTGATTCCGTTTCAGATTCTGTATCGGAATCATCTTTAGCTTTCTTCGCTTTCTTAGCCTTCTTAGCCCTCTTGGGCTTGACAGTGTCCTTGACATGAACCATGGCAGTAAGTAAGAAAATAATCCATGTGATCACCATAGCTATTGGTTTCTTGTGAGAAGAAAATCCTGTGAGCAACAACTCAGGAACACGAAAAATTGTTAAATTTTCAGAAATTAGAAAAATTGTACCCAAACAATCATTATCGTGTAGAGAGACTAAGAATCAAATTAGTTTTGCAAAAGGACTTTTAAAGATAGATCAATTGCATGATTTTCGAAAATCCTTATTATATGCCCTAAAACCGAAATTTTAGAAATCGAAGCCTAAAAATCCGTTAATCAGGAGAATACCTAGCATATAATCAAAACTAATCTACCCAGAGTTCTTATTTCAAAAGAAATTTGATCAAAAACCATCCACAAACGAAATTGATACAAGAAATTCATCACGTTTTGAGGAGGAATAAGAAAAACTATGAAAAACCGAGATTTTGATCAATAAAACTTACTTGGAGTTGAAGAACTTGAGTTTGAAAGCTTCCAAGATGGATGAAATCTAGAGAGAGAAGCTCTGGAAACTTTGGAACAAAAGATTGGAGTAAAAGAAATCAAAACCCTTTTGTTCTTTATAAAACCCTAGCCGCGATCCGGATCAGTTCATGATTGCGATCCGGATCGGCTACCCACAGTGAAAGACTGCGTTCGGGATCCGGATCGGCCGGTCCAATCCGGATCGTCTGCCCGCAGAAGAATATCTGCGTTCGGGATCCGGATCGGCAGGTCCAATCCGGATCGGCTCCAACTTTTTCTTCAGAAAAATTTAGAAAAATTCAATAAAATCCAGAAAAAGTATGTAAGCACAATTGTGTATCAACTTTAAACAAAAATCATCGTTTCATACAACAAGAAATAGATTATGCCAAATCTATCAATAATATCCAAAAATGAAACGAGAATTTACAAAAATTAAATCCCTTTAAGTTGAACACCTTCAATTACTTCTAACTTGATCCTATGAGTAATGCCTTTATCAAATCATCAGTTTCGTAAAGAAAATAAAATACAAAGATCAATAGATGTTTGAAATCCCAAATATGGTAGATAATTTATCTAGACAATCTGTTGAAAAGAGTGGCTCTTTGAGCATCTTTCTTTAAAATCCCACCTTATACCAACCTTGAAATTTGACGGAGTCAAGTATTTCAACATGCATTTTACTTAATCAAAAAATTGAACAACCATGCTTGGTATACATGTGGTAGCTGCACACAATACTCGGACGACCGAGGTGGTAGCTCTTTCCTCCATGTGGTGGTAGTTTTCACACTCCTCATTGGGATGTAACTCTTTCCACATCTTTTGAGCATTTTACATTTCTTTGACTCCCCCTCAATTGTCTATCAATTATTTAAGATATAAAGTATTCAACCAAAAATTGATCTCGATTTCATACTCGACTAAGCAGTCAAATAAGATAATGACTATACCAAGAGATCATTGAGAGAGAAATTGACTTTGATCACTTAGAAGATGATTTAATTAACATAAATGATCATTGCAACAGTGAAATATTATGATGGCAAAAGCATAATAAATTTCTAAATGTGCGAAAAGATGCAATTAAAGTCAATTATGATCTATGCTCAATTAATGTCCTATGTACAAACATATATAATGAACAGAACAAAACAAAAACAAAACCTATCCTAAGCAAAGATTTCAAAAAGAAGTTTATTTCAAGGAAAGCATTCCAATTGCTTTTCGCAAATGAATAAAACGTTTTTGATCCAAAGGTTTTGTTAAAATGTCAGCTAATTGATCCTCAGTTGATCCAAAGGTTTTGTTAAAACGTTTTTGATCCAAAGGTTTTTATATATGAAAGTTGAAGAGTATTTGATTCAACTAGCTCTCTAAGAAAATGATATCTATGTTCAATATGTTTTGTTCTAGAGTGCAACACAGGGTTTTTAGAAATGTTGATTGCACTTGTGTTGTCACAAAAAATTGTTACCGAAGATGCTGAAATCCGGAAGTCGCTCAATACGCTTTTCATCCAAATGAGTTGAGTTGAACAACTTCCAGCTGAAATGTATTCCGCTTCGGCAGTCGAGAGTGCTATGCAATTCTGCTTTTTACTGTGCCATGCAACAAGGCAATGGCCAAGATAGAAGCATGCACCACTCGTGCTTTTCCGATCATCCACTGATCCTACCCAATCGGCATCTGAGTATCCAACAATATCCAAACTTGTTCCCATAGGATACCAAATTCCGAAATTTATGGTTCCTTTAATGTACCGGATGATCCTTTTCACCGCTTTCAGGTGAACCTCCTTTGGTGCTGATTGATATCTCGCGCAAACCCCAACACTAAAGGATATATCCGGGCGACTAGCCGTGAGGTAAAGTAGACTTCCAATCATACTTCGATACAGTTTCTCGTCTACATTCTCACTTTGTGAATCACTTCCAAGTCCCTTGTGGCTAGTTCCCATTGGAGTCGGAAAATCCTTACAATTTTCAAGATCAAACTTTTTGACCAACTCCAAAGCATACTTGGATTGACTCAAGTGAATACCTTCATCATTTTGTTTAATTTGCAATCCAAGGAAATAAGTCAATTCGCCCATCATGGACATCTCAAATTCGCTTTCCATGGTCTCCGCGAATTTAGAAGCATCATTATCTCTTGTTGCGCCAAATACGATGTCATCGACATAGATTTGTGCAACAATGAAGTTATTTTGATAATGTTTCACAAAGAGTGTCCTGTCAGCTCCCCCTCGAGTATAGCCCTTCTCCAAAAGGTGCTTTGTCAACCTTTTGTACCATGCTCGCGGTGCTTGTTTCAGACCGTAAAGAGCCTTTTTCAAACGAAAAACATGGTTAGGTTGTTTATGGTCTACAAAACCTTTCGGTTGAGCCACATAAACTTCCTCATTTAAAAACCCATTTAGAAATGCGCTCTTAACGTCCATTTGAAATAATTTGATTTTAAAATGACAAGCAATAGCAAACAGTATACGAATGGACTCGAGTCTAGCTACAGGGGCGAATGTTTCATCAAAGTCTATACCTTCTACTTGAGAGTAGCCTTGAGCAACTAATCGTGCCTTGTTCCTGATGATAGTACCATCTTCATTTTTCTTGTTCTTGAAAATCCATTTGGTACCTATCACATTGTGTTGCTTTGGAGGCTTCGTTAATTCCCAGACTTTGTTTCGCTCAAATTGATGGAGCTCTTCCTGCATTACTTTAATCCAGTAGTCATCCTGAAGAGCTTCATCTATGTTCTTTGGTTCGATTAAGGATACGTAGCAAGCGAATCCACAAACCAACTGCCTCCGAGTTCTAACTCCTTCTTGTGGATCTCCAATGATGTTTGATTCAGGATGATCCTTGGAGATTCGTAACGTTTGTTGAAACGGAGTACTCAGAGGTATATGAGATGATTCCTGCACATCAGATAGACTTGAAGAGCCATTAGATGCATCATTAATATTGGAAGTATTATCATGAGAAGATGCACTTACAGGAGTATCATCATCCAGAGAGATATCGAGGGTAGATTTTTCAGATGCAAAGTGAAAAGCTTCATCTACTTTAACATTTACAGATTCTACAATCGTTTTAGATTCGATGTTAAATACTCGATATGCTCTGCTATTTTTAGAATAACCCAAAAAGATCCCTTCGTCACTTCGAGAGTCAAACTTTCCAAGATTTTCACGGTCACGTAAAATGTAACATCGACTCCCGAAGATACGAAAGTATTTGATATCCGGTTTTCTACTAAACCACAGCTCATATGGTGTATTTAAAGTTCCTGGGCACAAATACACTCGATTAATGACATAGACAGCGGTGTTCACAGCTTCAGCCCAAAAATATAGCGGTAAATTCCGGCTATGAAGCATCACACGCGCCATCTCTTGAACAACCCTGTTTTTGCGCTCAACAACACCATTCTGCTGAGGTGTATAGGGTGCTGAGAATTCATGTTTTATGCCGTTGGAAGTGCAAAAATCAATGAATTTGGAATTTATGAATTCTCCACCTCTATCACTCCTAACACGAATGATCTTTTCATTCTTTTCAATCATAATACGATGGCAAATCTCATGAAAAGAATCAAACGTATCAGCTTTCTCTTTTAAAAATGCTACCCAAGAAAATCTAGAGAAATCATCAACCAATAAGAAAATATACCATTTACCTCCCAAAGATGGTTGACGGGTCGGCCAAAAGAAAGAAAAATAGTCTACATAAACTACACAACATTTAATCGTAGAACGATTAAAGACAAGGAAGGGTTTCACCTTTGCATACCCAAACCTTTTGAGTTTTGGAGTATGTTGGCAATGGTTGAAAAGTTTTCCTTGATGAAGACGTCTTGTATGATTGATCTTTTTCTTTTGTCATCGTCTTGTTTGAAGTACTACCAATGTCCTTTTCTTTAGAAAAATCCTTCTTTGAATTCCGGGGAGTGAACTTATTGGTAGCAGTTGCAAGATGTGGTTGATTTGATCTTTGAGTTCCAATCTTGCAATTTCTTTCAATGTGCCCTGCAAAATTACAACGAAAACATACCTTTGTGCTTGACGATTCCGAAGAGGATGAAGTAGGCTTGTCGTCGTTGGTTGTCTTGAATTCCGGTGTCGGAGGAGGAGATACCGACTGAGGCACAAAGACTGTCCCAACCGAACTAAAATTGTCTTCAGTTCGATTGTATCCGAGGCCGAACTTGTTTGTTTGACCAAGACCAAGAAGTTTATCCAACTTACTCCTTCCAGAAGAAAATTGCTGTAAGTCATCCTTAAGTTGGAAAATGGTCTCTGTCATTTCCAATTTTTCCCGTCGGGCCTCGCCGTAGAGCTTCAAGAAGTAATTTGCTTTGTTTACCATATCTATATAATTCTTCTCGAGTTGCTCATTGGACTCTTGAAGGGAAACATTTGCTTTTATCAGATTATCCCTTTCCACTTCAAGATCGGTTGAGAGAGAAGTTACCCTTTTTACTTCTTCTTCGAGATCCTGCAATCTCCCTCTCAACCCCTTGTTTTGCTTAGCCGGTTTCTTTGAATCCCGTAAAGGTCTATGGTAGGCTAGAGCAAAATCTTCACCTTCCGAATTATCCGATTCGTTGTCCGTTGCAATCTTTTCAGCAGTGGAGTTGGACAATGACTCGGACGTACTTGCCATAAAACACATGAAGGGTGAAGATGTGGACGCGTGGAATGCCGTGGTGCTCTTTTCTTCATCACTTGAAGACGACTCATTTGACGTTGAGTTGTCATCCCAAGTGACGACTTGCATCGCCTTCTTCTTTGCCGGATACTTGTTGGGACACTCCGTTGCAATGTGGCCGTAGCCTCGACATTTGAAGCATTGTAGTTGTCCCTCTGAACTTTTCTTATCCTTTGAGAAGTTCTCTTGCTTTCTTGACTTGTAACTTGAAGTACCCTTGCCTTTGTTCGACTTTCCGAAGGATGGAGATTTACTTGAATTACCCCTTCGGAAGTTGCGGCGAAACTTCCTTGTCAAGAGAGCGAGCTGCTTCTCAAATTCCTCCATAGAAAGGTTCTCGTCATCGTCTGAGGAGGATGTATCCGCGTCTTCTTCCTTAGTTGTTTTCAACGCATAACCTGAAGACTTAGAAGAGGATGCTTTTCCAGAAGAATTGTTAGTAGTAAATGTCATTTCATATGTTTGTAATGAACCAACTAATTCTTCTACATGCATTTCGTCCGGGTGTTTAATAGTTTCAATGGCTGTAACCTTTGGGCGAAATCGTTCAGGGAGAGTTCTTAAGATCTTTCTTACAACCTTAAATTCTGGAATCTTCTCTCCCAGGTTAGCACATGAGTTTACGATGTCTTGCAATCGTGTATAGTAGTCCGTGAAAGATTCATTTTCTGCCATTAAGATAGAGTCAAACTTGCTCGTAAGCATTTGCAGTTTCTGAATCTTCACGAGGTTAGTTCCCTCATGTGTAACCTGAAGAACATCCCAGATTTCTTTCGCAGTCTCACATGCCGAGACGCGAGAGAATTCAGTTTGAGATAAGGCATTAAAAATAGCATTAATTCCCTTGCCATTGTAAGAAGATGAATCTAACTCTTCCTTGGTCCATTTCGACCTAGGTTTTAAGGTGCGAACATCAGAAATAATTTCAGTTGGATTAGACCATCCTAATTCAATTGATTGCCACACCCTTTCGTCGATGGAAATTAAAAAGGCTTTCATCCGTACTTTCCAGTACGCAAAATTTGTTCCATCAAAGAAAGGGGGTCGATTGATGTTTCCACCTTCAACCATTGTTTACAACCCTATTCCCACTCCGATACCACTTGTTGGGTTATATGAAATATAGATCTAAATAGGGGAAAAAACACCTAGAGGGGGGTGAATAGGTGTAAACGTATAAACACTCAAAAATCGTTGCGATAAAAACCCAATGCGGAAATAAAAATAACACGCAAGATTTTTACGTGGAAAAACTCCAAACCGGAGTAAAAAACCACGAGACCGATAACACGGCAGAAATCCACTAGAATTAAAACACGTACAAGGTGATTTACCGTACACACTTACGACTCAACCTTTTCCATACGCTCCTAGAGGATCTTCTCCGCTCGCTCCACGACGCTTCTCGAATCCAGGATCTGCGCCCAACGCCGAATCCACGGCGTCCAACATCGAATCCACGATGTCCGACCGAATCCACGGTCTTCACCCAGTAGCACCCTTCGAATCCACGAACGTGCCTCGCTCCAAATCCACGAGAGCGGTTGAACCTTGAAACCACAAGGACACACGAATCCACGCGCCGATTTTGGGGAAATCGTTGTTTTTAGGGTGGTGATGATCCGCCGAATACTTAGATCAAAGATAGATCGAAAATACCATCTAAGTATTCATTAGTTTGATTTAACTCAAGATGTGAGTATGAAAACCTAGAATCAAACTAATCAATATAGATGAAGAAACATAGAGTATTCTCTAATGATTTCCTTTCTTCTCTATATGTGGATCTTAGGCCGTATAAAAAGATATATGAATATGACGGCTATTTTGGATTTTTTGGATTAACCTAGAAAAATGAATCATAGGGTCTATTTATAGGTTAGAAACCCTAGGAAGGAGATAAGAATCAAAAACCTACCATTTCTGGAAATTTTACGGACGGCGATCCGGATCGGATTAGCTGTGATCCGGATCGTCGTAACGAGTCAGACAATTCCAGAAAAATGAAGGTTCGGGATCCGGATCGAAGTGCTTGATCCGGATCGTTCATACAGTTCACCAAACATCAACGTTCGGGATCCGGATTGCGAAGCCTGATCCGGATCGTTCAAGAAAAATGGTAAACTCAATGTTCGGGATCCGGATCAAGAGAAGCTACGATCCGGATTGAACTGGTGTATGAACGAACCACCTTCGAGATCCGGATTGAACAATCTGATCCGGGTCCTGAACATGTCCTATGTCCAGTTTTTGATTTTTATGCAATGAAAAATTCTTCCAAGTGTTTCTACACTACAAGAAGTATTCGGATCACAAAAAATATTTAGTTAAACATACCTGATCCTTTTGAATTCTTCTTTCTTGAGATTGAGTTAAATGATCCAACCTTCTTCACCTTCAATCTTCAAGACTTGAACCTTTCACGAAACTACGCCAACTGAAATTCCATAACAAGTTCCACTAATAATATCCTCAATACAAGTCTCTCAAAAGAAATATGAAATACCGGCCTCACCCTCTCAGTACAAAAGTGGAACATAAACTAACAGGGTACATCTATCTCTGACTCTCAATGCTGGTAAGGAACTAATCGGCTGCGTCCTCCCCTGATATGCTGTCTCCGCACGAACCAAGCCGGAACAGCTGCCTCAACCTGTCATCGCAGCGGGTGTGAGATCTACTGCAGAAGGCAGATCTCAATGGGTACCGTCCCAATATCCGCGGTATGCCCACTAAGTCTACAGGAGGCAAAAAGATAGATATGCAGATAGATAGATAGATAGATAGATAAGCTGAAAGAAAACTACAGCTGAAATAACTCAATCAATAACATGATATGTGACCACCCGCTCATATCTCCCAATCTCGATGACTGCCAAAACTGGCGTAGTCAGCCTGCGCCTGTCGTCTAGGAACGCACCTGCCCACTACCACGCATCCATACATGGGGCGTTCTAAACCGACTGTCTCAATCTCACTCAAGAGTCCACCTGGTAACTCGGCCAGGGGCACGCAACCACCTGGTAACTTGGCCAGGGACATGTAACCACCTGGTAACTCGGCCAGGGGCAAGTAACTATCTGGTAACTCGGCCAGGGCATGCAACCATCTGGTAACTCGGCCAGGGGCAAGTAACTACCTGGTAACTCGGCCAGGGCATGCAACCATCTGGTAACTCGGCCAGGGCATGCAACCACCTGGTAACTCGGCCAGGGCATGCAACCACCTGGTAACTCGGCCAGGGCATGCAACCACCTGGTAACTCGGCCAGGGCATCCACACATCTACGCATTCGGAGCGTGACCCGAGGGGAGCGACCCCAACGAGTATCAAGCATCTCATCAGTCTCAAAAAGCGACCTATGCAGGCTATGGTCCACGATCAAACAGATCGGCAACTCGGTGCTCAAAGCACAACTCAGTCGGAATAAGACTCTGCGACTCAACAGGAACTGCCCAATTCCTCACATAATCTGTCGGAGAACCCTCTACGGCTCGATCTGCCAGAACCCCAAAACTCTCATATCTAAGTGGGAAAAACCACCTCCACTATCAAATCCGAGGTACATGACTCATGATCTAGAATAATCTTATCAGAAGCTCTAAACTCAAATGACACTATAACTCATCCCAAGGCTCGAAAAGAGACCCCTCGGCCCCCAGGCACGAGGTCAGAAACACCCTGAACCAAAGCCATAACCCTGGCGAATTCCTGATTTAAAACCGCATTTAAAGAAAGCTGTTGTTTCCTTAAAACAGTTTTCTCGATTTTTGAAACGATCAGGGTGCAAAATAAATGCCAAAAGAAAGTGCAGTCTAGTGTCATATAGGATCAGGAGTCTACTAAAAATGATCTGGGGTTCCCACGAATTTTACAGAAAATTCCAAGCAACTATCAGATTAAAACTGTGAAAATAGCATGATTATTATAATCGAATTGCATTCAATAGCTTTTAAGGGCATTCTATACATTTCGGAGAAATTCCAACCCACCTGGTACGCTTTCCACAGGCAATTGCTGAAGTCGGTGAAGTGCCGGAACCTCGGCTGACGAAATCTCAAAAATCGTGCCGCAAATTCTAGAAAAATCCTCGGAGCTCCAAATAAAATTCTTGAGTTCTCACAAAAATCATGTGCACCACGGCTCGCTCCACGGCCACCATACAATACGCACCGAAGCTCTCGCACCAACTATACAGATAAATCCAAATCTAACATCAATAGGCAACTCACTGCACACTTAGAAGCTCCAACAGCATATTAATGAATTGATGCTCACTCAACCAATAATTAGCACAACCAAGCTTCCAAGCATCAATACCATACACACACCAAGTCCAGCACATACTATCAGCCCACATAATTAGAAGCTCACAGCACACATTAAATTCTTACTTAGCACCAATTTAAATCACCTCTAGTTCCAAAATTCCTCACATGCACAAAACCACCCAACTTCAAAACACACTCACACTACACTCTCAGGTTGCATCAAAACACTCACACTGCCACACTTGGAGAAAAAAATCCGCGCGCCGCGCACCCAACACGGGCTTCGCACAGTACCGCGCCGAAACGCCACAACGACGCCAACATCTTGAGTCCGCCGCGCGCGCGCGCCGCTCGTCGGCTCCGCACGGCCTCTAGCAAGGTCCACGGCAACACCTCTCACCCATCTCCTTCCCTTGCCACCAAAATTGTGAAGACCCGAAACTCCCACTTGTGGAGCACTGTTTCATCTACAGCTTCCGGAGGCCTATGTGGCGTGTTGGTGGGATTTGTGCCCCAATTGGACATTAGTGTTGGGCTCAGTGTGTTAAATGGATCACGTGGGTGATCGGTGGACTCCGTCGGAGCTCCAGAAGTGGTTTCGCGCGCCATGGATATTAAAATTGGGCTCAGCGCGAAGTTTGGATCAAGGAACATCTTCCCGGATAACTTCAGCAATTTTTAGAGTTGGAATTTGGCAAAATGGACTTCGGATTTGGATTCAGCGCGCGAAAACGATGAAAATGGACTATTCACTTGCTTTTTCCGGAGTCCGGATGATTCGGCACGTTTTTCGAGGCAAGGTTACTGTTCCGGCACCGGCGGCGGCGGCGCGCGGCGGCGGAGCGCGGCGGAGCAGGCTCGGGCGGGTGCGCGGTCCACCGCGGAGGCGTGCACCGGTCGCGGGCCACGTGGCGGTTCCCGGTTGGGCCGGCGCAGCGGGCGCGGTCCACGGGAAAGGCGGGTGTACGGTGGACCGGTGGGGGGACACGTGGCGCACACCGGTTGGCCGGTCCACGTGCACTCGGTCCACGGTGCACCTGCGGGCGCCTCGGGAAGCGTGCGTGCAGAGGCGCAGGCGGCGGGCGCAGAGCGCACGTGGGCGCGTTGACGGGCTGTTCCCGCGCTTGGGGCGGCCACGTGTCGGCGTCTGGGGGGCGCCACGTGTCGCGCGGGGAGCGGCGGGGGTTGCTGTCGCCTGTTTGGCGGGCGACGTGGAGGCCCAGTGAGGATTCGGGCTGCTACAGTGCGCGCGCATGGGGATTTCGGGCTGCTACAGTGCGCGCCCGAAAGTCCCCTGCGCCCGGAAATTGGGACCTATCCGGTATTTCTTCAATTGTTTCTGCAGCCTATAAAAGCGATCCGAGCCTCCTTCTTTCCCCTTTTTCTGCCATTTCCGAGCCTCTTCTCGCCTGGGTGCCTTCAGCAAAGATGATCCCCGAGTTTGGCTGCATCCTTCTGCAAAGTTTTGGCATTTTTGGTGGCACGCTTATCGAGGTTTCCATTTTTACGGCGCGGCGCGACGCTCGTCCTTTTGGGTCCCCCTTCGTCGCGTTTCGGTGCGCGAGCTCCCCCGGCCTACTCCGACCACCTTTTCGAGTGATTTCTTCGCCGCTGGATTCGCGACGGACAGATCTACGATCTTGGTATTTTCAGCTTTCCCTCATTTCGCGCTTTTCGAGGTGTTTGTTCGAGCTTACTGTGACCCCATTTCTGTGAAGGGGATTTGGACAGCGGCTTGGTCTTTCGGCATTATCTCCGCAACCGGGCATCGTTTGACGATGTGCTTACACACTTTTTTCATCTACTCGGCGCAAGGAATATCACAGTATTTTTATTGGAATTTTCTGAGTTTTGCCCGAAGGTATATGTTCTTCCCCTTATCTGTAAATGGAATTACAGTTATGTTGCTGTGTGGTTTTGCGCACCTGTACTGTGGAATTTGTAACTCGGCCTACGGAGCTCGGAATTGAACGTGTAGGTACTCGTTTCGAAGGTATCGACGCGAGGATTGCTGTGGTATTTTTATTGGATTTTTCTGGGCACTTTCGGCAGGTGAAATAAGCACGGCTTTGGGACTGATTTTCAGACTGTGTATACTTGGTTAATTTTGGAATAAAAGTGTAATGTTGGGCCTTATTGTTGTACCCAGGGGTGTTTGCAAGTGTTGCTGGACCCGTTGGATCTGCAGACTTTGATTTCGGGGTACTTTCAGCTGTTGGGAGTCGAGGCTTTCGCGACGTGCACCGAGGATGCAGTTTCGGCAGAATTTGGACTGTGAGCGTCTGCACGCTTCACCGACTTCAGGTTTGCCTTGGTTTAAGCGCTTCAGGTGGGTAAGCTTAATATCAGTAACTGTTTAAGGCAATGAGTATGTTGCGGCAAATATAAGTGCACTTGTGGGGATGTCACCCCTCTATGACTGATGCATGCATGTTTAGGGTACATGGTTTATGTTGGTAAGTAGGTAAGCTTGATAATGATATTTGTATAAATGATTGCAAGAATAGTATTTATGAGGTATACTGAGGACTTGCATGACTTGGACATCTATGTGATGATTAGTGTAAGCTTACCTAGGATAATGTTACCCTATGAGATTATGTAACATGCCATTTTAGCACATAGCCTTTCATGTGGTTGGTTTATGCTTTGGGACAGGATGTCGTAGCTATGTGCGGATTTGTACTCTGAGGAGTTATTATGATCATTCTGTTTCTGGACCCTGGATTGTGGACAGGTCTAGTTTTTGGGATTCCGGCATGTTGTTTATTCCTAATGGATCTATTATTATGCTTTACCCCCCTTTATTTCCTTGAGGACATTTGCATGCTTGTATGGTCATGTAGTTAGGCCATCTTTTACTGCTGCACTACTTATGGGAACTTGACTTAGGAGAAACCATGCTTTTCCTTTCTCCGCCTTTGCTAGTCAAGTGGTCAGTGTTGCTCGGGTTCGAGCAGGGGTCTGGATAGGGTAGTCAGGACTTCGTGTCTGGGACAGGTTGGCTTAGTTGTGGGGCTTTGCGGCAACCGCGGATATTGGGCGGTTGACCGGATGTTTCTCTATGCACCTGATTGGGTATCAGTTTCATTAGTGGATGGAGTTTCCCACTTATCGTTCTGTTGCATCCGATTGAGGTCGGGTCTTTCCTTGGTGGTTGAGTTTTCCCACTTTGATCAGATTGATGATCAAAGTCCTGCTATTTAGAGATACTGGTGATATTGATGACAGAGATGCTTTACTCGTGTGGGTAGCTCCCCTCGAGTGCCGCTCCGGAGCAGGCTTCAGACCGTGTTGGGTTCCGGTCAGACCGTGTCGGGTGCCGGTCAGACCGTGTTGGGTTCCGGTCATTTGGACAGTGGAGATACTGAGTTCGGGAGATTGGTGACAGAGCAGGCAGTACCGGGTTTTATACCGGTTCATTCGATTGGGTTTATTTCGGTCAAATACTTTTATTGTTACACTCGTGCCTGGGGGCCGAGTGCAGACTGGTAGTTGAGTTTAGATCAGTGCTAGTATTATTGAGAGCCGTCTGGTTGACGGTGGTTCCGTGTCGTTGAGAGTACTTTGACCGCTGTGTGAGAGGTTGAGCATCATGATTCTATCCGTTCTGAGAGAGAGCGTGGATTTTGACCATAGCCTGCATGAGCCACTACTCGATAGCGAGTTAGACCGTTTGGACGCCCTACGTAATTCCTGCCCGTCAGCGGGAGGTGGTTGTAGGTGGGCGCAGGTTTGACTGGACCAGATGTGGCAGTCAGCTCGATTGGGTCGATTGTGCACTTCATGTGCTAGTGGTTGCATACCACTGTTTGGTTCTCCCCCTTTTGCCTTTAGATAGGGGCATGGTAGCTATTGAGAGTCTCCAGTTTACTCATTTCAGTCTTATGACTCGGGTTAGTTTTTGTCTCTTGAGGACTTGGTGGGCAGACCGTCGGGTCTGGCGGTGGTACCCACTGAGAACTCCCTTTTTGGTGTAGTTCTCACACCCATTGGGGGTTTCCCCCTTTTTCCTTCCTCTCCTTTGTTTTGCAGAGTCTTAGCGGGTGTTGCTGACTCTGCGGTTGTTGGTCGAGGCGAAGGAGTCGCGAGCTAGATCCCTACCCGTCGTTGGAGAGTAGCGGTACCCCTTCAGAGGAGATCATCAGTAGATTAGTTGTTTCTTTTTCCTCTTTTGAGAGACTGTTGTAGTGAGGATATTTTGTATTGAGAGACTGTACACTGTTGTATTTATTGGAGTTACCTCCCGTTTGAGTTCAGAGCTTGTATTTGAGGATATTGTTTTATTATTATTTTGGGAGGCGAACATTGTTGTATTATTTCCAGTTGTACAGTGATTGATTTTAGTTACAGCAGATTTTTATTTATAGCTCTGATATCTGTTTAGTTGTAGTACTTTTCTTGCAGGTAGGACGCTTCGCTTATGCAGGTTGGCATAGGTGGCGGATCTGTTTGGCGGGCCCGGGTCGCAGTTTTGACCCCGGGGCGTGACAAAAATTTTCCTCTTCTTCTTCCTTTCTCTCTTTCGCACTTGCTTTCTTTTCCTCCGTTTACAACTTCATTCCTCTGTTTTTTTTTTTGAAATGGGAGAAGATGGCGATGACGTGGCGGTTAATTAGCAGATGGCTAATTTAAGTGGGTGGCAGCTGTAGATAATTAAACCCCAAGCAAAGAAAAATATCTAACCCCCTTCAATGTCACTTCTTCCTCTACTTTTCTTCCTTTGCTTCAAAACAGACAAAATTCAATTTATTTAAATTAATTAATTAATCCAAATTAGGCCGACTCCAAGTCACTTTTTGCCTTCGGGGTCTCCGCGCCGGCCCAAAACCTCCCGAACTCCGCTGTAATCTGAAAATACACATGTGCACAGCTTTTTCTCCTCAAAAAGCTCAACCGTTGAGTCGGGGTGCTCAATCTAAAAACCGGCTCCAAAATTGCCAGTTCCGACTCACTTTTCGCTTTCGGATCCTCCGCATCAGTCCGGAACCTCCCGAACTTCGCTGTAAACATGAACTACACCTGTTCCAAGTGTTCCCAAAATTTCTGCACTCCACTGTGAAGTCGAGGCTTCCCCGAAACCGGTCCTCTAACGGCGGAGAAGCCCGGAAAACTCCGATTCAAGCTGGGGCTTCCGCGTTGATCCGAATCAACTCAAACTCATATGTAAATACATACGGAACACGCCCGAGGCAATCTCCTCCGCACCACACCATCTTGCGAGGTCGGTGCGTCATCCAAATCCCGGTATTCTATAGCCACGACCCGACGAACCAGAGAAGGCTGCCACCCCCGCTCCGCAAGGGGGCCCCAACCCAAGGAGCCGGGGAAACCAACGCCCAAAGAAAGCGCAGAAAGACGGGCAAGTGCGAACGGGAGGCCCGAAACCGCTACAGGAACCCTGCGTCATCTGCGGGAAGGCACACCTAGTGACGAGATGCCTTTGGTAGTACTCCCATTGCAATAAATGCGGCCAGCCGGACCATACCCGTGCCTCATGCCCTCAAGAACTAGCCACTACTACCGCAGCGTCGCAGCCGGAAGGACGAGAGGGTACTGCAGCCCCTGTTCCGCAGGAGGACCTACCCAGCGGCCAACACACGGCAGATTCTTACGACACCAAGTCCCTACCCCACCACGCCGTGCATCGCTGGCCTAAGGGTTGTGGACGGACTCCCCGAACTACCACGGTGGAAGACGCGATGTCTCAGAACAAGTGACAGCAGGTAACTTCTGTTTCCCCTCTGTTTAGGAGCACCGATTACACCTAAGCTTACTACCCTCGTCCGACTCTCTCTCTCACTCTCTCCCTCTCTCTCTCTCGTCTTTTCCCTCCCCTACTCCCTGACGTGCCTAGTACGGGTTGGGGGAGAAATCCTTAGGTACTAGTCGAACCCTCCCCGGCCTATGTGCGCGGGCAGGTTTCGGGGTATAGGAGACCCTATCGTTCTTAGTGAGATCTGTAAGGATTAAATGGGTCCCACCCCTTACCTTGCAATTAAGGACCCAGGAGACCGACAGGTCGCGTTGTGCCGCAGTCCAAGTTAGATCCGCCGTCTTAGTCGTAAGGGATTTTCCGGATGTATTTCCGGCGGAACTCCCTGGGATGCCACCTGGACGAGAGGTCGAATTCCCTATTGAACTGCTCCCAGGCACTAAACCCATCACCAAAGCACCATACAGGACGGCCTTCGCCGAGTTGAAGGAACTCAAGGCACAGCTGGAAGACCTTTTGGATAAAGGCTTCATCAGACCGAGCGTGTCGCCATAGGGCGCGCCCGTTCTGTTCGTAAGAAAGAAGGACGGAAGCCTTCGTTTGTGCATAGACTACCGGGAAATAAACAAGGTCACCATCAAGAACAAATACCCCCCTGCCAAGGATCGACGATCTATTCGATCAGTTACAAGGAGCAACGGTGTTCTCAAAGGTCGATCTGCAGTCCGGCTACCATCAGCTCAGAGTTAAGGGTAAGGACATCCCCAAAACGGCCGCCCGGACTCGCTACGGCCACTACGAATTCACGGTAATGCCGTTCGGGCTCACCAATGCCCCAGCGGTATTTATGGTCATGATGAATAGGGTGTTCAAGCCCTTCTTAGATTTGTTCGTAGTAGTCTTCATTGATGACATCCTCATCTACTCCCATACGGATGAGGAACATGAGGAACACATACGTATAGTCCTTCAGACACTCCGGGATCAAAAACTCTACGCCAAACTCAAAACGTGTGAGTTTTGGCTCCGCGAGGTGGACTTCTTGGGGCACATCGTTTCGGCATCTGGGATTACAGTGGACCCGAGGAAGATATACTCGGTGACGGACTGGCCCCGACCGACAACGGTAACAGAGGTACGAAGCTTCCTGGGGCTGGCAGGGTATTACCGGCGCTTCGTGGAAGGCTTCTCCAAAATAGCTACCCCCTTGAATCACCAGACCGGGAAGGGGGAGAAGTTTATCTGGACGGATCAATGCTAGAGGAGTTTTGAGGAACTCAAGGACAGATTGACGTGGGCCCCGGTTCTCACTTTACCGGAACCTGGGGAGGACTATGAGGTTTATTGTGATGCGTCGCGAAATGGTCTCGGAGGTGTGCTTATGCAACGGGGTAAGGTCATAGCCTATGCGTCAAGGCAACTTAAGGAGTATGAGAGGAATTATCCCGTGCACGACTTGGAGCTTGCAGCAGTCGTGTTTGTCCTCAAACTGTGGAGACACTATTTGTACGGGACACACTACAATGTGTATTCCGATTATCAGAGCCTCAAGTACCTTTTCACGCAGAAGGAGCTAAACTTGCGGCAAAGGCGGTGGCTCGAGCTACTGAAAGACTATGACTTAACGATTCACTACCACCCCGGGAAGGCAAATGTGGTGGCCGATGCCCTGAGCCGCAAGGGACAGACGGTGGAATCTATGACAAACGCCCTTACCCAGCAGGACTGTTTGATTGCAGAGTTTTCGCAATTGAGACTGGAGGTAGTGCCAGCGGGTACGGTCGCACAACTAATGACCCTGGTGGTCAGACCCACCCTGCTGGACAAGATTTTGGAAGGACAATCGACAGATACCCAGTTACAGCTTGTGCGAGGCAGAGTACCCTCAGACCAAGGGGGCGATTTTTCGCAATAGGCCCTGATGGCACAATACGATTCAGAGGACGAATTTGCATGCCGGACCTACTGGAACTCAAAGAGGAAATCCTGAGGGAGGCGCATACTGCTCCCTACGCAGTGCACCCTGGGGGAAAAAAAATGTACAAAGATATAAAGAAAACCTTCTGGTGGCCTAAGTTGAAGGAAGACGTAACCCGATTCGTGGCACATTGCCTGGTGTGCCAACAAGTAAAGGCCGAACATCAACGCCCAGCAGGGAAGTTACAACCGCTGCCAGTGCCGGAATGGAAGTGGGAAATGATTACGATGGATTTTGTGACCGGCTTCCCGAGGTCGCCACAAGGACATGATGCGATATGGGTCGTAGTGGATCGTCTGACGAAATCGGCCCACTTCCTGCCCATACATACGACGTGGACTCGGGAACGACAGGCGCAAACATACATTAACGAGATAGTGAGGTTGCATGGAATACCGGCGTCCATTACGTCGGACAGAGGCACGCGATTTGTGTCAAACTTTTGGCAAAGCCTGCAACGAGCAATGGGAACCAAACTGCATTTCAGCACGGCTTTTCACCCGCAAACTGACGGACAATCGGAGTGGGTGATCCAGATCCTCGAAGACGTGCTCCGGGCATGCGTACTTGATTTGGGCGAAGGGTGGTCTCGATACCTACCCCTTGTGGAATTCGCCTACAACAACAGTTATCAAGCCAGCATTCAAATGGCGCCATAAGAGGCTCTGTATGGGCGCTGCTGTCGGTCTCTAATATGCTGGGATGAGTTGGGAGAGCGCAAGTTCTTGGGCCCAGATTTAGTGGAGTAGACCGAGGCAAAGGTGCGCCTGATCAGGCAACGGCTGCTAACCGCCCAGAGCAGACAGAAAAGTTACGCGGACCATAGACGACGGGATTTGGAATTCATGGTGGGCGAGCACATGTTGCTTCGAGTTTCGCCTTCAAAGGGGACCCGACGTTTCGGCCTGAGGGGGAAGTTAAGTCCAGGTACATGGGACCGTTCGAGATCCTAGAACGCGTGGGCCCGGTGGCGTATCGGTTGGCCTTGCAGCCGAACATCGATCGAGTCCACAAAGTATTTCATGTTTCAATGCTCCGGAAGTACCTCCCCGACCCCTCTCACACCCTGGATGTGTCCACTATCGAGTTACAAGAGGACTTAAGCGTCGAGGAGACGCCGGTGCAGATTTTGGCATGAGAGGATAAGAAATTGCGCAATCGGACCATCCCCTATGTAAAGGTCCAGTGGAGCAACCACGAAGAATGCGAAGCAACGTGGGAACTGGAATCGAAAATGAAGGAATGTTCTCCCGAATTGTTTAGCGAGGGCTGTAATTAAGTTTCGAGGACGAAACTTCTTATAAAGTGTGAGTGGTGTAATGACACGACTTTTTGGTGATATTTTACCCTCCTTCTAATAAAGTACTCCTTTTAGTGGATCGAAATTATCGAGTTTTTGTAAGTCGGTCGGTGTGTTGCATGAGTATTTTTCTGTGAAAGAGCACGAAAAATGATGACCGACGGTGAGATCGGATCTGGAATCCGACGTAGGGATCTTCCGGAACAGGGTTTTTAGAGTTGCGGTGACTAGACATGCATCGGAATCCGTGTAAAATATCTTGCACGCTTTACGAGAAAATGTGGGCTTATCTCGTATAATTAATTAATTATTCGGTGACGGATTTTAAAAGGTGGGTTTATCCCGTGTGAATAATTAATTAAAGAATTAATTATTCGGTGACAGATATTAAAAGGTGGAATTTAGTTGTACGTACGAAAAGGAAAAATCCAACTTTTCGCAAAAAGAGAAACACTAGTCGGAGAGAACGAGGGAGAAAAGAGAAGAAAAAGGCGGAACCCTAACCGGAGGAGGGAAAACGAAAGAAAGAGGAAGAAGACGGAGGGATCCGATCACCCCGAACCACGTACCGGAATTAGGAGTGCGATCGGTCGACTTCCCCGTTGGAATTTTCGGTAAGTAGAGTTCGTTTCGTTGTATTATTGGGGCTTTCGTATCTTTTCGTTGTCGTCATCGCCGTCTTCATCTCCGTCGTCATCGCCGGGCCGCCGCCGTCGCGCGATCTAGGGCACGGCGCGTGCGGGCGGACGACGCGCGGGCGCCGTTAGGGCGCCGCGCGGGCGAGTGGACGCCGCGCGGGCGTCGCGCGGGCGCCGCCCGCGGGCGAGTGGACGCCGCGCGGGCGTCGCGCGGGCGCCGCCCGCGGGCACGCACCGCGCGGCCTTATGCCGCGCGGGGCGCCCGCGGGCGGGCGGGCGCCGCGCGGGCGCGCACCGCGCGGCCCCGTGCCGCGCAGGGTGCCGGCGGGCGGGCGGGCGCCACCCGCGGGCGCGCACCGTGCGGCCTCATGCCGTGCGGGGCGCCCGCGGGCGGGCGAGCGCCGCGCGGGCGCCGCCCGCAGGCACACACCGCGCGGCCATGCGCTGCGCGGGGCGCCCGCGGGCGGGCGGGCGCCGCCCGCGGGCACTCATCGCGCGGCCATGCGCCGCGCTGGGCACCCGCGGGCCAGCGGACGCCGCGCGGGCACCGCCCGCGCACGCACGCCGCGCGGTTCGGTGCTGCGCGGGGCATCCGCGATCGGCGACATCCGCGCGGGCAAACCCCGCGGGCAACGACTTCCGCGTGGGAGGGCGCGGGGAGCCGTCAAGTGTTGTAAGAGCGCCGTTTTTTGGGTTTCATCGCGGGGTTAGTTTTGGATTTCCTTTTTCGCGATGTTGGTGTGTTTTATTAATTATCGTTTTTGGGGACTTCTTTAGGTCCAAGTGCGCAGCGGGAGTGTGTTAAAGGTCCAGGTGCTCTGATCTTCCCGCAACCAGGTGGGTACCATTTGCAATAAGTGCAATATGTCATCGTAAAAAGTATAATAACCTGTCTAATAAAGTAGATGAGATGTTTCAATTGTTTTAACCTTTCGCATGAACATGTTCCGATTCTTTTGTTATTAATTGTGGCGACCAAGTGTCGCGATGATTGTTACACGCCGGTTTCGGCTACCATGTTTTTAGATGCTGCACGTACACAGGCGGATTGGCCTCCGCATGGGTGTACTTTTTCGGAGAAGTGGTTTGAATGACCCGTGTACCCCACGAAAGTGTAGGTGTCGAGTGGGGACCTCTTCACACCTGCTAAAAGTGCCACACTAGCACCATGAAGGGGTTAAAAGCATCACGTAAGTAAAGTGATTGTTCACGAGGGGAGATCGTCGACTCCCCAACAGGTACCATGTAATTAAATCAAGTGAGGTGGATTCATGATGAGGAAAAGCGAAAGGTTCTGGTGCAGTTCGTTTGTTTTAAAGTTATTATTATTAATTGTTTGAAACATCTACTTTATTTGTCACCGACTTTCCCATACTGTGACAGGTCCGACCAGGTGTAATAACCGGGACGGTGGTGAGGCAGCGTCTAGAGGACCCTAGCCGCATGAGACTTTGCTACGTTGATCTTAATTTGGTTCATCTCATTTCTCTTTCTAGTTTAACTGTTAGTTTAATTTGCTTGATTGTGGATCATTTGGATGTTGGATAGTTAATCAGCTGACACTGTGGATTTTGACATACTATTATGAATTCTCACGGCCGTTTTACATTAAACAAAGGTTTCGAAAACGCTTTCTAAAAACCAAGTGTCGTGTGGGCACTGCTTGCAAACCTCTGGATTTATCGTTTCAAAAGATGTAGCCGCTTTATCGTGAATGTGTAGACGTTTTGGAAAAACTGGGTGTCGGGTGGACACCGTTTGCAAACCCGTAGCTTATCTCTTGTTGTGATTAAATGGAATTACTCTTCCTTGCTTTGTTCACTGTGATTGTGCGGTTAAAGAATGTTGTTGTAAATGTGACACCGTGCATATACAAAGGAGACTCTGTCCGTTTGAAGAGTGAATTTGTATATGTGGCGGTCTGACACGCACCGGTAGGCGAGGTCGTTATTTATAAGAAAAAAAAATATGTACGCTTTTCCGCTTATCCTTAGACCTCCGAGGTGTGACAACATGGAGGAAAGAGCTACCACCTCGGTCGTCCGAGTACTGTGTGCAGCTACCATATATTTACGAAGCATGGTGTTAAGGTTTATTTGATAAAATGTGTTTTGGAATACTTGACTCTCTCAAATTCCAAGGTTGGTATAAGGTGGGATTTCAAATTGAAAGATGCTCAAAGAACCACTCCCTAACACATATTGACTAGATAACATTATCTAATTTTTTAGGGATTTCAAACATCTATCGATCTTGGTGCTTCATTTTCTTTGCTCAATTGATGATTTGAAAAATTCATTACTCATAAGATTGTGTTTGATATTTTTGAACTTGCTCAACTTTAGAGGATATAAATTTTATAAATTTTCATTTCAAAATTTGGAATATTTTGATAGATTTCTCATAATCTATTTCTTTTTATGTGAAACGATACTTTTTGCTTGAAGTTGATATGCAAGAATGCTTACATACTTTTTCTGGATTTTCTGGAATTTTTCAAAAATTTTCTGAAGAAAAAGTTGCGGGCAGTCCTGACTGGATTGACTCAGTTTGGATCCCGAACCATGGGATTTTCAGCGCCAAGTCGATCCGGACTGAACTCATGTTCCGATCCGGACCGCGGCTAGGTTTTAAAACAAAACGAAGGGTTTTCGATTTCTCATTCATTATAAGTTTTTGTTTTTGCTTCTCTGAGTTTCTCTCTCTAGAACCAAGAGCTTTTGGATCTTTCTCAACTGGATTTCTCTCGATCCAAGTAAGTTTCTTTGGTCAAAACGCATTTCTTTCATTGGTTTTGCTTGTGTTCTTCAAAACGTGAGGAATTTCTTGCTATAATTTCATTTTTGCATGATTTTTGATCAAATTTCTTTTGAAATCTGAACTCTGGATGCCTAAGAAACCTTTCTATGAGTGATTGTCAAGTTCTAAACAGATTTTTAGGCTTCGATTTCTGAAATTTCGGTTTTAGGACAAATTTTTAGAATTTTTGAAAATCATTAGATTGATCTATTTTTAAAATTTTTTTTGCAAATCCTTCTTGATTCCTAGCTTCTACATGTGATAAGGATTGTTTGGGTAAAAGTTTTTAAATTTTTGAAATTAAACAATTTTTTTCATGTTTTTGAGTTCTTGCTCACAGGACCTTTTTTTTTTTTTAAACTCAGTCAACAATGGTGTTTGGTTGGATAATCATCTTTGTCATAGCATTGGTGAGCACACGGATTACAAACAAAATGAAGCAAGATCAAGAGGAACCTCAGCTCATCCTCTCAGATAATTCTAAGACTGAAACAGAAGATTGGGAGACGATAGTAAAGGAAGCAAAACAGGTTGCCGCAGCTAACGATAGGTCTGCACGGAAGAACAAAGAACCTATGAAATCTTGCTTGACGATAAGAAAATATGCGAGAAGGAAACAAACAAGGGGTAATGGAATTCATATTAATGAGTCACTTGCAGGAATACAATCTCCAACTAGAGAAAACATCATTCAGATGGAGTCTGAATGGATCGAAGGTAAACATGCCTCATCAATTCCAGTACCATCTGCAACCTCGCTACCTGCTTCAACTCCAATGAGAGACACGTCAAAGGATGATGTGTTTGTGTCCTTCATATTCCACGAGCAGCAGCGACTTTCTTTAGAACAAGAAAGAATGTCACTTGATTTACAGCAGATCACTACAGATCAACATAGGATTCCAAAGAAATGTTCAAAAGTCTCAAAGCTGCTCAAAGCGATATTTGCGAAGTTTGGTTGCAGCAGCTCTGAAGACTCAGATTCTGGATAAAATTTTTTTCTAACAGTGGTTTTTTTTGCAGTTTTTTGTTTCTTTACCTTAAGTTTCTTTAACTTTTGAACCTTTTTCTCCTAATTTTTGATTTGGCGTTTTTGACAAAAAGGGGGAGAAGATATAAGAACTTTGGAAAAGAAGGTAAGGCAAGTAGAAGGTAAGTAGTAATGAAATGCATGCCTAACTGACTTGCTGACTAACTATTTGTGTATGTAATATTCTAACAAATGACTTGGTGATCTCTAACTGCTACTACTTTTGAACTTGTTAATGGTTGAAATTTGAACTATGACATTTTGAACTTGTTAATGGTTTTGAAATTTGAACTATGACATTTTGAACGTTATGGTGATATGATGATATGTGAATCTTTGATTGTCTATTTTCATACATATCTGATAATTAATGTCATAAGTTACATAAGTATAAACTCTATCTCTCTGATTGTTGATTGAATTTTTAAATCCTTGAGGTATCTATGATTTCTTTTGTCAAGAATTATTTCTTTTGTAGAGAGTACAAGCGTCTAAGTCTAGAGTTTGTAATAGGAGTTTATCTTTTGTATTTACACTTTATTTGGACCGTTAATGTAAATTTTTGTTATATGGTGATGGCAACAAAAATATCTTTTTTTCTATTTTTGTGGATTACATGTTTTGTCACGAAACCGCCAAAGGAGGAGATTGTTAAGGATCTTTGTATTGGCGTATTTCGTGAAGTGTTTTGAGTCTTGAAGATTAAAGTTGAAGAATTGTTGATCACATACATCAATCTCAAGAAATTTTGATTCAAAAGGATTAGGCATGTTTAACTAAATATTTTTGGTGATCCGAATACATTCTTGTAGTTTAGAAACACTTGGATGAATTTTCATTGCATAAAAATCAAGAACTGGACATTTTACATGTTCTGGATCCGTACCAGCCACATCCAGTTCGGACCCCGAACAAGGTTAAGTTCATGCGGAATTACAGTCCGGATCATCCCCACTTCAGTCCGGACCCCGAACTCTGCTTTTTGTTCAATCGCATGAACAGTCCGGATCAAGCCAAATCCAGTCCGGACCCCGAACTATTTTTTCAGGAAATTCTCTGAAAAAAGACGACAATCCGGATAAGCCAAAATCCAGTCCGGACCGCCGTGCGGGAAAAATTCTGTTAAATCAGTTTTTGATTCTTATCTCTTTCCAAAAGGTTTGTAACCTATAAATAGACCCTAATATCATCTTTTAGGGCATTCCTGAGGATTCCTAATTATTCCTAATAATTCCTATTTTTCGAAAGAGGAATCAAAGGTAATCCACGTATAGAGAAGAAAAAGTAAACACCGATTTATTTCTAGGTTTTCTTTCTCTATATTTATTGATTTGATTCGAGGTTTTTCAATCATTTCTTTTGAAGAATCAAATTGACGAATACTTAGAAGGTGTTTTCCTTATCTATCTATATGATCTAAGTATTCGATTATCACCACCAATAAACAAAACAACGATTTTCGAGAGGGTAATCAGCGCGTGGATTCGCGTGGCCTTGTGGATTCAAGGTGCTACCGCTTTCGTGGATTCGAAGCAAGGTACATTCGTGACAAGTTACGACGGGAACGACCATACACCGAAATATAATAAAGTACCCACCTCGAAATGTGTTGACCGGAACACCTGGGACTGAAACACGCCCACAATCGGCACCCGAACCTAAGAAAGTCCCCAAAAGAACAACGGTCAGACTGAATTGCATCCAGTAAAGAAACGGAGTCCAAAAACCCAAGAGTACGACTAAAACCCGGCAACGGCGGTGGTAACGACGCGCGACGGACGACGGAATCGCGGTCCCTTCCCCCGCTGCGCCAAATGCCGTGCGGCCGAGCGGGCACCGGCCCCGCGCGGCACCGCATGCGGCTCGGCCGCGCGGACGGACTCCGCGTGCGCCGCTCGCGGGCAGCGCCCCGCGCGGCACCTGCCCGCGCGGGTGCTGCCGCCTGCGGGTGGCGCCCCGCGCGGTACTAGGCCGTGCGGCGCACGCCACCTGCGGGTGTCGCCCCGCGCGGCACTTGCCCGCGCGGCTGTTGCCGCCTGCGGGCGGCGCCCCGTGCAGCACTAGACCGCGCGGCGCACGCCGACTACTCCTGCCCGCGCGGGTGTTACCGCCTGCGGGCGGCGCCCCGCGCGTCACCTGCCCGCGCGGGTGCTGCCGTCTGCGTGCGGTGCGGCGGCGGTGGCAAAGCGGAAACAACGAAGAAAAACCCCAACGAAATACCGAAAAGGAACTTCGCTTACCGCGATCTCGGCGGAGAAGATGATCCGTCCACACTTCCGGCTCCGGCACGTTGATCGGAGGCGATCAGGCTCCTCCGCTTTCTTCTTCTCTCACTTTTTTCTCCGGTTAGGGTTTTCTTTTCTTTTTTTTTTTCTCTTTTCACTCTTTTCTCTCCGGCTAGGGTTTTCCCTTTTCTTTCAGGAAAACAGATTTCTCCCTTGGTACATACGATAAAACCCACATCCGGGTATTTATTATTTAAAAATAATTAACTATTCCCACGAGATAATTCCACAACTCTTCGAAAAGCGTGCCAGATCTTTAGCACGGATTCCGATGCACACTACGATTACCGCGACTTTCAAAATCCCATTCCTGGGGATCCATAAGTCAGATTTTAGATCCGATTGCATCGCCGTTCATCGTTTATCGAGCTCTATCACAGAAAAATACCAGCACCGCATGATAGTCAACTTAAGAAAACTCGATAATTCGATTTTTTCTAACATGTAATTTATTAGCAAGAGGGTAAAACGATACACGAAAAGTCATGATATTACACTAGATTGATATAATGATTCAACCTTCCAGCATTTCTTTTTTATTAGGTTTCCCGCTGGAACTTTTATTTTTATGGAACCCGAGTTGTTTTCTCTTTTTCTGCACTTGTATGGAAATTTTATGTTGTGGAGCACTCAGGTTATTTTTGAATGATTGGGCACGAAATTTGTGGCTCGGCGGTACGACCGGAGTGAAAATCCAAGTCATGGACCTCCCGGAATAGGGTTTTAGGCTCTGGGTGACTTCAGGGTGCTCCGAAAGTCGTGCATCAGGATTTGCACGACTTTCGAGGGCGGGTAGTTCCGACTCCCCTTAGGGTTTTCTTTAGGGTTCCTAGCCGCCTCCCCATTTTCCTTCTCATACGGTAACGCTTTTGGGGGGGGGGGGGAAGGAGTTTTAGGGTTTCAAAAAGTTTTGAAAAGAAAATGGGGACGCGAGGAGAAAGGGAGGAGCCTCGGTCGAACAGAACACCGGATCGGAGAGGGAAGGGAAGATCCGCCGTCCTCCTCCTCCTCGCAATCTTGGTGAGCATCACTTTCTCTTTTCTTTTTTCCTTCTTTGTGTTGGGTAGTCCGGACGCCGCCGCCGCTAGCGTCGCTGCCGCCAACGCTGCGAGCGTTGCCGCCGCGCGGGGACCCCACCGCACGGAGCGACACACCACGCCGCTGCAGCCGCCGGCGCGCAGCCACACGTGGCCTTCGGCCGCGTGGGGCAGAGCGCTGCGCGGCCGTCGCCGCGCGGACGCGCTGCCGCGCGGACGCGCTGCCACGCGGAGCGACGCGCCGCACCGCTGCAGCACGCTGCGGGGCTGCCGCCGCGCGAGGCCCCCGCCCGCGCGGAGCAGCGGGTCGCGCCGCTGCTGCCGCACGGGGCCATTTTGCCCGCGCGGAGCGGCGCGCTGCGCGGGGCACCCGCCGGCGCGGAGCAGCGCGCCGCATCGCTGCTGCCGCGCGGGGCCTTTTGCCTGCGCGGAGCGGCGCGTTGCGCGAGTCCCGCCGCGCAGCTATGCTGCCGCGCGGGGCCTTTTGCCCGCGCGGAGCGGAGCGCCGCGCCGCTGCCGCCGCGCCTCTGCCGCCGCGCTGCTGCCACCGCGCCGCTGCCGCCGTGCTGCTGCCGCCGCGAGGGGCTCGGAACCTCGCGGAGGGCCGCGCCGTTGCCGCGGCCCCGTCACTCCGTATGCTCGGGTGGTCCGGCCCCGAGCGAGTAGTCCAGTCCTATGCTATTTTCCTTACTTGTGTTATCCTAATGGTTAGCCTCCTCTTTCTCGCAATCTAGGTACGGGCGCCGTTCGGGACTAAAAAAAGTAGCCGTTGGACAGATCGGTCGGCACGATAGGTGAGTATTCCTTCCTCTTTCCTGGAGCACGGTAATGAGGTTATGTCGCATATGGAAAAAGCAACACCCCTATTTTTATGTTTTGTCTAACCCCCATCTATGCAAGCATGTTTACTACTAATCTTTCAAATAACTGTGGACTTCTTCGGTTTTGATGATCACTCACACTATGTTATGAGCCCAAGGTTTGCTTGCACGCACACCAGCGGTCTGGCCACCGCAATGGTGTTTTTTTCCGGAAAGATGGCATGTCGGCCCGTGTGCCCCACGACTAGTGGTGATGGGGACCCCTCACGGCTGCTCAAGTACTGCACGAGCGTTGGGGAGGGGTATAGGCAAATCACGAGAGGCAAGGTCACCATTTGAAACTTTTACGGAGGACCGCGTAACTTTGAGAGGAACAGGGAAGGGGGAAAAAGCTTGGAATCCCCGAGTATTTTCGGTTTGCATAAAGTTTTATTTATTTCCTAGCATCGCATCTTGATATATCATCCTCAATAATAGTAGTGTTGCTGATTTTCCACTGTTGTGACAGGTCAAGGGAAGGGTACGGGGCGGGAGTGAGGCCGTACGCGAGGACTCCGCTTTTGTTGCGAATAAAACCGGACGCGTTTTCTTTCTGCTCTTTTTCTTTCCCGTTAATAACCCGCTGTGGGTGAGTTGGCATGTAATTATATGTGGGATACCTCTGTGTGGACTGTAGTGATTATTTGCTTGAACCTCTGTGTGCTAGTTGTTATCCGCCCATTTTTTTTAAAATGATAACCAAATTATTGCGAAAATGTTTTCAACCTAGAATAGGTGTCGGGTTGACACCGACTTACAAAACCTTGGATTTATCCTTTCAAAATATCGGGACTATTTTGCGTAACCTCACTACCTCCTTAGTCGTGCCTGACAATTTCTGTGGTTACCGTGTGTAATTGATTGGTTTCGCCGTGCACATGCAAACGGGACCCGTCGTTGCGAGGGGACGCGTTTGCATGTGTGGCAAGTCCGTCATGTACCGGGTAATGCGGCGCCTACAAAAAAAAAAAAAAAAATCTTGGACCCCGGGGCGTGACAGATTATATGGTATCAGAGAATAGACACCTGAACCACGGTAGTTGGGGGTCAGACACCCACACAGAATTACTGCCGCTAACGGTCGAGCAATGAGTTAGCCGGAGAGTAGACACTAAGGGCGTGAGAGTTCGAGAGAAAGGGGGGGGTAGAGTTCGGTTTAACCTTAGGCACTAGGTGTTGTAAGTCTAGGGTCTAACTTGGGTCTTTGTATGTAGAGATGGTGTAGTGGCCCTGGTTCCCATGCAACCTTTTTTCGGTGAATCCACTGTTAGAACACCTAGTGTTGGTGTATCTGGCCCATGGTGCATCAAAGGGATGCCACAGATGGACCCTGTGATGTATCTTTAGCTGTGTTGGCCTTCGGCTAGGTTTGCCAAAATTTTGAAGAGGATTTAGGCCAAACAGAGATTGGAAACAGATTCAACACGGAAAAACGCTTGAAAACGGCTATTTACTTGCCTTTTTCTGAGTCCGGATGCCCAAAAAAGACTCCCAGAAGTTTTTATTGGCTTTTGGTGCATGGGAGGGGCCATAGACCGCCGGCATGCCACGTGGCGGTGTGACGCCCCACTTCCCAGGGGGTCACCCATCCTAGAACTACTCTAGCTCTAGCACGCTTAACTCTTATGTTCCTCTTGGATCTTGCTACCATCCAAAATACTATAGCCGGGTTAGAGATTTAGTCCTATTATATCATTTATATATAGGACTAATCCAAATTCCGGGGGTGTCACATTCTTCCCCCCTTTAAGCCCTGACGTCCACGTCAGGCTCAAGCACACTCACAAGCACCAGGCGATGTGAGACTCATCTCGCCAGCCTTAGCCGACCTTGTAGGGAGCTGCACTCCACATACAACGGTCATTAGCCGGGGAGCCACACTCTACCCGCTATATAACCCTGGCTCAGCCGAGACTCATCTCACATTTCTGACTGGTGAATGTCTCTGATACCAACTGTGATGCCCCACTTCCCAGGGGGTCACCCATCCTAGAACTACTCTAGCTCTAGCACGCTTAACTCTCATGTTCCTCTTGGATCTTGCTACCATCCAAAATGCTATTGCCGGGTTAGAGATTTAGTCATATTATATCATTTATATATAGGACTAATCCAAATTCCGGGGGTGTCACAGGCGGCCTGTCATTGGCCGATTTTTAGCGCGCGGTCCACAGAGTAGCGCAGCTGGGTGCACAGACCCGGCGCAGGGACACGCGGCACCGTCTGATTGGCGGGCTCAAGGCGCGCGGTCTATCGGGTGAGCGCGGCGGTGCATGGACCAAGGCGGGGGACACGTGGCAGCCTCCGGTTGATCGGTGCAAGCGGCGCGGTCCACGGAATTCCAAAGCGGGATGCGTGGACCGGGTGTAGGGGACACGTGTCACCCTCTGATTTGCGGGCGCACCGGGCACGGTGCACGGGGGCCTTGGCTGGTGCCTCGGGGCGCGTGCGCACTAGGGGGTCACGCCGCGCGACCGGCGCGGGTGCCGACCGGTCGGCGGGTCAACCGGACTGGACACGTGGCGCCCGCTCATTGGCGGGCACCAACCGCCTTTCTTTGCGGGGGGAGGCCACGTGGCAGCCTGTGAGTGGCCCGCACAGCTGTTTGTTGTTCGGCGGGCCACGTGGCATCACCGGGTGATTTCGGGCGTGAATAGTGTTGGGTCGGGCCCAACACTGTAGCAGCCCGAATGTTCCGGGCGCCCGAAAGTTGGGCCCAAAAGCCCAATGAGAGGATTTTTGGCTTTTTCCCGGGTTGAGGCCTATAAATAGGCCATTGGCAATTTGTTTTTGGGCTTTTCCCGAGCTTTTCAGCCTAAGTGACCTTCATCAAAGTTCTTCCTCATCTTCTTGTGCATCTTTTGGTGGAAGCTCAGAATTTTTGGAGGCCGCGACGATGACGATTTCGGCATCATAGCGCAGAGCGACGATTTACTGTTGGAGGCCCATTTTCGTCGCACTTCAGTCTGGGAGGTCTACAGAGCTACCCCAACAATATTTTTGGACAATTTCTATGGCGACGGTTTCACCAGAGGTATATCTACAATTTTCGTGTTATCCACTTTTTCCAGATTTGAGCTTTTATTGGGGTTTTGGGTACATTTTTAACCCCCTTTGCGGCTGGTGGACTTTTGGACAGCACCTTCTTGTCAGATTTTTATCTCCGCATCCGGACATCGTAATTCGACGATTAAGGACTCTATCGACATCTACTCTTCGCGAGGATCGCCGACATATTTTTATTGGAATTTTTGAATTTTGTTTTACAGGTGAAAATTTCGCATTAAGAGGACTGTTCCCAGCAGAATTGTAAAACTTGGATTTTATGGAATTAAGTGTAACTTTGGATTGTATTTTTGTACCCGGGAAGTGTTGATCACTGTTCCTGTACTGTTGGATTGTTGGGTGAGTGGAGATCTCTGTTTTTGGGTATTCTCAACCGTACGACTCCGGACAGTTAGCACCTTCAGGTGGGTGGCTTTGCTTTCAGGATCTATGGACTGCACATTAATTCTATATGTGTAGGAACAAGCATGATAGGAATAGTGTGGTGTTAGCATGCTAGTCTGTGATAGTTGTTATTCCTATTAATTCTGATGATCTTGTGATGCTTTATTTCCTACAACTTGTTAAATTATTGATATATTGGAACTTGACCTAGCACCCCCGCCATTTGCAGCATGTTCAACCAAACTGTAGAAAACTTCAACTTGGGCTATGTTTCTTTTATTGCTCTAGACATTCCCACATCACGATTATATACTTGTCATTATGGACTTAGCTTTTCTCGCCCGGGTTGTGGGCTGGGAGGTCGGGTGGTTTTGGGATGCATTTACACTCATGTCTGGGGACCGAGTGGAGTTGATAGCAGTCTGTAGATCAGGTTTCTTTGGGAGAGTGACAGTGGTTGTAGATCAGGGTTCTTTGGGAGCCGTCAGTGTGACAGTGAGTCTCGGCTGTGTGGTTTTCCAGCCTGTGAGTGAGAAAGTGTTTTGTTGGTTTTAGCTGATCTTGTTGATCGAGGATTTGAATCATAGTCTGCATGAGCCACATTTGAGCTCGACAAAGATGCGCGGATACTTTACTCGGTGGGGTCGCGCCCCTCGAGTGCCACTCCGGAGTTGGGCCTGATACTTCTATCGCGACTTGTCGACGCATTTGTCCCTCTGGCTGAGCCAGTTTTGGCAGTCACAGACACCGTCCCTCTGGCTGAGCCAGTTTTGGCAGTCATGGACGCCCTACGTAAGTCCGGTCCTCCGGGATATAACGGCAGTAGGTAGGCGTAGGTTTGACTAGACCCGATGTGGCAGTCAGTTTAGATTGGGTGATCTGAGTTGAGGGTTAGTTGTGGCATCATGTTCTTCCTGTTCCACTCTTTGAGCATCTAGATAGAGGCATAGTAGCTGTAGACTTTACTTTTCCAGTTTTTCCTTACAGCACTACATATGTTACTTTATGCCTCTAGTAGACTTAGTGGGCAGACCGTCGGACTTGTTGGCGGCACCCACTGAGAACTACTGTGGGAAGTAATTCTCACACCCGTCGTGGTGTCTTTTCCCCAGGGACTTCTGCTCCGGTTCCTGCTGCTCCAGTTGCTGATCCTGCTCCTTCAGACCGAGGTAAGGGAGTCGCGAGATAGATCCCTTCCTGTCATCCTCTGAGAGAGAGTAGATGTACCCCTTACCACTTTTTGAGAGCTTTATGTTGAGTGACTCTTGTAATGAGGTATCGAGTTGTACCTTTCTTTTACTGCAGCAGAGAGAGACTTTTGTATTTGGTGAGGTTGGTTTGTATATTATGGAGCTGTAGTTGTATTTTTATATCTTTTATTTCAGCTTTTACATTTTCAGCTCTAATATCTGTTAGTGTAGATGATTCTTTTGCAGGTTAGTCGCTACGTCTATACGGGGCTTCCCGTATGGGCGGCGGATCTGTTGACGAGCCCGGGTCGCAGTTTCGACCCCGGGGCGTGACAGATGGCCCGGACACGGTCTTCGACGGATGACGCCGGGACAGAGGGGACAACGTCCAGGGCTGCGGAAATCCAGTTGCTGAGGCAGCAATTGCGCGACTTGACGCAGCAGTTGGCGACCCTCTCGGAGCACGTACAGGACCTGAGACAGCGACCGGTTACGCCAGTGGTGATCGCCCAAGCCCCTACTCTTGGACCGACCGCACCTACGACGGAACCAGCAGCAGAGGAAGGAAGGGCGACGGCCGCCCCTCCTCCGACCTCGACGACCGAAATCCCGGTGGCTCCGACGACAGCACCCTCGGTGGGACCGACGCCAGCAAATGTTCAGCCCACGGCCGGAGGACTCCCGGGGGGATCATCGACGACCCCCACCCTCGTAATGCCCGCAGCTGCGACAGGGGAGGCCGCGCTTCCACAGACTGAAAGAGACCAGAAACGAACCAACTTAGCAGACTTTTTAAAGTTTAACCCGCCAATTTTCGAGGGGGATACCACCGACTCGTGGGACGTAGAAAGATGGGTGGACACCATGGAAAAATTGTTCGAGGACTTAATGATGGAGGATCATGAGCGGGTCCCCCTGGCCGTCCACTTCTTGGAGGGGAACGCGCGCATGTGGTGGAAGACGGTGCGCCCGGACCCTTCGAAGAGCGCCACCCTCCCCTCATGGACTTCCTTCAGGGAGAAACTCTTCGAGGCTTTCTTCTCTCGTAGTGTGAAGCAACAGATGGAGGACGACCTGAAACACATTAAACAACGGGATCGGACCGTGATGGAATATCAACGAGAGTTCGTAAAGCTGGTTAACTGCGTCCCCTTCGTCGTCAGAGATGAATCCCACAAGGCCCGACTTTTCGTGGACGGGTTACGGAGCGGGATTTATCAAGTGGTGCAAGCGGCAGACCTGCACACTTTCCAACTGGTAGTCGACCGGGCCACCCTCGTAGAGCCGGGTTTTGCAGTTACCCGCGCTCGACGGGGGGGTTACGAGCGTGATCGAGATCAGAAGCGGCCCTACCCCTTTCCTGGAGGGGGCTCCTCCGGCGGGAACCGGCCTCCCAAACACCCGAGACCTCAACCGGGAGCCCGGAACTTCCCGACGTGGGGGCAAAGGAAGGAAGGCTGGACTTGCGTCATCTGTAGAAGAAACCACCGTGTGACGGAGTGCTCCCAAAGAAAGGATCACTGCTTCCGATGTGGCAAACCGGGACGTCTCCGTTTCACCTGCCCCTTGAACAACAACTCCGCCGTTCCAGCCGTCTCCACACCAACGCCAACCCAGCAAGGGCGAGGAAGGACTCCCCCTGGAGCGACACCTCATCCTTCAACATCCAGACGAGAGGGAGAGACTCGTCCACAAGCAGGGGGAAGAATCTATTCTCTGAGCCAGCAAGGAGCAGGGTTATCCGAGGATGTCGTGGCAGGTTACACTCTTGTCTCTGACTATCAGGCTAGAACTCTTTTCGATACTGGTGCATCCCACTCTTTCCTGTCTCAAGATTTTGCTTGTACCCATAGTCTAGGAGAGGTCTCCCTTGGTTATTTAGTGTCCGTCGTGAATACGCATGTCTGATGAAATGGTTGTTGTTACCTGCTTCAATAACGAATCATTGGTTTAACTGAATAACTAAAGAAAATAGATAGAATAAGTAAAGAAAATAGATAGACCCTTATATTTCTTTTCGATACTGGTGCATCCCACTCTTTCCTGTCTCGAGATTTTGCTTGTACCCATAGTCTAGGAGAGGTCTCCCTTGGTTATTTAGTGTCCGTCGTGACCCCCGGGGGACCCCTTGAGGCGACTCACTTTGCACCCACCTGCCCCATCCGGTTAGGAAGGCTGTCTTGTCCCTGGGACTTAGTCATAATCCCGCTTAAGGATTACGACGTGGTCCTCGGGATGGATTGGCTCACCAGGTATCAAGCAGTGATCGACTGTGAGAAGCGCCAGGTGTGCCTACTCGAACCCGGTTTCCCGAAGAATGTGTACCTAGCTTGTAAGACTACCACTTTTCCCCGGGTCATCTCGGCATCACGGGCAAGACGACTAGTAGAGGGCGGGTGTGTGGCCTACATGGTGTCACGCCCCAGAGGTTCTAGAAGAGCAGAAAACGTATCCATTTTTTTTTTCTTCTTAAATGAACCTCGCCTCCGGTGCGCACCAGACCCGCCACATATACAAATTCACTCCCCAAACGGGCGGAGCCTCCTTTGTATATGCACGGCGTTCCAAACACGACAAACACTTTAACCATGCAAACAATGAATGACAATAAGTGGAGGCTATACTTAACCATACAGTCGCATTTATCATATTGAAACTACACCATAAACCCATAGGTTTGAAAGTCGGTGTCCCCTCGACACCCAGTTTTACAAAACATTTTCGCAAACTCTTTTAAGCAGCCACCTTACTTGAAAGGATAAATCCACGGGTTTTGAAATCAGTGCCTACACGACACTTTGTTTGAAAACGCTTTTGAAACCATATTTGTACTTTAAAACGAGCCGCAATTACACATCTTACATTCACAGATAAGAGAAGATAATTCTACATGGAATCCTCATTCCAACATCCAGAAGATACCATGCACAAGTAATCATAGCTAGACTAACCAAACTAAATAAAAGATAACCATAGCTGTAAAGTTTAATAGCCTCAAGGGCTAGGGTCCTCTAACCATTGCCTCACCGTCGTCTCGGTTCCCACCCCTGCTCGGACCTGTCACAGTGTGGGTGGTCAGTGACTGATAAAGTAGATATAAACAGTAAATGCAATAACTGAAAAGACAAACCGATACACCGGAGCATTTACTTCCCCCTCATGTACCGCTAAATCCCTATCACAAAACAAGCTGGGCACCAACCCCAGAATACCGTAACGAGCTGGGCCCCAACCCCAGAATACCGTAACAAGCTGGGCTCCAACCCCAGAATACCGTAACAAGCTGGGCTCCAACCCCAGAATACCGTGCTCACTTTCTTGGTGCCTCCAACCCCTCCACTGCCCAAGTAGCAGTCGCCTTTCCTTGAGGGGTCCCCACTAACCTTTCCTTGTGGGGTACACGGGTAGAACAACTTACCATCTTTCCGAAAAAATACACCCTGTGCGGTGGCCAAACCGCCGGTGTGCGTGTAAGCAATATGAGCGTAAAATAATGTTGCGACCTCAACCGCTTTAGTCAGACTAGTACAACAATCATGCGACCGCGGCGGCTTTTGTCAGATTAGTAAAACAATCATGCGACCGCAGCAGCTTTAGTCAGATTAGTAAAATAATCATGCGACCGCAGCCGCTTCAATGAGAAAAGAATATGGGATTTACATGCAAAGGGGTTAGTCACTTTTACCAAAACTATCTACTTTATCAAACGAAATACTCGGGAACGACCCTGCACCGAAATTAATCAAAAGTACTCACCACGATTATGCGAAATCTGCACTCTGGAGACCGTACCTTGCTCTCTTGCTCTCCCGGACCTAGAAGTAGTCCTCAATAGGGCCGCGGTCAGATCAGAAATATAACAGTAGATACACCGAGCCCAAAAACTCAAAAACACTAATGACAACTTGACCCGGCGGTGGCGCCCGCGCGCGACGAGCGACGCGGCCGCCCCCGCGGCGTTGCGGGCCATACGGCCGTGCGGCCACCCGCCCCGCGCGGCACTAGCCGTGACCGCGCGGGCCGTAGCCCTGCGTGGTGCAAGCCACGACCGCGTGGGCACCAGCCCCGCGCGGCACCCAACGCAATCGTGCGGGCCTTAGCCCCGCACGGCGCGAGCCGCAGCCGCGCGGGCACCGGCCCCGCGCAGCACTTACCGCGGCCGCGCGGGCACCGATCCCGCACGACGCACGCTGCAACCGCGCGGCCGCCCGCCCGTGCGGCATTAGCCGCGGCCGCGCGGGCATGGGCCCCGCGCGGCACGCGCCGCCGCCGCGCGGACGGGCGCCCGCGCGGCACAAACCGCAGCCGCGCGGGCATGGCCCCGCGAGGCATGCGCCTGCAGCCGCGCGGGCGCCCGCCCGCGTGGCACCATCCGCGGCCGCGCAGGCATGGCCCCGCGCGGCGCGTGCCCTAGCCGCACGGGCGCCCGCCGGCGCGGCACCGGCCGCGACTGCGCGGGCTTGGGCCCCCCGCGGCGCGCGCCACAGCCGCGTGGGCGCCCGCCCGTGCGGCACCGGCTGTGGCCACGCGGGCATGGGCCCAGCGCGGCGTGCGCCACGGTCGCGCGGGGCGCCTGCCCGCGCGGCACCGGCTGCGGCCGCGCGGGCATGGGCCCCGCGCGGCGCGCACCTCGGCCTCGCGGGCGCCCGCCCGCGCGACACCGGCTGCGGCCGCGTGGGCGCCCGCCCGTGCGGCGCTTGCCGAGGTCGCGCGGGCACCGGCCCCACGCGGCGCTTGCCGCGGCCGCGCGGGCACCGGCCCCGCGTGGCGCGTACCACGGTCCCGGCGGCAATGCCCTAGGGCCGTGCGGCAGTGCCCTAAGGCTCCGCGGCGGCGCCGCATAGGGTGGCAAACGGCTACTCCTAAGACTCCATAAAAGATCGAAACCAAAAACTGAGCGAAACTACACGAAAATAAATCTCGCTTACCGCTAATCGTCGGTGACGGTGATCCGTTCGCGCTCCCGGCTTCGGCACGTTCGTCGGGATGGTTTGGTCCTTCCGCCTTCTCCTTCTTTCCTACCGTTTCCTTCCGATTAGGGTTTCGCCTTTTCCTTTTCTTTCGCTCGTTCCTTCCTCTTGTTTCCTTCCAGTTATTGTTTTGCCTTTTTTTCCTTTTCTTTTGGGAGAAGTCACAATTTAATCTTCAATGTACGATAAAATCCACATCGGGTATTTTTAAATCCCAATTAATTAATTCCTTAATTAATTAATTCCTCAGAGATAATCCTTCGGGATAATTCTTTAAAGATAATTCTTTAAAGATAATTCTTTAAAGATAATTCTCTCTTTTCCTCGGAAAGCGTGCAAAATCACTTACACGGATTTCGATGCACCCCCTGGCTATTGCGATCCTTTTCACCCCTTTCTCGGGGTTCCGTAAGTCAGAATCCGGATCCGATCGCACCGCCGTTCTCCGTTTTCCGAGCTCTATCGCAGAAAAATACCCGCACCTCAAAATTATCCACTTAAGTAAACCCGTTTCATCAATTACTTCAAACAAAACCTTTATTAGCAGGAGGGTAAGACGTTACAAAAATCTGTGGTATTACACATGGTTTCAGTTGACCTAGCGTCGCGACCCGTACCCTCGCTTACGGACCTTCCCGTAGTAAGGGAGTTCGCAGACGTTTTCCCGGCTGAACTGGTTGGGATGCCCCCCGAACGAGAAACCGAGTTTCCCATCGAACTGGTACCGGGCACGCAACCCATCACCAAGGCACCGTACAGAATGGCATATGCCGAACTGAGGGAGGTCAAGGCACAACTGGAAGACCTACTGGACAAAGGTTTCATAAGGCCGAGCGTGTCGCCTTGGGGGGCACCGGTACTCTTCGTGCGGAAGAAGGACGGGGGCCTACGACTATGTATTGATTACCGGGAAATCAACAAGGTTACGGTGAAAAATAAGTACCCCTTACCCCGCATTGACGATTTGTTTGACCAACTTCAGGGAGCGACGGTGTTCTCAAAAATCGACCTACAATCTGGCTACCACCAGCTACGGGTACGAAAGGAGGATATACCCAAAACAGCCTTCCGGACCCGCTACGGCCATTACGAATTTACGGTTATGCCTTTCGGGCTCACCAACGCTCCGACCGTATTCATGGATATGATGAACAGGATCTTCAGACCCTTCTTGGACCGGTTCGCAGTGGTCTTCATCGACGACATTCTGATCTACTCACGTACGGACGAGGAGCATGAGGAACACCTACGGACCATTTTACAAATGCTTAGGGATCAAAAGTTATTTGCTAAACTCAAGAAGTGTGATTTTTGGCTGCACGAAGTGGACTTCTTGGGACATGTAGTATCGGCAGCGGGAATCGCGGTGGACCCCAAGAAAGTGGAGTCGGTGACGCACTGGCCCCGGCCAACTACGGTGACGGAGGTTAGAAGTTTCTTAGGGTTGGCCGGATATTACCGACGTTTTGTTGAGGGATTCTCAAAAATTGCCATGCCTCTGAACCGACTAACTAGAAAGGGGGAGAAATTTATATGGACGGTACAATGCCAAGAAAGTTTTGAGCAACTTAAGGATAGACTAACCCGGGCACCCGTACACACACAACCGACGCTGGGTGAAGAATTCGAAGTTTACTGCGACGCATCAAGGAATGGCCTAGGATGTGTACTGATGCAGCAGGGGAAGGTCGTCGCGTACGCATCCAGGCAACTCAAGGATTACGAGCAAAACTACCCCACTCACGATCTGGAGCTCGCGACCGTCGTCTTCGCACTGAAACTCTGGTGGCACTATTTATACGGAACTCATTGTAACGTATTTTCGGATCACCAGAGCCTCAAGTACATTTTTACTCGGAAAGAACTGAATTTGTGCCAAAGACGCTGGCTTGAATTGCTAAAGGATTATGACATATCCTTGCAATATCACCCCGGAAAAGCAAATGTGGTGTCAGACGCCCTAAGCAGGAGGGGCCAGACGGAGGAGCTACCCGCGAATTCCATCACGAAGGAAGACCGCTTAGCCACAGAACTCTCGCGTTTAAAATTGGAGGTAGTACCGGTCGTTACGGTATCGCGACTCCCTACACTGGTAATTAGGCCCACCCTATTGGAGAGAATTCGGGAAGGCCAAGGGATTGACCCTCTACTACAACGCAAGCGAAGTGAGCTTCTCATAAGTGAAGAAAGTGACTTCTCGATCGGCACGGATGACACAATTCGATATCGGGGCCGAATCTGCGTGCCGGACACATCGGACCTGAAGAACGAGATCCTAACGGAGGCACACAGCACCCCCTACACGGCACACCCGGGCGGCACGAAGATGTACCAGGACCTCAAGCAAACCTTCTGGTGGCCCGAACTAAAATCTGACGTGACGCAGCACGTGGCTCACTGCCTGGTTTGCCAACAAATGAAGGCTGAGCACCAGCGTCCGGTGGGAAAACTACAACCCCTACCAGTACCCGAGTGGAAATGGGAACATATCACCATGGACTTCGTCACTGGGTTTCCGAGGTCCCAGCAAGGCCATAATGCAATCTGGGTAATAGTCGATCGACTGACAAAAACAGCTCACTTCCTACCCATCCACACGACATGGACTCAAGACCGGTTAGCGCAGGTCTACATGAGCGAAATTGTCAGGTTACATGGGACACCGGCCACCATAACTTTAGATAGAGATACCCGTTTCGTATCGAAATTTTGGCGAAGCCTGCAATGGGCTCTGGGAACCATGCTACACTTCAACACCGCCTTCCACCCCCAGAGCGACGGACAATCGGAGAGGGTGATTCAAGTATTGGAGGACATGCTTCGAGCATGCGTGCTCGACCTAGGGGAGGGATGGTCCCGTTACCTACCCCTGGTGGAGTTTGCTTATAATAATAGCCACCAGGCTAGTATTAAGATGGCACCTTATGAAGCACTCTATGGACGTCGTTGCAGATCCCCTATCTGCTGGGACGACATGGGGGAACGGAAACTCCTAGGTCCTGACATCATAGAGGAAATTGAGGTGAAGGTACGACTTATCCGACAACGACTAGTAACCGCGCAAAGCCGGCAAAAGAGTTACGCGGACGAGAGACGCCGCGACTTGGAATTCCAGGTCGGTGAACATGTCCTACTCCGAGTCTCGCCAACCAAAGGAATCAAACGGTTCGGACTACGGGGCAAGTTGAGTCCGCGCTTCGTGGGACCTTTCAAAATCCTGGAGCGGGTAGGCCCGGTGGCCTACCGCGTGGCCCTACCACCGAACCTCGACCGCATGCACAATGTCTTCCACGTATCGATGCTCCGAAAATACCTGCAAGATCCGTCGCACGTCCTGGACACGTCCACCATCGACCTTCGAGAAGATTTAAGCTATGAAGAGACGCCCATACGAATCCTAGCACGAGAAATTAAGAAGCTACGCAACCGGGACATCCCATACGTAAAAGTGCTATGGAGTAATCACGAAGAACGCGAGGCAACGTGGGAGGGGGAAGCGAAAATGAGGGAGTGCTTTCCGAAAATGTTCGACATAGAAGAAGTTTAAGTTTCGGGGACGAAACTTTCTTTAAGGAGTATATGGTGTAATGATTCAACCTTCCAGCATTTCCTTTTTATTAGGTTTCCCGCTGGAACTTTTATTTTTATGGAACCCAGGTTGTTTTCTCCTTTTCTGCACTTGTATGAAAATTTTATGTTGTGGAGCACTTAGGTTATTTTTGAGTGATTGGGCACAAAATTTGTGGCTCGGCGGTACAACCAGAGCGAAAATCCGAGTCACGGACCTCTCGGAATAGGGTTTTAGGCTCTAGGTGACTTCAGGGTGCTCCGAAAGTCGTGCATCGGGATTTGCACGACTTTCGAGGGCGGGCAGTTTCGACTCCCCTTAGGGTTTTCTTTAGGGTTCCTAGCCGCCTCCCCCTTTTCTTTCTCATACGGTGACACTTTTGGGGGGGGGGGGGGAGTTTTAGGGTTTCAAAAAGTTTTGAAAAGAAAAAGGGGACGCGAGGAGAAAGGGAGGAGCCTCGGTCGCGCAGAACACCGGATCGGAGAGGGATGGGAAGATCCGCCGTCCTCCTCCTCCTCGCAATCTTGGTGAGCATCGCTTTCTCTTTTCTTTTTTCCTTCTTTCAGTTGGGTAGTCCGGATGCCGCCGCCGCTAGCGTCGCTGCCGCTGCTGCCGCGGCAGCGGACGCGCCGCCGCGCGGGCCCCCGCCGCACGGAGCGACGCACCGCGCCGCAGCAGCCGCGGGCGCGCTGCTGCACGTGGCCTTCAGCCGCGTGGGGAAGCGCGCTACGCGGCCTCCACCGCGCGGACGCGCTACCACGTGGGGCCACCGCCGCGCGGAGCGACGCGCCGCACCGCTGCAGCGCGCTGCGGGGCAGCCGCCGTGCGGACGCGCTGCTGCGCGAGGCCCCCGCCCGCGCGGAGCAGCGCGCCGCGCCGCTGCTGCCGCGCGGGCCTTTTTGCCCGCGCGGAGCGGCGCGCTGCGCGGCTGCCGCCGCGCGGACGCGCTGCCGCGCGGGGCCCCCGCCCGCGCGGAGCAGCGCGCCGCCCCGCTGCTGCCGCGTGCGGCCTTTTGCCCGCGCGGAGCAGAGCGCCACACCGGTACTGCCGCACGGGACCTTTTGCCCGTGCAGAGCGGCGCGCTGCACGAGTGCCGCCGCGCGGCTATGCTGCCGCGCGGCTGCCGCCGCGCGGACGCACTGCTGCCGCGCGGACGCACTGTCGTGCGGGGCCTTTTGCCCGCGCCGTGCTGCTGCCGCCGCGCCGCTGCCGCCCCGCTGCTGCCACCGCGCCGCTGCCGCAGCGAGCGGCTCGGAACCGCGCGGAGGGCCGCGCCGTTGCCTCGTCCCCGTCACTCCGTACGCTCGGGTGTTCCGGCCCCGAGCGAGTAGTCCAGTTGTATGCTATTTTCCTTGTGTTATCCTAATGGTTAGCCTCCTATTTCTCGCAATCTCGGTACGGGCGCCGTTCGGGACTAAAAAAAGTAGCCGTTGGACAGATCGGTCGGCACGATAGGTGGGTATTCCTTCCTTTTTCCTAGAGCACGGTAACGAGGTTATGTCATATATGGAAAAAGCAACACCCCTATTTTTATGTTTTGCCTAACCCCTATCTACGCAAGCATGTTTACTACTAATCTTTCAAATAACTGTGGACTTCTTCGGTTTTGATGATCACTCACACTATGTTATGAGCCCAAGGTTTGCTTGCATGCACACCAGCGGTCTGGCCACCGCAATGGTGTATTTTTCCGGAAAGATGGCATGTCGGCCCGTGTGCCCCATGACTAGTGGTGATGGGGACCCCTCACCGCTGCTCAAGTACTGCACGATCGTCGGGGAGGGGTATTGGCAAATCATGAGAGGCAAGGGCACCATTTGAAACTTTTACAGAGGACCGTGTAACTTTGAGAGGAACAGGGAAGGGGCAAAAAGCTTGGAATCCCCGAGTACGTATTTTCGGTTTGCATAAAGTTTTATTTATTTCCTACCATCGCATCTTGATATATCATCCTCAATAATAGTAGTGTTGCTAATTTTCCACTATTGTGACAGGTCAAGGGAAGGGTACGGGGCGGGAGTGAGGCCGTACGTGAGGACTCCGCTTTTGTTGCGAATAAAATCGGACGCGTTTTCTTTCTGCTCTTTTTCTTTCCCGTTAATAACCCGCTGTGGGTGAGTTGGCATGTAATAATTATATGTGGGATACCTCTGTGTGGACTGTAGTGATTATTTGCTTGAGCCAATGTGTGCTAGTTGTTATCCGCCCATTTTTTTTAAAATGATAACCAAATTATTGCGAAAATGTTTTCAACCTAGAATAGTTGTCGGGTTGACACCGACTTACAAAACCTTGGATTTATCCTTTCAAAATATCGGGGCTATTTTGCGTAACCTCACTACCTCCTTAGTCGTGCCTGACAATTTTTGTGGTTACCATGTCTAATTGATTGGTTTCGCCGTGCACATGCAAACGGGACCCGTCGTTGCGAGGGGACGCGTTTGCATGTGTGGCAAGTCCGTCATGTACCGGGTAATGCTGCGCCTACAAAAAAAAAAAAAAAAAAAACCTGGACCTCGGGGCGTGACAATTGATCGTCTATCCTGTCTACGAGCTTAGCAGTGTTTTGGTTGTACCCCCTTTTATTCTCAGAAAGTTGTACTTTTATTCTGGGTCTGGCTTTAGCCAGCTGTTTGTATCTTTTTGGTGAGCTGGGAGAGACACTTGTACTTATTGAGAGTTGTATTTTACTTTTATTTTTCCAGATTCAGTCTGAGATGTATTAGTTTTTAGTTCAGCTCTGTTTTTATGCTCCTTTATTATATCTTCTATATCTGAGTAGGTTACCAGCGCTTCGTGTACACGGGAAATTTCGTGTAAACGGCGGATATGTGGGCGGGCCCGGATTCTGATTTACACCCGGGCCGTGTGTAATATCACGACTTTTCGTGTATCGTTTTACCCTCTTACTAATAAATTACATGTTAGAAAAAATTGAATTATCGAGTTTTCTTAAGTTGACAATCATGAGGTGCGGCCATTTTTCTGTGATAGAGCTCGAAAAACGATGAACGACGGTGTAATCGGATCCAAAATCCGACTTACGGATCCCCTGGAATGGGGTTTTGAAGGTCGCGGTAACCGTAGTGTGTATCGGAATCCGTGCTAAAGATCTAGCACGCTTTTCGAGGAGTTATGGAATTATCTCGTGGAAATAGTTATTTACTTTTAAATAATAAATACTCTGATGTGGGTTTTATCGCACGTACCAAGGAAGAAATCTATTTTCCCGAAAGAAAAGAGAAAACCCTAGCCGGGGAGAAAAGAGAGAAAAGAGAAAAAAAAAGAAAAAAAGAAAAAAAAAGAAAACCCTAATCGGAGGAAAAAGTGAGAGAAGAAGAAAGCGGAGGAGTCTGATCGCCTCCGATCAACGTGCCGGAGCCGGAAATGCGAACGGATCATCTTCTCCAACGAGATCGCGGTAAGCGAAGTTCCTTTTCGGTATTTCGTTGGGGTTTTTCTTCATTGTTTCCACTTTGCCGCCGCCGCCGCCGCGCCGCACGGCCGAGTGTCGTGCGGGGCGCCGCCCGCAGGCGGCAGCACCCGCGCGGCCTAGTGCCCGCCCCCCTCCCGCAGGCGGCGTGCGCCGCGCGGCCTAGTGCCGCGCGGGGAGCCGCCCACAGGCGACAGAACCCGCACGGGCAGGTGCCGCGCGGGGCACCACCCACAGGCGGCGTGCGCCGCAGGGCCTAGTGCCGCGCGGGGCGCCGCCCGCGCCGCCCGCAGGCGGCAGCACCCGCGCTGGCAGGTGCCGCGCGGGGCGACACCCGCAGGCGGCGTGCACCGTGCGGCCTAGTGCCGCGTGGGGCGCCGTAGCGAGCGGGGCATGGGGAGTCTGACCGTGCGGCCGAGCCGCATGGGGTGCCGCGCGGGGCCGGTGCTCGCGCGGCCACACGGCGTGCGGCGCAGCGGGAGAAGGGACCGTGGTTCCGTCGTCCATCGCGTGTCTTTACCGCCGCCGTTGCCGGGTTTTCGTCGTACTCTTGGATTTTTGGACTCCGTTTCTTTATAGAAAGCAATTCAATCTGACCGTTGTTCTTTTGGGGACTTTCTTAGGTTCGGGTGTCGATTGTGAGCGTGTTTCGGTCCCAGGTATTCCGATCAGCACATTTCGATGTGGGTACTTTATTATATTTCGGTGTATGGTCGTTCCTGTCGTAACTTGTGAAAATAAAGTAGATGTATATTTTGTGAATTGTCTAACCCCATTGCATGAGAATCCCGCTCTTTTAACTCTAACAGTGGCGACGAATGTCACAGTGCCTTATTACACCCCGGTTTCGGCATTTATGCTCATGATTGCTTACACGCACACCGACGGTCTGGCCACCGCACATGGTGTATTTTTTCGAAAAGATGGTACGTTGACCCGTGTACCCCACAAGGTGACGTAGTGGGGACCCCTCGCGGACTACTTAAGGTGCTGCACAAGTACCGTGGAGGGGTTGGTGGCATCAAAGTGCGAGCAAAGTGTACTTTCGCCGAGGGTCTTTAGACCTCCCGGCACATGTTTCGTTTTGATTAAACAGGGGATATGGTGATTCATGAGGGGGAAGTGGAATGCTCTGGTGTATCGGTTTGTTCATTACAGTTTTTATAGCATTTTACCTATTTTCATCTACTTTATTTGTCACTGACTCCCCACACTATGACAGGTCCGAACAGGGGTGGGAACCGGGACGATGGTGAGACTGCGTTTAGAGGACCTTAGCCGCTTGAGGCTGCCATATGCCTTAATTACTGTCGGTTATCTCTTTTACGTTTGGTTAGTAGGTTAGTGATTATTTGTTGGTGGAACATTTGTGGATGTTGGGTTGAGATCCTAACTTAGTGGTGACATATTTTATTGCATTTATCTTATACTTGTATGCGGCATGTTTTCAAATAACAAAAATGATTTCGAAAACGTTTTCAAACTACGTGTCGTGTGGGCACTGGTTTCCAAACCCGTGGATTTATCCTTTCAAGTTATGTTGCCCCCTAAAAGAGATTTGCGAAAACATGTCTAAAACCGAGTGTCGTGTGGACACTGCTTTCCAAACCTATGGATTTATCCTTTCTCTCTTGATTGTGGTTGTGATTAATCGTGATCTCTTCTTTTGGTATCATCGTGACTGTATGGTTAAAGTATGTGTCGTACTTGAAACGCCGTACATATACAAAGGAGACTCCGTCCGTTTGTGGAATGAATTTGTATATGTGGCGGGTCTGGCGCGCACCGGTGGCGAGGTTAATCTCAAAAAAAAATACACGTTCTTCTGCTCATTTAGCACCTCCGGGGCGTGACAGATTATATGGTATCAGAGAAAACGACTTTAACCACGGTGGTCGGTGACCAACATCCACAGAGTGCAATGCCACAAGCAACTGACCAGCGAGATAACCAAGGTATAGGTGCGTAGAGCGCGAGTGTGTGTGCTGGAAAAAGGGATGGAGTCCCGGAGTGTTCATAGGTCAAGGTGCTAGACCAATTAAACCTAGGGTTAACGCGGTTTCTTTGTGTACAGTGGAGAATGGCACGGACCAGATCGTCGACTGACGACGCCGGAGCAGACGGTGCGACCCCGGCAACCACGGAGGGTGAACTGCTCGGCCAACAGCTACGAGAGATGGCCGGGCAGTTATCAACCCTCACGGAACACGTACGTCAGTTGACGCAACAGCAGCCGACCGTGCCAGTAGAGGGCGCCCAGGTTCCGCCGCCCGGACCAACCGCACCTATAACGGGACCGTTGGGGACGGACGGCGAGACTGCGGCCGCCCCTCCCCAGATCGCGACTACCGGTGTATCGATGGACCAACCGACGACACCTTCAGTCACGCCAAGCCCAACAGCTTCGGGACCCGCCGCGGGGGAGGCTTCTACCCAGCGGATTGAACGCGATAGGGTGAGAGCGAACTTGGCAGAATTCAAGAAGCACGACCCACCTGTTTTCGAGTGAGAGACGACTGACCCTTGGGTTGTGGAGAAATGGGTAGACACCATGGAGAAACTTTGTGAAGATTTGATAATGGAGGATCACGAACGAGTCCCCTTGGCAGTTCACTGTCTCGAGGGAAACGCCCGTATATGGTGGAAAACGGTGCGCCTGGACCCCTTGAAGGGCAACGCCCTACCATCATGGTCTACGTTCAGAGAGAAGTTGTTCGGGGCATTCTTCTCCAATAGCGTCAAGCAGCAAATGGAGGACGACCTAAAGCACATCAAATAAGGGAACCGGTCCGTTATGGAGTACCAACGGGAATTTATGAGATTGGCCAATTGTGTCCCCTTTGTCATAAGAGACGAATCTCACAAAGCCCGCCTTTTTGTGGACGGATTGCGGAGCAATATCTTTGAAGTTGTGCAAGCAGCAGATCTTCACACCTTACAGAAGGTGGTGGACAGGGCCACCATTGTGGAGCCCGAATTTGCGGTTACGCGCGCCCGACGGGAGGACTCCGAGTACCACAAGGATAGAAAGCGACCCTAGTCCTTCTCTGGAGGGGGTTTTTCTAGTAGGAAACCGACCCCCTGAACATTCGAAGTCGCATTATGGGACTAAGAGCGCGCCAACAGGCAGTCAATGGCCACGGGACAGACCCTGTGTTATCTGCAGTGGACAACACCATGTTACCGAATGCGCCAAGAGGCACGATCACTGCTACCGTTGCATCAAACCAGGCCACCTCCGTTTCAACTGCCCCTCGAACGCGGGTACTGTTGGGTCGTATATAATACGGATCTAAATAGGGAAGAAACACCTAGAGGGGGTGAATAGGTGTAAACGTATAAACACTCAAAAATCGTTGCGATAAAAAACCCAATGCGGAAATGAAAATAACTCGCAAGATTTTTACGTGGAAAACTCCATCACCGGAGTAAAAAACCACGGGACCGATAACACGGCAGAAATCCACTAGAATTAAAACACGTACAAGGTGATTTACCGTACACACTTACGACTCAACCTTTTCCATACGCTCCTAGAGGATCTTCTCCGCTCGCTCCAGACGCTTCTCGAATCCACGATCTGCGCCCAACGCCGAATCCACGGCGTCCAACGTCGAATCCACGACGTCCGACCGAATCCACGGTCTTCACCCAATAGCACCCTTCGAATCCACGAACGTGCCTCGCTCCGAATCCACGAGAGCGAATGAACCTTGAATCCACAAGGACACGCGAATCCACGCGCCGATTTTGGGGTAATCGTTGTTTTTTGGGTGGTGATGATCCGCCGAATACTTAGATCAAAGATAGATCGGAAATACCATCTAAGTATTCATTAGTTTGATTCAACTCAAGATGTGAGTATGAAAACCTAGAATCAAACTAATCAATATAGATGAAGAAACATAGAGTATTCTCTAATGATTTCCTTTCTTCTCTATATGTGGATCTATAGCCGTATAAGATGATATATGAAAATGACGGCTATGTGGATTGACCCTAGAAAGAAAGACATAGGGTCTATTTATAGGTTAGAAACCCTAGGAAGGAGATAAGAATCAAAAACCTGCCATTTCTGGAATTTTACGGACGGCGATCCGGATCGTGATAACTGAGATCCGGATCGTCATAACGAAACAGCCAATTCCAGAAAAACGAAGGTTCGGGATCCGGATCATGTAACTACGATCCGGATCGTTCATACAGTTCACCAAACATCAACGTTCGGGATCCGGATTGCGAAGCAAGATCCGGATCGTTCAAGGTAGATGGTAAACTCAACGTTCGGGATCCGGATCAAGAGACTACGATCCGGATTGCGACGATGTATGAACGAACCACCTTCGGGATCCGGATCGAACAGCCTGATCCGGATCCTGAACATGTCCCAAGTCCAGTTTTTGATTATATGCAATGAAAGATTCTTCCAAGTGTTTCTACACTACAAGAAGTATTCGGATCACACAAATTCTTTAGTTAAACATACCTGATCCTTTTGAATTCTTCTTTCTTGAGATTGAGTTAAATGATTCAACTTTCTTCACCTTCAATCTTCAGGACTTGAAACTTTCACGAAACTACGCCAACTCAAATTCCGTAACAATCTCCCCCTTTGGCGGTTTCGTGACAAAACACAGATCCACTAAAGAAAATTCAAAAAGATATTTTTGTTGCTATCACCATACAACAAAAATTTACAATGGAGATCCAAAATACAATACATGAGTTAAACTCCTAAAACAGACTCTAGACTTAGACATCTGTACTCTCTGCAAAAAAAAAATCATTCTTGACAAAAGAAATCGTTAGATACCTCAAGAATTTTGTATTATTCAAAAACCACAAACAGAGATGAAGTTTAAACTCATTTATACTTACCATGACATTTATATTCAGATATGTAAACTGATCATAGTTAAAAAAACACCAACATATCTTCTTTGCACGTAAAAACCAAATGTCATGAACATGTTTGTGACAAACTAATATATATATAGATATGTAATTGATCAGAGTTAAGAACCAACATATCTTCTATGCAATCAAAAACCAAGTGTCACAAACTTGTTAGTGAACATCAACTTGTTAGTTATATTACATGCCCAAATAGTTAGCAAATAGTTAGTCGAGACATGCAACAAATCACAAGATAAAAACCAAAAGTTGAAGTTGAGATCATACTTACCTTGATGTATACAAAATCTTCATCATCAAGATTTTCACAATCATTGTTCATTGTTCAAATCATTGTCCTAAACTCTCTCATTGTTCTAAACTCTCTCCCCCTTTTTGTCACAAATAAAGCCAAAAATTACAGAAGTGGAGAGAATGGTTAACAGTTTAAGTTCGAGAACTAAAAACTCAAATTAAAACTTAAAAACCTGCACAACAGTAGGATTTAAACATGTGCATAATAAACAGAAATTAGAAGGATACGGATCATTCAGACTCGTCTGAACTGATACAGCCGAGGATTTGGAAAATCTTCTTTATTCGCTTGTTCATTGCTGATTGATTTTTATTTACTTTCTTTATTTCTTCCTTTACCTCAATCAGTTCATTTTGATATACGTTCTTGCTCGTTGGAGAGCCTTTGCTGTTCTTTATAGATTGAGGTAACAGAAGCATCATCATCAGAAGTTGATTGTGGTGCTTCTTGTGCCGGAGGTGCTGGTTGAGTTGGAGGAGCTGCTGCCGGTGCAGAGGTTGTTGCTTGTTGTCGTTGTTCTCGTTGCCGGTGAAGAGGTATGAAAGGTTCATCTGGCTTCGTCGAAAGAGACTTTACAATTGTCGTGTCATTGATCGTTCCTAGACTGTGCAGATAGGAACTCGCATTTGTGTCAGCTTTAAATTTGCGAAGAATGCGCATGATGATCATTGGAAAAGGTAGTCTCTCTGACGGATGAGCTTGCTCCACATATCGTGCCATCCTTGACCAGATGATGTAGGAATGTTTAAGTTAGCTCCCATTGCTGCTGCGGGGTTTCCAAGTAGATAAAGGAATATCATTCTTTCCCACCGAAGAACCTTTGTGTTCATGTTTGGAATAATATTGTAACAAACAATAAGATTTAAGATGCGGTACTCTGGTCGTAGTTCTTTCGAGAAAACGGAGTTTCCTGTCGACCGAGTATCTGGAACACAGATTCCATCAACTACCACTCTCCAGGAGAAGTGTTGAAGTTTTGATTCTTCAGGTAATGAGTGCCATCGGCTCGGGCGTCCATCCCTAGTACTTCACCAATTAGCTGAGGCGTTACTTTGATTCTGACATTCTTGACTAATGTTTGAAAATCCCGACGCCCGCTTTCCTGATCAACTAGATAGCAGGCATTCTGATAAACATCCTCACTGAGTGAAGACAATACCCAGTGGTCTCCGGGAAATCGCAAATGGGAGCAAGACCTCTCTGGTCAAACAAAGTCCCGAACGTCTGAGAACGTTGCGTTAAGGCTTTTACATCAACATGCCTTTCTCCAATGCATTCTCTGTTTTCAAAATCCTTTATTCTAGCCGAGCTGACAAAGTCTTGTGCAGGTGCTTGGTCAGCAGCTGGTTGCTCAATGGTGATTCCTCGAGCACTTCCTCTCTTGCGAGCAACACTTTTTCTTCTTGTCTTCCCAGAAGTTTCTTCCATTGGAGCTTTCCCTTTTTCAGCAGCAGTAGGCGGAGCCTTCGATGTTTCTGCAGGTGCTTTTCCCCTTGAAGCAGTCGGAACAGTCGTTGCTTCAACTTGCAGTTCATCCCAATCAATTGATTCCGTTTCAGATTCTGTATCGGAATCATCTTTAGCCTTCTTCGCTTTCTTAGCCTTCTTAGCCCTCTTGGGCTTGACGGTGTCTCTCGTATGAACCATAGCCGCAAGTAGAAAAAACAATCCAAGTGATACACCATTGCTAATGGTTTCTTGAGAAAAGGAATCCTGAGTAGACCAACTCAAGAACACAAAAATTCTTAGTTTTCAAAATTGGAAAAATTGTACCCAAACAATCATAATCATGTAGAGAGACTAAGAATCAAATTAGTTTTGCAAAAGGACTTTTAAAAATAGATCAATTGCATGAATTTCGAAAATCCTTATTATATGCCCTAAAACCGAAATTTTAGAAATCGAAGCCTAAAAATCCGTTAATCAGGAGAAACCTAGCATATAATCAAAACTAATCTACCCAGAGTTCTTATTTCAAAAGAAATTTGATCAAAAACCATCCACAAACAAAGTTGATCCAAGAATTTCGTACGTTTGAGGAGGAAAAAGAAAAAACGGTGAAAAACCGAGATTTTGATCAATAAAACTTACTTGGAGTTGAAGAACTTGAGTTTGAAAGCTTCAAGGAGGATGAAATCTAGAGAGAGAGCTCTGGAAACTTTGGAACAAAAGATTGGAGTAAAAGAAATCAAAACCCTTTTGTTCTTTATAAAACCTAGCCGCGATCCGGATCCTCCATGCTTGCGATCCGGATCGGCTACCCGCAGTGAGAAACTGCGTTCGGGATCCGGATCGGCAGGTCCAATCCGGATCGTCAGCCCGCAGAGAAAACCTGCGTTCGGGATCCGGATCACCTTGCCCGATCCGGATCGGCCCCAACTTTTTCTTTAGAAAAATTTCAGAGAAATTCAAGAAAAACCAGAAAAAGATTGTAAGCACAAAGGTGTATCAACTTTAAACAAAAATCATCGTTTCATACAACAAGAATTAGATTATGCCAAATCTATCAATAATATCCAAAAATGAAACGAAAATTTACAAGAATTAAATCCCTTAAAGTTGAACACCTTCAATTACATCTAACTTGATCTTATGAGTAATGCCTTTATCAAATCATCAATTCAGTAAAGAAAATGAAATACAAAGATCAATAGATGTTTGAAATCCCAAATATAGATAAATATTTCTAGACAATCTGTTGAAGAGAGTGGCTCTTTGAGCATCTTTCTTTAAAATCCCACCTTATACCAACCTTGAAATTTGACAGAGTCAAGTATTTCAACATGCATTTTACTTAATCAAAAATTTGAACAACCATGCTTGGTATACATGTGGTAGCTGCACACAATACTCGGACGACCGAGGTGGTAGCTCTTTCCTCCATGTGGTGGTAGTTTTCACACTCCTCATTGGGATGTAACTCTTTCCACATCTTTTGAGCATTTTACATTATCTTTGACTCCCCCTCAATTGGCTATCAATTATTTAAGATATAAAGTATTCAACCAAAAATTGATCTCGATTTCATACTCGACTAAACAGTCAAATAAGATAATGACTATACCAAGAGATCATTGAGAGAGAAATTGACTTTGATCACTTTAGAAGATGATTTAATTAACATAAATGATCATTGCAACAGTGAAATATTATGATGGCAAAAGCATAATAAATTTCTAAATGTGCGAACAGATGCAATTAAAGTCAATTATGATCTATGCTCAATTAATGTCCTATGTACAAACATAGATAATGAAAAAACAAAACAAATACAAAACCTATCCTAAGCAAGGTTTCAAAAAGAAGTTTATTTCAAGAAAGCATACCAATTGCTTTTCGCAAATGAATAAAACGTTTTTGATCCAAAGGTTTTGTTAAAAAGTCAGCTAATTGATCTTCAGTTGAAATATATGAAAGTTGAAGAGTATTTGATTCAACTAGCTCTCTAAGAAAATGATATCTAAGTTCAATATGTTTTGTTCTAGAGTGCAACACAGGGTTTTTAGAAATGTTAATTGCACTTGTGTTGTCACAAAGAATTGTTACCGAAGATGCTGAAATGCGGAAGTCACTCAATACGCTTTTCATCCAAATGAGTTGAGTTGAGCAACTTCCAGCTGAAATGTATTCCGCTTCGGCAGTCGAGAGTGCTATGCAATTCTGCTTTTTACTGTGCCATGCAACAAGGCAATGGCCAAGATAGAAGCATGCACCACTCGTGCTTTTCCGATCATCCACTGATCCTGCCCAATCGGCATCTGAGTATCCAACAATGTCCAGACTTGTTCCCATAGGATACCAAATTCCGAAATTAATTGATCCTTTGATGTACCGGATGATCCGTTTCACCGCTTTCAGGTGAACCTCCTTTGGTGCTGATTGATATCTCGCGCAAATCCCAACACTAAAGGATATATCCGGGCGACTAGCCGTGAGGTAAAGTAGACTTCCAATCATACTTCTATACAGTTTCTCGTCTACATTCTCACTATGTGATTCACTTCCAAGTCCCTTGTGGCTAGTTCCCATTGGAGTTGGAAAATCTTTACAATTTTCTAGATCAAACTTTTTGACCAACTCCAGTGCATACTTGGATTGACTCAAGTGAATACCTTCATCATTTTGTTTAATTTGCAATCCAAGAAAATAAGACAATTCGCCCATCATGGACATCTCAAATTCGCTTTCCATGGTCTCCGCGAATTTAGAAGCATCATTATCTTTGTTGCACCAAATACAATGTCATCGACATAGATTTGTGCTACAATGAAATTATTTTGATAATGCTTCACAAAGAGAGTCCTGTCAGCTCCCCCTCGAGTATAGCCCTCTCCAAAAGGTGCTTTGTTAACCTTTCGTACCATGCTCGCGGTGCTTGTTTCAGACCGTAAAGAGCCTTTTTCAAACGAAAAACATGGTTAGGTTGTTTATGATCTACAAACCTTTCGGTTGAGCTACATAAACTTCCTCATTTAAAAACCCATTTAGAAATGCGCTCTTGACGTCCATTTGAAATAATTTGATTTTAAAATGACAAGCAATAGCAAACATATACGAATGGACTCGAGTCTAGCTACAGGGGCGAAAGTTTCGTCAAAGTCTATACCTTCTACTTGAGAGTAGCCTTGAGCAACTAGTCGTGCCTTGTTCCTGATGATAGTACCATCTTCATCTTTCTTGTTCTTGAAGATCCATTTGGTACCTATCACATTATGTTGCTTTGGAGGCTTCGTTAATTCCCAGACTTTGTTTCGCTCAAATTGATGGAGCTCTTCCTGCATTGCTTTAATCCAGTAGTCATCCTGAAGAGCTTCATCTATTGTCTTTGGTTCGATTAAAGATACGTAGCAAGCAATCCGCAAACCAACTGCCTTCGAGTTCTAACTCCTTCTTGTGGATCTCCAATGATGTTCGATTCCGGATGATCCTTGGAGATTCGTAGCGTTTGTTGAAACGGAGTACTCGGAGGTACACGAGATGATTCCTGCACATCAGATAAACTAGAAGAACCATTAGATGCATCATTAATATTGGAAGTTATTATTAGAAGATGCACTAGCAGGAGAATCATCATCTAGAGAGATATCGAGGGTAGATTTTTCAGATTCAAAATGAGAAGCTTCATCTACTTTAACATTTATAGATTCTACGATCGTCTTAGATTCAATGTTAAATACTCGATATGCTCTGCTATTCGTAGAATAACCCAAAAAGATCCCTTCATCACTTCGAGAGTCGAACTTTCCAAGATTTTCACGGTCACGTAAGATGTAACATCGACTCCGAAGATACGAAAGTACTTGATATCCGGTTTTCTACTAAACCACAGCTCATATGGTGTATTCAAGGTTCCTGGGCGCAAATACACTCTGGTAATGACATAGACAGCGGTGTTCACAGCTTCAGCCCAAAA
>CM055070.1:9006124-9068833 GCA_029204045.2 Tillandsia leiboldiana | reverse complement strand
ATCCAAGTGATCACCATTGCTAATGGTAATTCTTGAGGAAAGGAATCCTGGTAGACCAACTCAAGAACACAAAATTCTTAGTTTTTTCAAAAATTGGGAAAATTATGTACCAACAACAATCATAATCATGTAGAGAGCTAAGAATCAATTAGTTTTTGCAAAAGGACTTTTAAAAATAGCGTCAATTGCATGAATTGGAAAAATCAAATCCTTAGTGTATATGCCCTTAAAAACGAAATTTTAGATGAATAAAACGAAAAAAATCGCTAAGCAAATCCGTTAATCAGGAGAAACCTAGCATATAATCAAAACTAAACTACCCAAGTTTCTTATTTCAAAAGAAATTGATCAAAACCATCCACAAACAAAGTCGATCCAAGAATTCGTACGTTTGAGGAGGAAAAGAGAAAAACGGTGAAAAACGAGATTTTGATCAATAAAACTTACTTGGAATTGAAGAACTTGAGTTTGAAAGCTTCCAAGAAGGATGAAATCTAGAGAGAAGGCTCTGGAAACTTTTGAACAAAAGATTGGAGTAAAGAAATCAAAACCCTTTTGTTCTTATAAAAACCTAGCCGCGATCCGGATCAGTCGAACTTGCGATCCGGATCGGCTACCCGCAGTGAAAAACTGCGTTCGGATCCGGATCGGCAGGTCCAATCCGGATCGTCAGCCCGCAGGAGAAACCTGCGTTCGGGATCCGGATCACCTTGCCCGATCCGGATCGGCCCCAACTTTTTCTTTAGAAAAATTTCAGAGAAATTCAAGAAAACCAGAAAAAGATTGTACACAAATGTGTATCAACTTTAAACAAAAATCATCGTTTCACACAACAAGAATTAGATTATGCCAAATCTATCAATAATATCCAAAATGAAACGAAAATTACAAAAATTAAATCCCTTAAAGTTGAACACCTTCAATTACATCTAACTTGATCTTATGAGTAATGCCTTTATCAAATCATCAATTCAGTAAAGAAAATGAAATACAAAGATCAATAGATGTTTGAAATCCCAATATAGTAGATATATTTCTAGACAATCTGTTGAAGAGAGTGGCTCTTTGAGCATCTTTCTTTAAATCCCACCTTATACCAACCTTGAAATTTGACAGAGTCAAGTATTTCAACATGCATTTTACTTAATCAAAATTTGAACAACCATGCTTGGTATACATGTGGTAGCTGCACACAATACTCGGACGACCGAGGTGGTAGCTCTTTCCTCCATGTGGTGGTAGTTTTCACACTCCTCATTGGGATGTAACTCTTTCCACATCTTTTGAGCATTTTACATTATCTTTGACTCCCCCTCAATTGGCTATCAATTATTTAAGATATAAAGTATTCAACCAAAAATTGATCTCGATTTCATACTCGACTAAACAGTCAAATAAGATAATGACTATACCAAGAGATCATGAGAGAGAAATTGACTTTGATCACTTTAGAAGATGATAATTAAATTAAATAAACGATCATTGCAACAGTGAAATATTATGATGGCAAAAGCATAATAAATTTCTAAATGTGTGAAAGATGCAATTAAAGTCAATTATGATCTATGCTCAATTAATGTCCTATGTACAAACATAGATAATGAACAAAACAAAACAAATACAAAACCTATCCTAAGCAAAGGTTTCAAAAAGAAGTTTATTTCAAGGAAAGCATACCAATTGCTTTTCGCAAATGAATAAAACGTTTTTGATCCAAGGTTTTGTTAAAATGTCAGCTAATTGATCTTCAGTTGAAATATATGAAAGTTGAAGAGTATTTGATTCAACTAGCTCTCTAAGAAAATGATATCTAAGTTCAATATGTTTTGTTCTAGAGTGCAACACAGGGTTTTTAGAAATGTTAATTGCACTTGTGTTGTCACAAAGAATTGTTACCGAAGATGCTGAAATGCGGAAGTCACTCAATACGCTTTTCATCCAAATGAGTTGAGTTGAGCAACTTCCAGCTGAAATGTATTCCGCTTCGGCAGTCGAGAGTGCTATGCAATTCTGCTTTTTACTGTGCCATGCAACAAGGCAATGGCCAAGATAGAAGCATGCACCACTCGTGCTTTTCCGATCATCCACTGATCCTGCCCAATCGGCATCTGAGTATCCAACAATGTCCAGACTTGTTCCCATAGGATACCAAATTCCGAAATTAATTGATCCTTTGATGTACCGGATGATCCGTTTCACCGCTTTCAGGGTGAACCTCCTTTGGTTGCTGATTGATATCTCGCGCAAATCCCCAACACTAAAGGATATATCCGCGGCGACTAGCCGTGAGGTAAAGTAGACTTCCAATCATACTTCTATACAGTTTCGTCTCTACATTCTCACTATGTGATTCACTTCCAAGTCCTTGTGGCTATTTCCCATTGGAGTTGGAAAATCTTTACAATTTTCTAGATCAAACTTTTTGACCAACTCCAGTGCATACTTGGATTGACTCAAGTGAATACCTTCATCATTTTGTTAATTTGCAATCCAGAAAATAAGCCAGTTCGCCCATCATGGACATCTCAAATTCGCTTTCCATGGTCTCCGCGAAATTTAGAAGCATCATTATCTTTTGTTGCACCAAATACAATGTCATCGACATAGATTTGTGCTACAATGAAATATGTTGATAAGCTTCACAAAGAAGTCCTGTCCCCCCCATTCTGTCAGCTCCCCCTCGAGTATAGCCCTTCTCCAAAAGGTGCTTTGGTTAACCTTCGTACCATGCTCGCGGTGCTTGTTTCAGACCGTAAAGAGCCTTTTTTCAACGAAAACACATGGTTAGGTTGTTTATGATCTACAAAACCTTTCGGTTGAGCTACATAAACTTCCTCATTTAAAAACCCATTTAGAAATGCGCTCTTGACGTCCATTTGAAATAATTTGATTTTAAATGACAAGCAATACAAAACAATATACGAATGGACTCGAGTCTAGCTACAGGGGCGGAAAGTTTCGTCAAAGTCTATACCTTCTACTTGAGAGTAGCCTTGAGCAACTAGTCGTGCCTTGTTCCTGATGATAGTACCATCTTCATCTTTCTTGTTCTTGAAGATCCATTTGGTAACTATCACATTATGTTGCTTTGGAGGCTTCGTAATTCCCAGACTTGTTTCGCTCAAATTGATGGAGCTCTTCCTGCATTGCTTTAATCCAGTAGTCATCCTGAAGAGCTTCATCTATTGTCTTTGGTTCGATTAAAGATACGTAGCAAGCAAATCCGCAAACCAACTGCCTTCGAGTTCTAACTCCTTCTTGTGGATCTCCAATGATGTTCGATTCCGGATGATCCTTGGAGATTCGTAGCGTTTGTTGAAACGGAGTACTCGGAGGTACACGAGATGATTCCTGCACATCAGATAAACTAGAAGAACCATTAGATGCATCATTAATATTGGAAGTATTATTATGAGAAGATGCACTAGCAGGAGAATCATCATCTAGAGAGATATCGAGGGTAGATTTTTCAGATTCAAAATGAGAAGCTTCATCTACTTTAACATTTATAGATTCTACGATCGTCTTAGATTCAATGTTAAATACTCGATATGCTCTGCTATTCGTAGAATAACCCAAAAAGATCCCTTCATCACTTCGAGAGTCGAACTTTCCAAGATTTTCACGGTCACGTAAGATGTAACATCGACTCCCGAAGATACGAAAGTACTTGATATCCGGTTTTCTACTAAACCACAGCTCATATGGTGTATTCAAGGTTCCTGGGCGCAAATACACTCTGTTAATGACATAGACAGCGGTGTTCACAGCTTCAGCCCAAAAATGTAGCGGTAATTTCCGGCTATGAAGCATCACACGCGCCATCTCTTGAACAACCCTGTTTTTGCGCTCAACAACACCATTCTGCTGAGGTGTATAGGGTGCCGAGAATTCATGTTTAATGCCATTTGAAGTACAAAGTCAATGAATTTTGAATTTATGAATTCTCCACCCCTATCACTTCTAACACGAATGATCTTTTCATTCTTTTCAATCATAATACGATGGCAAATCTCATGAAAGAGTCAAACGTATCAGCTTTCTCTCTCAAAAATGCTACCCAAGAAAACCGAGAGAAATCTCAACCAATAAAAAGATGTACCATTTACCTCCCAAAGATGGTTGACGGGTCGGCCCCATTAAGTCCATGTGCAAAAGTTCCAAGGGCCGTTTTGTACCAACGTGGTTCAAGTTCTTGTGTGCAGTCCTAGACTGTTTTCCCTTTTGGCAACCACCACACACAACGTTTTGTTTAAATAAAAGCTTTGGAATCCCCTTGACCACGTCCTTGTTTGAAATTCTAGTAAGTTCCTTAAAATTTAAGTGACCTAGCCTTTCATGCCAAAGAGTTTCATTATTCAAAGCGGCTAAGTTACAATTTTCAGAAAATTTATTAGGAACAACATAACAATTGTTTTCAGATCTAACCCCTTTTAGAAAGAAAGCATGGTCCTTATCAGTTACAACGCATTCAACCGATGAAAAGTTAACTGAAAAACCATTGTCGCAAAGTTGACTTATGCTTATGAGGTTAGTCTTAAGGCCATCAACAAATAAGACGTTTTTCAAAATCGGGCCATCTGGAATAGCTACCGTCCCTTTTCCAACAATTTTGGAAGATCGACCGTCTCCGAAAACAACGTGTCCTCCGGAGATTTTCTCAAGATTTGAAAACTATTTTTGTCACCGGTCATGTGACGGGAACACCCGCTATCCAGATACCAAGACGAGCTATCATATGCATGCAAGGAAATATTGGAAACAAGACAAGGGAAAATTTCACCTTTGCGCACCCAAACCTTTTTGGAATGCGTCTGTAATGGTCGTGAAGTTTTGTGCCTAGGTGAAAGCGTCTTGTTAAAACGATTGTTGCTCCTTGATGAAGTCGTCTTGCGCGGTGAACTACCAAGTCTCTTTTCATTTGAAAAGTTTTGCTTTGATTTCCGGAAAGGAGCCTTTTTGGTAGTTGATGCAAGAGGTGCTTGAGATGAGCGTTCGACTCCCGTCTTGCAATATCTTCTTATGTGCCCTGAAACACCACAACGAAAACATACCTTAGATCTTGACGATCCCAAAGAGGATGAAGTAGGTTTGTTGTCGTTGTTTGTCTTGAATTCCGGTGTCGGAGGAGGAGATACCGACTGAGGCACAAAAACTGTCTCACTCGAACTTGGACTGTTTCCAGTTTGAGTGTATCCGAGGCCGAACCTATTTGATTGACCAAGACCAAGAAGTCTATCCAACTTACTCCTTCCTGAAGAGAATCGCTGTAAGTCATTCTTGAGTTGGAAAATGGTCTTTGTCATTTCCAGGTTATCCTGTCGAGCCTCGTTGTAGAGCTTTGAAAAGTGATTCGCGTTATCCACCAGATTTGTATGTTCCTTTTCAAGTTGCTCATTGGACTCTTGAAGGGAAGCATTTTCTTTTATCAGGTTTTCCCTTTCCACTTCAAGAGCGTTTGAGAGAGAAGTCGCTCTTTTTGCTTCTTCTTCGAGATCATGCAATCTCCCTCTCAAACTCTTGTTTTGCTTAGCCACTTTCTTTGAGTCCCTCAAAAGTCTGTGGTAGGCTAGAGCAAAATCTTCACCTTCCGAATCATCCGATTCATTGTCCATTGCATTCTTTTCAACAGTGGAGTTGGACAATGATTCAGACGTACTTGCCATAAAGCACATGAATGGTGAAGATGTGGACGCGTGGAATGCCGTGGAGCTCTTTTCTTCATCACTTGAAGACGACTCATTTGACGTTGAGTTGTCATCCCAAGTGACGACTTGCATCGCCTTCTTCTTTGCCGGATACTTGTTAGGACACTCCGTTGCAATGTGGCCGTAGCCTCGACATTTGAAGCATTGCAGTTGTTCTTCTGAACTTTTCTTATCCTTTGAGAAGTTCTCCTGCTTTCTTGACTTGTGACTTGGAGTACCCTTGCCTTTGTTCCACTTTCTGAAGGATGGAGATTTGCTTGAATTACCCCTTCGAAAGTTGCGGCGAAAATTCCTTGTCAAGAGAGCGAGCTGCTTCTCAAATTCCTCCATAGAAAGGTTCTCGTCATCGTCCGAGGAGGATGTATCCGCGTCTTCTTCCTCAGTTGTTTTCAACGCATAACCTGAAGACTTAGAAGTGGATGCTTTTCCAGAAGAATTGTTAGTATTAAAAGTCATTTCATAAGTTTGTAATGAACCAACTAATTCTTCTACACGTATTTCGTCCGGGTGTTTAATAGTTTCAATGGCAGTAACCTTTGGGCGAAATCGTTCAGGAAGAGTTCTTAAGATTTTTCTTACAATCTTAAATTCTGGAATCTTCTCTCCCAGATTAGCACATGAGTTTACGATGTCTTGCAATCGTGTATAGTAGTCCGTGAAAGATTCATTTTCTGCCATCAAAATAGAGTCAAACTTGCTCGTAAGCATCTGCAGTTTCTGAATCTTCACGAGGTTAGTTCCCTCATGTGTAACCTGGAGAACATCCCAGATTTCTTTCGCAGTCTCACATGCCGAGACGCGAGAGAATTCAGTTTGAGATAAGGCATTAAAAATAGCATTAATTCCCTTGCCATTGTAAGAAGATAACTCAAACTCTTCCTTGGTCCATTTCGACCTAGGTTTTAAGGTGTGAACATCAGAGATAAGTTCAGTTGGATTAGTCCATCCTGATTCAATTGAATGCCACACCCTTTCGTCGATGGAAGATAAAAAGGCTTTCATCCGTACTTTCCAGTACGCATAATTTGTTCCATCAAAGAAAGGGGGTCGATTGATGTTTCCACCTTCAACCATTGTTCACAACCCTATTCCCTCTCTGATACCACTTGTTGGGTCGTATATAATACGGATCTAAATAGGGGAAGAAACACCTAGAGGGGGGTGAATAGGTGTAAACGTATAAACACTCAAAAATCGTTGCGATAAAAACCCAATGCGGAAATGAAAATAACTCGCAAGATTTTTACGTGGAAAACTCCATCACCGGAGTAAAAAACCACGGGACCGATAACACGGCAGAAATCCACTAGAATTAAAACACGTACAAGGTGATTTACCGTACACACTTACGACTCAACCTTTTCCATACGCTCCTAGAGGATCTTCTCCGCTCCTCCTGACGCTTCTCGAATCCACGATCTGCGCCCAACGCCGAATCCACGGCGTCCAACGTCGAATCCACGACGTCCGACCGAATCCACGGTCTTCACCCAATAGCACCCTTCGAATCCACGAACGTGCCTCGCTCCGAATCCACGAGAGCGAATGAACCTTGAATCCACAAGGACACGCGAATCCACGCGCCGATTTTGGGGTAATCGTTGTTTTTTGGGTGGTGATGATCCGCCGAATACTTAGATCAAAGATAGATCGGAAATACCATCTAAGTATTCATTAGTTTGATTCAACTCAAGATGTGAGTATGAAAACCTAGAATCAAACTAATCAATATAGATGAAGAAACATAGAGTATTCTCTAATGATTTCCTTTCTTCTCTATATGTGGATCTATAGCCGTATAAGATGATATATGAAAATGACGGCTATGTGGATTGACCCTAGAAAGAAAGACATAGGGTCTATTTATAGGTTAGAAACCCTAGGAAGGAGATAAGAATCAAAAACCTGCCATTTCTGGAATTTTACGGACGGCGATCCGGATCGTGATAACTGAGATCCGGATCGTCATAACGAAACAGCCAATTCCAGAAAAACGAAGGTTCGGGATCCGGATCATGTAACTACGATCCGGATCGTTCATACAGTTCACCAAACATCAACGTTCGGGATCCGGATTGCGAAGCAAGATCCGGATCGTTCAAGGTAGATGGTAAACTCAACGTTCGGGATCCGGATCAAGAGACTACGATCCGGATTGCGACGATGTATGAACGAACCACCTTCGGGATCCGGATCGAACAGCCTGATCCGGATCCTGAACATGTCCCAAGTCCAGTTTTTGATTTATATGCAATGAAAGATTCTTCCAAGTGTTTCTACACTACAAGAAGTATTCGGATCACACAAATTCTTTAGTTAAACATACCTGATCCTTTTGAATTCTTCTTTCTTGAGATTGAGTTAAATGATTCAACTTTCTTCACCTTCAATCTTCAGGACTTGAAACTTTCACGAAACTACGCCAACTCAAATTCCGTAACAGGTACAGCATCCTTTGCAGCCTCCACCCCATCGCCACAACAACCGAGGTAGGGGAGAGCTCCGTCGGGACCAACCGTACGCCCTCCACCCACTCGGCAGGAGGGGGAGACGCGACCGCAGTCGGGAGGGAGAATCTACTCTATGAATCACCAAGGGGCGGACCCACCGGAGGACGTGGTGGCAGGTACTACTCTGATTTCTGATTCTCGAGCTAGAACTTTATTTGACACTGGAGCATCCCGCTCCTTCGTATCCCGTACTTTCGCCCACGCCCATGATCTAGAAACGAAACCCCTAAGCAACCTTATGACCATCCAGACCCCTGGGGGGCCTATTGAGGCGGTTAACTTTGTGCCCTCCTGCCCGATAAGGTTGGGAAGGCTAGCTTGCTCTTGGGACTTGGTGATCATTCCGTTGAAAGAGTTCGACATAGTTTTAGGAATGGATTGGCTTACTAAACACCAGGCGGAAATTGACTGTGAGAAACGTCGAGTGCGACTACGGGAACCGGGTCTTCCGGAGAATGTGTACGTGGCGTGTAAGAGCACATTCTTTTCGACCGTCATCTCCGCATCTCGGGCCAGGAGAATGATGGAAGGCGGGTGCGTGGCTTACTTAGCCTCGGTGGACTTGGCGACGCGGACCACCTCTTCGCTGTCCGACATTGCAGTCGTAAGGGATTTTCTAGACGTTTTCCCGACTGAACTTCCGGGGATGCCGCCCGGGCGTGAGATCGACTTCTCTATCGAACTTATTCCCGGCACGCAACCCATCACGAAGGCACCGTACAGAATGGCCTTCGCCGAATTAAGGGAATTTAAGGCACAACTGGAAGACCTCCTAGACAAGGGTTTCATCAGGCCGAGCGTGTCGCCGTGGGGTGCGCCCGTACTTTTTGTAAGAAAGAAGGATGGGAGCTTACGCCTGTGCATAGATTATCGGGAGATAAATAAGGTCACGGTAAAGAACAAGTATCCCTTGCCGCGTATTGACGACCTGTTCGACCAACTGCAAGGAGCGACGGTGTTCTCAAAGATCGACCTCCAGTATGGCTACCACCAGCTTAGAATTAGAGGTGAAGATATACCGAAAACAGCCTTTCGGACTCGTTACGGCCACTATGAGTTTACGGTAATGCCGTTTGGGCTTACCAACGCCCCAGCGGTGTTCATGGATATGATGAATAGAATTTTTAAACCCTTCCTGGACCAATTCGTGGTGGTCTTTATCGACGACATCCTCATCTACTCTCGCACAGACAAAGAGCATGAGGAACACTTGCGAGTAATCCTCCAGACCCTCCGGGACAAGAAATTGTATGCCAAACTCAAGAAGTGTGAGTTCTGGCTCCGCGAGGAAGACTTTTTGGGACACATAGTCTCAGCGTCGGGAATAGCGGTGGACCCGAGAAAGGTAGAATCCGTGACCAACTGGGCCCGGCCAACAACGGTAACGGAGATCCGGAGTTTCCTAGGACTGGCAGGGTACTATAGACGCTTGGTGGAAGGCTTCTCAAAGATAGCCACTCCCCTAAATCGGTTAACCCGGAAAGGGGAGAAATTCATCTGGACGGCTCAATGCCAGAAAAGCTTCGAGGAACTAACGGACAAACTAACACGGGCGCCAGTGCTCACACTGCAGAAGCCCGGAGAGGGCTATGAGATCTATTACGACGCATCACGGAGCGGTCTTGGAAGCGTACTAATGCAACAAGGGAAGGTCATAGCCTACGCATCAAGATAGCTCAAGGAATACGAGCAGAACTACTCTACACACGACCTGGAGCTCGCAGCAGTCGTGTTTGCTCTAAAGCTCTGGAGGCACTATCTTTACGGAGCGCACTGCAATGTGTTCTCCGATCACCAGAGCCTTAAGTACTTGTTCACACAAAAGGAGTTGAATTTACGGCAAAGGCGGTGGCTGGAGCTACTGAAAGACTACGATTTGTCTATCCATTACCACCTCGGAAAGGCAAATGTGGTGGCCGACGCCTTAACCCGAAAGGGGCAGACGGGAGAAACGACGATGAGCGCCTTTACCCAATAGGATCGTCTAATTGTGGAGTTCTCGCAATTGAGACTAGAGGTAATGCCGGCGGGTACGGTTACGCAACTCCTATCCTTAGTAGTTAGGCCTACTTTGATCGAGAGGATCTTGGAAGGCCAGTCAACGGACACACAATTGCAACTCGTGCGGGACAGAATATCCTCGGAACAAGGGGGCGATTTTATGATTGGCTCGGATAACGCAATAAGGTTTCGGGGACGAATTTGTGTTCCCGGCGTACCGAAAATAAAGAAAGAAATTCTGACAGAAGCGCATAGTGCTCCCTACACTGCGCATCCCGGTGGTACGAAGATGTATAAAGACCTTAGGCAGACCTTTTGGTGGCCTAAATTGAAGGGGGACGTGACGAAATTTGTGGCACATTGTTTGGTATGCCAACAAGTGAAGGCTGAACACCAGCGCCCGGCGGGGAAACTACAGCCATTGCCCGTACCGGAATGAAAATGGGAATGGGTTACCATGGACTTCGTGACTGGATTTCCCCGATCGCAACAAGGACACGACGTGATATGGGTCATAGTGGATCGCTTGACGAAATCGGCTCATTTTCTGCCCATCCACACGACATGGACCCGAGACCGGTTGGCGCAAACCTACATCGACGAGGTGGTGAGGTTGCACGGAGTACCAGCGTCAATTACTTCTGATAGAGACACACGTTTTGTGTCGAACTTTTGGCAGAGCCTACAGAGGGCAATGAGGACCAAACTGCAATTCAGCATGGCTTTCCACCCGCAGACTGACAGACGATCAGAACGGGTAATCCAGATTCTCGAAGATATGCTCCGAGCTTGCGTGCTCGATTTGGGTGAAGGATGGTCGCGTTACCTACCCCTCGTGGAATTCGCCTACAATAACAGCTACCAAGCAAGCATTCAAATGGCGCCGTATGAAGCCCCGTACGGACGCCGATGTTGATCTCCTATATGTTGGGTCGACTTGGGGGAGCGAAACTTTTTGGGACCAGATCTAGTGGAGGAAATTGAGGCGAAGGTGCGCCTTATCAGGCAGCGGCTGTTGACCGCCCAGAGTCGGTAGAAGAGTTATGCGGATCAGAGACGACGCGATTTGAAGTTTATGGTAGGGGAGCACGTGTTACTCCGTGTATCACCATCTAAAGGAACCAGACGTTTCGGCTTGAGAGGAAAACTGAGCCCGCGGTATGCGGGACCGTTCAAGATCTTAGAGCGCGTGGGCCCGGTGGCATACCGGTTGGCCTTACCGCCAAACCTCGAGAAGGTACACAACGTGTTTCATGTCTCGATGCTCCGAAAATACCTCCTCGACCCGTCGCACGTCCTCGATGTTTCTGCTGTCCAGTTGCGTGAGGACTTGAGCTTCGAGGAAACACCGATACGAATCTGGCGCGTGAAGATAAGAAGCTACGCAACCGGACGATCCCCTACGTGAAGGTGCAATGGAGTAACCATGAGGAGCGCAAGGCGACGTGGGAACTAGAGATGAAGATGAGCGAGTGTTTTCCCGATTTGTTTAGCGAGGGTTGAGGTTAAGTTTCGGGGACGAAACTTCTTTTAAGTGGTGTGTGGTGTAATATCACGACTTTTCGTGTATCGTTTTACCCTCTTGCTAATAAATTACATATTAGGAAAAATCGAATTATCGAGTTTTCTTAAGTTGATTATCATGCGGTGCGGATATTTTTTTGTGATAGAGCTCGAAAAACGATGAACGGCGGTGCAACCGGATCTAAAATCCGACTTACAGATCCCTTGGAATGGGGTTTTGAAAGTCGCGGTAACCGTAGTGTGCATCGGAATCCGTGCTAAATATCTGGCACGCTTTTTGAGGAGTTGTGGAATTATCTCATGGGAATAGTTAATTATTTTTAAATAATAAATACCCGGATGTGGGTTTTATCGCACGTACCAAGGGAGAAATATGTTTTCCCGAAAGAAAAGAGAAAACCCTAGCCGGAGAGAAAAGAGAAAAAAAAGAGAAGAAAACCCTAACCGGAGGAAAAAGTGAGAGAAGAAGAAAGCGGAGGAGTCCGATCGCCTCCGATCAACGTGCCGAAGCCGGAAGTGTGGACGGATCATCTTCTCTGACGAGATCGCGGTAAGCGAAGGTCCTTTTCGGTATTTCGTTAGGGTTTTTCTTCGTTGTTTCTGCTTTGCCGCCGCCACCGCCGCCGCGCCACATGGCCGAGTGCCGTGCGGGGCGCCGCCCGCATGCGGCAGCACCCGCGCGTGGCCCCCCCCCCCCCGGCCCCCGCCGCAGGCGGCGCGCGCCGCTCGGCCTAGTGCCGCTCGGGGCGCCGCCCATAGGCGGCAGCACACGCGCGGGCAGGTGTCGCGCGGGGCGACACTGTCACGCTCCGAGGGTTTCATTAAGAGGAAGACGACCACTAAAAAGATTTGAATTTTTTGCGTATATATATATTTTTTTAAAAATCAACCTCCCCCAGTGCGTGCCCAGACCCGCCGCATATACAAATTCACTCTGCGAACGAGCAGAGTCTCCTTTATATATGCACGACGTCCTGACTACAACAGCCAAACAATCATCACTTTAACCACACTAGTTCAACAGTCGAAGACATACAACCATTTTCCATAAGTATTAAAGAGGCCGGCTAATTTTGAAATGATAAATCCACAAGTTTTTAGAAACGGTGCCCACACGACACCCAGGTTTTTCAAAATGGTTTTCGAAATCCATAAATCCACAGGGTTTTAAAATGGTGCCTACACGACACCCAGATTTTCAAAATGGTTTTCGCAATCCATAAATCCACAGGTTTTTAAAAATGGTGCCTACACGACACCCACATTTTTAAAACAGTTTTCGAAATATTTTCTTTTTCTTTTCTTTTGTAGTTTGAAAGCGGCCAATCGGGAAAAGCAAAACAACCACCCACAAGGATAATAAAAGACATTCCAACATCCACATCGATCCCATAAGGGTATCGCAATCCACAAAGTAAGCTACAAACAAGTAATGAAATGCGCGATATACGAAGTAAATACAGTCTGTGGCCTCGAAGGACCAAAAGTGCTCCTGCCACGGCCTCACCGTCGCCCTAGCTCTCACCCCCGAGAAACCTGTCACAGAGTGGGAAGTCAGTGACCAGAAAATAAAGCACGAAAGCAACTAGGGCTATAAATAAAGCAAACCGCAGTAAAGACCAGAGCCACCGCCCTCCTCATTGTGCAATCGGCAGTATCCCCTCCCCCTGCATATCCTAGACCGGGCACCTGCCCTGGCAAACCAGACCGAGCACCAACCTCGAAAAACCAGACCGAGCACCTACCTCGGTAAACCACGCCGAGCACCTACCCCGACGGGTCGCACCGCTCACACCTTGGCGCGTAAAAACCCCCACCTACGGGGGCCCCCCACTACGTCACCTCATGGGGTAACACGGGTCATCGACCACTTTTCCGAAAAAGCGCACCCTTTGTAGTGGCCAAACCGCAGGTGCGCGTGCCGCAGCCTCGAGCATAGTAACCAAGTACACAAGGTATAACCCAATTGTAAGAACCATAGAGACTGTCAACATTAGCACAGTTAAACTAGTAATTGGAAATTAGTTACAGCTTTCGAAAAGTCCCACGCTAAGTCTCGAAACGAAAACCCACAACATGATAAACATAACAATAACGGAATGCGCTTAAAGGGGTTCTAAGGGTGTACCCACCTCAAACGCGAAGAAGAAGATGCGTGGAAACTCCAGCTAAAACACTCCCACCTTGTGCCCGAAACAGCTATAGTGAAAATTATTGTTAAAAACATCGTCGCGGTCAAAAACACTCAAAAACGGTGTGAAATAGGCCAAAAACGGAGCTTCTGGACCTTTAGGCGGATGGCGGTGCACAGGCGTGGACCGGATCCACGAAAACAGACGGCGACGGCGCAGATCGGGAGCACGCCTCAGCGGCGGACCATTGCGGCTTAGGCCGGGCCGCGCACGGCAGGAGGCGCGCACCGGGTCCACCTCTCCCGCGGCTGCGATGGCGAGCACCGGGTGCACGCCTGGCGCATGCACCGCGCGGCCCGGGCTGGGCTGGCGCACGCTCCCGTGCGCCGGGTCCGCACCATCGGGCTGCGGGTGCGTGCGCCGGGTGCACGCCTGGCGCGTGCACCGCGCAGCCTGGGCTGGGCTGGCGGACGCGCCCGTGCGCCGGGTCCGCCTCCCTGGGCCGTGTGGGCGTGCGCCGGGTGCACGCCTGGTCCGGTGGACCGTGTGGCCTGAAGCCGTATGGGATGAACAGTGAATCTCCTCGTTTCCCGTTTCGGCTCCGTTTGCGACCCCGCGATCACGGCGGCTGCGGCGACGACCCCGTGAACAAGATAACGGCGGCGGCGGCCTCCCGTTTGACAACGGCGGCGGCGACCTCCTGTTTAACAACTCGCATCGCATGCGACACCCGAGAAACCGACAACCAAAACCTAGACCCCACAGAAATTGCAAAAATGGAAAACCGGAAAAACTCGAACCGCTCACCTTGATTCCGCCGGAGTAGGAGGAAGGGAGAAGATCGTCCCCTCCACGCCCGATCAATCCCGCAGAAAAACGTCGATTTCCCCTTTTTCTCTCCCCGTTTCTCAATCTCGGTTCCCTCCGCCGTTGTCTTGAGAAGAGGGAAAGAGTTTTGGGGTTTCTTCCCGCACCCCGATCGGACTTAAAAGATACATAGGGAAATTATGGTTAACCCCCATTCAACAAACCTAGCCGTTCGAAATTGAACGAGGGGTCCAGATCACCTCAGAAAACGTGTCGATTGTCGGCACGTATTCCGATGCACCCCAAGCTGAACGAAAACTTCGAAAATTATTTCTGGGAGATCCCGGGGTCGGAATTCAAATTCGATCGCGCCACCGCTCACCGTTTTGCGAGCTCTACCAGCTAAAAATACCCGCAAAGCCCGACGATCAGCCCAGAAATTCTCGAATTTCAACCCCCCCTAAACAACTGAAAAGATTCAATTAAGACCCAAAACGGAAAACCGAAAGGTCGAGGTACTACAAAATAAATAAAATAACCCAATAACATAAAAAGATGAAAAGTCCGATCATAAAAGGATCCCGTCCGATCACCTCGAAAAGCGTGTCGGTCACTTAGCACGGATTTCGATGCACCACACAAAGGCAAACGCTTTGACCCCAATTCCGGGAGATTCGTAAATCAGAATTCGAATCCGTTCGCTTTGCCGTCCTCCATTTTTCAAGCTCAAACGCAGAAAAATACTCGCGGTCTAGGCCAGTCCAATGCAGAAAGCACAGTGAAAAGTTTTCCTAACAATCCTGTCATAAAAAGGTGGTATACAAAGGCATTGGAAGGCCAAGACCCTACATCACTCACCACATAAAAGAAGTTTCGTCCTCGAAACTTAACCCTAGTCCGCAACGAATAAAACTGGGTAGCACTCCCTCATCTTTGACTCCAGTTCCCAAGTCGCTTCACGTTCTTCCTGGTTGCTCACCTTCACATAGGGGATCGTCTGGTTGCGCAATCCTTTTTTGTCATCTCGTGCTACGATCCGTGATAGGTTATGTATAATATGGATCTAAATAGGGGAAAAAACACCTAGAGGGGGGTGAATAGGTGTAAACAATAAACACTCAAAAATCTTTGCGTAATAAAATCCAATGCGGAAATAAAAAATAACACGCAAGATTTTTACGTGGAAAACTCCAAAACCAGGAGTAAAAAACCATGGGACCGATAACACGGTGAAATCCACTAGAATTATAACACGTACAAAGGTGATATAACGTACTCACAGACGACACAACGTTTTTCCATACGCTCCTAGTTGATCTTCTCCGCTCGCTCCGCAACGCGCCTCGAATCCACAATTTGCGTCCAACGCCGAATCCACGACGTCTGACCGAATCCACGGTCTTCACCCAGTAGCACGTCTCGAATCCACGAACGTACCTCGCTCCGAATCCACGAGAGCGGTAGCACCTTGAATCCACAAGGCCACGCGAGTCCACGTGCCGATTTTGGGAGAAATCGTTGTTTTTGGGTGGTGATGATCCGCCGAATACTTAGATCAAAGATAGATCGGAAATACCATCTAAGTATTCATTAATTTGATTCTACTCAAAATCTGAGTATGAAAACCTAGAATCAAATTAATTAATATAGATGAAGAAACATTGAATTAAATCTAGTTATTTCCTTTCTTCTCTATAGGTGGATTTCTCTTTTTCGACCGTATTTTTTGGATTGCCCTAAAAAATGAATCGTAGGGTTTATTTGTAGGTTAGAAACCATTGGAAGAGGATAAGAATCAAAAACTAACATTATCTGGAATTTTTTAGGACGACGGTCCGGACTGGAATACTGCGGTCCGGACTGTCGTAGCAAGACAGACTATTTCCAGAAAAACATACGTTCGGGGTCCGGACTGAAGATCCACGGTCCGGACTGTTAATCCAGTTTCTGCAAAATCCACGTTCGGGGTCCGGACTGAACAGATGTGTTCCGGACTGGATTTGTGCATGAACTACCCTATGTTCGGGGTCCGGACTGTAGTTGCCTGTTCCGGATCCTGAACATATAACATGTCCAGTTTTTGATTTTTATGCGATTAAAAATCCATCCAAGTGTTTCTATACTATAAGAAGTATTCGGATCACCAAAATTATTTAGTTAAGCGTACCTGATCCTTTTGAATTCTTCTTACTTGAGATTGAGGTATATGATTCAAACTTCTTCATCTTCAATCTTCAAGACTTGACCACTTTCACGAAATACGCCAAAACAAATTCCTTAACAATCTCCCCCTTTGGCGGTTTCGTCACAAAACAAAAATCCACTAAGAAAATTCAAAAAAAATATTTTTGTTGCTATCACCAAACAACAAAAATTTACAATTGAGAACCAAATAAATAAATACATGAGATAAACTCCTAAAACAGACTCTAGACTTAGACATCTGTACTCTCTGCAAAAGAATTAATTCTTGATAGGACAAAACGTTAGATACCTCAAGAATGTTCAACATTCAAAAACCAAACAGAGAGATAGAGTTTATACTCACCATGACATTCATAACCTTAGATATGTAATGAGATCACAGTCGGAAATAGACATATCTTCTAAGCATTAAAATCCAAATGTCATAAATTTGATAGTCAACAACAACTTGTTAGTAATAATACATGCCCAAATAGTTAGTCGAATAGTTAGTCGAGGCATGCATTCAATCACAATTCAAAACCAAAAGTTGTTTTGATACTTACCTTCAAAGTTCAAAGTTCACAGTTCTTACAAACCATTGTAACCATTGTTGTAACCATTGTTCATTGTTCTCTCCTCCTTTTTGTCACTAAAGCAAGCCAAAATTACAAAAACTGAAGAAGAGTTAAAAGTTTAAAAAGAAAATGAAAATGTAAGAACTAAAAATTTAAAAACCTGCAAAAGAAAGTTAGACAAAAAAAGATTACTCAGAATCCTCCGAACTAATGCATCCGAGTTTTTGGAAAATTTTCTTTATTCGCTTGTTCATGGACGCCTGTTCCTTTTTAACTTCTCGTATTTCTTCCGATCATCCACCGATCCTGCCCAATCGGCATCTGAATATCCTATAATGTCAAGCGTTGTTCCCATAGGATACCAAATTCTGAAATTCAGTGTTCCTTTGACGTACCGGATGATCCTTTTCGCCGCTTTCAGGTGAACCTCCTTTGGTGCTGACTGATATCTCGCGCAGATCCCAACACTAAAGGATATATCCGGGCGACTGGCCATGAGATAGAGTAGACTTCCAATCATGCTGCGATAAAGCTTCTCGTCTACACTTTCACTAAAAGATTCACTTCCTAATCCCTTATTGCTAGTTCCCATAGGAGTCGGAAAATCTTTAGAGTTTTCTAAATCGAATTTCTTCACCAACTCCCTTGCATACTTGGATTGACATAAATGGATGCCTTCATCATTTTGTTTCACTTGCAATCCAAGAAAGTATGTCAGTTCGCCCATCATAGACATCTCAAATTCGCTTTCCATGGTTTCCGCGAATTTAGAAGCATCATTGTCTCTTGTCGCCCCAAATACAATGTCATCGACATAGATTTGTGCCACAAAGAAGTTATCCTGATAATGCTTCACAAAGAGAGTCCGGTCTGCTCCCCCTCGAGTGTAGCCCTTTTCCAATAGGTGCTTTGTTAGCCTTTCGTACCATGCTCGCGGTGCTTGTTTTAGACCGTAAAGAGCCTTTTTCAAACGAAAAACATGGTTAGGTTCTTTATAGTCTACAAAACCTTTCGGTTGAGCCACATAAACTTCCTCGTTTAAAAACCCATTTGATGGGTTATGTATAATATGGATCTAAATAGGAGAAAAAAACACCTAGAGGGGGGTGAATAGGTGTAAACAATAAACACTCAAAAATCTTTGCGTAATAAAACCCATTTAAAAACGCGCTCTTAACGTCCATTTGAAATAGTTTGATTTTAAAATGACAAGCAATTGCGAACAAAATTCGAATCGACTCGAGTCGAGCTACCGGGGCGAACGTCTCATCAAAGTCTATTCCTTCTATTTGTGAATAGCCCTGAGCAACTAGGCGTGCTTTGTTCCTGATGATGGTACCATCCTCGTTTTTCTTGTTCTTGAAAATCCATTTAGTACCAATCACGTTGTGTTGCTTTGGTGGTTTCGTTAGTACCCAGACTTTGTTTCTTTCGAACTAATGGAGCTCTTCCTACATTGCTTCAATCCAGTAGTCATCCTGAAGAGCTTCATCTATGTTCTTTGGTTCTACCATGGAGACGTAACATGCGACTCCACAAACTAACTGTCTCCGAGTCCTGACTCCTTCTTGTGGGTCTCCAATAATGTTCGATTCCGAATGATCCTTGGAGATGCGTAGCATTTGAGGTAACGGAGTACTCGGAGGTGCGTGTGATGATTCCTGCATATCAGATAAACTTGAAGAACCATTGGATGCATCAACTTTATCGAAAGAGTTATTACGAGAAGATACATGTACAGGAGTATCATCATCTAGAGACATATCAGGGGTAGATTTATCAGATGCAAAGTGAAAAGCTTCATCTACTTTAACATTTATAGATTCTACCATCGTTTTAGATTCCATGTTAAATACCCGATATGCTCTGCTATTTGTAGAATAACCCATGAAAATCCCTTCGTCACTTCGAGAGTCGAATTTTCAAGATTCTCGCGGTCACGTAAAATGTAACAGCGACTCCCAAAGATACGAAAATATTTGATATTCGATTTTCTACAAAACCACAGCTCATATGGTGTATTTAAAGTTCCCGGGCGCAAATACACTCGATTAATTACATAGACAGCAGTGTTCACAGCTTCAGCCCAAAAATATAACGGTAAATTCTGGCTATGAAGCATAACACGAGCCATCTCTTGTACAACCCTATTTTTGCGCTCGACTACACCATTCTGCTGTGGTGTATAGGGTGCTGAGAATTCATGTTTTATGCCGTTGGAAGTGCAAAAATCAATGAATTTAGAATTTATGAATTCTCCACCTCTATCACTTCGAACACGAACGATCTTTTCATTTCTTTCCATCATAATACGATGACAAACCTCATGAAAAGAGTCGAAAGTATCCGCTTTCTCTTTTAAAAATGTTACTCATGAATATCTAGAGAAATCATCAACCAAAAGAAAAATGTACCATTTACCTCCCAAAATTGGTTGACGAGTCGGCCCCATTAAATCCATGTGCAGTAATTCTAAAGGTCGTTTGGTGCCAACGTGGTTCAAGTTCTTGTGTGCAGCCCTTGATTGTTTTCCCTTTTGACAACCTCCACACACAATGTTATCTTTAAATGAAATTTTAGGAACCCCCTTAACCACGTCTTTATTTGAAATCCTTGCTAGTTCTTTAAAATTTATGTGACCTAGTCTTTCATGCCAAAGAGTTTCATTGTCTAAAGAAACTAGGTTACATTTTTCAGAAATTTTATTTGAAACAACATAGCAATTATTTTCAGATCTAACCCCTTTCAAAAAGAATACATGGTCCTTATCAGTTACAATACATTCGGCAGATGAAATATTAACTGAGAAACCATTGTCACAAAGTTGACTTATACTAATGAGGTTAGTCTTAAGGCCTTCAACAAATAAGACATTGTTCAAAATCGGGCCTTTTGGAATAGCGATTGTTCCTTTTCCAACAATTTTAGAAGAACGACCGTCTCCGAAAACAACATATCCTGCGGAGATTTTCTCTAAAGTTTGAAAACTGTTTTTGTCACCGGTCATGTGACGGGAACATCCACTATCCAGATACCAAGACGAGTTGTCATAAGCATGCAAAGAAGTATGAACAACAAGACAAGGGAAGATTTCACCTTTGCGCACCCAAACCTTTTTGGACTGCGTTGGCAATGATTGTGACGTTATTCTCCTTGGTGAAAGCGTCTTGTTGGATTGATTGCTTGACATCGTCTTGTGCGGTGAACTACCAAGGCTCTTTTCCTTTGAAAAGTTTTCCTTTGATTTCCGACGAATCACCTTTTTGGTAGTTGTTGCAATAGGTGCTTGATTTGTTCGTTTTGCTCCAATCTTGCAATCTCTTCTTATGTGCCCTGCAAAACCACAACGAAAACATACCTTTGAACTTGACGATCCCGAAGTAGGTGAGGTAAGGTTGTCGTCGTTGTATGCAGTGAATTCCGTCGTCGTCGGAGGAGATACCGACTGGGGCACAAAAACTGTCTGACTCGAACTAGGACTGTCTCCAGTTCGACTGTATCCGAGGCCGAATCGGTTTGTTTGACCGAGACCAAGCATCTTATCCAACTTACTCCTTCCAGAAGAAAATCGCTTTAAGTCATCCTTGAGTTGGAAAATGGTCTTCGTCATCTCCATTTTTTCTTGTCGAGCCTCGGAGTAGAGCTTCAAGAAGTAATTTGCTTTATCAACCATTTTTACATGTTCCTTCTCGAAATGCTCATTTTTCTCTTGAAGTGAAGCATTTGCTTTGATCAGGTTATCCCTTTCCACTTCAAGACCGGTTGAGAGAGAAGTTGCCCTTTTTACTTCTTCTTCGAGCTCCTGCAATCTCCCTCTCAACCCCTTATTTTGCTTTGCCAGTTTCTTTGAATCCCTCAAAAGTTTGTGATAGGCAAAAGCAAATTCTTCACCTTCAGAATTACTCGATTTGTCGTCCGTGGCATTCTTTTCAACATGGGAGGAGTTGGACAATGAATCGGATGTACTTGCCATAAAGCATACGAAAGGTGAAGATGTGAACGCGTGGAACGCCGTTGCGTTATTTTCTTCATCACTTGAAGACGACTCATTTGACGTTGAGGTATCATCCCAAGTGACAGCTTGCATCACTTTCTTCTTCGACGGATTCTTATTGGGACACTCCGTTGAGATTTGGCCATATCCTCGGCACTTGAAGCATTGGACTTGTCCGTCCGAGCTTTTCTTATCCTTTGAAAAACTCTCTTGCTTTCTTGACTTGTAGCTTGAAGAACCTTTGCCTTTCTTTGACTTTACGAAGGATGAAGTTTTACTTGAATTACCCCTTCGAAAGTTTCGGCAAAATTTTCTGGTCAAGAGAGCAAGTTGCTTCTCGAAATCCTCCATAGATAGGTTCTCGTCATCGTCTGAGGAGGATGAATCCGCGTCTTCTTCTTTTGTTGTTTTCAACGCAAAACCTGAAGACTTAGAAGTAGATGCCTTTTCAGAAGAATAGTTAGTAGGAAATGTCATTTCATATGTTTGAAGTGCACCAACTAATTCTTCTACACAGATTTCGTCCGGGTGTTTAATTGTTTCAATGGCCGTAACCTTGGAACGAAATCTTTCGGGAAGAGTCCTTAAAATCTTTCTTACAATTTTAAATTCTGGAATTTTCTCTCCCAAGTTAGCACATGAATTCACGATGTCTTGCAATCGTGTATAGTATTCTGTGAACGATTCATTTTCTACCATGAAAATAAAGTCAAACTTGCTCGTAAGCATTTGCAGTTTTTGAATCTTCACAAGGTTAGTTCCCTCATGTGTAACTTGTAGAACATCCCAGATTTCTTTCGCAGTCTCACATGCCGAGACGCGAGAGAACTCAGTTAGAGACAAAGCATTAAATAAGGCGTTAATTCCTTTGCCATTGTAAGAAGATGAGTCAATCTCTTCCTTGGTCCATTTCGACCTAGGTTTGATGGTGCGAACATCAGCAATAATTTCAGTTGGATTTGACCATCCTAACTCGATTGATTGTCACACCCATTCGTCGATAGAAATTAAAAATGCCTTCATCCGTACTTTCCAGTAGGCATAGTTTGTTCCATCGAAGAACGGGGGTATGTTGATGTTTCCACCTTCAACCATTGTTTACAACCCTATTCCCGCTCTGATACCAATTGATGGGTTATGTATAATATGGATCTAAATAGGGGAAAAAACACATAGAGGGGGGTGAATAGGTGTAAACAATAAACACTCAAAATTTTTTGCGTAATAAAACCCAATGCGGAAATGAAAAATAACACGCAAGACTTTTACGTGGAAAACTCCAAAATCAGGAGTAAAAAACCACGGGACCGATAACACGGTGAAATCCAATAGAATTATAACACGTACAAAGGTGATATAACATACTCACAGACGACTCAACTTTTTTCCATAAGCTCCTAGTTGATCTTCTCCGCTCGCTCGCAACGCGCCTCGAATCCACGATTTGCGTCCAACGCCGAATCCACGACGTCTAACCGAATCCACGGTCTTCACCCAGTTGCACGTTTCGAATCCACGAACGTACCTCGCTCCGAATCCACGAGAGCGGTAGCACCTTGAATCCACAAGGCCACGCGAGTCCACGCGCCGATTTTGGGAGAAATCGTTGTTTTTGGGTGGTGATGATCCGCTGAATACTTAGATCAAAGATAGATCGAAAATACCATCTAAGTATTCATTAATTTGATTCTACTCAAAATCTGAGTATGAAAACCTAGAATCAAATTAATTAATATAGATGAAGAAACATAGAATTAAATATAGTTATTTCCTTTCTTCTCTATAGGTGGATTTCTCTTTTTCGACTGTATTTTTTGGATTGCCCTAAAAAATGAATCGTAGGGTTTATTTATAGGTTAGAAACTATTGGAAGAGGATAAGAATAAAAAACTAACCTTATCTGGAATTTTTCAGGACGACGATCCGGACTGGAATACTGCGGTCCGGACTGTCGTAGCAAGACAGACTATTTCCAGAAAAACATACGTTCGGGGTCCGGACTGAAGATCCACGGTCCGGACTGTTCATGCAGTTTATGCAAAATCCACGTTCGGGGTCCGGACTGAACAGATGTGTTCCGGACTGGATTTGCGCATGAACTACCCTATGTTCGGGGTCCGGACTGTAGTTGCCTGTTCCGGATCCTGAACATATAACATGTCCAGTTTTTGATTTTTATGCGATTAAAAATCCGTCCAAGTGTTTCTATACTATAAGAAGTATTCGGATCACCAAAATTATTTAGTTAAGCGTACCTGGTCCTTTTGAATTCTTCTTACTTGAGATTGAGGTATATGATTCAAACTTCTTCATCTTCAATCTTCAAGACTTAACCACTTTCATGAAATACGCCAAAACAAATTCCTTAACAATCCGCACCGGTGTTCCGTCGAAGCTCAGGTCCTCTCTAAGCTCAAAAGCAGTGACCATCCATCACCCAAATCAAGTACGCAGGCTCGGAGCACATCTTCGAGAATCCGGTTCACTCGCTCGGACTGTCCGTCGGTCTAGGGGTGAAACGCCGTGCTGAAGTGTGGTTTACTCTCCAGAGCTCGTTGTAGACTTTGCCAAAGGTTCGACACCAGCCGAGTGTCTCTAGTCCACGTCGTATGGGTGGGTGGTAAAAGAGTCGACTTCGTCACTCGATCCACTGTGACTCAAACTGCATCGTGCCCTTGATGCGATGCAGAAAACCCGTGACGAATTCCATGCTGATTCGCTCCCATTTCCACTCTGGTACAGGTAGAGATTGTAGTCTTCCCCGCTGGGCGCTGATGTTCGAACTTTACTTGTTAACCATCTAAATAGCGGCAGTGAACTGTGTTACATCCCCCTTTGGTTTAGTCCACAAAAAAAAAAAAAATCTGCTTGAGGTCCTTGTACATCTTCGTGTCACCTGGATGCGCCGCATAGGGAGCGCAGTGCGCCTCTGACAGTATCTCTTTCTTCAACTCTGGCAGCTCGGGCATGCAATTCCGCCCTCGAAACGTATTGCGTCGTTCGCACTCATCGAAAAGTCGCTCCCGTGGTCCAGGGGGTCTTGTCTCGAATAAGCTGTATCTGTGCGCCTGTTTTCTGACCTTCTAGGGTTTCTCTACTAGGGTTGGCTTGACCTGACCATCAAGGACAAAAGTCGTGCGACAGTATCGGTCCTACTGAGTACTCGCGCTCATCGATTTCCCCCTCGATTTGACCCTTCCTGCTCAAAACATCCGCTACTACCCTTGCTTTTCCCGGGGTGATACTGAATGGACAAGCCGAGTTCTTCAGCAACTCCAACCAATGCCTCTGCCACAAAATCAAATCCTTCTATGTGAACCAAACTTACGACTCTGGCGATCTGAAAACACATTACAATGAACTCCAAGAAAAGGTGATGTCTCCCAAAGCTTTAAAACGAAGGCGACTGCTGCCCGTTCCTGATCGTGTGTCGGGTAGTTCCGCTCATATTCTTTGCGATTCCCGTTGCTGAAACTGTGTGCCCCAAAAAGCCCACTTCGCGAAGTCAGAACTCACATTTCTTAAACTTAGCAAATAGCCTCTGGTCCCTGAGAGTCCGGAGAATAATCTGCAAGTGCCCCTCGTAGTTGATCGAAGTGGTCATCAATCCCGGACTTGTTCTTCACTATAACTTTGTTTATCTCCTTGTAGTCGATGCGTAGACGTAGGCTTTCGTTCTTCTTTCGCACGAGGAGCACGGGTGCGCCCCCAAGGCGACACACTCGGTCTGATGAACCCTTAAAAGTCCAAAACAACTAACCCGACGACAAGGAAAACAAACCACACTAATGCCCTCACAAGGCTCCAAGAGGTGCCAACAAAACAGGCTGGGTTACTAACTACCTAAAATTTTCCCCCTGAGAACAACGAACTCACCCGTCACCAACACGGACCGCTCCCCTCCGGCACCAACACGGGCCACTTCCACCCGTCACCAACACGGGCCAGAAGCTCGGAGCATAACCACCATCCCGGACCACTCGTTCCGACTGTCCGTCCTACCGAGGCAACGGTCAAAACTAACGTTAGGTTTCAGCTCTAAGACCTACCACAAGGTCTACCCCACAGAAAGAGCTGCGCACAGGGCCTCCTAGCCGAAAGTGACTAGTGCCTAAACTCCGAGTAGTCGACAGATCCCCTTGACCCACACCTGCCCAAAAGACCAACGACCCAAACGTTCCCAAACTAGGCCTTAAGGCTATGCCTTAGTCATGGGAAGCTGGCGACAAAACCCACAAGGTAAGGTCCTACCTCCGTCCTGGCACTGACGGGGTGCGACACTCTAAATAACCACTAACTCTCGGTCCCAATTCGTTGCCCCTCCAAGCACCGGGCATCGAATCGAGCGGTAAACCTCCAGACCAAATCGTGACACTCCCAACTAGGAGAAAATCTAAGCTCTAGGTCCGCTCAACAAAGACCTCTAGGTACTGTAGACTATCCATCTGAAACCTAAAGGGTCGGAAGAAGACAAGCAACGAAAACAGCGAGAAGAGCCTTGTCAAAAGTTGCCTAGGTTCACTAAACGCACTCGAGGGATCACGCACCAACCCACCAATAGGACAACCTAACCGACCCCTTTGCGCGGAACACAGGAATGCGACCCAAAGCTACCGGCACCACCCAGCGTCAAACGCTAAGCCCCCCCAATAAAAAAGTCGACACTTACGCACACTTGTGCGAAACAAGGCACGTCCTCTCAAACCGAAAACGAGCCCAGACGAATAAGATTTACTAGCCCCAGTGGCCTCCCTTTCTAACCCAAAGGAGCACCCCGAGACCCCATCACGACAATTTCTACAACCAACACAGTGTCTACGGTAAAAAGCCGAACTATGGGTAACAACCATAGGGGAAGAATCCTCATTCCCACCCATACCTTGCCCATGGTGCAAAAAGAATCAGCCGATTACCTACTATAACCTAACACCAGAAGATCTAGAAGGTACAGTTTAGACAAATGGCTGTCCAGTTACCCACGACCGACAAACGGCCGACACACTAACAACCACCGGTAGGTTGCACTACCACCCGTCACTGTTACAGACGACGACCCGAATGTCGGCAGAGGAAGGGGTTCGGAAAAAAACAAAAGCCGGCGCAACTATCTGCCGTGCCAACAGCCGCACCAAGTGCATAAACACCATCAGCAGACCCACCGTGTCCTATGCTGGTTGCCTAATCCATTGACTCATAGCAACCATCAAGGCCCCGGTGGCAGCCGGCCTCGACCCCAACCTCCAAATCAACCCTACTACACTAGCACAACACCCGAGCTCAACCCAGAAAACAAAACTCAGCAGTCCCGCACTCTCGCATCTCTACGCAATTATACCCTGATCATTTCATTAGTTAGTAGCCAGTGGTAATGTGCTCCTGTGGATGTTGGACAGCGACTACTGTGGTTAAAGCTGTTTTGGCTCTGATACCATCTTAATCTGTCACGCCCCGGGGGTTTCATTAAGCGGAAGACGACCACTAAAAGGATTTGAATTTTTTGCGTATATATATATTTTTTTAAAAATCAACCTCCCCCAGTGCGTGCCCAGACCCGCCGCATATACAAATTCACTCTGCGAACGGGCAGAGTCTCCTTTGTATATGCACGGTGTCCTGACTACAACAACCATACAATCATCACTTTAACCATACTAGTTCAACAGTCGAAGACATACAACCATTTTCCATAAGTATTAAAGAGGCCGGTTAATTTTGAAAGGATAAATCCACAAGTTTTTAGAAACGGTGCCCACACGACACCCAGGTTTTTCAAAACGGTTTTCGAAATCCATAAATCCACAGGGTTTTAAAATGTTGCCTACACGACACCCAGATTTTCAAAACGGTTTTCGCAATCTATAAATCCACAGGGTTTTAAAAATGGTGCCTACACGACACCCACATTTTTAAAACAGTTTTCGAAATATTTTCTTTTTCTTTTCTTTTGTAGTTTGAAAGCGGCCAATCGGGAAAAGCAAAACAACCACCCACAAGGATAATAAAAGACATTCCAACATCCACATCGACCCCATAAGGGTATCGCAATCCACATAGTAAGCTACTAACAAGTAATGAAATGCGCGATATACGAAGTAAATACAGTCTATGGCCTCGAAGGACCAAAAGTGCTCCTGCCACGGCCTCACCGTCGCCCTAGCTCTCACCCTCGAGAAACCTGTCACAGAGTGGGAAGTCAGTGACCAGAAAATAAAGCACGAAAGCAACTAGGGCTATAAATAAAGCAAACCCCAGTAAAGACCAGAGCCACCGCCCTCCTCATCGTGCAATCGACAGTATCCCCTCCCCCTGCATAACCTGGACCGGGCACCTGCCCCGGCAGACCAGACTGAGCACCAACCTCGGAAAACCAGACCGAGCACCTACCTCGGTAAACCACGCCGAGCACCTACCCCGACGGGTCGCACCGCTCACACCTTGGCGCCTCAAAAGCCCCCACCTACGGGGGCCCCCCACTACGTCACTTCGTGGGCTAACACGGGTCATCGACCACGTTTTCGAAAAAGCGCACCCTTTGCGGTGGCCAAACCGCGGGTGCGCGTGCCGCAGCCTCGAGCATAGTAACCAAGTACACAAGGTATAACCCAATTGTAAGAACCATAGAGACTGTCAACATTAGCACAGTTAAACTAGTAATTGGAAATTAGTTACAGCTTTCGAAAAGTCCCACGCTAAGTGTGACACCCCCGGAATTTGGATTAGTCCTCTATATAAATGATATAATAGGACTAAATCTCTAACCCGGCTATAGCATTTTGGATGGTAGCAAGATCCAAGAGGAACATGAGAGTTAAGCGTGCTAGAGCTAGAGTAGTTCTAGGATGGGTGACCCCCTGGGAAGTGGGGCGTCACAGTTGGTATCAGAGACATTCACCAGCCCGAAATGTGAGATGAGTCTCGGCTGAGCCAGGGTTATAGCGGGTAGAGCGAGGCTCCCCGGCTAATGACCGTTGTGAGTGGAGTGCAGCTCCTCACAAGGTCGGCTAAGGTTAGCGAGACGAGTCTCACATCGCCTGGTGCTTGTGAATGTGCTTGAGCCTGACGTGGACGTCAGGGCTTAAAGGGGGGAAGAATGTGACACCCCCGGAATTTGGATTAGTCCTCTATATAAATGATATAATAGGACTAAATCTCTAACCCGGCTATAGCATTTTGGATGGTAGCAAGATCCAAGAGGAACATGAGAGTTAAGCGTGCTAGAGCTAGAGTAGTTCTAGGATGGGTGACCCCCTGGGAAGTGGGGCGTCACACTAAGTCTCGAAACGAAAACCCACAACATGATAAACATAACAATAACGGAATGCACATAAAGGGGTTCTAAGGGTGTACCCACCTCAAACGCGAAGAAGAAGATGCGCGGAAACTCCAGCTAAAACACTCCCACCCTGTGCCCGAAACAGCTACAGTGAAAATTATTGTTAAAAACATCGTCGCGGTTAAAAACACTCAAAAACGGTGTGAAACGGGCCAAAAACGGAGCTTCTGGACCTTTAGGCTGAGGGAGGTGCATGGGTCTAGGCATGGATTGGGTCCATGAAAACAGACGGCGACGGCGCAGACCGGGAGCACGCCTCAGCTGTGGACCGTTGCGGCTTGGGCCGGGCCGCGCATGGCAGGAGGCGCGCACCGGGTCCACCTCCCCCGCGGCTGCGATGGCGAGCACCGGGTGCACACCTGGCGCGTGCACCGCGCGGCCCGGGCTGGGCTGGTGCACGCTCCCGTGCGCCGGGTCCGCACCATCGGGCTGCGGGGGCGTGCGTCGGGTGCACGCCTGGCGCGTGCACCGCGCAGCCTGGGCTGGGCTGGCGCACGCGCCCGTGCGTCGGGTCCTCCTCCCTGGGCCGTGTGGGAGTGCGCCGGGTGCACGCCTGGTCCGGTGGACTGCGTGGCCTGAAGCCGTACGGGATGAACAGTGAACCTCCTCGTTTCCCGTTTCGGCTCCGTTTGCGACCCCGCGACCACGGCGGCTGCGGCGACGACCCTGTGAACACGATAACGGGGGCGGCGGCCTCGTGTTTAACAACGGCGGCGGCGGCCTCCCGTTTAACAACTCGCATCGCATGCGACACCCGAGCAACCGACAACCAAACCCTCTGTCACGCCCCTGGGGTCGAAACTGCGACCCGGGCTTGCCAACAGATCCGCCACCTATGCGTAACCCCGCATAGGCGAAGTGTCCAACCTGCAAAGTACCATCTAACAACTAAACAGATATCAGAGCTGAAGAAAAACTACTGTAATAAAAACCTGAATCACTGTACAACTGAAAAACACAAGTACAATATCCATCTCCCATAAATAATGATACAATAATCCGGTCCACCGAAACTGTAATACAAGTAAAAGCCACCTATACAACATCTATAAATCCAAAAAGGGAGATAAACTAAAGTAATAAAATACAACTGTGTACAGTGAAACCCACAATCCGGGTTGGTACATCTATCCCACTGTAGAAATCAACACTGGTAGGGATCTATCTCACGACTCCCTCGCCTCGAACCTCCAACCGTAAGATCAGCAACTCCCGCAGCAGACACTGCAAAACAAAGGGAGGAAAAGGGGAAAACAACAATGGGGGTGAGAACCACCAGTAAAACCAGTAGCCTCCCCCTGTGGGTAAAGCCTCAAACCCCGACGTACCCACAAGTCTACCAGAGGCAAGAAAAAGAATAAGAGAGGTGGTAAGCTATAAACAGATCTACTGATAAAAGGAAGCTACCACTAAAATGCATCTAAATGCCGAGCTAATAAGGATAGCTAAATATGTGCATCAGAATATAAATGCCTGCCTGACTAAACCCAATCTATACACCAGTAAACACTGGTACTGCCTGCCATGCCTACCGAACTCAAGACTCAACTGCGGGAATACTGACCGACTACTGACCGATACGGTCGCATCCCGAAATAGGTGACAGACCGACTACTGACCGGTACAGTCGCACCCAAAACAAGTAACAGACCGGCTCCTGACCGGCACGGTCACACACTCCGGAGTGGCACTCGAGGGGAGCGACCCACACGAGTGAAATAAGTAGTCATAAGTAACCTGATATAGTAGGACTAGATCACGACTCTAAATAAGTGGGAAAAACCATCCACTAAGGAAGCCCGATCCCTCACCTCCAATCTGATGCAATAATAATAACCCGGTCAACCGCCCACATCCCTGCCATCAGGCCCTGCCTGTCCTAAATCCCAAGAAACCTGACTACACTATCCCAAACCCCCTGCTCGCACCCGAGGCACAAATACCCAGAGTCTAAAATGAAAAGGAGAAAAGTATAAAGCATGGTTTCTCCTAAGTCAAGTCCAACATGATAGTGTAGCAGAAAAAGGTGGCCTATCTAGATGACCATACAAGCATGAAGATGTCCCAAGATGATATAAAGTAAACAGGTGTCGATGTTCTTACATTTATTAGAGCATGCTATCCAAAATACATAATCAATCTCATAAAAGAATTGGATGTTAACATAGCATACATCAAGTCTACACAAGTATGCACCTTTCACATTTGGAAATAAAGAGAGAATAGTATCCAACATGGTTTTCACCTAACATGACTCAGGAGATAAATGACGATCATTACTTTCATAAAGAGTGAATCTCACATAGATAGATCATGATTAATGTAGTCAGTTATTCTCACACAAACCACTAACCACCCTCATATGAAACATCCATTCACATATAGACTTGCCAAAGATCATTTAACACTACTTGAATATGGACATTCATTCCACTATCACCAATGAATAGACTAAGGTTCAACAACTTTTATTGATCTCACATAGGATGCACATAGGATCTACCAACAACATCCCATCTCATTTGGAGGAATTAAGAGTCATTAACAAAGCTTAGTCTCATAAGGAATAGGCCTCATCTCACAATGATAATCATCTTTTCATGAATGAATTAGGAGTCAAAAGAATAGGTCATTCGCACATCAACTAGATCAATAATCATCATCAACGCCCATTTTCACATAAGCTAGATCGAAGATCAATCGATTAATTATTCTCACATAAGCTACCAAGCACTTGTCACATAATCCCATCAAGTCCTCACATAAATCAACCAACCATTCACACATAACTATCACCATCATTCACCATAATTAGGCCAACCATTCATCACAAGGTGTAGGTTAAAGATTAAGTTCCCAATTACCCTCACAAAGCATAGGTTTAAGAATGGTCACTTATAATGAACTTCATATGAGATAATGCAACATCAATCAAACTATTCATTCACTCATGTATACACTGAGGATTAATTAACTTAATCTAAACATGGATATCCAAGCATATTATACCGAGGAGAAGAGAACATCAACCACAATGCCATGAGGGAAACCAATAGCCCGAGTGGGTAAATCGATGTTTTCGGCAAAGCACAACCACCCACCTGAAACTTGACGATCCACTGCTCGCTGTAGCTGAAATCTGGCATGAGTAATCCTTATCCTCCCAGGAGACCGATGCCGCAAAAATCATCCAAAAATTCCACTCCTACAATTCAGAAAAGCCAACACACTGAGGACTGTTTAGGATTCCAGACTGAAATGAAGGGTCCCAAAGATGACCCTAAAACTCTGTAAAAACATGGGATCTGAGGGGAGAGTTGAATACAAAGATTGTAGCCTTACCTCTTGTGAAGATTCCAGTAAATTTTCAGATCAAAATTCCATCAGATGAGTGTTGTAGGCCTTCTGCACTAAAACACGACGAAAAAGGGCTGAAATAGCAATAATGGTGATCTTCTCCACTTGCACAGCTAAGAAGATAGCAAGGAGTCCCCCAAGTTTAGCAGCAGATGAAGGAGAAGAGGAAGAAGATGGAAAGGAAGCTCTGGATATTATAGGAAAAATCACCAAGTTTCAAAACTCTGAAATTGAAGATGAAAAGGGCTATTTATAGCCAAAGAAGCTCCTGTATAAGCAGTTTGGGGGACAAAGTCGGGAGAGCAAAGCATTGGCAGTGAGAGAGAGAGGAGGGGGGGGACACGCGGCACCAATCCGCGCGTCCCTGCCCGGATCGAGCGGCGACCGACACTGCCCATCCCGTGCGCGCGGCACCAATCCACGCGTCCCTGCCCGGATCGAGCGGCGACCGACGCTACCCATCCCGTGCGCGCCACGTGGCGCGCACGGGGAAGGCGCGGGCCGCTTGGCGCACACAGGCGCCGCGCCAATAGGCGCGCGCCACGTGTGCGCCGGTCGGCCTCCCACGCGTTGCCGCGTGGCGCGTGGGGCGCCGGCTGTGCCTGGTGCACGCCGCACTGTGGACCGGCCGCCAGAAAAAACTCCAAAAAAATGCTCTAAAAATGCCACTTTTGCTGTTTTCGCGCGCTGAGTCCAATTCCGGAGTCCAAAATTCCAAATAATGCAACCAAATAGCCATTTTGATCGTTTTTCCGCGCTGAATCCAAATACGGTGTCCGTTTTGCAAGAATCCCTTTCTAATTTTTGGCGAAACTCCACATTAGGCAATCTTGATCCATTTCTCGCACTGAGTCCGTTTCTTGGGTCCGATTTGTGCGCAATCGACACTATCTACAGCCTCCACAAGCTGTCGATCACACTGTAATGACCACGAAGTTTCGGGTCTTCACACCCTCGACCCCACAGAAATTGCAAAAAGGGAAAACCCGAAAAACTCGAACCGCTCACCTTGATTCCGCCGGAGGAGGAGGAAGGGAGAAGATCGTCCCCTCCACGCCCGATCAATCCCACAGAAAAGCGGCGATTTCCCCTTTTTCTCTCCCCGTTTCTCAATCTCGGTTCCCTCCGCCGTTGTCTTGAGAAGAGGGAAAGAGTTTTGGGGTTTCTTCCCGCACCCCGATCGGACTTAAAAGATACATAGGGAAATTAAGGTTAACCTCCATTCAACAAACCTAGCCGCTCGAAATTGAACGAGGGGTCCAGATCACCTCGGAAAATGTGTCGATCGTCGGCACGCATTCCGATGCACCCCAAGCTGAACGAAAACTTCAAAAATTATTTCTGGGAGATCCCGGGGTCAGAATTCAAATCTGATCGCGCCACCGCTCACCGTTTTGCGAGCTCTACCAGCTAAAAATACCCGCAAACCCCGACGATCAGCCCAGAAATTCTCGAATTTCAACCCCCCCTAAACAATTGAAAAGATTCAATTAGGACACAAAACGGAAAACCGAAAGGTCGAGGTACTACAAAATAAATAAAATAACCCAATAACATAAAAAGATGAAAAGTCCGATCATAGAAGGATCCCGTCCGATCACCTCAAAAAGTGTGCCGGCCACTTAGCACGGATTTCGATGCACCACACAAAGGCAAACGCTTTGACCCCCATTCCGGGAGATCCGTAAATCGAAATCCGAATCCGTTCGCTTTGTCGTCCTCCGTTTTTCGAGCTCAAACGCAGAAAAATACTCGCGGTCCAGGCCAGTCCAATGCAGAAAGCACAGTGAAAAGTTTTCCTAACAATCCCGTCATAAAAAAGTGGTATACAAAGGCATTGGAACGCCAGGACCCTACAGACACCCGCAGGCGGCGTGTGCCGCTCGGCCTACTGCCGCGCGGGGCGCCGCGCGCAGGCGGCAGCACTCGTGCGGGCAAGTGCCGCGAGGGGTGACACCCGCAGGCAGCATGCACCGTGCGGCCTAGTGCCGCGCGGGGCGCGGCCCGCAGGCGGCAGCACCCGCGCGGGCTGGTGCCACGTGGGGCGCTGCCCGCGAGCGGTTCGCGGGGAGTCCGACCGCGCGGCCGAGCCGCATGCGGTGCCGCAAGTGGCCGGTGCCCGCGCGGCCGCACGGCATGCGGCGCAGCGGGAGAACGGACCGCGGTTCCATCGTCTGTCGCGCGTCGTTACCGCCGCCGTTGCCGGGTTTTCGTCGTACTCTTGGGTTTTTGGACTCTATTTATTTACAGAATGCAATTCAGTCTGACCGTTGTTCTTTTGGGGACTTTCTTAGGTTCGAGCGCCGATTGTTTGCGTGTTTCGGTCCCAAGTGTTCCGGTCAACACATTTCGAGGTGGGTACTTTATTATATTTCGGTGTATGGTCGTTCTCGTCATAACTTGTGAAAATAAAGTAGATGTATATTTTGTGAACTGTCTAACCCCATTGCATGAGAATCCCGCTCTTTTAACTCTAACTGTGGCGACGAATGTCGCGGTGCCTTATTACACGCCGGTTTCAGCATTTATGCTCATGATTGCTTACACGCACACCGGCGGTCTGGCCACCGCACAGGGTGTATTTTTTCGGAAAGATGGTATGTTGACCCGTGTACCCCACAAGGTGACGTAGTGGGTGTTAGTTGTATGCCCCAAAAGCCTATCAGGTGACGCATTTTTTCTATGGGACATATTTGTACTTGATCTTTATTATTATTTGGGCATTTTATGCCATTCATGTTTAATGTGTCCATGAATCGTCCTTTGAATTAATGAGATGATAATGTATATTCTTAAGAGTTAAGAATTTGAGATACATATTATTGGTGATTAAGTCATAAATGCTCTCAATCGGAGGATCATCATGGGGACGATGATTGATCCGGTAAGATTGATGTATGTGCCGCTCTCTTTTAGGATGACGAGTCTCAAGTCATCAGTGTGGGGACACTGGAGCGAACGTGCAGGTGGTTGTTAGAGAACAAGGGCACTAAGCGTGACCAATTACGAATAGTTACATGAATGTCTACTCATTCGTCAGTAACTGATTCGATGTTGCAGTGGTACAACTGATCCTTAGACCTGCGACACCACGGCCATTCAATATGAGGCTACTGTAGTTTGACTATGCAATAAACTCTGATCCTAGTCACGGGTCTTAGTAGTATATGTTGGCTGCAGTCGGTTCATATTAGGAATGGGTGTTTGTTTACAAGGGATCTATCGCTCTCGGTAGAGAGATAATTAGTCCTATGCTATTTGTAAGGCAAAGCTCAGAAATCCTCGGTCGGGGTAATATGGTTCATGGAAAGGTGTTTCCAAGAGTAAACATATGAGCTTCTGTCCTATCAAATTTGTCATATAACGGGTGATGGGGTTTGACGAGTATTCCATGACCTCCACTCAGTTGGGACTATGCGATAGAAGGATTGTATTGTACGGTAACTGCACCTAGAGGTTCAGTCCAATATTCACTTCTGACTGGATTGCCACTATATGCTGCTAGGCGTCACTGGTGGATTGTGGGAACCAATAAGAATAATTATAGGTGAATAATTATTATACGAGGAAAGAATCAAAAGTGTTTGATCCATCAAAAAGAGTTTCGATGATGATGCCGATGGGGATCGCATCATATCTCACTACCAGACAGAATTGAACCTATTAGGTCACACACATAAGAAATCGCGCATGATCGATATTATGGAGATGATAAAGAAGTTTATAGAATGGATTAATTATAATCACAATACTAAAGTTTACTAATTTATTAGTAAAAGGACTAATTTGCAATTATTATAAATTAGAGGTATTTAAGTGCAAAAGTTGCATGGTGTATTTGCTAATCGTTAGTAAATATTTTGAGGACTTATGTGTAAATGTTACACACGAATCGAATTAGGATTCGGATTCGATTCATATTGAAACTAACTTAAGGATAATGGATAATCCAATCGGATTAGGATTCGATTAGGATTAGAATTAGGATTAGGGTTTTCTCATTATAAATATATGTCATATGTGACATATTTTAAGAGAGAGAGAAAAAAAAGGGAATAAGAAAACCCTAGCCGCCTATCCTCTCCCTCTTCCTCAAGTCCTCCATAATTAATTCATCGTTCTCGACCTTCGGAAGATTGCTAGCATAATTTGAAGATTGATTCATCCTCCATACATCGATGCAAGAGTTAATTCGTGATCGGATCGCGAATCAAGGCGATCGACTATTTCGATCAAGGGCGTGATTCCGTGTGGATGCGAGTAGAGGCCGGGCGTGTGCGCTGCTAGGAAGGACGAACAATTTTTACCAACGATCGTCGGCTTCGCGGTGATCTCGACCGGCGCAAGGTAAAAATTAAATCCTAATTGATAAGATCAATTAGATTACTTTTTAACGATCTAAAACAAAACATGAGGTGATCTTTGGTTTAAGAAAATTTTTAATTGCGTTTCATTCTTCCGTTGCGCATATCCGACTTTTTTCTTACAGTGGTATCAGAGACACCCTCGTCGTTTGTTTTAGATCTAATCTCTTTTTCGATGTTGATTGGGTTTTCCGGAACGATCAAAATCAAAACAATGAAGATTGTTTTTGCGTATATTATTTTGATTGTTTTGAAACATTAATTAAAATTAGCGCACGATGCACTATTAGCACGGCACTCGCATGCGGTTAAGGTGCATGCAACATACGGTCATGACATGCATGCATGCTCTAATTAATTAGCATTGCCATGATGTATGGTCATATGGATGACATGCATGCAAGCTCTAATTAATTAGCATTACCATGCATGACGGATTAGTGTATAGCAACACTAATTGATTAGTTCATGGTTTTTCATTGCACGTGCTTGCCGCAATGTGTTTTGAACGCATTTACATGGTGCAGTCATGCGCGCTATGTGGTTGCTTTGTGCAAAATCGCAATTTAAAATTAATTCGAAACCCAATTAATTAGAAATCGAATTAGAGAATTCTATTTTATATTATATGCCTGTGATGTGTATGAGGTGATGATCATGGATAACAACCTTGTGATGTACATGTATCATGTGATGATGTGAATTGGTATAATTTAATAAGGACCCAGTGTTAGATTTATTTTGGGTGCCTGCGTGCACCAATTATATTATGTAATTTGGAGACATGCGTGTCTCATTATTATTATGGGTTGTATTGTAATTGTTGCAAAATTAAAGGGTAAAGGGGTAGTTCAGGTTCCATGATGTTTTGTTCCATTCAAGAGTTGATGCGGTGCAGATCAAGTTTGGACCAAATATTGATCGAGGGAGCCGACAAGAGTTGATCTACTCCAATCCGATCAAGATGCAGAGCAAGTTTTCTTTTTTGTGTAATACCCTCTTACCCGATTCCGGCCTAGTGGCTCAGGCCAGAATCAAGTTAAAATCCATGATCATCACCGGTAGTTATTATTTTTATATATATGTGATATATGTATGCATATGATGCAATGGTTTGCATGAGATGTAAATTAATAATAAATTAAAACTGATGAGATAACAAATCTCCCTAAATAAAATATTAAGTTAATGGTGTTATGAACCCATTAGTGCCCTTCCATCGTTGTAGGGTGTGGGCGTCTCTTTAGTGTTGATTGATGCACCGGTACATGGGGGTCAGTTGCATTAGGGAGCCGCAACCATTCTATTGGCATGAGATGCTATGTGGTAAGAAAGGGGTTGAATCCAAGAATCTGTCAGGATGAGGATTCAATGACTTTTTTTTATTTACATGATGAACGGTGGGTCTAACTTAACCAAAAGATAAGGCCAAGAATCTGTTAGGATGAGGCCTATATTTTTGGAGGCCAAAGATAAAATTGCGATTTGCTTGAGAAGCATTGAACAAGAGTTGTTAGGATGAGGTAGTGTGCAAACAGATGGGACCGCAATTCCCACTAGAAACTTTTAGTAAAGTTTCCGTTTTCTCCACTTGGGGAGTGTAGAGATTCGCTAAAATTAGTGGGAGGTACCATTTATATTTAAAGACCCTAATCAAAATGGATTATGATTAAGTACACAACTAATTAGAATCTTAACCATCTGCAGAAAATGGCCGCCTCTAACCCACTTGTCAAAATACTTGATACTAATCGCTTAATTGGACCGAATTTCACCGATTGGCTGAGGAATTTGAGAATTGTTCTCAATTCTGAGAAATTAGCCTATGTGTTGGACACGGAGGCTCCAGCAGTGCCTGAAAATCCAACAGCTCAACAGAAAGATGCTAAAAATAAATGGACTGATGATGATATGAAGGTAAAATGCTACATGCTTGCGTCTATGAGTAATGAGTTGCAACGCCAGCATGAGCACATGGAGAGTGCTGCTGATATCTTGCTCCATCTTAAAGAGTTGTATGATGAGCAACGTCGAACAGCTCGTTACGAGGTGTCAAGGCGACTGTTCAGGACTAAGATGTCTGATGGTCACTCAGTCAATAATCATTGCTTGGCAATGATTAAGGACATTGAGGAGCTTGAGAAGCTCGGAATGACTATGGACGCAGAACTTCAAATTGATTTGATCTTACAATCCTTACCTGATTCATTTTCTCAGTTTATTTTAAATTTTCAAATGAATAAAATTACTTGCACTCTCGCCGAGCTGTTGAATATGTTGGTCACGGCTGAAGGAATGCTAAAAGTCAATAAGGGGTCAGTTTTGGCTGTTGAATGGGCTTCCTCCAAAAGAAAGTCTAAATGGAGAAAGAAGAAGCCTGCGAAGAAGCCAAAGATTGACATTGTCAAGGTAAATCCCAAAAAGAAAGGCCGCCAAAGGAACTTGCTTCCACTATCAAAAGGATGGCCACTGGAAGAGGAAATGCCCGGACTATTTGGCTAGCCTGAAGGACAAGGTGAAACTACTAGCTTATCGGTTTGTTCTACTTTTACATGGGTCATTGACTCGGGATGCACCTCGCATTTGTGTATTTCAATGCAGGCGCTAAAGAAAAGTAGACGACTTAGGGATGGAGAGCTTACCCTACGCGTTGGAAACGGAGCAAGAGTTGCTGCTGTTGCTGTAGGGACTTATCCTTTATGTCTACCGACAGGAGTAGTTTTAGAACTTAGAGATTGTCTTTATGTACCTAGTGCGACTAGAAACCTTATTTCTATTTCACGTTTGGTATTGGACAGTTATAAGTTTATTTTTGAATCAAACATTTGTTCAATTTATTTGCGAAATAATTTGATAGGTTGTGGTTCTTTAATAGACAATCTCTATTACTTACATATGGATGTTAGTATGAATACAGTTGACAATGGCATGAATGAGAATACTATTGGTTTTAAAAGACCTAGAGAGGAGGTAAACAAAACATACTTGTGGCATCTGAGGCTTGGTCACATTGGAGAAGATAGTGTTAACAAGCTGGCTAAGGATGGTATCTTAGGATCCTTGCTCCCTGAACCATACCCAGCTTGTGAATCATGTCTTCAAGGAAAAATGACTAAGTCTCCCTTTGTTGGACAAGGACAGAGTCTGAAGACCCGGAATTCCCACTTATGGATCACTGTTGCCTCTGCAGCTTCTGGAGGCCTATGTGGCGTGTCGGTGGTATTTGTGCACCAATTGGACACTAATGATGGACTCGGTGTGTGTAGTGGATCACGAGAGTAGTCTGATGACCCCGTCGGATGCTTATAAGTGGTTTCGCGCGCTATGGATATTAAAATTGGGCCCAGCGCGAAGTTTGGACAAAGGAACATCTTTCCGGATGCCTTCGGCAATTTTTAGAGTTGGAATTTGGAAAAATGGACTTCGGATTTGGATTCAGCGCGCGAAAACGATGAAAATGGACTATTCACTTGCATTTTTCAGAGTCCGGATGATTCGGCACGTTTTTCGAGGCAAGGGTACTGTTCCGGCAGGCGGCAGCGGCGGTGGGCAGCGGCGGCTGGCGGAGGAGCGCGGCGGCGGGGTGAGGCACGGCCGCTCGGTCCACCGGGCGAGGCGTGCAGCAGGGTCTTGGACACGTGGCGGCCCCAGAGTGGCGGGCGCACGAGCGCGCGGTCTACGGGGAGTGCGGCCTGGTGCATGGACCGGGCGGGGCAACGTGGAGGCCACTGATTGGCCGGTCAATGTGCACGCGGTCCACGGAGCGGGTGCAGGCCGCCTCGGGGCGCGTGCGTGCAGGGTGGCAGGCGGCGGCGCAGGCGCGCACGTGGGCGCGGTCGGGGCTGAGTGCGGTCCACATGTCGACGCCTCCGCACTCCACGTGTCGAGCAGCTGATGGCCGGGGTGGCTGTCCGCTGTTCGGGTGCAACGTGGCGGGCTGTGGGCCTTTCGGGCTGCTACAGTGTTGGGCCTGGCTCAACACTGTTCACGCCCGGTTCCTGCGAGCGCCCGGAAATTCGGCCCAAAAGCCTATTTTCGGGATTTTTCGGGTTGGGCCTATAAATAGGCCCTTTGCACTGCCCTTTTCGGGCTTTATCCAAGCTCTCTGGCCTGAGGGCCCTTCACCAATTTTGTTGCTCACCTTGTCGCGCATCTTTTTAAGGAGGCTCGGAATTTTTGCAAGGCGCGGCGTCGACGACTTCGGCATCGTGGCACAGAGTGACATATTTTCATCGCAGGCCTGTTATCGTCGCAGTTTGGTATGAGAGGTCCACAGAGCTACCCCAACAATATTTTCAGATGATTTTCACGGCGCCGAATTATGAGAGGTAGATCTACGATTCTTGTATTGTCCACTTTTCTCAGATTTGAGCTTTGTTTGGGGTTCCAGGTACGTTTTTAACCCTCCTTGTCGCTGGTAGAAATTCTGGACAGCGACATCTTGCCGGATTTTTATCTCCGCAACCGGGCATCGGATGGCGACGTGCTTATACACTTTTTTCATCTACTCGACGCGAGGATTGTCACAATATTTTTATTGGATTTTTCTAAGGCTTGACCGAAGGTATATTTTTCGCCCTTTATCTGTGCATGGAAATACAGATGTGTGGTTGTATGTTTGTGAGCGCCCTGTGTTATGGAATTTGTAACTCAGCCTACGGGGCTCGGAATTTGGCGTGCAGGTACTCGTTTCGAAGGTATCGACGCGAGGAACGTGACAGTAATTTTGTTGGATTTTTCAGAATCTGTTCTGCAGGTGAAAACTGCACATCTTCGGGGCTGTTTTCCGATGTTGTATACTTGGAATATCTTTTGGAATAAAAGTGTAATGTTGGACCTTATTGTTGTACCCAGGGGTGTTTACAAGTGTTGCTGGACCCGATGGATCTGTAGGCTTTGATTTCGGGGTACTCTTAGTTGTTTGGAGCCAAGGCGTTCGCGACATGTACCGAGGATGCAGTTTCGGCAGAATTTGGACTGTGAGCGTCTGCGCTCTTCACCGACTTCAGGTTTGCCTTGGTTTAAGCGCTTCATGTGGGTAAGCTTAATAATGGTAACTGTATAAGGTGTTTATGTTATGGTGAATATATGTGTACTTGTGGGGATGTCACCCCTCTATGATTGATGACAGGCATATTTGTTGTACAACCGATATGAGCGAGAGGTAAGCAAGGAATGGCCTAGATTATGTGGTTCCTGTACATGTTTACTCATTAACCTACTTGTGTGAGATTAGAACAGCATAGTAGGGACTTTTTAGCATGCTTTGCTATTACATGTTTCGCCCACTTTTATCGTTTCTGAGGACAAAAGCATGCTTGTATGGACATGTAGTTAGGCCATCTTTTACTGCTACACTACTTATTGGAACCTGACTTAGGAGAAACCATGCTTTTCCTTTCTCCTTCGTTGTTAGTCAATTGGTCAGTGTTGCTAGGGTTCGAGCAGGGGTTTGGGTAGTGTAGTCGAGACTTGGTGTTTGGGACAGGTTGGATTAGTTGTGGGGCTTTGCGGCAACCGCGGATATTGGGCGGTTGACCGGATATTTATTTATGCATCAGATTGGGTATCTGAATTCTCTAGTGGACAGAGTTTCCCACTATTTGAGTACTTTTGCGTCTGATTAAGGACCGAGGCTTTCTTAGTGGTTGGGCTTTCCCACTTTGATCATAGTCATGATCTAGTCCTGCTATATCGAGATACTTGTGATACTGATGACAGAGATACTTTGCTCGTGTGGGTCGCTCCCCTCGAGCGCCACTCCGGAGTAGGCTTTAGATCGTGCTAGGTTCCGGTCAGACCGTGTTGGGTTCTGGTCATTTGGACAGTGGAGATACTGAGTTCGTGAGATTGTTGACAGAGCAGGCAGTACCGGGTTTTATACCGATTCGTTTGATTAGGTTTATTTCGGTCAGATACTTTTATTGTTGCACTCGTGCCCGGGGGTTGAGTGAGGTCTAGTAGCTGCTTTTAGGCCAGTGCTAGTGTCGTTGGGAGCCGTTCGGTTTGACGGTGGTCCCGTGTCGTTGTGAGAGGTTGAGCATCATGATTCTATCCGTTCTGAGAGGGAGCGTGGGTTTTGACTATAGCCTGTATGAGCCACTACTCGATAGCGAGTTATTCCGTTTGGTCACCCTACGTAATTCTTTCCCGGCAGTGGGAGGTGGTCGTAGGTGGGGCGCAGGTTTGACTGGACCAGATGTGGCAGTCAGCTCGATTGGGTCGATTGTGCACTTCATGTGCTAGTGGTTGCATACTATGTGAGGACCTGGATCCCCACGACGAGAATACTGGTTGACCAGCAGCTTCTGGAGGCCTATGTGGCGCGTTGGTGGTGTTTGTGCACCAATTGGACACTAGTGTTGGACCCGGGGCGTTAAATGGATCACGAGAGTAGTCAATTGACCCCATCGAATGCATAGAAGTGGTTTTGCGCGCAATGGATATTAAAATTGGGCTCATCGCGAAGTTTGGACAAAGGAATATCTTTCCGGATGCCTTCGGCAATTTTTAGAGTTGGAATTTTGCAAAATGGACATCAAATTCGGATTCAGCGCGCGAAAACGGTCAAAATGGACTACCCACTTGTTATTTTTGAGCACCGGTTACTGTTCACGTCGGAACAGTAACTCCGGCGCCGGCGGGCAGCGCCGGCGACGGCGAAGGGCGACGGCGCGGCGGCGGGCAGGCACGGGAGCGGCGGCGGGCAGGCGCGGGCAGCGCGCAGCGCGCGGGCAGGCACGTGGGCGCGCGGGCAGGTGCACGGTCCACAGCGCCGTCGTGCACCGGGGGGCAGGCCACGTGGCATGGCAGGATTGGCCGGTTCAGCGGTCGTGGTCCACGGAATAGATCGTGGTGTACGGTGCACCGGTGGGTGGACACGTGGCGCACACTGGTTGGCCGGTCCACGTGCGCTCGGTCCACGGAGCAGGTGTGGCCGCCTCGGGGCGCGTGCCTGGCAGGGGGGCGCAGGCGGCGCTGGCAGCGCGCACGTGGGTGTGGAAGCGAGGTGCTGACCAAGGGGTTGCCACGTGTCGATCCCTCGTTGGTCCATGTGTCGAGTGGTGAGGGGCCAGTTTTGCTGTAGCCTGTTCGGGGGGCGACGTGGCGGGCCTGGGCTTTCCGGGCGTGAACAGTGTTGGGCCGGGCCCAACACTGTAGCCGCCCGGTTCTTGCCCAGCGCCCGAAAATTGGGACAAAACCGGCATTTTGTGATTTGTTTCCTGGAGCCTATAAAAGCGACCCGAGCTTCTTTCTTTCCCCTTTTTCCGGCATTTCCGAGCCTCCTCTCGCCTTGGCGCCTTCAGCAAAGATGATCCCCGAGCTATGCTGCATCCATCTGCAAAGTTTTGAGATTTTTTGGTGGCACGCTTATCGAGGTTTCCATTTTTACGGCGCGGCGCGACGCTCGTCCATTTGGGTTCCCCTTCGTCGCGTTTCGGTGCGCGAGCTCCCCCGGCCTACTCCGACCACCTTTTTGAGCGATTTCTTCGCCGCTGGATCCGCGACGGACAGATCTACGATCTAGGTACTTTCGGCTTTCCCTCATTTTGCGGTTTTCGAGGTGTTTGTTCGAGCTTACTGTGACCCCATTTCTGTGATGGAGATTTGGACAGCGGCGTGGTTTTTCGGCGATATCTCCGCAACCTGGCATCGTATGGCGACGTGCTTATACACTTTTTTCATCTACTCGACGCGCGGATTGTCACGGTATTTTTAGTGGATTTTTCTGAAGCTTGCCCGAAGGTATATTTTTCGCCCTTTATCTGTGCAAGGAAATACAGATGTGTGGTTGTGTGTTTGTGAGCGCCCTGTATTGTGGAATTTGTAACTCGGCCTACGGGGCTCGGAATTTGACGTGCAGGTACTCGTTTCGAAGGTATCGATGCGAGGAACGCGATAGTAATTTTATTGGATTTTTCAGAATCCGTTCTGTAGGTGAAAACTGCACATCTTTGGGGCTGTTTTCTGATGTTGTATACTTGGAATATTTTTGGAATAAAAGTGTAATGTTGGACCTTATTGTTGTACCCAGGGGTGTTTACAAGTGTTGCTGGACCCGATGGATCTGTAGACTTTGATTTTGGGGTTCTTTTAGCTGTTGGGGCCGAGGCGTTCGCGACATGTACCGAGGATGCAGTTTCGGCAGAATTTGGACTGTGGGCGTCTGCGCTCTTCACCGACTTCAGGTTTACCTTGGTTTAAGCGCTTCAGGTGGGTAAGCTTAATAGTGGTAACTGTATAAGGTGTTTATGTTATGGCGAATATAAGTGCACTTGTGGGGATGTCACCCCTCTATGGTTGATGACCGGCATATTTGTTGTACAACCGATACGAGTGAGAGGTAAGCAAGGAATGGCATAGATCATGTGGTTCTTGTACATGTTTATTCATCAGCCTACTTGTGTGAGATTAGTACAGCATAGTAGGGACTTTTTAGCATGCTTTGATATTATATGTTTTACCCACTTTTATCGTTTCTGAGGACAAAAGCATGTTTGTATGGTCATCTAGTTAGGCCATCTTTTACTGCTACACTACTTATTGGAACTTGACTTAGGAGAAACCATGCTTTTCCCTTTCTCCTCCTTTGTTAGTCAGGCGGTCTATGTTGCTCGGGCGCGAGCAGGGGGTTTGGGATAGTGTAGTCAGATTCTTGGGATATGGGACAGGCTGGGCTTGATGGCAGGGTATTGCGACGATCGCGGACTTTGGGCGGTCGACCGGGTGGTTATTATTGCACCAGATTGGTTATCGGATTTCTCTAGTGGCCGGAGTTTCCTACTTATTTAGTGGGCGACCGTGCCGGTCAGGAGCCGGTCTGTCATTTATTTAGTGTACGACCGTGCCGGTCAGGAGCCGGTCTGTCACTTATTTAGTGCGCGACCGTGCTGGTCAGGAGCCGGTCTGTTACTTATTTTGGGTGCGACCGTACCGGTCAGTAGTCGGTCTGTCACCTATTTTGGGATGCGATCATACCGGTCAGTAGTCGGTCAGTATTCCCGCAGCTGAGTTCTTGAGCATTTCGATAGTAGGAAGGCAAGGCAGGCATAGTAGGCAGGCAAGGCAGGCATAGTAGGCAGGCAAGGCAGGCATAGTAGTCAGGCAAGGCAGGCATAGTAGGCAGGCAAGGCAGGCATAGTAGGCAGGCAAGGCAGGCATAGTAGGCAGGCAAGGCAGGCATAGTAGTCAGGCAAGGCAGGCATAGTAGGCAGGCAAGGCATGCATAGTTGGCAGGCATAGCATGCATAGCAGGCATACCAGGTAGTGCCAGTGATTACTAGTCTATCGATTGGGTCGATTGTGCACTTCATGTGCTAGTGGTTGCATACCCTTCGTTGGTTCTCCCATCTTGGGCATTTAGATAGAGGCAGGATAGCTGTTGAGAGTCTCCAGCTTCCTTATTTCAGTCCTTACGGCTTTGGTTATTTTACGTATCTTGAGGACTTAGTGGGCAGACCGTCAGGTCTGTCGGTGGTACCCACTGAGAACTCCCTTTTTGGTGTAGTTCTCACACCCTTTGGCGGTCTTCCCCCTCCTTTTTCCTTCCTCTCCCTTGTTTTGCAGAGTCTTAGCGGGTGTTGCGGATTCTGCGGTGGTTGTTCGAGACGAGGGAGTCGCGTGCTAGATCCCTACCCGTCGTTGGAGAGTAGTGGTACCCTTCAGAGGAGATCTTCAGTAGATTAGTTGTTTTATTTTTTCCTCTTTTGAGAGACTGATGTAGTGAGGATATATTATGTATTGAGAGACTATACACTGATGTATTTATTGGAGTTACCTCCCGGTCGGGTTCAGAGCTTGTATTTGAGGATATTGTATTATTATTATTCTTTTTGGGAGGCGAACACTGTTGTATTATTTCCAATTGTACAGGGATTGATTTTAGTTACAGCAGACTTTTATTTATAGCTCTGATATCTGTTTAGCTGTAGTACTTTCTTGCAGGTAGGACGCTTCGCTTATGCAGGACGGCATAGGTGGCGGATCTGTTGGCGAGCCCGGGTCGCAGTTTCGACCCCGGGGCGTGACAGATTAGAGTGGTATCATAGCCTAGGTTGTAGGTCATGGTGGACTTAGAAACCCTAGGCTTATGGTTTGACCCTTGGTTGACTTCGGGAGAGTTGTGATTTTTAGCGAGAGTCCTGATTGAGTTTTATACCTCTCCCAAGGGACGGGAAGAGAGATTGGCATGTTTATTTTCCTAAGTGATTATGTTGGCTGCAGACAACATAATGCTATGGAACGGGTGACGTGCTTTAGACTTTCGCTGGATTGGGTCGAGGGCTGTTGTGTGCTGTTTTGTGGTTTCGTTGTGGCAAGCTGTGTCTCCCCGACGCTGGGTTGTGACCCGTGTGCATCCTGTCATAGCAGTTGAGCTTGAGCAGTTGGTTTTGGGCCGGATACCCGGATTGAGGTCAGAGAACTCCGGACCCATATGACAGGATTATCAGAGGCTTATCAGCGGCCGAGTGAGCAGCTGGTCTTGGTGACACAGTGGTCGGGGCACTGAGTAACCCCCTCTGTGCCAATGTTTTGTGTCGAGGCACCGAGGCAGGGTGGATAGTTGACAGGAGAGGAGCTGTGGGACATGATCGAACTATTGAGCCAGATTTGGCTGATGATCCACCCCGACTCGTAAGGTTGAGTTCGGAGCCTTTGGAGGTAGAGTCGTGGTTGGTGGTGATGGATTGATCAATTGAGAGCCTCCCTGTGCCAGAGAGTTTATGCAGTTGTTGAACTGTGCGCTCCAGATTCGAGGGACGAGGCGCATAGGATATATGAGGCTGGGAGTGGATTGCGCCAAGATACCTTTCAGTTATTCAGTCCCTCCATTGTAGGTTTTGACGCCTCGTTGGAGTAGGCATTGTGTATGGAGCGTGGCATTGCAGTTCCTTTGGAGAGTGATCTGCCGCTAGAGGCGAGTTCTGGATTTTGGCGCTTGGCGCCGGGTGATGGAGGACAGATCGGCCGGCAGAGGCATTTCTGATTTCTTTCTCCAAGATAACGAGTTTCCGAGATGCCGGAGATTGGGTGGACCCCGAAGGCAGCATCAGTATTTATATCAGAGTGGCGCAGCGGTAGCGTGAATTTGTTATATGCGGAGGACCTTATTCGTCGCCTCAATGTGATCAGAGACAGAGGTCGTGCTCCCTTGCGGATAGTCCTGATTTTCAGGCAGATTGAGCGACAACCACTTGCTTTGAGCAGATGAATCTGTGCCGCCCGGTTGGAGGGCGCCACGATAGTGGATCGAGTGTCGCAGGTGGGATTTCACCACAGTAGTCGGAGTTAGAGCATGTTCCACTCTTGCATGGGCTAGAGGCGGATTTGTTACCACGTGCACTAGAGGTACAGGTTCCTGTTGTGGTTGTGCATGTGGTGGATGCTTTTGGATCATGTCCAGTGCGGCCGAGACCGCGAGTTACCGGCAGATTTATTGGAAATTGTAGCAATTCGGTGTTTCGACCCTGTGCTTGAGATTGTTTGGCACAATGCCACAGGATGTTTGAATGCGGCGAGAGAGGACTTTGATCTTCGGCGAGGTGGACAAGAGGAGGCTTGCTTGATGTGATTGTTAGAGCACTCAGGTTTTAGCGACAGTGTGAGAGGTGCTTACGGCGGCACCGGGGCTCAGGGATATCTTTGTTGCCCATGAGATCCCGGGTGTGATTTCACCTTAGTTGTTGGTAATGCCGCCGGTTAGGGAGATACAGATTGTGTTGGACGTGGTTCGGGGAACCGCGCCACCCTCGACAGCACCTCATTGGATATCGCCTGTACAGCGGAGAGGGCTGATGGCGCAGTTGCAGGATCTGATGGATCGAGGGGTCTGATTGACCTAGTGTCACGCCGTTGGTATACGGCGGTGATGCCACGCCGTTGGTATACGGTGGTGATGCCACGTCGTTGATACCCGACTGTGAGGGTCCTTTTATGGTTCGAGTGTAGACCGGTCCGGGTGGTATCTAGGACCATTTGATGGAGTTATACTCCGGCAGTTAGTGGATGATACGAGTACCTACATGGAATTAGACAGCCGATGACTTCGCCTAGGTGGCGTTCAGGACACGGTAGGGGCATTATGAGCTTATAGTGAGGCCCAATGGAATGACGAATACCCTGTCGATTTCAAGATTTGAGGAATTGTATGTCCCAGTTGTGCTTGGACGGATTGGGAGTGGTGTTCCCCAAGGATATTTGCTTTACTCCTAGAGCAACTTGGAGCACGAGGAGCACTTTGTGGATGTGCTACCATACCCGTGTGGATGAAGCTGTATGCCAAGTTATTGAGGTACAAGTTTTAGCTCCAAGTGCATGCCTTTTTGGGTCACTTTATTCTAGCCATTGGAGTGGCGGTGGAATCCGACCAAATGGATGTTATTCGAGTTTGGCTGAAACCAACATTATTCTTGAGAGGAGGAGCTTCTTAGACTTGGCAGTGCCGAGAGGGCATGGCCAATGGATAATGAGACTGATACCAGCGCCAATATTAGTACTTCCAGTGTTGGGAGATGGACTTGCGTGTTTTTGTGATGCCTCCCATTGTGGCTGTAGAATTACCATGGGATGATCTTCAGTCCACACCTCATTAGTCCGACCCTACGAGTGTTGTGGCAGGACGAACCGCTGTTTTGCAGGCAGCTTGGATCCCACAGATGAGCCTTTCAGTACGCCTATTATTTCCGGCTTTGATTGATATACCTGGGCGTAGGCTGTTACGGATTTTGAGTTGGCGTATTTCGTGAATTCGGTTAAGTCTTGAAGATTGAAGATAAAGAAAGTTGGATCATTTAACTCAATCTCAAGAAAGAAGAATTCAAAAGGATCAGGTATGTTTAACTAATTATTTTTGGTGATCCGAATACTTCTTATAGTGTAGAAACACTTGGATGAATTTCTAATTGCATAAAAATCAAAAACTGGACATGGGACATGTTCAGGATCCGGATCAGACTTTCCAATCCGGATCCCGAAGGGTGTTCGTTCATACACAAGTTCAATCCGGATCGTAGCCTCCTTTGATCCGGATCCCGAACACTGGTTTTACCATGATTTATGAACAATCCGGATCAGGCTTTTCAATCCGGATCCCGAACGTTGGTGATTGGTGAATTGTATGAACGATCCGGATCATGCACTTCGATCCGGATCCCGAACCTTTGTTTTTCTGGAAACTGTCTGTCTCGCTACTGCAATCCGGATCGCCGAAGTCCGATCCGGATCGTCGTCCTGAAAAATTCCAGAAAAGGTTAGTTTTTTATTCTTATCCTCTTCCAATGGTTTCTAACCTATATATAGACCCTTTAATTCATCTTTTAGGGTAACCCACGTTAAAAGGAAAAAGACGACCGAATTAGATAGATCCACAAATAGAGAAGGAAATCAATAGATTGAATCTTATGTTTCTTCATCTATATTGATTGATTTGATTCTAGGTTTTCATACTCACATTTTGAGTAGAATCAAATCAATGAATACTTAGATGGTATTTCCGATCTATTTCTAATCTAAGTATTCGGCGGATCATCACCACCCAAAAACAACGATTTTCCCAAAAATCGGCGCGTGGACTCGCGTGGCCTTGTGGATTCAAGGTGCTACCGCTCTCGTGGATTCGGAGCGAGGTACGTTTGTGGATTCGAAGCGTGCTACTGGGTGAAGACCGTGGATTCGGTCGGACGTCGTGGATTCGGCGTTGGATGCAGATCGTGGATTCGAGAAGCGTCGTGGAGCGAGCGGAGAAGATCAACTAGGAGCGTATGGAAAAGGTTGAGTCATCTGTGAGTACGGTATATCACCTTGTACGTGTTTAATTCTAGTGGATTTCACCGTGTTATCGGTCCCGTGGTTTTTTACTCCGGTTTGGAGTTTTTCACGTAAAAATCTCTGCGTGTTATTTATTTTTCCGCATTGGATTTTATATCGCAAAGATTTTTGAGTGTTTATTGTTTACACCTATTCACCCCCCTCTAGGTGTTTTTTCCTCTATTTAGATCCAATTATACATAACCCAACAAGTGGTATCGGAGTGGGAATAGGGTTGTAAACAATGGTTGAAGGTGCCACAGGAGGTAAAGAAAACATACTTGTGGCATCTGAGGCTTGGTCACATTGGAGAAGATAGTGTTAACAAGCTGGCTAAGGATGGTATCTTAGGATCCTTGCTCCCTGAACCATACCTAGCTTGTGAATCATGTCTTCAAGGAAAAATGACTAAGTCTCCCTTTGTTGGACAAGGACAGAGTGTGAAGACCCGGAATTCCCACTTATGGATCACTGTTGCCTCTGCAGCTTCTGGAGGCCTATGTGGCGTGTCGGTGGTATTTGTGCACCAATTGGACACTAATGATGGACTCGGTGTGTGTAGTGGATCACGAGAGTAGTCTGATGATCCCGTCGGATGCTCAGAAGTGGTTTCGCGCGCTATGGATATTAAAATTGGGCCCAGCGCGAAGTTTGGACAAAGGAACATCTTTCCGGATGCCTTCGGCAATTTTTAGAGTTGGAATTTGGCAAAATGGACTTTGGATTTGGATTCAGCGCGCGAAAACGATGAAAATGGACTATTCACTTGCATTTTTCGGAGTCCGGATGATTCGGCACGTTTTTCGAGGCAAGGGCACTGTTCCGGCAGGCGGCAGCGGCGGCGGGCAGCGGCGGCTGGCGGAGGAGCACGGCGGCGGGGTGAGGCACGGCCGCTCGGTCCACCGGGCGAGGCGTGCAGTAGGGTCTTGGACGCGTGGCGGCCCCGGAGTGGCGGGCGCACGAGCGCGCGGTCTACGGGGAGTGCGGCCTGGTGCATGGACCGGGCGGGGCCACGTGGAGGCCACTGATTGGCCGGTCAACGTGCATGCGGTCCACGGAGCGGGTGCAGGTCGCCTCAGGGTGGCAGGCGCGCACGTGGACGCGGTCGGGGCTGAGTGCGGTCCACGTGTCGACGCCTCCGCGCTCCACGTGTCGAGCAGCGGATGGCCGGGGTGGCTGTCCGCTGTTCGGGTGCAACGTGGCGGGCTGTGGGCCTTTCGGGCGGCTACAGTGTTGGGCCTGGCCAAACACTGTTCACGCCCGGTTCCTGCGGGCGCCCGGAAATTCGGCCCAAAAGCCCATTTTCAGGATTTTTCGGGTTGGGCCTATAAATAGGCCCTTTGCACTGCCCTTTTTGGGCTTTTCCCGAGCTCTCTGGCCTGAGGGCCCTGCACCAATTTTGTTGCTCACCTTGTCGCGCATCTTGTTGAGGAGGCTCGGAATTTTTGGAAGGCGCAGCGTCGACGACTTCGGCATCGTGGCACAGAGTGACATATTTTCATCGCAGGCCTGTTATCGTCGCAGTTTGGTATGAGAGGTCCACAGAGCTACCCGAACAATATTTTCGGATCATTTTCAAGGCGCCGGATTCACGAGAGGTAGATCTACGATTCTTGTATTGTCCACTTTTCTCAGGTTTGAGCTTTGTTTGGGGTTCCGGGTATGTTTTTAACCCTCCTTGCCGCTGATGGAAATTCTGGATAGCGACATCTTGCCGGATTTTTATCTCCGCAACCGGGCATCGGATAGTGACGTGCTTGGACACTTTTTTCATCTACTCGACCCGAGGATTGTCACAGTATTTTTATTGGATTTTTATAAGGCTTTTCCAAAGGTATATTTTTCGCCCTTTATCTGTGCATGGAAATACAGATGTGTGGTTGTATGTTTGTGAGCGCCCTGTGTTGTGGAATTTGTAACTCGGCCTACGGGGCTCGGAATTTGGCGTGCAGGTACTCGTTTCGAAGGTATCGACGCGAGGAACGCGACAGTAATTTTGTTGGATTTTTCAGAATCTGTTCTGTAGGTGAAAACTGCACATCTTCGGGGCTGTTTTCCGATGTTGTATACTTGGAATATTTTTTGGAATAAAAGTGTAATGTTGGACCTTATTGTTGTACCCAGGGGTTTTTACAAGTGTTGCTGGACCCGATGGATCTGTAGGCTTTGATTTCGGGGTACTCTTAGTTGTTTGGAGCCAAGGCGTTCGCGACATGTACCGAGGATGCAGTTTCGGCAGAATTTGGACTGTGAGCATCTGCGCTCTTCACCGACTTCAGGTTTGCCTTGGTTTAAGCGCTTCATGTGGGTAAGCTTAATAATGGTAACTGTATAAGGTGTTTATGTTATGGCGAATATATGTGCACTTGTGGGGATGTCACCCCTCTATGATTGATGACAGGCATATTTGTTGTACAACCGATATGAGCGAGAGGTAAGCAAGGAATGGCCTAGATTATGTGGTTCCTGTACATGTTTACTCATTAACCTACTTGTGTGAGATTAGTACAGCATAGTAGGGACTTTTTAGCATGCTTTGCTATTACATGTTTCGCCCACTTTTATCGTTTCTGAGGACAAAAGCATGCTTGTATGGACATGTAGTTAGGCCATCTTTTACTGCTACACTACTTATTGGAACCTTACTTAGGAGAAACCATGCTTTTCCTTTCTCCTTCTTTTTTAGTCAATTGGTCAGTGTTGCTCGGGTTCTAGCAGGGGTCTGGGTAGTGTAGTCGAGACTTGGTGTTTGGGACAGGTTGGATTAGTTGTGGGGCTTTGCGGCAACCGCGGATATTGGGCGGTTGACCGGATATTTATTTATGCATCAGATTGGGTATCTGAATTCTCTAGTGGACAGAGTTTCCCACTATTTGAGTACTTTTGCATCTGATTAAGGACCGAGGCTTTCTTTGTGGTTGGGCTTTCCCACTTTGATCATAGTCATGATCTAGTCCTGCTATATCGAGATACCTGTGATACTGATGACAGAGATACTTTGCTCGTGTGGGTCGCTCCCCTCGAGCGCCACTCTGGAGTAGGCTTTAGACCGTGCTAGGTTCCGGTCAGACCGTGTTGGGTTTCGGTCATTTGGACAGTGGAGATACTGAGTTCGTGAGATTGTTGAAAGAGCAGGCAGTACCGGGTTTTATACCGGTTCGTTTGATTGGGTTTATTTCGGTCAGATACTTTTATTGTTGCACTCGTGCCCGGGGGTTGAGTGAGGTCTAGTAGCTGCTTTTAGGCTAGTGCTAGTGTCGTTGGGAGCCGTTCGGTTTGACGGTGGTCCCGTGTCGTTGTGAGAGGTTGAGCATCATGATTCTATCCGTTCTGAGAGGGAGCGTGGGTTTTGACTATAGCCTGTATGAGCCACTACTCGATAGCGAGTTAGTCCGTTTGGACACCCTATGTAATTCCTTCCCGGCAGTGGGAGGTGGTCGTAGGTGGGGCGCAGGTTTGACTGGACCAGATGTGGCAGTCAGCTCGGTTGGGTCGATTGTGCACTTCATGTGCTAGTGGTTGCATACCATACTTTGTTTCTCCCCTCTTGAGCATTTAGATGGAGGCTTGGTAGCTGTTAGGTGACATCAACATTCTTGTTCAGTTCCCACTTCTTTGGTTTATTATGTCTCTTGAGGACTTAGTGGGCAGACCGTCGGGTCTGGCGGTGGTACCCACTGAGAACTCCCTTTTTTGTGTAGTTCTCACACCCTTTGGGGTTTTTCCCCTCCTTTTTCCTTCCTCTCCTTTGTTTTGCAGAGTCTTAGCGGGTGTTGCTGATTCTTCGGTTGTTGATCGGGGCGAGGGAGTCGCGAGCTAGATCCCTACCCATCGTTGGAGAGTGGCGGTACCCCCTTTAGAGGAGATCTTCATTAGATTGGTTATTTTATTTTTCCTCTTTTGAGAGACTGATGTAGTGAGGATATGATATGTATTGAGAGCCTGTACACTGATGTATTTATTGGAGATACCTCCCTGTTGAGCTATGAGTTTTGTATCTGAGGATATTGTATGATTATCATTTTGGGAGGTGGACATTGTTGTATTATTTTTCCAGTTGTACAGTGATTGATTTTAGTTTTACAGCAGATTTTTATTATAGCTCTGATATCTGTTAGCTGTAGTACTTATCTTGCAGGTAGGACGCTTCGCCTATGCAGGGTTTGGCATAGGTGGCGGATCTGTTGGCGAGCCCGGGTCGCAGTTTCGACCCCGGGGCGTGACACAGAGAGCTACCGAAGTACTCGCCCTGATACATACTGATGTATGTGGCCCATTCGATGTGTCTGCTTGGGGCGGCTATCACTACTTTATTACCTTTACTGATGATTATTCACGGTATGGGTACGTGTATTTAATTAAACACAAGTCTAAAGTCTTTGAAAACTTTAAAGAGTTTAGACAAGAAGTAGAAAAGTAAATGGAAAAACCGATTAAGGCTCTTCGATCCGATCGAGGAGGGGAATACCTTAGCACGGATTTCTTAACCTACCTCAAGAATAATGGTATTGTCTCTCAATGGACTCCTCCTGGAACACCAGAATTGAATGGGGTGTCTGAACGGAGGAATCGAAATTTATTAGATATGGTTCGATCTATGATGAGTTTTACAGATTTACCTGCGTCACTTTGGGGTTATGCACTTCTTACGGCTATTTATATTTTGAACAGAGTACCTTCCAAATCTGTTCCCACCACACCATATGAGATGTGGCATGGTAGGAAGCCAAGTTTTACTCACATTAAGACTTGAGGGTGTCCGGCTTATATTAAGAAATTAAAGACGGACAAATTGGAAAGCAGATCAGTCAAGGAAAGATTCATTGGTTATCCCAAGGAATCACTTGGATACTATTTTTATCTCCCAGAAAGTCATAATGTGATTGTGAGCCGTCATGCCTTCTTTCTTGAAAATGAATTTATTTTAGCAGGAGTGTGGTGACCCAGATCTCCGCAGGGCTTCTACAGTGCGATTAGCAGCTTCTGGAGGCCTATGTGGCATGTCGGCGGTGTTTCTGCACCAATTTGGACTCAAGTGATGGACTTCGGGTGTTTAATGGATCACGTGAGTGATCGGAGGACCCCGTCGGATGTTTTGATGTGGTTTCGCGCGAAATGGTTATTAAAATTGGACTCAGCGCGAAATTTGAGTAAAGAACACTTCTCCGGGAAATTTCGGCAAATTTTAGAAGAGGAATTTGGCAAATCGGACTTCGGATTTGGATCCAGCGCGCGAAAACGGTCAAGATGGACTATTTACTTGTATTTTTCGGAGCCCGGATGACCCGGCACGGATTTCGAGGTGATTGGTACTGTTCCGGCCGCCGGAGGGGCGCCGGCGGCGGCGGCGGGCGGCGGAGCGCGGCGGCTGGCGGCGGCGGAGGTGCGCGGTCCACCGCGGAGGCGTGCACCCGGGCGCTGGCCACGTGGCGCCTCCCGGTTGGCGGGCGCTGTGGGCGCGGTCCACGGGATGGCGCGGGTGCACGGTGGACCCGGGGGTGGACACGTGGCAGATCGGGGTTAGTGCGGCGTTGTGCGCGCGGTCCACGGTGCGGGGAGCTGGTACCTCGGGCCGCGTGCCCGACAGGCACGCGTGGGCGCACGTGGGGCGCGGCGTGGGCGCGTTGACCCGAGGCTCCCGGTGTGGACGCCACGTGTCGTCGCTGGGTTCGGCCACGTGGCGCTTGGCTGTTGGCCCAAACAGCTGTTTGCTGTTTGGGTGTACACGTGGCGGCCTGGGGTTCTTCCGGGCGTGAACAGTAACGGGCCGGGCCCGCTACTGTAGCAGCCCGGAAGTACCGGGCGCCCGAAACTTTGTGCCAAAATTCCAAAGTTCGGATTTTCGGGCTGGGCTTTAAATAGCCGTCTTGTGAGGGAGTTTTGCCCCCTTTCCCGAGATCCCCTGCCCATGGCCCCTTTAGGAAAGTTGTAGATCTTGGTGTTGTGCATCTTCTGGCAGAGGCCCGGATTTTTTGGAAGCCGCGGCGTCGACGACTTCGGCATCGGAGCGCAGTGTGGCGATTTTTCATCGGAGGCCTGTTATCGTCGCAGTTTGATCTGGGAGGTCTACAGAGCTACTCCGTCAGTATTTTTGGACGATTTCTGCGGCGTTGGAATCACGAGAGGTACGTCTTCGACTTTCGTGTTGATCATCTTGCTGGATTCAGAGTTTATGACACGGTTTTCGAGGCATTTCTAAGCCACTGTTTTCTGGTGGAGTTTTTGGACAGCGGCCCCTTGCCGAAATTTTATCTCCGCACCCGAGTGTCGGATTGAGACGAGCCTATACACTTTTTGGATCTACTCGTCGCAAGGATTATCATTGTATTTTTCCGGGATTTTTCTGAGGCTTGCCCGAAGGTATACTATTTCCCTTTTATCTGTGTTTGAGTTTACAGTTGTGTGGTTGTGAGTATTTGCGCACCTGTACTGTGGAATTTGTAACTTGGCCTACGGGGCTCAGATTTGGGCGTGCAGGTACCCGTTTCGAAGGTCTCGACGAGACGCTCGCTTTGATATTTTTATTGGAATTTTTGGAGTTCGTTTTACAGGTGAAAATTTCGCATTAAGGGGACTGTTCCCAGCAGATTTGTGATGCTTGGATTTTATGGAATTAAGTGTAACTTTGGGTCGTGTTTTTGTACCCAGGAGGTATTGATCACTGTTCCTGTATTGTTGGATTGGTGGGTGTGTAGAGATATCTGTTTCTGGATTTTCTCAGCTGTGCGACTCCGGACAGTTAGCATTTTCAGGTGGGTGGCCTTGTCTCCAAAATTGACGGACTGTGCTTTAAATCTGCTATAGTAGGACTATGCATGATAGTGAAATGCTTGTGCAGCATGTTAGAATGTAGGAATTGCTATTCCTTGTATTATCTGAGGGTATTGTCATCTCCTTGCTTTCTACCACCTGTAAATTATAGTTATTGGAACTTGACCTAGCACCCCGTCATATGTTGCATGTGTAACCAGACTAGTAGAAAACCCTCACTTCGGCTAGGGTTATTTCTGCTTTAGACATCCACACTTCTACTTTCCTGGACATAGTGTTCTTCCTCGCCCGGGTAGTGGGCCGAGTGGTCAGGTGTTATCTTTTAGTGTGGGATGCATGTTACACTCGTGCTTGGGAGCAGAGTGGCGTCTGGTAGATGTAGTTGGTTGTTCTTCTGTAGCGGGAGCTGTTTGGGTAGACGGCGGTCCCGAGATGTTTTATTTTTCTTGTTTTATCTGTCGCCGCTGTGTTAGTGGCAGCGGTAGATCAGTGTTAGCAGGACCTTAAACCCAGAACCTTTTTGGACACACATATGATTTTTGTCAACCAAATATTTTCTTCCAAGCATCGTAGGGTCGCCTGAGTCTGTTCCTGTTTGATTGGACGAAGGCATTAGCTCTTCGAGGCTTAGATGTAAAAACTTGGTTTCAACTGTTTTCCTAAAAAGAACTAAAAATCATTAAATATGGATTTCTTACAGATCAGATGGCTTCAGTAAGAAATGTCACCTTTTTCCTATAATTAACCACCCGAGATGATTCGAGTGGTCTGGGTTCTAAGGTCTGCCTTTTTCTTGGGACGAGAACAACGAGAGGCTATGCCTAAAGCCTGTTCTTGTTTGATTTGGATTGTAGGTTCTAGTCTTTCGGGGTTCCCGGACCCTTCCTCGGGTCAGTGGATGCGATGTTGGACTGTAGAGGCAGTTGTTCGCAGTGGATGCGACTTTGTGCTATGAGTTGGTAGAGTGTGATCTAGAGGTTGTTTCTCTGATTTAGTGGTGGAGATGGTTCTCCCACTTAGCTTTGAGGATCTTGGGGTTCTGGCAGATCGAGTCGTGGAAGTTTCCCGACTCAGCCATGGTCGTGCTTTATCAGATTGAGTCGTTGAGGGTTCTCCGACTTAGCTGTTTGAGTCGAGGTTCTTTTTCCGACTGAGTTGTGTTTGAGCTTGGAGTTACCGATCTGTTTGATCGTGGATCATAGCCTGCATGAGCCGCATTTGGCTTGACAGAGATACTTTACAGAGATACTTGAGATGGGTTACTTTGACTCGAGCGGGTCGCTCCCCTCGAGGGCCACTCCGGAGTAGGCGAGACCGGGTTGTGCACCGGCGTGAGATTGAGCTTTTCTATCGCGACTTGTCGTTGCATTTGTCCCTCTGGCTGTACTGGTGTTGGCAGTCATGGACGTCCTACGTAAGTCCGCTCCTCCGGGACGTAACGGCAGTAGGTTGGCGCATGTTGGCAGTCATGGACGTCCTACGTAAGTCCGCTCCTCCGGGACGTAACGGCAGTAGATTGGCGCAGGCTTGACTGGACCTGATGAGGCAGTCAGTTCAGATTGGGTGATCAGAGATGAGAGTTAGTTGTGGCATCATGTTCTTTCTGTTCCACTCCTTGAGCATCTAGGTAGAGGCATAGTAGCTGTAGAGTTTACTTTTCCAGCTTTCCTTACAGCACTGCTTTTGTTACTTTTTGCCTCTAGTGGACTTAGTGGGCAGACCGTCGGGCTTGTTGGCGGCACCCACTGAGAACTACTTGGGACGTAGTTCTCACACCCGTCGTGGTGTCTTTTCCCACAGGAACTTCTACTCTGGTTCCTATTGTTCCTGTTGCTGATCCTTCTGACCGAGCGAGGGAGTCGTGAGCTAGTTCCCTACCCGTCGTTGGAGTGTAGCGGTACCCCTTCAGAGGAGAGCTTCAGTAGATTAGTTATTTTATTTTCCTTCTTTGAGAGACTGTTGTAGTGAGGATTGTTGTATTGTGAGCCTGTACACCGATGTATTTATTGGAGATACCTCCCGGTTGAGTTCTGAGTTTGTATATGAGGATATTGTATGATTATCATTTTGGGAGACGGACATTGTTGTATTATTTCCAGTTGTACAGTGATTGATTTAGTTATACAACAGATTTTTATTTTTAGCTCTGATATCTGTTTAGCTGTAGTACTTCTCTTGCAGGTAGGACGCTTCACCTATGCGGGTTTGGCATAGGGGGCGGATCTGTTGGCGGGCCGGGTCGCAGTTTCGACCCCGGGGCGTGACAGATTAGAGTGGTATCAGAGCCTAGGTTGTAGGTCATTGAGGAATTAGAAACCCTAGGCTTGTGGTTGGACATTAGGATGACTACGTGAGAGTCGTGACTTTTAGCGAGAGTCCTGATCGAGTTTTGTACCTCTCCCAAGAGACGGGATGAGTGATTGGCATGTTTATGCTCCTAAGCGATTATGTTGGCTGCAGACAACATAATGTTGTGGAATTGGTAACATGCCTTAGACTTTCGCTGGGTTGGGTCGTATGGTTGTTGTGTCCTGATGTTTGTTATTGTGTAGTGGACTACAATGCCCCTGAGACGTCGTGTAGCGAAGATGGCACATCCCGCATCTGATGAGTAACCCGAGCAGCGGGAGACAGAGCTATCAGAGCAGAGCGAGACCCAAGAGTTATGGATCCAGATGGCACAGATGTCGGAGGCTGTCCGATGCCAGGAGGAGGCCATGGAACGTTTGATGCGCTTGTTGGAGCAGAGAGCATAGCCAGTGGCAGTATCGCTTGAGTGTCCTCCAGTACTTTCTTCCTATGCAGTGGTACCTTCAGTTGCACTTGTGGCACCGACTGAGCGAGCAGCCCCTCCGTGCCGACGAGTAGTGCCGAGGCACCGAGGCAGGGTGGATAGTGGATAGTAGCTGAGCTTCGGGACGTCATTGGTCGATGGAGCCAGTCCCGGCAGTCTGAACCATCCCGATTCACAGGTTTGAGTTGGAGCCCTTGTAGGCAAAATTGGGGTTGGTGGTGATGGAGAGACTATCTGTGAGCCTTCATGTGCTAGGGAGTTTATACAGTTGTCGAACTGCACGCTCCAGGTTTCGAGGGACGAGGCGCATAGGATATGTTTGACGGGGAATGGTTTGCGCCAGGATACCTTTCAGTTTAGTTGGTCCCTCCGTTTTGAATTATTGACGCTTCGATGGGTAGGCATTGTGTGTGGAGCTTGACGCTGCAGTTTCTTTGGATAGGGATCGACCGCCAGAGGCGAGTTCTGGATATCGGCGCTTGGCGTCGGGTGATGGAGGACAGACTGACCGGCAGAGGCATTTCTCATCTCCGTACCTGGATGGCGAATTTTCGAGATGCCAGAGATCGGGTGGACCCCGATGGCAGCATCCGCATCTATATCAGAGTAGCGCAGTGGTAGCGTGGATTTGTTATCTGCGGAGGACTTTATACGTCTCCTCAATGTGAGCAGAGACAGAGGTCGTGCTCCCTTGTGGATAGTCCTGATTTTCAGGCAGATTGGGCGACAACCACTTGCTTTGAGCGGATGAATCTGTGCCGCCCGGTTGGAGGGCGCCACGGTAGTGGATCGAGTTGTCGCAGGTGTGATTTCATCACAGCAGTCGGAGTAGGAGCATGTTGCATTCCTGCATGGACTAGAGGCATATTTGTTACCACATGCACTTGAGGTATATGTTCCTGTTAGTGTTGTGTATGTGGGGGAGGCTTGTGAATTATGTCCTATGCAGTTGAGGCCGCGAGTTATACGGGTAGACTTATTGGTAATTATGGCAGTTCGGCGTTTCGACCTAGTGCTTGGGTTTTGGTTGGCACAGTGCCACAGGATGTTAGACTGCGAAAGGAGAGGACTTTGACCTTCTGCGAGGCAGACGAGAGGAGATTTGGTTGTTGAGGTCGTCAGAGCACGCTGGTTATAGCGACAGTGTGAGAGGTACTTACGGCGGCACCGGGACCCAAGATATCTCTGTTGCCACGAGATTCCGGGTGTGATTTCACCTGAGCTGTTGATAATGCCGCCGGTTAGGGAGATAGAGATTGAGTTTGGCGTGGTTCGGGGAACCGCGCCACCCTCGACAGCACCTCATTGGATATTGCCAGTAGAGCTGTGAGAGCTGATGGCGCAGTTGCAGGATCTGATGGATCGAGGGGTCTGTTTGACCTAGTGCCACGCCGTTGATATACGGTGGTGATGCCACATCGTTGATACACGACTGTGAGGGCCCTTTTATGGTCGAGTGTAGACAGGTCCAAGTATTATTCTGGACCTTTTGATGGAATTATACTCCGCAGTTGTACGATTGATGCAGGTACAGATTTTGGAATCATTACGGCTGAGTATTTCGCCAAGATGGTGTTCAGGACACGGTAGGGGCATTATGTTTAGTGAGGCCAATTGGATTGATTAGCGCCTGCCCTCTTTTGGTTTGAGGAATTGTGCTCCAGCTGTACTTGATTGCTTTTGGTAACTAGGTCCTCCAGGGATAGTATGATCTACTCCCAGAGCAGCTTGGAGCATGAGGAGCACGGTGGATGTGTTACCATGCTGTGTGGATGAAGCTGTATGCCAGGCTATTGAGATACAAGTTTTAGCTTTAGAAGCTTACCTTTTTGGGTCACATTGTGTTAGCCGTAGGAGCGGCGGTGGAATTCCGGCCAATGTGGATGCTATTTGAGATTGGCTGAGATCAACATTTATTGTTGAGGTGAGGAGTTTTTTTGGATTTGGCAGTGCCAGGAGAGCATGGCGAATGGATGATGAGACTGGTACTAGCGCCGATTGCAGCATTGCCAGAGATGGGGGGATGGACCTTGTGTCAGTGATGCCTCCCATTGTGGCTGTGGAGTTACCATTGGGTTATTCTTGAGCATTTTGTATCACACCCCGCTAGGGCCACTGTGGTGGCGGATACCTGGAACCGGAGAGCTATTTGGGGTTGAGTTTGATGATTCCGTTGCTGGCGCTGGGTGGGACCGTTGCGGAACAGGGCTCGAGGTTGTGTCCCTGAGGGTCCCTTTTGACGGTAGACTGTGGTGAAGCAGTCCATGCGATTGGTCAGGATCCGAGAGTGATTGAGCGAGGACCCTAGCCGATTAGGGCTTCTTTTCCTTGGATGACCGTATGGGTATGTCTCGGATCGCCTGGTTGAGGCTGGCACCTGGGAGCGGTTTTGGTGCGTGCTGCATTGGTTGTTCTCCCTTTCCCCCCAGCCTTTTGTTGGACGTTCTTGATGGTCCTTCCACGTCCAGCTCAGGAGTGTTAGGCTTGTGAATTCTCGCCCGTGATGGACTCGTTTCCTTTGAGATCTGCGAGTACTTGTGGTACGAGGGATGCCGTTGCAAATTCTGGCTCGTGAGATGGAGAGAATTATGCAATTTGGGCCATGCCGTAACCGGTTGTTGTTGTTGTTGTGGAGTAATCACGGGGAGTGACAGGTGACTTGAGAGCTGGAGACGGCTGGGTTATGTACCTACCCTTATTTTTGTGGCACCTTTTGGGTTAGCTAGTTTTCGTGGACGAACCTTTCTTTAGTGGGGGAGGATGTGGTGACCAGATCTCCGCAGGGCTTCTACAGTGCGATTAGCAGCTTCTGGAGGCCTATGTGCATGTCGGCGGTGTTTCTGCAA
>CM055070.1:8913833-9006024 GCA_029204045.2 Tillandsia leiboldiana | reverse complement strand
ACTGTGGTGAAAGCAGTCCATGCGATTGGTCAGATCCGAGAGTGATGAGCGAGGCACCCTAGCCGATTAGGGCTTCTTTTCCTTGGATGCCGTATGGTATGTCTCGATCGCCTGGTTGAACTGGCACCTGGGAGCGTTTTGTGTGGCGTGCTGCATTGTTGTTCTCGCTTTCCCCCCAGCTTTTGTTGGCGTTCTTTGATGGTCCTTCCACGTCATCTCAGGAGTGTTAGGCTTGTGAATTCTCTCGCCCGTGATGGACTCCTTTCCTTTGAGATCTGCGAGTACTTTTTACTAGGTATTCCGTTTGCAAATTCTGGCTCGTGATATGAGAGAATTATCAATTTGGGCCATGCCGTACCGGTTGTGTTGTTGTTGTGGAGGAATCACGGGGAGGACAGGTGACTTGAGAGCTGGAGACGGCTGTGTTATGTCCTAACCTTATTTTTGTCGCACCTTTTGGGTTTAGCTAGTTTCGTGGACGAAACTTTCTTTTAGTGGGGGAGGATGTGGTGACCCAGATCTCGCAGGGCTTCTACAAGTGCGATAGCAGCTTCTGGAGGCCTATGTGCATGTCGGCGGTGTTTCTGCACCAATTTGGACTCAAGTGATGGACTTCGGGTGTTTAATGGATCACGTGAGTGATCGGAGGACCCCGTCGGATGTTTTGATGTGGTTCGCGCGAAATGGTATTAAATTGGACGCGCGCAATTTGAGTAAAGAACACTTCTCCGGGAATTTCGGCAAATTTTAGAAGAGGAATGTGGCAAATCGGACTTCGGATGTATTCAGCGCGCGAAAACAAAACGGTCAAGATGGGACTATTTCTTGTATTTTTCGAGCCAAGCACACGGATGACCCGCACGGATTTCGAGTGATTGGTAACTGTTCCGGCGCCGTAGGGCTCCGGCGGCGGCGCGGCCGGCGGAAGGCGCGGCGCTGGCGGCGGCGGAGGTGCGCGGTCCACCGCGGAGCTAGTCGTTGCCCCCGCGCTGGCCACGTGGCGCCTCCCTTTGACGGGGCCTGTGGGCGGTTACCACGGGATGGCGCGGGTGCACTTGGACCCGGGGGTTGACACGTGTCATCGGGTGTGCTGCGTTGTGCGCGCGCCTCCACGTGCGGGGAGCTGGTACCTCGGGCCGCGTGCCCGACAGGCACGCGTGGGGCGACGTGGGGCGTGTGGCTCGTTTGGACGCCGAGGTGGCTCCCGGTGTGGACGCCCCGTGTCGTCGCTGGGTCGGCCACGTGGCGCTTGGCTGTTGGTCCCAAACAGCTGTTTGCTGTTTGGGTTGTACAGTGGCGGCCTGGGTCTTCCTGGCGTGAACAAACGGGCCGGGCCCGCTACTGTAGCAGCCGGAAGTACCGGGCTCCCGAAACTTTGGGCCAAAATTCCAAAGTTCGGATTTTAGGGCTGGGCTTTAAATAGCCTTCTTGTGAGGGAGTTTTTGCCCCTTTCCCGAGCTCCCCTGCCCATGGCCCCTTTAGGAAAGTTGTAGATCTGGTGTTGTGCATCTTCTGGGCAGAGGCCCGATTTTTTGGAAGCCGCAGCGTTGACGACTTCGCATCGAGCGCAGTGTGGCGATTTTTCATCAGGGCCCGTTATCGTCGCAGTTTGATCTGGGAGGTCACAGAGCTACTCCGTCAGTATTTTTGGACGATTTCTGCGGCGTTGGAATCACGAGAGGTACGTCTTCGACTTTCGTGTTGATCATCTTTGCTGATCAGAGTTTTGACACGGTTTTTGAGGCATTTTTAAGCCGTTGTTTTCTGGTGGAGTTTTGGACAGCGCCCCTTGCCGGAATTGTATCTCCGCACCCGAGTGTCGGATTGAGACGACCTATACACTTTTGGATCTACTCGTCGCAAGGATATCATTGTATTTTTCCGGGATTTTTCTGAGGCTTGCCCCGAAGGTATACTATTTCCCTTTTATCTGTGTTTGAGTTACAGTTGTGTGGTTGTGAGTATTTTGCGCACCTGTACTGTGGAATTTGTAACTTTGGCCTACGGGGCTAGGATTTGGGCGTGCAGTACCCGTTTCGAAGTTCTCGACGAGACCTCTGCGCTTTGATATTTTTATTGGAATTTTTGGAGTTCGTTTTACAGGTGAAAATTTCGCATTAATGGGACTGTTCCCAGCAGATTTGTGATGCTTGGATTTTATGGAATTAGTGTAACTTTGGGTCGTGTTTTTGTACCCCAGGAGGTATTGATCACTGTTCCTGTATTGTTGGATTGGTGGGTGTGTAGAGATATCTGTTTCTGGATTTTCTCTCACTGTGCGACCCGGACAGTTAGCAGTTTCAGGTGGGTGGCCTTGTCTCCAAAATTGACGGACTGTGCTTTAAATCTGCTATAGTAGGACTATGCATGATGTGAAATGCTTGTGCAGCATGTTAGAATGTAGGAATTGCTATTCCTTGTATATCTGAGGGTATTGTCATCTCCTTGCTTTCTACCACCTGTAAATTATAGTTATTGGAACTTGACCTAGCACCCCGTCATATGTTGCATGTGTAACCAGACTAGTAGAAAACCCTCACTTCGGCTAGGGTTATTTCTGCTTTAGACATCCACACTTCTACTTTCCTGGACATAGTGTTCTTCCTCGCCCGGGTAGTGGGCCGAGTGGTCAGGTGTTATCTTTTAGTGTGGGATGCATGTTACACTCGTGCTTGGGAGCAGAGTGGCGTCTGGTAGATGTAGTTGGTTGTTCTTCTGTAGCGGGAGCTGTTTGGGTAGACGGCGGTCCCGAGATGTTTTATTTTTCTTGTTTTATCTGTCGCCGCTGTGTTAGTGGCAGCGGTAGATCAGTGTTAGCAGGACCTTAAACCCAGAACCTTTTTGGACACACATATGATTTTTGTCAACCAAATATTTTCTTCCAAGCATCGTAGGGTCGCCTGAGTCTGTTCCTGTTTGATTGGACGAAGGCATTAGCTCTTCGAGGCTTAGATGTAAAAACTTGGTTTCAAACTGTTTTCCTAAAAAGAACTAAAAATCATTAAATATGGATTTCTTACAGATCAGATGGCTTCAGTAAGAAATGTCACCTTTTTCCTATAATTAACCACCCGAGATGATTCGAGTGTCTGGGTTCTAAGGTCTGCCTTTTCTTGGGACGAGAACAACGAGAGGCTATGCCTAAAGCCTGTTCTTGTTTGATTTGGATTGTAGGTTCTAGTCTTTCGGGGTTCCCGGACCCTTCCTCGGGTCAGTGGATGCGATGTTGGCCTGTAGAGGCAGTTGTTCGCAGTGGATGCGACTTTGTGCTATGAGTTGGTAGAGTGTGATCTAGAGGTTGTTTCTCTGATTTAGTGGTGGAGATGGTTCTCCCACTTAGCTTTGAGGATCTTGGGGTTCTGGCAGATCGAGTCGTGGAAGTTTCCCGACTCAGCCATGGTCGTGCTTTATCAGATTGAGTCGTTGAGGGTTCTCCGACTTAGCTGTTTGAGTCGAGGTTCTTTTTCCGACTGAGTTGTGTTTGAGCTTGGAGTTACCGATCTGTTTGATCGTGGATCATAGCCTGCATGAGCCGTCATTTGGCTTGACAGAGATACTTTACAGAGATACTTGAGATGGGTTACTTTGACTCGAGCGGGTCGCTCCCCTCGAGGGCCACTCCGGAGTAGGCGAGACCGGGTTGTGCACCGGCGTGAGATTGAGCTTTTCTATCGCGACTTGTCGTTGTATTTGTCCCTCTGGCTGTGCTGGTGTGGCAGTCATGGACGTCCTACGTAAGTCCGCTCCTCCGGGACGTAACGGCAGTAGGTTAGCGCATGTTGGCAGTCATGGACGTCCTACGTAAGTCCGCTCCTCCGGGACGTAACGGCAGTAGATTGGCGCAGGCTTGACTGGACCTGATGAGGCAGTCAGTTCAGATTGGGTGATCAGAGATGAGAGTTAGTTGTGGCATCATGGTTCTTTCTGTTCCACTCCTTGAGCATCTAGGTAGAGGCATAGTAGCTGTAGAGTTTACTTTTCCAGCTTTCCTTACAGCACTGCTTTTGTTACTTTTTGCCTCTAGTGGACTTAGTGGGCAGACCGTCGGGCTTGTTGGCGGCACCCACTGAGAACTACTTGGGACGTAGTTCTCACACCCGTCGTGGTGTCTTTTCCCACAGGAACTTCTACTCTGGTTCCTGTTGTTCCTGTTGCTGATCCTTCTGACCGAGCGAGGGAGTCGCGAGCTAGTTCCCTACCCGTCGTTGGAGTGTAGCGGTACCCCTTCAGAGGAGAGCTTCAGTAGATTAGTTATTTTATTTTCACTTCTTTGAGAGACTGTTGTAGTGAGGATTGTTGTATTGTGAGCCTGTACACTGATGTATTTATTGGAGATACCTCCCGGTTGAGTTCTGAGTTTGTATATGAGGATATTGTATGATTATCATTTTGGTAGACGGACATTGTTGTATTATTTCCAGTTGTACAGTGATTGATTAGTTATACAACAGATTTTTATTTTTAGCTCTGATATCTGTTGTAGCTGTAGTACTTCTCTTGCAGGTAGGACGCTTCACCTATGCGGGTTTGGGCATAGGAGGGCGGATCTGTTGGCGGGCCGGGTCGCAGTTTCGACCCCGGGGCGTGACAAGGAGGCAGTGGGAGAAAAATAGAACTAGAGGAGAAAGTCTCTTTAGGATCGAGCATTCCAAGAGCCCTTCCTGGTAATTCTGTGATACCAGAGATTACACTGCCACCTCGCAAGTCTAGTAGAATCTCTCATCCTCCTGATAGATACATAGGATTATTTATAGAAGGACATGGAGGAAATGTTCCTAGTGGGAGACAAGGATCATAGAGATGATCCTAAGACCTATAGCTAGGCGATGTCAGACATCGACTTCGATAAATGGTTGGAAGCTCTGAAGTCTGAAAATAGATTCAATGTACTCCAATCAAGTTTGGACTTTGGTTGATCCACCAAAGGGTATTGTACCCGTTGGATGCAAATGGATCTTCAAGAGAAAGATTGGTTCTGATGGAAAGGTAGATACCTATAAAGCTAGGCTGGTAGCAAAAGGTTATAGTCAACGCGAAGGCATTGACTATCAGGATACCTTTTCACCTGTAACCATGCTTAAATCTATCAGAACTCTGCTTGCTATTGCTGCACATTATGACTACGAGATCTGGCAAATGGATGTAAAAACTGCTTTCCTGAATGGATATCTTGAAGAAGAAATCTATATAGAGCAGCCTTGGGTTTCACTACCAAAGATAGAAGTCATAAAGTGTGCAAGCTTCAACGATCCATTTATGGGTTGAAGCAAGCTTCTCGGAGTTGGAACACTCGTTTCAATAATGCAGTCGAATCGTTCGATTTCATCAGAAATGAGGAAGAGTCGTGTGTGTATAAAAAGGTTAGTGGGAGTGCTGTTACGTTCCTCGTATTGTACGTGGATGACATACTCCTAATTGGGAATGACATTCCTATGTTAACATCGGTGAAGTTATGGTTATCCAAAGAGTTTTCTATGAAAAACCTTGGAGAAGCATCTTATATCCTAGGGATAAAGGTCTATAGGGATAGACCTAAGAAGTTGCTTGTGTTGGTTTTTATATATTAAGGATCCACAAGGATCTAAATAGGTACTATCAAACAACTAGAGGGGAGGGGGGGGGGGGGGGGGGGGGGGGGTGAATAGGTGTAATACTTATAAAACCAATCTCAGTGCAAAATAAAAACCAATGCGGAAATAAAAATAGCACACCGAGATATACGTGGAAACTCCAATCCAGGAGAAAAACCACGGGACCAACACGCAATAACAATCCACTAAGAATAGAAGAATAACAAGGTGATTACCGACTCCACGGACTCAACCCCTCCTTCAACTTCTTCGGACCTTGCGCTCCACCGATTGCACGTCCACTGCACACGTTCGAATCCACGAACGCCACTCGAATCCACGAGCACACGTTTCGAATCCACGAAACGCCTTCAACACACCGAATCCACGGTGCTACGTCGAATCCACGACGCAATTCAGCCGATAAGAATATTGGCTTCGATGGTGATCCTTTGCTTAGATTATCATTGAAGAACCGTAGAAGGAATCTCTAAGCAAAGACTAGATCAATTCGACAAAAGATAGATCTTGGAAGAACCGTCGAATTGACCTAAAAGAGGCGAAAGAGAAGAACGATAAAAACCAGCCTCTAGGGTTGCTCTCGAGTGTTTTTGAATTGATCGGTAAGTATCGAGAAACCCTAAGTATCTATTTATAACCCTTGGAAAAAGATAAAAGTCGGTTTAGAAGTCTAATCCCGAGAAAGCATTGTGTACCGGTACCAAATAACGTGTTCTGGTACGCAATGGTGCAAAACACAGATTTTCTATTGTGTTCCGGTACGCGAGTCTGTGTTCCGGTACGCAATGCAAATTACAGAAAATTTTGTGTCGGGTTTGAGGAACTCAAAGTATGGTTCCGGTACTCAATGTAAAAACAGATTTTTCCAAGATAAGCTTTAACCAAAATAGACCTAGTACCGGAATCCAAACTTAAAATCGGTTGTAAGTTAAAACCAAGTTCCTAAAACCAAGTCTAAACCGGGTTTCAATCATTTCCATATTCCAATGATTATAAATGAACTTAAATCACCATGGTTTACTTAACCATACCTGAGTGTTATCTTTAGCTCACGTTGAATCTTCAAAGAGTTTTCGAAAGCTGATTTGACAATTTGATCCCTTTAAGACTCCGACTCAACTTACGAAATATGACAACACAAAAAGCCGTAACAATCTCCCCCTTTGGCAATTTCGTGACAAAAACCAAAAAATACATAAAGCCGCTCAAGTCACTCATCTTAAACCAAAAAATCGAAACTCAATGTTATCACCAAAACATTGATTTTCTTTGCGTGAAAGATCCAATAAATGAAAATTACATTTGAACCAAATAGCCCTAGAACATACTCCATGACTTAGGACTTGGAGTCTTAAAGTGATGTAATTCCTGCAAAACAAAACTCCAAACAAAATCAAACATTAGTCGTTAGAAATTAAAATCCTGCATTTGATTCGTCTTCCTTTTGGTTCTTTTGTTTTTCCCGGCTCTTTTGTTTTGTGGTTCTTGTTCTCAGTCTTTTCTTTATCTCCCCCTATCTTGAGCATCTCTGTTCTCCCCTTTTTATGATACGTCCATCTCATTTCTGTTCTCCCCCTTTTTGTCACAAATGGTCAAACAGTTAAATAGACGAAAAGAAACATACTAGAAGGATAAGTTCTTAGTTACATGCCCATAAGAGTTCTTGTTCATCACAGAGTGAAAAGAAAAAGAAAACCACAGAGTGAAAAGAAAAAGAAAACCAAAAACAAGAAGGAAAAGAGATCACTCATCCTCATTTGAATCATCATCATCATCATGTGATGTTGGTCCATGCGATGTACTCGGTGCAGTTGCTCCAGTGACCACATCATCATGTTTACACCCAAGGATATCGAAGATTTTCTTTAAACCATCCTCAAGTTTCTTGAAGCCTTGCTCCATCCTTTGCTCCATCCTTTGCTCCATCCTTTGCTTTAATGAACGAACATCCCGATGCAAGGTTTGAAGAGTTATGACCTCATCTGGTTCAGGAGATTCTTGACGAGGTGGTGCACTCACTGTCGCTTCACTTGCATAGGCTTTTGTATGCCCAAATGTCTTCAAAGTGCTAATCGACTTGGCTAAAGTGATTCCATCAATTGCCCCCAAGCCATAATCATATTTGGCACAAGAAATGTCCACTCCGTGATCTTCCAGAATACGAGTAATCAAGATTGGATACGGTAGAAGGTCACGTTGCCTTGATCCCTCAATGACATGTACCATCTGCTGCCAAATAAGAAATGGAATGTTGATGTTAATTCCATTTGCACTCTCCGGGTGACCAAGGAAAACGAGAAGTAGCAATCGATCCCATCGAATCCGTTTGGTCCCCAGTGTGGGCAATAAGTTGTAGCATACAATTAAGGACAAAATATGATACTCTGGTTTTAGGTCCTTTGATTCAACATATGATCTGTTCGTGTGCGTCCCTGACTTGCAAATAGAGTCCACAACAATGTCCCAATGGGTGTCATGTCGGAAATCACCATCAGTGTAATAGAGACCAGTAGTGTCAACAGCTAATCCAAGATTTGCACCAATTACTGCTGGAGTAATGCCAAACTTGACGTCCTTAACTGTTGTTTCAATAATGAAAGCCCCTGTGTCATGGTCCTTTTGAAGTATGTTAGCTCTCATGTAGAACTCCCTAATGATCTCCACACAAAAACCCATCTTAGGTTGAACTCTGCCAAGTGGCCGAATATGATTTCGTTCCAAAAGCCTTGCAAAGTATGGCACCTCACGACATAGCTCATTAAAATTCACGTGTCGCTCTCCAATGCATGTGCGGTTTGCAAATCTGGCACGGCGTTTTGCACTCACATGCGATTCACTTTCATCAATATTTGATCTCCGTTGAGAGCGCTCGCGTATTACTGGTCCACCGGTACTTCTACGCGGAGGAGAATCCGCACCCTTCTTTTTCCTTGGAGCCAAAGGTGCTTTCCCCTTTCCTTGGACTGATTCCTCTTCATATTCTGAGGAATGTTCAGATTCTGAGCTAGTTGAATCCTCATTGCGTGATTGTTTGGTAGCCTTTTTCTTTCCAGAACCGCGACCACGTCCACTTCCAGTGGCCATCAAAATCACTAGTGCAAGAAGCCATGAAAATGCCATTTCCTACAAAGAACACAATGCACTATGATTTGATCTTATAGGAATGCTTAAACATGTTTAAGAAACATTCTAAGCATGTCACAATTGATGATTCATCATTTAAAATCCATTAACATTGAAAGCCCTCAAATTTCAATTTTCTCTATATTAAGAACACATGCAAATGACAGATTCAGGCATATAAGCATGGAAACATGAATCTAATTACATAGAAAGCACCCATTTATGTTCTAAACATGAAATAGGGGTGATTTATACTAGAGATTTCAATTGAAATAAGGATCTACTCAAAAATCCCAAAAAAAATATCAAAACCTAAAAACTAGGGTTTTGAAACAAAAGAAAGCAAGATTATTGAAGAGACTTACAAATCAAAGCAACAAATCACTTGATCTTGATGAAAAACCCCTTAGAGATGTTTTAGAGAGAGAGAGGGAGTGTTTTGAAATGGGAGAGATGAATTAAAAACCTTGGAGTTCCGGAATATAAAGAAATCCAGATCGCGTACCGGTACAAGAAGTCGCGTACCGGTACGCAGTGCAAAAACTGAAAATCCTACGTTCGGGTTCCGGATTGAAAAACAGGGGGTGATCCGGATCCGCAATTTAGTTCCGGTACTAAAAATGGAGTACCGGTACACTAGTGAAAAACCAAAAAAATTCACATTCGGGTTCCGGACTGGATTTTCTAGCTAATCCGGATTAAATTTTCCGGTACTAAGAAGCAGGTACCGGTACAACAGAGCCAGAAAGCAAAAATTTCTTGAAACAAATCCAAATTTTGAAATCTTTTCAAATACCGATTTGTATACCATCAAGAAATCCATTTAAGTGCTTTGAAAAACAATAAATTCACATAGATGTCATTCAATCCAATTAATTATAAAAATTAAAAAGATTTACTCCAAAATCATGAAAAATAAAGATAAAACATTATAAACCATTTTTCATGTTATATTCGTCAAACATAAGTCATCAAAAATAATCTTGAGATCCAAAGTCTATCAAGATGTAACGGATTTACAAAGATGACTTACAGAGATTTCCAAATGACATCAATTTTGAATTTTACCCTTCTAAATTGAGATATGCATTAAAATACCTAAGGGTGGCTCTTTGAGCATCTTTTAACTATCCCACCTTATACCAACCAGGAGATTGTTCAAAATAAGAACTTTGAATTTAAATCTCCGAATGCTTCATCTAAAAAATTTCAAAAATATTTTTCTAGCATCCAAAACATGTGGTTCACACACAAACCGGACGATCGGGGTGGCAGCTCTTTCCAACATGTGGTGGTAGTTTTCACACTCCTTTCGGATGTAACTCTTTCCACATCTTATGCAATTCATTTTATTACCCTTGTAAGAAAATACAATCTCTTGTGTGAAAGAATTAAATCCCAAATTTTAGTCTATCGGTTGTCTCATATTTATCACAAAGAACTCACACAACCGAGATAGATTAATCATCTAAAGATCACACATGATTACTAAAATTTGATGAATATAATTATCAAAAACTCTTATAATGAAGTATCTTCAAGAATTATGATTATAGAGTAAAGTTGATAATTCATATAAAATTAAATTGGAGTGATTGACAGTGAAACCCCTTTTATCCAATGCACTTGTTCGTTAAAACCCTTTTGTTTAAAAACAAAACATAAAAACGAAGAGCATTGAAAACATGTAATGCAGAGATTCAGAAAAATATGAAAGGAAAACCAATCAAAGTATTACATATAGTCATAAGCTATTTAGAACTTAAGACAAGGAAAGATATCACCTTTCCGAATCCAAAATCGTCGAATTTTGGGTTGTCTTGATTCACTGTGGTCGGGAGTTGATAGCTTTGACTGTTGATCTACCTTAGGTCTTTGCCTCGCAGTGATCCACTTGAATGATTGATGTTGTGGCTCGGACCTTTGGTGGGTTGAGTGAACTCCTTTGACTTGATGAGTCTTTTGATTCCGTTGAGTTCGCTCCGTAGATGAAGTTGTCGAAGAATTCCTCTTTCTCTTTTTCGTGCACGACTTCATCAAGTGTCCTTCAAGTCCACATTGGTGACAAGTTCTTCCTTTCAATTTAGTTGTGGAACTTGAAGCCTTCACAGTTTGGTTCTTTTTAAATCCCAAACCAACCTTGCTTGTTTGACCTAATCCGCATATACAATCAAATTTCTTGGAACCGGTTGAATGCCTTTGTATGTCGGATTTAAGTTGATGAACTTGCTTGGTCAAGGCTTGGTTGGTGGCATGAATTTCCTCAAACTGTTTTTCTAGAAAATCAATCTTGTTAATGTGAGAATTAACGACCGTTTCTGATTGATTTATCTTTTCTTGGAGGATTTTATTATTATCCAATAAAAGCTCTCGTTCCTCCTCGAGATCATGAAGTTTGATCTTTAAAGCATGATTCTCGTCTTGAATCTCAAGTCGTTGCTTCCTCAACTTCTTAATATGCTTGGCCATCTTCTTTGATTCCGTAAGAAGTTGTTGATATGCCTCAACGAGTTCTTCTTCGTCCGACTCCCCCTCACTTGATGACTCTCCGCCGGATGTTGATGTTTCATGCAAAATCAAAGGAATAGAGTCAGTGATTAAAGATGATAAGCAAACATTAGAAGAGGGAATATGAGAGGCATGTAAGGCAACGACTTTTTCCTCTTTACTTGAGGTCGATTCATTAGAAGTAGAATCGTCCCAAGTTTTCGCTTGCAAAGCCTTCTTTATATATGATTTCGAAGAAGGACAATCCGTTGAAATATGGTCGTAGCCTTTGCATCGATAACATTGGATTTCCCTTTCGAATTCATCTTTTTCTTTTTCTTTAGAAGGTTTTGCAACGCCTTTGAGTTTAGAGGATTTAGAACCCGATGATCCTTTAGATGGTTTCGTGGATGTAGATCCATCGGTTCGATTCTTCCAAAATTTTTGACAAAATTTCTTTACGATCCGCGCCAATTGTTCTTCAAAATCGGCAAAGGAGATTTCATCATCGGAACTTGATTCGCTATCTTCTTCCTTTGTTGATTTGAATGCAATACCTGTAAGCTTAGAAGAAGACTTGGAAGAAACTTGATTAGTAGGAAAAGTCATTTCATAAGTTTGCAAAGCACCTACTAATTCCTCTACTCTCATCTCATCCGGATGACTAACGGTTTCAATGGCGGTAACCTTTGCCCTAAACCGTTCCGGAAGAGTCCGAAGTATCTTTCTTACAATTCTCGACTCCGGGATCTTTTCTCCTAAATTAGCACAAGTATTGATCACATCTTGAAGTCTAGTGTAATAATCTGTAAACAATTCATGCTCATCCATATGAATAGAGTCAAATTGACTTGTAAGCATCTGGAGCTTTTGAATTTTTACAAGATTAGTACCCTCATGTGTAATTTTGAGAATATCCCAAATTTCCTTCGCAGTTTCACACACGGAAATTCGTGTAAACTCAGTCGAGAAAAGAGAATTAAATAAAGCGTTCATACCCTTCCCATTGTAAGAAGAACTTTCGAATTCCTCTTGGGACCATCTAGAGCGAGGTTTTGGGGTAGTAGAATTTCCTACTTCCTCAAAAGGATGCACCCAACCGTATTCCACGGATTGCCATACCCGCTCATCAATTGTGATGAGAAAAGCTCTCATCTGCACTTTCCAATAAGCATAATTAGTCCCAACAAAAAGAGGAGGTCTATAAATATTACCACTTACACCCGACATGATAGATAAACCTAAAACCCGCTCTGATACCACTTGTTGGTTTTTATATATTAAGGATCCACAAGGACCTAAATAGGTACTATCAAACAACTAGAGGGGGGGGGGGGGGGGGGGGGGTGAATAGGTGTAATACTTATAAAACCAATCTCAGTGCAAAATAAAAACCAATGCGAAAATAAAAAATAGCACACCGAGATATACGTGGAAACTACAATCCAGGAGAAAAACCACGGGACCAACACGCAATAACAATCCACTTAGAATAGAAGAATAACAAGGTGATTACCTGTGATGACCCGGATCTCCGCAGAGCTGCTGCAGTGCGTTGGGGTGGCTATTGGAGGCTTACATGGTGTGTTGGAGGTGTTTGGCGCATAATTGGGCACAAGTGTTGGACTTCGGGCTCAAATGGATCATGTGAGTGATCGGAGGACCCCGTGGAGGGTTTAGAAGTGGTTTCGCGCGAAACGGATATTAAAATTGGGCTCCGCGTGAAATTTGGGCTAAGAACACATTTCCGGGTGCCTTCGGCAATTTTTAGAGTTGGAATTTGGCAAAACGGACGTCAAATTCGGATTCAGCGCGCGAAAACGGTCAAAATGGACTACCCACTTGTCATTTTTGAGCTCCGGGTACTGTTCACTGCCGGAACAGTGATTCCGGCGATCGCCGGCGGCACGGCGGCGGCGGGCAGCGACGGAGAGCGGCGGCGCGGCCTCGGGCAGGCGGAGAGCGGCGGCGGGCAGGGCGCGTGGGCGCGGGCAGGGCGCGCGGGTGCGCGGTCCACGCGGCCGGCGTGCACCGGAGCGAGGTGACACGTGGCGTTCCCTTATTGGATGGCTTGCAAGGCGCGGTTCATGGAAATCCTCGTGGTGCACAGTGGACAGGTGGAAGACACGTGGCAGCAGATCATTGGTTCGGTGTTTGGAAGTGTTGTGCACCGGGTGTAGTGAGTGTGTGGCCTGGACACGTGGCGCCCGGGGATTGGGCGCGTGCGGCGGGGCAGGTGGCGTGGCAGGCGGCGGTTGGCAGGCGTGGCAGGAGGCGGCCGGCTGGCGTGGCGGGCACGGCGGGGAGGTGGCGCACGCGGGCGCCACGTGGCGGCCCGCCATTGGCGGGCGCCAACTGCCCCGTTGACCAGGGTGCGCCACGCGGCGCGTGGTGATCGGTCGGATCGGCTGTCCCGTGTTTGGGGACACGTGTCGGCGCGAGGAGCGGGTCGGACGGGTGTGCGGTCCGGCCGGATCGGGTGTGCGGGCTTGGGCCGAGTGGGCCGGGCTACTGTGTGCGCCCGGTTTAGGGTCCCTAAAGTTTCGGGCGCTCGAAACCGGGGACACAGTGGTCATTTTCGCAAATGTTTTTGTGGGCCTATAAATAGGCCTCCACTCCCCTCCTTTTTCTGCTTTTTTCGAGTGATAGAAAGAGAATGAGAGGGAGAGGTGTATACAAAGTTTGTTCCCCTTGGTACTCTGGTTCTAATGGTGGATCCCCGGAATTTCTGGAAGCTCGGCAACGGCGACATCAATTTTACAGTTCGCCTCGGTTTTCTCCCCATTTCAGCCCATTACCATCACAGTTCAGTCGGAAATTCGCTGTGAGCAAACCAAGAGGAGCTTTTGGACGATTTCTTCGACAGCGTGTTCCTAAGAGGTAAGGCTTCAATTTTCGTGTTGATCGCTTCGCTCCGTTTCGCACTTTTGGCATGTTTCCCGAGGCATCTTTGACCCCCATTTTTCTGTGATGGATTTTGGACAGCACCGGCTTGTCGATTTTATATCTCAGCCTAGGAACATCGGATCAAGGCGTTTCAGGACTCGATTTTGATCTACTCGTCGCGAGGAACACAGTGGTGATTTTTCTGAGATTTTTGGAAATTGTTTAGAAGGTGATAATTAAGCTTTTCTTGGACTGATTGCTACAGGAATTCTGATTTGGAAGGTTTTGAGGTGCAGCGGTGTTTTATTTTTATCTTGGTCTACAGGTATCAGATCTGGGCGTTTAAACAGTCGTTTTGGGGTTACTTTTCGCGAGGAACGCGACCGTGAATTTTCTAGATTTTCTTGAGGACTGGACAGAGGTGATATTTAGCCTTTTTGGGGGCTGATTTTGGACAGTGGTTAATTGTACAGTTTTGAGATTAATTGTGCGCATTGTTCTGTGCAGTGGGACACAGATTTTGGTGGAGTGCTGTGTTAGAGGACAGCGGGCAGCGAGTGGTCTCTTTTGGTGTTGTGCACACTTTTCGAGGTGGGTGGTTGTTGCATGCCTCTACTTCTGACTTGCTCACTAAGTTTAGTAGAGAAACCCACTATTGAACTCATTATTTGATTACCATGCATGTTTGACTGTTATAAATGTGAGCCTATCATTTGAGATTAATTATGTGGATATATCATGTTTGGAATCGTATTGGGATAATATTATCGAAGAAACATGATTGCAGGAGACGTATTAATAGTGATAATTAACATGCCGTAATATCACATAAATCTTATGGGAATTGGTTAAATGGACTAATTGTTGGGGACATGACGACATATCCATGCGCGGGTTTCACCTTGGGATTTATTATGGATCAGGGGTTATACATGTGTAGTTGACTGATGATTTTAGCATGATTGTTATATTCATGTGGATATTATTAATTATTACACTTGTAAAACTGTTATTGGACATATTCTCCCTTTCACATTGCTGAGGACTTTTGCATGCTTATTTGGACATCTAGATAGGCCACTATTTTATTGCTACACTATCATATTGGGATTTGACTTAGGAGAAACCATGATTGCTTTCTTTCTCCTTCTTATTTAGACTTTTGAGTCGTGTTGCTCAAGTTCGAGCAGAGGTTTGGGATAGTGTAGCCGGGACCTGAGGGTCAGGAACATGGTGTACTTGATGTTGGATTATGGGTTATTGCGGCAACCGCGGACAGTAGGCGGTTGACCGGATCTTGGTTATTTTATCCAATTGTGGGTTGTGGGTTATTGCGGTGACCGCGGACTTTGGGCGGTTGACCGGATGTTTACTATTGCATCAGATTGGGTATCAGATTTCTCTAGTGGATGGTATTTCCCACTTTTTGAGTACTATTGCATCGGGTCGGGGTTTCATTAGTGGACGGAGTTTCCCACTTTGATCATAATCATGATCCAGTCCTGCTATTATGAGGCAGTGGTTACAGAGATGCTTGATACAGTGATACTTTACTCGTGTGGGTCACTCCCCTCGAGTGCCACTCCGGAGTGTGCGTCAGACAGACTTTGAGTCCTTGAGACTCCTTTGCTTCGGTGTTATGCATAGGATGGCATACCCGTTGCGGCAGGCAGAGCAGGCAGTACCAGTGTCCACTGGTGGTCGGATTGGGTTATCTTGGCAGGCTTCTAGATACTGATGCATTCATACAGTTATTTCTTCCAGTATTGCATTTAGAGGCATACTAGTAGTGGTTTTCCCTCCTATTCAGTAGTTCTGTTCACAGCTTTACCATTTGCCCTTTTCTTGCCTCTAGTAGACTTAGTGGGTACGCCGGAGCTTGAGGCTTTACCCACAGGGGGAGGCTACTGGTTTACTAGTGGTTCTCACCCCCATTGTTGTTTCCCTTGCTTTTTCTCCCCCTGTTTTGCAGTGTCCTCTTCGGGAGTTGCTGATCTTCGATCGTTGTCCGAGGCGAGGGAGTCACGAGCTAGATCTTTACCACCCGAGGAGTGTAGCTGTATCCCCTGGTTGGAGATCCTGGTAGCTGTTGGTTGGTTTTTACTGTTTTATTTGGAGAGAGATCTTTTGTATCTGGAGAGACTGATGTTGAGACTGATGTATTATAGTTTTAGTTTATCTCCTTTTATAGTTGAGAGATGCTGTACTGAGGACATTGTATGATGATTATCTGTATCACAGGAAATGGATATTGTACTTTATTTCATGTTGTACAGTGATTGAATTTTATTTTACAACATTTTATTTCAGCTCTGATATTTGTGTAGCTATAGTACTATCTTGTGCAGGTTAGACGCTTCGCCTATGCGGGTTTTAGCATAGGTGGCGGATCTGTTGGCGAGCCCGGGTCGCAGTTTTGACCCCGGGGCGTGACATTACCGACTCCACGAACGCCACTCGAATCCACGAGCACACGTTTTGAATTCACGAAATGCCTTCAACACACCGAATCCACGGTGCTACGTCGAATCCACGACGCAATTCAGCTGATAAGAATATTGGCTTCGATGGTGATCCTTTGCTTAGATTATCATTGAAGAACCGTAGAAGGAATCTCTAAGCAAAGACTAGATCAATTCGACAAAAGATAGATCTTGGAAGAACCGTCGAATTGACCTAAAAGAGGCGAAAGAGAAGAACGATAAAAACCAGCCTCTAGGGTTGCTCTCGAGTGTTTCTGAATTGATCGGTAAGTATCGAGAAACCCTAAGTATCTATTTATAACCCTTGGAAAAAGATAAAAGTCGGTTTAGAAATCTAATCCCGAGAAGGCATTGTGTACCGGTACCAAATAACGTGTTCCGGTACGCAATGGTGCAAAACACAGATTTTCTATTGTGTTCCGGTACGCGAGTCTGTGTTCCGGTACGCAATGCAAATTACAGAAAATTCTGTGTCGGGTTTGAGGAACTCAAAGTGTGGTTCCGGTACTCAATGTAAAAATAGATTTTTCCAAGATAAGCTTTAACCAAAACAGACCTAGTACCGGAATCCAAACTTAAAATCGGTAATAAGTTAAAACCAAGTTCCTAAAACCAAGTCTAAACCGGGTTTCAATCATTTCCATATTCCAATGATTATTAATGAACTTAAATCATCATGGTTTACTTAACCATACCTGAGTGTTATCTTTAGCTCATGTTGAATCTTCAAAGAGTCTTCGAAAGCTGATTTGACAATTTGATCCCTTTAAGACTCCGACTCAACTTACGAAATATGCCAACACAAAAAGCCGTAACAGCTTGGTTTATCACAAGCTATGTACATAGATGAAGTGTTGAAAAGGTTCAGCTTGGAGAATTCCAAAAGGGGTATGGTACCTCTAAGACATGGAATTCACCTCTCTAAGACTATGTCTCCTAAGACACCTAAAGAGAGAAGTCGCATGAGCAGGATCCCTTATGCTTCCGCGATAGGGAGTTTAATGTATGCGATGCTATGTACTCGACCTGATATAGCACAGGCTGTGAGCGTCACTAGTCGATATCAGTCGAACCCAGGCGAAGAGCATTGGGTAGCGGTAAAGAATATCCTTAAGTACTTGAGAAGAACAAAGGATATGTTCTTGATTTTTGGAGGTGGAGAACTCAAAGTTAATGGCTATACAGATTCAGACTTTATGTCTTATATAGACGATAGAAAGTCTACGTCTGGGTATCTATTTATTTGCAATGGTGGGTCAATAGTTTGGAAGAGTTCTAAACAAGAGACGATTGCTGATTCTACTATGGAGGCGGAGTACATCGCTGCATCTGAAGCTGCCAAGGAAGCTGTTTGGATCAAGAAATTTATCACTGAGCTTGGCGTGGTTCCCTCTAGTAGGGATCCCCTGCCACTATATTGTGATAATAATGGCGCCATAGCATTAGTTAAGGAGCCGAGATCTCATCAGAAATCCAAACATATCGAGCGGCGGTATCACAAGATCAGAGAGTACATCAAAGATAAACATATTGAAGTGCAGAAGGTTGCCTCCACAGATAACGTGGCGGACCCGCTAACTAAGGCTTTGACTCAGCAGAAAGTAAAGACTCATCTTGAGAAGATGGGCATTAGATACATGACTGATTGGCTTTAGTGCAAGTGGGAGATTGTTAGTTGTATGCCCCAAAAGCCTATCAGGCTGACGCATTTTTTTCTATGGGACATATTTGTACTTGATCTTTATTATTATTTGGGCATTTTATGCCATTCATGTTTAATGTGTCCATGAATCGTCCTTTGAATTAATGAGATGATAATGTATATTCTTAAGAGTTAAGAATTTGAGATACATATTATTGGTGATTAAGTCATAAATGCTCTTAATCGGAGGATCATCATGGGGACGATGATTGATCCGGTAAGATTGATGTATGTGCCGCTCTCTTTTAGGATGACGAGTCTCAAGTCATCAGTGTGGGGACACTGGAGCGAACGTGCAGGTGGTTGTTAGAGAACAAGGGTACTGAGCGTGACCAATTACGAATAGTTATATGGATGTCTACTCATTCGTCAGTAACTGATTCGATGTTGCAGTGGTACAACTGATCCTTAGACCTGCGACACCACGGCTGTAGTGTTCTGGTTTTTCCCATGCCACTTTCCGATGAATCCACTTGTGTAACACCTAGTGTTGGTGTGTCTGGCCCATGGTGCATCAAAGGGATGCCACAGATGGACCCTGTGAGACATGGTTAGCTAATTTGGCCTTCGGTTGTATTTGCCCAATTTTAGAAAAGATTTTGGGCCAATCTGAGGTTGGATTTGGATTCAGCGCGGAAAAACGCTTGAAAACGGCTATTTGCTTGTTAAATTTGGAGTCCGGATGACCAAAAACGGGCTTCCGGAAGTTTACGGGGATTTTCGGTGCATGGGGCAGGACCGTGGACCGGCCTGAGACACGTGGTGGCCTGTTATTGGCCGGCTCACGCAGCTCGGTCCACGGGGAGGCGCGGCGGTGCATGGACCGCAGGCGGGGGACGCGTGGCGTGCCCGGAATGGCCGACGCACGCGACACGGCTAAGCGACTTTGCGCGGTTGCGGTGGACTGGGCGCATGACACGTGGCGGCTTGGGATTGGCTGGCTCACGTGGGCGCGGTCCACGGTGTGCACGGAGGGCCGCCTCGGGACGGCGCGTGCAAAGTGGCGCCAGGCGGGCTGTCGGCCGCACTCGAGTGCGGCCACGCATCGCCCTGCGTGTGGCGGGCCGTACCTACCCCCGCTGACCGCGGGGGGACGCGTGGCGCGCGCCGGAGGCCGTTCCACCGCTGTCCCGTGTTATGTGTACACGTGGCAGCACCGCAAGCTTTCGGGCGCGTCGGACGGGGAAGGTGCGACCCGGTTTTCGGATCCCTTGCGCCTGGAATCTGTGCCCAGAAATCCGGCCCGAGGTGTTTGTGGGCTGGGCCTATAAATAGGGGACTTTGGGGTCACTTAGCTCTTTTTCTGAGCGGTTTTTCACAGGGATTTCTCTTCAGTTTTTCTTCCTCTACTTGATCCACATTTCACTGTGCATCCTTGGGATTTTTAGGGGCACGCATCCCGAGGTTGTCTATTTGACGGCGCGGCGCGACGCTTGTTCTCCGGCGACCCGCTTCGCCCCTTCTCAGTGTTTGGGCTCCCCCGACTCACCCCGACTTTCGATTTCGCCGATTTTCACGCCGTTGGACTCACGACAGGTAGGGCTTCAACTCCTGTGTTTTGAGATTCCTCGTTTTCCGTGCTGACCTTGGAGTTTTCTGAGCACCCATTTGACCTATTTTTCTTCGCGGATTTTTGGACAGCATTGCGGTGTTCTAGCCGTATCTTTTCGTTCAGACGTAGGATCGAGGCGATTCAAAAGGAAATTTTTATCTACACTTCGTAAGGAATCTCCTGGATTTTTTCCTGAATTTTTTGGAATATTTTCCGAAGGTGAGAGTCTCCTTCTACTGTAGTTCTTTGACATAGATTTTCTTGACATTTTGATTCGGGGTGTTGCCCTTGCAGAATTTGTAACTCAGCGTAGAAAAATCGGATTTGAACGTGCAGGTACTCGTTTCGACGGGTTCGTCGCGAGGATCGCGACAGTATTTATCTTGGATTTTTTCGGGCATTTTTCACAGGTGAAAACAGACAAATAGTGGACTTTTGTAAAATTGGACAGATTTGGTGGGAATATTATATTAATTTATGTATATTCTTCTGGGGAATTTTGTGCAGTGTTGTAGAGTTGGTTTTGGCCATGCGTGGACTGCACCTTTGGGGACCAGGATTTAGCGCTCGAGGTGGGTACCGTTGTTAACCTCCTACTTGTGATAACCCACTAGGCATATTGGAGCTAGTCTTATGTAATGTTGCTAGTATACTAGTGGAATGATTATGGCATGGTTAAATTGGAAGAATTGGACTTATGGTTGATACTTGCACCTTTAGAGGACTAGGTGCTAATAATTGTAATTCTTACAAGTGTTAAGTTGATTAGAATCCCTGGGAACAATTGCTTAAACCTTTTTGGTAATAATCGGCTATACCATATCATGTTTTATGTATAATTGGGAAACCTATGCATGTGTATAAATTCGCTTATGGCACATTAGTACTTCTGATATTTAAACAAAGGCATACTGTAATTCTTGTGAGAATTGGAACACTGAAATTATATTGTTAAGAAAAAGGACTTTTGCATGCTTGAATGGTCACCTAGTTAGGCCACATTTTTCTGCTGCACTATCATGCTGGAATTGACTTCGGAGAAACCATGATTTTTTTTTCTCCAGTTATCTAGACATAGGGGATATCATGCTCGGGTTAGAGCAGGGGCTGGGATAGTGTGGTCAGATACTTGGGTTTCGGGACGGACAGGCTGTGATGGCAGGGTATTGCGGCAACCGCGGATTTTGAGCGGTTGACCGGACAGTTGTTATTGCATCAGATCGGGGAGAGGATTTCGGTTTCTTTTAGTGGATGGTACTTTTCCCTATAGATCAGTGTCATGATCCAGTCCTGCAGACTTTTTCTCCTTGGATACTTATTACTCAGGCTTTTTGCTCGTGTGGGTCGCTCCCCTCGAGCGCCACTCCGGAGTGCGCGATATACAGACTTGAGTCCTTGAGACTCCTATCCCCTATCGGTGTTATGCGTAGGCTGGCATACCCGATTTGGCAGGCACCGCACGCAGTACCAGTGTTTACTGGGGTATAGATTGGATTTTGTCAGACAGGCTTTGATATTCTGATGCATACATTTAGCTATCCTCTAGCTGGGCATGTAGAGGCATATTAGTGGTAGCTTTTATCAGTAGTCATACTTATAGTTTACCACCTTTATTCTTTTAGCCTCTGGTAGTCCTAGTGGGCATGTTTGAGTTGAGGTTTACCCACTAGGGGAGGCTACTGTCTTTATAGTAGTTCTCGCCCCCACCATTTTCCTCTTCTTTTTCCCCTTTGTTTTGTAGAGTCCTCTGCGGGAGTTGCGGGACCCTCTTCCCAGGACCGAGGTAAGAGGATCGTTGATTAGCTAGCTGTTTCCCGGATCCAGAGTTCGGTAGATTTTGATGTATCCCCCTGTACACTCAGACGGTTGTATTTTCTTTTATTTTGGGTCTGGCTGCGGCCAGCTGGTTGTATTTATTTCGTGAGCTGGGAGTGACACATGTATATTTGAGAGTTATGTTGTACTTTTATTTCCAGCATTTGTCTGAGATGTACTAGTTTTAGTTTAGCTCTGCTTTTATGCTCCTTTATTATTTCATATATTTATCTGAGCAGGTTACCAGCGCTTCGTGTACACGGGAAATACTATGTGCACAGCGGATCTGTGGACAAGCCCGGGTTCTGGTTTACACCCGGGGCGTGACAACGACCATTCAATATGAGGCTACTGTAGTTTGACTATGCAATAAACTCTGATCCTAGTCACGGGTCTTAGTAGTATATGTTGGCTGCAGTCGGTTCATATTAGGAATGGGTGTTTGTTTACAGGGGATCTATCGCTCTCGGTAGAGAGATAATTAGTCCTATGCTATTTGTAAGGCAAAGCTCAGAAATCCTCGGCCGGGGTAATATGGTTCATGGAAAGGTGTTTCCAAGAGTAACCATATGAGCTTCTGTCCTATCAAATTTGTCATATAACGGGTGATGGGGTTTGGCGAGTATTCCATGACCTCCACTCAGTTGTGACTATGCGATAGAAGGATTGTATTGTACGGTAACTGCACCTAGAGGTTCAGTCCAATATTCACTTCTGACTGGATTGCCACTATATGCTGCTAGGCGTCACTGGTGGATTGTGGGAACCAATAAGAATAATTATAGGCGAATAATTATTATACGAGGGAAGAATCAAAAGTGTTTGATCCATCAAAAAGAGTTTCGAAGATGATGCCGATGGGGATCGCATCATATCTCACTACCAGACAGAATTGAACCTATTAGGTCACACACATAAGAAATCGCGCATGATTGATATTATGGAGATGATAAAGAAGTTTATAGAATGGATTAATTATAATCACAATACTAAAGTTTACTAATTTATTAGTAAAAGGACTAATTTGCAATTATTGTAAATTAGAGGTATTTAAGTGCAAAAGTTGCATGGTGTATTTGCTAATCGTTAATAAATATTTTGAGGACTTATGTGTAAATGTTACACACGAATCGAATTAGGATTCGGATTCGGATTCGATTCATATTGAAACTAACTTAAGGATAATGGATAATCCAATCGGATTAGGATTCGATTAGGATTAGAATTAGGATTAGGGTTTTCTCATTATATATATATGTCATATGTGACATATTTTAAGAGAGAGAAAAAAAAAAGGGAATAAGAAAACCCTAGCCGCCTATCCTCTCCCTCTTCCTCAAGTCCTCCATAATTAATTCATCGTTCTTGATCTTCGGAAGATTGCTAGCACAATTAGAAGATTGATTCATCCTCCTTACATCGACGCAAGAGTTAATTTGTGATCGGATCGCGAATCAAGGCGATCGACTATTTCGATCAAGGGCGTGATTCCGTGTGGATGCGAGTAGAGGCCGGGCGCGTGCGCGGCTAGCAAGGACGAACAATTTTTACCAACGATCGTCGGCTTCACGGTGATCTCGACCGGCGCAAGGTAAAAATTAAATCCTAATTGATAAGATCAATTAGATTACTTTTTAATGATCTAAAACAAAACATGAGGTGAGTTTTGGTTTAAGAAAATTTTTAATTGCGTTTCTTTCTTCCGTTGCGCATATCCGACTTTTTTCTTACAGTGGGGACCCCTCGCGGACTACTTAAGGTACTACACAAGTACCGTGGAGGGGTTGGTGGCATCAAAGTGCGAGCAAAGTGTACTTTCGTCGGGGGTCTTTAGACCTCCCGGCACATGTTTTGTTTTGATTAAACAGGGGATATGGTGATTCATGAGGGAGAAGTGGAATGCTTTGGTGTATCGGTTTGTTTATTACAGTTTTTATAGCATTTTACCTATTTTCATCTACTTTATTTGTCACTGACTCCCCACACTATGACAGGTCCGAACAGGGGTGGGAACCGGGACGATGGTGAGACTGCGTTTATAGGACCTTAGCCGCTTGAGGCTGCCATATGCCTTAATTACTGTCGGTTATCTCTTTTACGTTTGGTTAGTAGGTTAGTGATTATTTGTTGGTGGAACATTTGCGGATGTTGGGTTGAGATCCTAACTTAGTGGTGACATCTTTTATTGCGTTTATCTTATACTTGTATGCGGCATGTTTTCAAATAGCAAAAATGATTTCGAAAACGTTTTCAAACTAAGTGTCGTGTGGGCACTGGTTTTCAAACCCGTGGATTTATCCTTTCAAGTTATGTTGCCGCCTAAAAGAGATTTGCGAAAACGTTTCTAAAATCGAGAGTCGTGTGGACACTGCTTTCCAAACCTGTGGATTTATCCTTTCTCTCTTGATTGTGGTTGTGATTAATCGTGATCTCTTCTTTTGGTATCATCGTGACTGCATGGTTAAAGTATGTGTCGTACTTGAAACGCCGTACATATACAAAGGAGACTCCGTGTGACGCCCCACTTCCCAGGGGGTCACCCATCCTAAAACTACTCTAGCTCTAGCACGCTTAACTCTCATGTTCCTCTTGGATCTTGCTACCATCCAAAATGCTATAGCCGGGTTAGAGATTTAGTCCTATTATATCATTTATATAGAGGACTAATCCAAATTCCGGGGGTGTCACATTCTTCCCCCCTTTAAGCCCTGACGTCCACGTCAGGCTCAAGCACACTGTCACGCCCCGAGTTTAAAAACCAGCGTCTAAATTTTTTTTTTTTTTTTTTTGAAATCAGAGTTTAAAACCGGCCAGGGCGCAACAGACCGCCACATATATAGAAGAGTCCCAATCCCACTGGGGATTGAGCCTTTTCTATATATGCACGGCTCACTTGGCATACAACCAGAGTACTAACTACGTACATCTACTAAGCAAGATTAAATTACAATATCAATAACTTCTCAATTACATTGCATTACATTAGATACAACAAACAATTAAATACTTGATCTTATCGGCTGTCCAGGGTCAAGCTCTATCTCGTGATCTCACCAACTCGTCCCGACATCTCAACACCCGCTCGACCTGAAAAACAGTCACCCGAGGGTGTGAGACACACCGGAGTGTATCCCAGTGGGCACGACGAGCCGAGAAATAGCAGATCGTACCTACTGGTATACAATGCTAGAGGATAGTAATAGATCAGGGGTTAGGGTAAAGCAGATATATAACTGGTGCTGTAAAGAAAGCAAAACTCATAATCTGGGTACAAGCATAGGAGATAATTTTAGCAGAATTTAAAACATGTATCAGGATAATCAACACATCAAGGAGTTAGGACAATCAGCAAGATAACAATGGAACTATAATCAGAGGCATCACATAGAATCATAAAAGAAGTAGATAACTAGAAGCCAGATCAAAGAATCAAAGAATCAACACATGCATCAAATAGATGAAAACGCAAAGACCCAATCACAAGCTACCATTTTGGTCTTCGCAAAGACCTCAGGCGAGGCTGCCCTCTTGGCACCACCTGGTTGACATTCCCCAAACTAGGGTCACGGGTTGCCTCAGCTAACCACTTTACCGGTAAAGAACATCGCTACGGGTAGCAAATCCGCTGATATTCGTGAAGTACAACGGTGCGGGCGAATCATATGCAAATGCTCAAGCTCACGGTCCACTGACCGGGTAATCGGCAATAAGCCGGGAAAATCCCCACTGGGATGCAAGGGCAAAAACCAACTGAATCTCAACACTCATGAAGGAACACTCAGCAATAAATGTCAACTCATATGCAAGATCAAGGCAAATCTCTCTCAACAGAAGCTCACAGATAAACTCAACTCAACCACACAAACCAACCAAATGATACAAAACTTAAACACATATTTTAAGAAAACTGTTTTGAAAAGTCCAAACCTCGAAGAGCATTGCCCTTGTCCTATCAAACAAGAACAGACTCAGGCGACACTACGAAGCTTGGGTTTAGGTCCAAACCTCGCAGAGCAGTGCCTTTGTCCTATCAAACAAGAACAGACTCCGGCGATCCTACGAAGCTCGGGTTAAAATCTCAGTTAAATAAATCTATGTGCTCAGAGATGTATCATTTGATCAACAGAACAAACAGGCTCACTAATCAACCATGAAAATGTCCGAGTAAAAGTATGAATACTAGAGGTGCTATAGACAATCATGTAAGGCAAAATAGAACAGATAACAGGCATAGATCAGGCAGATAGCAGATATAATATATCAAAGAAAGGCAGGCTCAAAGTAATCAAGTTAAACTATCAACAACAGGGGTCCAACCAGTATCGCACCCCAGAGGGCCGAACTGATAAAACCCGGACCGAAGATAACCCACCTGTCAATGCGCAGGCAATTAATCTGTAATCCTCTAAATGCTCAACTCCAGGTGCAAACTGAATCAACCTGGATCAAAAATCACCAATCAGGGATCAATTCAGTCCCGCTAACTCTTACCTAAGCTCAGATCAACTTAAAACCTTCTTAGTTATTCTAACTGTAACCTAGACACCGTAAAATCGACGATTTTGCCGATTCTCGGACTATTATCCAATTTCCGCTCAACGAAAGCCGATGGATTCCCAACGGAAAGCTTAGGAATCATTTAAACATTTTACTAACCAGTACTCATTGTCTATTTTGCATTAAAACCCTTAAAGTTTTCAGAAATTACATTTTAGTGCCATTTGAGCACTGTTTTCGCTCGTTCTTTCAACTGGAAAATAATTTTGATGAACCGTCACTTCCAGCAGGTGACATTTTTCATGCTGAACACCGTGCTCACTAATTTGCAGCAGCACGGTGCCCGAGGAAAACTTCGGGTCATAAAAACCCTCTCTAACATAGCCCAAAATGAATTTTTTGTTTCTCCGAGACTTCAAACACTGTTTCTAACGCGAGCATCGCGTTCAGTGACCCCAAATTAGCTAGGAATGCACTGTCGCGACTTCGCCAACAGCCCGGAACCATGTTTTATTTAAACATTTCACTAAAAGGTTGATTCAACTACATCTTTTAATTTAAACTTCAAACAAGAACATTTTGTATATCAAAGTTGGTCTGGGCACTGCCAGGACCTCAGTGCTCACCCTGGTTGAGGCCCAGGGGTGCTGGTTCAAGCAGAACCAAGGTCAAGCTTACACCCTAATTCACAATGCACCAAACTTTAATCCACTCAGTTTCTGTTTGAACTGAAGTGAGCACAGAGCTCAGGGGACTATTTGGAGCAAGTTTCATATTTACAGTTTTATCAAATTCCAACTTAATCTTCATTGAAGCATTTCATCAAACATATGGTGTGCACAATTGCAACACACACACACAACACCATGGGGAACCTGGTTCTCTGCAACCAGGGCACATGAGGGCTTCCAACTTGGATCAACTAGATCCACTGAGTTTCTGGAGTATTTCCCCTCAACTGGAGCAACCTCAGAACCCCGGGTTGGCCGAGCCCCATGATGAAGAAGATGAAGCTTTGCATTGATTTTCGTGATGCTCCATCCGAAGGGTCTGGGGCTCAACCAAATGCACCAGTAGGTGCCATTTGCTGCATGTAAGCTTCCCATACCCTTGGCTGGCCTCGGGGTGCGGCGGCGGCGCGGCGGAGCAAAGCTCCGATTTGGAGCTCATGACCTCTAATGGCGGAATTCCACAGAGCCACTTTGAAGACCCCTAACATGGATGGAAAGTCTCAAGACCTTCCCAGGAAGCTTCCGGACCATGCCTCCCCGGTCGGAAGTGGCCGGAGCTCCGGCGGCCGCAAAGTTATCAATTTCGGGTTCAACCATGGCCGCATCACTTTGATGCTGCATGGGTGCCATGCAAATGCATGGGAGCACTCCTCTCATTCCCAGTAAGGCTTCTGGGTAGGTGGCCGGCGTCGTAGAGGCCCGCCGGCGCCGGAGCACAAGCTCGGCCGAGTGCAACAAAAAGCCCGAACTAGGGCATAAAACTGCCATTAATTGGTTCAACCATACTCCATCAAATTTGGTGGATTTGGTCCTCTCCTCCTACAGTCCAAGCACACCAATTTTGGTGCGTTTATATTCAGCGGTTGCCGAGTTCTTTAGGGGCGGAGCTAGGTTAGGTTTCCGGCGACCCATTGTGGCCGCCGGCTAACCATGCTGCATGGGACCTCGGGGCTTTGCAAAGAGGAAGCTAAGGACCTAAGAAGTCCACTGCTAATGGTCCGGGGTGCTAGAAACCGTTGGTTAAGGACCCTCACCTTAGCCGAGCTCGGGGAAGAAGGAGGAAGCCGGATTCTTGGTTCCCTCACTACGCGCGGCCAAGGCTTGCTCCAGCAGGGTCCTCCAAGCACCAGGAACTCCTCAGACACCTCCCAATCCAACTTTGAAGAGGTCCCGTCCAACTTCACACCTCGTCGGAGAAAGGAAGAAAGAGGAAGGTGGCTGCGGCGGCACTCGGCGGCGGCTGGGGTCGGGTACACCAGGGCTCGGTTGCGGCCTCTTAATGAAGCTCTCAGAGGAAGGTTGGCTAATCCCTATGGCTTTGGTTGATCCCTCTTTCACGAACTCAAGGGAAACACCCATATAGGCTTCTTACCTTTAACACCGGCGACCCGAACGGCCGGAGGTTACGGCAACCGAGGGGACGCGTCGGTTACAGCCTAAAGATGCTGGTGGAACTTCAGTTACCGAAGAGGAAGAGGCAGGGTACTCGGGATTACTCCAACCTGTGTATAAATGCACATTTGCACAAAACCCCCTACACAAAGATCCTAAAACTCTAAGGTCCCTCTGTAGGTGACAAATGCACCCAGCACCCCAACTTATAAGCCTCATAATTTCTGGTACATAAAATATTAGGGTTTCTTCAAAAATACACACTTTTTCAATGTATTTCACGCTTTTCGAGGCACTCGAGTCGCCGAAACTGAAAATGGACTTCGCCACGACGTCCGGCTCGTCGAGACCTATCAGGTAGCGCATTTGCTTAGTTTGTTCGACGCTCGGATTAAAAGTTGTTCCATAAAGTTCAACGATTTACCGCGCGTGGCACGCACTTCGATGCACCCGGGTCGCCAAACGCGAAATCCGTCAGTGCCATTGCGCTCAGAACGTCGAAATTAGCTAGGATCCATTACTCATACCCCTATGTTAAAATTCTAGATAGTGGTTCGACCATTCATGATCACAAGGGGTTAAAAATTCAAAGGTTACTATTCACTTAAGTCGCGGGGCCCACTTTTTGATTTCTGATTTCTGGAAGATCCGACCGTCGGATCGAAAATATATGAATATGAAACTTCTATGTTTCGACGAGACGATCGCAATGGTGATCTCGGATTTTCCAGATCAGACCCCGATCAAAAGTCGATATTTCTGGGCCCACTATTGGCCCACTAACACTCCACTTTTGCCAAAATGACAAATTTAAACATTTAAAGGCAAACAGAGACTTTCAAATTCTAGATTTCTACATCACCCACAACTTTTAAAAAGTTTCGTCCCCGAAACTTAACAAAACATACTTTAAAAATTTTCTAAACACCCAAAATATCAGTTTTCTAAGTATTAATCTAGTTAATAATTTATCTTAGTACGGTCGACCCACAACTTCTGTTTTGACCTATCAGACTTAGAACACTACCCAGCGCTCTCTCGTAACATGAGTCATCCTAGGGTTCGTTCCTAGCCAAAACTAGACATTGCGTTTCCTATTGCTCTGATACCATCTAATCTGTCACGCCCCGAGTTTAAAAACCAGCGTCTAAATTTTTTTTTTTTTTTTTTTTTGAAATCAGAGTTTAAAACCGGCCAGGGCGCAACAGACCGCCACATATATAGAAGAGTCCCAATCCCACTGGGGATTGAGCCTTTTCTATATATGCACGGCTCACTTGGCATACAACCAGAGTACTAACTACGTACATCTACTAAGCAAGATTAAATTACAATATCAATAACTTCTCAATTACATTGCATTACATTAGATACAACAAACAATTAAATACTTGATCTTATCGGCTGTCCAGGGTCAAGCTCTATCTCGTGATCTCACCAACTCGTCCCGACATCTCAACACCCGCTCGACCTGAAAAACAGTCACCCGAGGGTGTGAGACACACCGGAGTGTATCCCAGTGGGCACGACGAGCCGAGAAATAGCAGATCGTACCTACTGGTATACAATGCTAGAGGATAGTAATAGATCAGGGGTTAGGGTAAAGCAGATATATAACTGGTGCTGTAAAGAAAGCAAAACTCATAATCTGGGTACAAGCATAGGAGATAATTTTAGCAGAATTTAAAACATGTATCAGGATAATCAACACATCAAGGAGTTAGGACAATCAGCAAGATAACAATGGAACTATAATCAGAGGCATCACATAGAATCATAAAAGAAGTAGATAACTAGAAGCCAGATCAAAGAATCAAAGAATCAACACATGCATCAAATAGATGAAAACGCAAAGACCCAATCACAAGCTACCATTTTGGTCTTCGCAAAGACCTCAGGCGAGGCTGCCCTCTTGGCACCACCTGGTTGACATTCCCCAAACTAGGGTCACGGGTTGCCTCAGCTAACCACTTTACCGGTAAAGAACATCGCTACGGGTAGCAAATCCGCTGATATTCGTGAAGTACAACGGTGCGGGCGAATCATATGCAAATGCTCAAGCTCACGGTCCACTGACCGGGTAATCGGCAATAAGCCGGGAAAATCCCCACTGGGATGCAAGGGCAAAAACCAACTGAATCTCAACACTCATGAAGGAACACTCAGCAATAAATGTCAACTCATATGCAAGATCAAGGCAAATCTCTCTCAACAGAAGCTCACAGATAAACTCAACTCAACCACACAAACCAACCAAATGATACAAAACTTAAACACATATTTTAAGAAAACTGTTTTGAAAAGTCCAAACCTCGAAGAGCATTGCCCTTGTCCTATCAAACAAGAACAGACTCAGGCGACACTACGAAGCTTGGGTTTAGGTCCAAACCTCGCAGAGCAGTGCCTTTGTCCTATCAAACAAGAACAGACTCCGGCGATCCTACGAAGCTCGGGTTAAAATCTCAGTTAAATAAATCTATGTGCTCAGAGATGTATCATTTGATCAACAGAACAAACAGGCTCACTAATCAACCATGAAAATGTCCGAGTAAAAGTATGAATACTAGAGGTGCTATAGACAATCATGTAAGGCAAAATAGAACAGATAACAGGCATAGATCAGGCAGATAGCAGATATAATATATCAAAGAAAGGCAGGCTCAAAGTAATCAAGTTAAACTATCAACAACAGGGGTCCAACCAGTATCGCACCCCAGAGGGCCGAACTGATAAAACCCGGACCGAAGATAACCCACCTGTCAATGCGCAGGCAATTAATCTGTAATCCTCTAAATGCTCAACTCCAGGTGCAAACTGAATCAACCTGGATCAAAAATCACCAATCAGGGATCAATTCAGTCCCGCTAACTCTTACCTAAGCTCAGATCAACTTAAAACCTTCTTAGTTATTCTAACTGTAACCTAGACACCGTAAAATCGACGATTTTGCCGATTCTCGGACTATTATCCAATTTCCGCTCAACGAAAGCCGATGGATTCCCAACGGAAAGCTTAGGAATCATTTAAACATTTTACTAACCAGTACTCATTGTCTATTTTGCATTAAAACCCTTAAAGTTTTCAGAAATTACATTTTAGTGCCATTTGAGCACTGTTTTCGCTCGTTCTTTCAACTGGAAAATAATTTTGATGAACCGTCACTTCCAGCAGGTGACATTTTTCATGCTGAACACCGTGCTCACTAATTTGCAGCAGCACGGTGCCCGAGGAAAACTTCGGGTCATAAAAACCCTCTCTAACATAGCCCAAAATGAATTTTTTGTTTCTCCGAGACTTCAAACACTGTTTCTAACGCGAGCATCGCGTTCAGTGACCCCAAATTAGCTAGGAATGCACTGTCGCGACTTCGCCAACAGCCCGGAACCATGTTTTATTTAAACATTTCACTAAAAGGTTGATTCAACTACATCTTTTAATTTAAACTTCAAACAAGAACATTTTGTATATCAAAGTTGGTCTGGGCACTGCCAGGACCTCAGTGCTCACCCTGGTTGAGGCCCAGGGGTGCTGGTTCAAGCAGAACCAAGGTCAAGCTTACACCCTAATTCACAATGCACCAAACTTTAATCCACTCAGTTTCTGTTTGAACTGAAGTGAGCACAGAGCTCAGGGGACTATTTGGAGCAAGTTTCATATTTACAGTTTTATCAAATTCCAACTTAATCTTCATTGAAGCATTTCATCAAACATATGGTGTGCACAATTGCAACACACACACACAACACCATGGGGAACCTGGTTCTCTGCAACCAGGGCACATGAGGGCTTCCAACTTGGATCAACTAGATCCACTGAGTTTCTGGAGTATTTCCCCTCAACTGGAGCAACCTCAGAACCCCGGGTTGGCCGAGCCCCATGATGAAGAAGATGAAGCTTTGCATTGATTTTCGTGATGCTCCATCCGAAGGGTCTGGGGCTCAACCAAATGCACCAGTAGGTGCCATTTGCTGCATGTAAGCTTCCCATACCCTTGGCTGGCCTCGGGGTGCGGCGGCGGCGCGGCGGAGCAAAGCTCCGATTTGGAGCTCATGACCTCTAATGGCGGAATTCCACAGAGCCACTTTGAAGACCCCTAACATGGATGGAAAGTCTCAAGACCTTCCCAGGAAGCTTCCGGACCATGCCTCCCCGGTCGGAAGTGGCCGGAGCTCCGGCGGCCGCAAAGTTATCAATTTCGGGTTCAACCATGGCCGCATCACTTTGATGCTGCATGGGTGCCATGCAAATGCATGGGAGCACTCCTCTCATTCCCAGTAAGGCTTCTGGGTAGGTGGCCGGCGTCGTAGAGGCCCGCCGGCGCCGGAGCACAAGCTCGGCCGAGTGCAACAAAAAGCCCGAACTAGGGCATAAAACTGCCATTAATTGGTTCAACCATACTCCATCAAATTTGGTGGATTTGGTCCTCTCCTCCTACAGTCCAAGCACACCAATTTTGGTGCGTTTATATTCAGCGGTTGCCGAGTTCTTTAGGGGCGGAGCTAGGTTAGGTTTCCGGCGACCCATTGTGGCCGCCGGCTAACCATGCTGCATGAGACCTCGGGGCTTTGCAAAGAGGAAGCTAAGGACCTAAGAAGTCCACTGCTAATGGTCCGGGGTGCTAGAAACCGTTGGTTAAGGACCCTCACCTTAGCCGAGCTCGGGGAAGAAGGAGGAAGCCGGATTCTTGGTTCCCTCACTACGCGCGGCCAAGGCTTGCTCCAGCAGGGTCCTCCAAGCACCAGGAACTCCTCAGACACCTCCCAATCCAACTTTGAAGAGGTCCCGTCCAACTTCACACCTCGTCGGAGAAAGGAAGAAAGAGGAAGGTGGCTGCGGCGGCACTCGGCGGCGGCTGGGGTCGGGTACACCAGGGCTCGGTTGCGGCCTCTTAATGAAGCTCTCAGAGGAAGGTTGGCTAATCCCTATGGCTTTGGTTGATCCCTCTTTCACGAACTCAAGGGAAACACCCATATAGGCTTCTTACCTTTAACACCGGCGACCCGAACGGCCGGAGGTTACGGCAACCGAGGGGACGCGTCGGTTACAGCCTAAAGATGCTGGTGGAACTTCAGTTACCGAAGAGGAAGAGGCAGGGTACTCGGGATTACTCCAACCTGTGTATAAATGCACATTTGCACAAAACCCCCTACACAAAGATCCTAAAACTCTAAGGTCCCTCTGTAGGTGACAAATGCACCCAGCACCCCAACTTATAAGCCTCATAATTTCTGGTACATAAAATATTAGGGTTTCTTCAAAAAATACACACTTTTTCAATGTATTTCACGCTTTTCGAGGCACTCGAGTCGCCGAAACTGAAAATGGACTTCGCCACGACGTCCGGCTCGTCGAGACCTATCAGGTAGCGCATTTGCTTAGTTTGTTCGACGCTCGGATTAAAAGTTGTTCCATAAAGTTCAACGATTTACCGCGCGTGGCACGCACTTCGATGCACCCGGGTCGCCAAACGCGAAATCCGTCAGTGCCATTGCGCTCAGAACGTCGAAATTAGCTAGGATCCATTACTCATACCCCTATGTTAAAATTCTAGATAGTGGTTCGACCATTCATGATCACAAGGGGTTAAAAATTCAAAGGTTACTATTCACTTAAGTCGCGGGGCCCACTTTTTGATTTCTGATTTCTGGAAGATCCGACCGTCGGATCGAAAATATATGAATATGAAACTTCTATGTTTCGACGAGACGATCGCAATGGTGATCTCGGATTTTCCAGATCAGACCCCGATCAAAAGTCGATATTTCTGGGCCCACTATTGGCCCACTAACACTCCACTTTTGCCAAAATGACAAATTTAAACATTTAAAGGCAAACAGAGACTTTCAAATTCTAGATTTCTACATCACCCACAACTTTTAAAAAGTTTCGTCCCCGAAACTTAACAAAACATACTTTAAAAATTTTCTAAACACCCAAAATATCAGTTTTCTAAGTATTAATCTAGTTAATAATTTATCTTAGTACGGTCGACCCACAACTTCTGTTTTGACCTATCAGACTTAGAACACTACCCAGCGCTCTCTCGTAACATGAGTCATCCTAGGGTTCGTTCCTAGCCAAAACTAGACATTGCGTTTCCTATTGCTCTGATACCATCTAATCTGTCACGCCCCGAGTTTAAAAACCAGCGTCTAAATTTTTTTTTTTTTTTTTTTTGAAATCAGAGTTTAAAACCGGCCAGGGCGCAACAGACCGCCACATATATAGAAGAGTCCCAATCCCACTGGGGATTGAGCCTTTTCTATATATGCACGGCTCACTTGGCATACAACCAGAGTACTAACTACGTACATCTACTAAGCAAGATTAAATTACAATATCAATAACTTCTCAATTACATTGCATTACATTAGATACAACAAACAATTAAATACTTGATCTTATCGGCTGTCCAGGGTCAAGCTCTATCTCGTGATCTCACCAACTCGTCCCGACATCTCAACACCCGCTCGACCTGAAAAACAGTCACCCGAGGGTGTGAGACACACCGGAGTGTATCCCAGTGGGCACGACGAGCCGAGAAATAGCAGATCGTACCTACTGGTATACAATGCTAGAGGATAGTAATAGATCAGGGGTTAGGGTAAAGCAGATATATAACTGGTGCTGTAAAGAAAGCAAAACTCATAATCTGGGTACAAGCATAGGAGATAATTTTAGCAGAATTTAAAACATGTATCAGGATAATCAACACATCAAGGAGTTAGGACAATCAGCAAGATAACAATGGAACTATAATCAGAGGCATCACATAGAATCATAAAAGAAGTAGATAACTAGAAGCCAGATCAAAGAATCAAAGAATCAACACATGCATCAAATAGATGAAAACGCAAAGACCCAATCACAAGCTACCATTTTGGTCTTCGCAAAGACCTCAGGCGAGGCTGCCCTCTTGGCACCACCTGGTTGACATTCCCCAAACTAGGGTCACGGGTTGCCTCAGCTAACCACTTTACCGGTAAAGAACATCGCTACGGGTAGCAAATCCGCTGATATTCGTGAAGTACAACGGTGCGGGCGAATCATATGCAAATGCTCAAGCTCACGGTCCACTGACCGGGTAATCGGCAATAAGCCGGGAAAATCCCCACTGGGATGCAAGGGCAAAAACCAACTGAATCTCAACACTCATGAAGGAACACTCAGCAATAAATGTCAACTCATATGCAAGATCAAGGCAAATCTCTCTCAACAGAAGCTCACAGATAAACTCAACTCAACCACACAAACCAACCAAATGATACAAAACTTAAACACATATTTTAAGAAAACTGTTTTGAAAAGTCCAAACCTCGAAGAGCATTGCCCTTGTCCTATCAAACAAGAACAGACTCAGGCGACACTACGAAGCTTGGGTTTAGGTCCAAACCTCGCAGAGCAGTGCCTTTGTCCTATCAAACAAGAACAGACTCCGGCGATCCTACGAAGCTCGGGTTAAAATCTCAGTTAAATAAATCTATGTGCTCAGAGATGTATCATTTGATCAACAGAACAAACAGGCTCACTAATCAACCATGAAAATGTCCGAGTAAAAGTATGAATACTAGAGGTGCTATAGACAATCATGTAAGGCAAAATAGAACAGATAACAGGCATAGATCAGGCAGATAGCAGATATAATATATCAAAGAAAGGCAGGCTCAAAGTAATCAAGTTAAACTATCAACAACAGGGGTCCAACCAGTATCGCACCCCAGAGGGCCGAACTGATAAAACCCGGACCGAAGATAACCCACCTGTCAATGCGCAGGCAATTAATCTGTAATCCTCTAAATGCTCAACTCCAGGTGCAAACTGAATCAACCTGGATCAAAAATCACCAATCAGGGATCAATTCAGTCCCGCTAACTCTTACCTAAGCTCAGATCAACTTAAAACCTTCTTAGTTATTCTAACTGTAACCTAGACACCGTAAAATCGACGATTTTGCCGATTCTCGGACTATTATCCAATTTCCGCTCAACGAAAGCCGATGGATTCCCAACGGAAAGCTTAGGAATCATTTAAACATTTTACTAACCAGTACTCATTGTCTATTTTGCATTAAAACCCTTAAAGTTTTCAGAAATTACATTTTAGTGCCATTTGAGCACTGTTTTCGCTCGTTCTTTCAACTGGAAAATAATTTTGATGAACCGTCACTTCCAGCAGGTGACATTTTTCATGCTGAACACCGTGCTCACTAATTTGCAGCAGCACGGTGCCCGAGGAAAACTTCGGGTCATAAAAACCCTCTCTAACATAGCCCAAAATGAATTTTTTGTTTCTCCGAGACTTCAAACACTGTTTCTAACGCGAGCATCGCGTTCAGTGACCCCAAATTAGCTAGGAATGCACTGTCGCGACTTCGCCAACAGCCCGGAACCATGTTTTATTTAAACATTTCACTAAAAGGTTGATTCAACTACATCTTTTAATTTAAACTTCAAACAAGAACATTTTGTATATCAAAGTTGGTCTGGGCACTGCCAGGACCTCAGTGCTCACCCTGGTTGAGGCCCAGGGGTGCTGGTTCAAGCAGAACCAAGGTCAAGCTTACACCCTAATTCACAATGCACCAAACTTTAATCCACTCAGTTTCTGTTTGAACTGAAGTGAGCACAGAGCTCAGGGGACTATTTGGAGCAAGTTTCATATTTACAGTTTTATCAAATTCCAACTTAATCTTCATTGAAGCATTTCATCAAACATATGGTGTGCACAATTGCAACACACACACACAACACCATGGGGAACCTGGTTCTCTGCAACCAGGGCACATGAGGGCTTCCAACTTGGATCAACTAGATCCACTGAGTTTCTGGAGTATTTCCCCTCAACTGGAGCAACCTCAGAACCCCGGGTTGGCCGAGCCCCATGATGAAGAAGATGAAGCTTTGCATTGATTTTCGTGATGCTCCATCCGAAGGGTCTGGGGCTCAACCAAATGCACCAGTAGGTGCCATTTGCTGCATGTAAGCTTCCCATACCCTTGGCTGGCCTCGGGGTGCGGCGGCGGCGCGGCGGAGCAAAGCTCCGATTTGGAGCTCATGACCTCTAATGGCGGAATTCCACAGAGCCACTTTGAAGACCCCTAACATGGATGGAAAGTCTCAAGACCTTCCCAGGAAGCTTCCGGACCATGCCTCCCCGGTCGGAAGTGGCCGGAGCTCCGGCGGCCGCAAAGTTATCAATTTCGGGTTCAACCATGGCCGCATCACTTTGATGCTGCATGGGTGCCATGCAAATGCATGGGAGCACTCCTCTCATTCCCAGTAAGGCTTCTGGGTAGGTGGCCGGCGTCGTAGAGGCCCGCCGGCGCCGGAGCACAAGCTCGGCCGAGTGCAACAAAAAGCCCGAACTAGGGCATAAAACTGCCATTAATTGGTTCAACCATACTCCATCAAATTTGGTGGATTTGGTCCTCTCCTCCTACAGTCCAAGCACACCAATTTTGGTGCGTTTATATTCAGCGGTTGCCGAGTTCTTTAGGGGCGGAGCTAGGTTAGGTTTCCGGCGACCCATTGTGGCCGCCGGCTAACCATGCTGCATGAGACCTCGGGGCTTTGCAAAGAGGAAGCTAAGGACCTAAGAAGTCCACTGCTAATGGTCCGGGGTGCTAGAAACCGTTGGTTAAGGACCCTCACCTTAGCCGAGCTCGGGGAAGAAGGAGGAAGCCGGATTCTTGGTTCCCTCACTACGCGCGGCCAAGGCTTGCTCCAGCAGGGTCCTCCAAGCACCAGGAACTCCTCAGACACCTCCCAATCCAACTTTGAAGAGGTCCCGTCCAACTTCACACCTCGTCGGAGAAAGGAAGAAAGAGGAAGGTGGCTGCGGCGGCACTCGGCGGCGGCTGGGGTCGGGTACACCAGGGCTCGGTTGCGGCCTCTTAATGAAGCTCTCAGAGGAAGGTTGGCTAATCCCTATGGCTTTGGTTGATCCCTCTTTCACGAACTCAAGGGAAACACCCATATAGGCTTCTTACCTTTAACACCGGCGACCCGAACGGCCGGAGGTTACGGCAACCGAGGGGACGCGTCGGTTACAGCCTAAAGATGCTGGTGGAACTTCAGTTACCGAAGAGGAAGAGGCAGGGTACTCGGGATTACTCCAACCTGTGTATAAATGCACATTTGCACAAAACCCCCTACACAAAGATCCTAAAACTCTAAGGTCCCTCTGTAGGTGACAAATGCACCCAGCACCCCAACTTATAAGCCTCATAATTTCTGGTACATAAAATATTAGGGTTTCTTCAAAAAATACACACTTTTTCAATGTATTTCACGCTTTTCGAGGCACTCGAGTCGCCGAAACTGAAAATGGACTTCGCCACGACGTCCGGCTCGTCGAGACCTATCAGGTAGCGCATTTGCTTAGTTTGTTCGACGCTCGGATTAAAAGTTGTTCCATAAAGTTCAACGATTTACCGCGCGTGGCACGCACTTCGATGCACCCGGGTCGCCAAACGCGAAATCCGTCAGTGCCATTGCGCTCAGAACGTCGAAATTAGCTAGGATCCATTACTCATACCCCTATGTTAAAATTCTAGATAGTGGTTCGACCATTCATGATCACAAGGGGTTAAAAATTCAAAGGTTACTATTCACTTAAGTCGCGGGGCCCACTTTTTGATTTCTGATTTCTGGAAGATCCGACCGTCGGATCGAAAATATATGAATATGAAACTTCTATGTTTCGACGAGACGATCGCAATGGTGATCTCGGATTTTCCAGATCAGACCCCGATCAAAAGTCGATATTTCTGGGCCCACTATTGGCCCACTAACACTCCACTTTTGCCAAAATGACAAATTTAAACATTTAAAGGCAAACAGAGACTTTCAAATTCTAGATTTCTACACACACTCACAAGCACCAGGCGATGTGAGACTCGTCTCGCTAGCCTTAGCCGACCTTGTGAGAGTTAAGCGTGCTAGAGCTAGAGTAGTTCTAGGATGGGTGACCCCCTGGGAAGTGGGGCGTCACAGTTGGTATCAGAGCCATTCACCAGCCGGAAATGTGAGATGAGTCTCGGCTGAGCCAGGGTTATATAGCGGGTAGAGTGTGGCTCCCCGGCTAATGACCGTTGTAGGTGGAGTGCAGCTCCCTACAAGGTCGGCTAAGGCTAGCGAGACGAGTCTCACATCGCCTGGTGCTTGTGAGTGTGCTTGGGCCTGACGTGGACGTCAGGGCTTAAAGGGGGGAAGAATGTGACACCCCCGGAATTTGGATTAGTCCTATATATAAATGATATAATAGGACTAAATCTCTAACCCGGCTATAGCATTTTGGATGGTAGCAAGATCCAAGAGGAACATGAGAGTTAAGCGTGCTAGAGCTAGAGTAGTTCTAGGATGGGTGACCCCCTGGGAAGTGGGGCATCACAGTTGGTATCAGAGCCATTCACCAGCCGGAAATGTGAGATGAGTCTCGGCTGAGCCAGGGTTATATAGCGGGTAGAGTGAGGCTCCCCGGCTAATGACCGTTGTGGGTGGAGTGCAGCTCCCCACAAGGTCGGCTAAGGCTAGCGAGACGAGTCTCACATCGCCTGGTGCTTGTGAGTGCGCTTGAGCCTGACGTGGACGTCAGGGCTTAAATGGGGGAAGAATGTGACACCCCGGAATTTGGATTAGTCCTCTATATAAATGATATAATAGGACTAAATCTCTAACCCGGCTATAGCATTTTGGATGGTAGCAAGATCCAAGAGGAACATGAGAGTTAAGCGTGCTAGAGCTAGAGTTGTTTTAGGATGGGTGACCCCCTGGGAAGTGGGGCGTCACACTCCGTCCGTTTGTGGAGTGAATTTGTATATGTGGCGGGTCTGGCGCGCACCGGTGGTGAGGTTAATCTCAAAAAAAAAAATACACGTTCTTCCGCTCATTTAGCACATCCGGGGCGTGACAGCGTGAATGTCACACTCCGGGGTCAAAACTACGACCCGGGCTCACCAACAGATCTGCAGCCTATGCAAAACCCCGCATAGGCAAAGCATCCTCCTACCTGCAAGAAAGGGGCTACAGCTAAACAGATATCAGAGCTATAAAATAAAAGTGTTGTAAAACTAAAACCAACCATTTGTACAACTGGAATAATGATACAATATCCATCTCCCATAAATGATAATCATACAATATCCTCAAATACAATAACCCAGAACTCAACAGGGAGATAACCTAAAAATAATACATCAGTGTACAGACTCTCAGTACAAGTCAAATCCTCACAATACAATGATCTCTCAAAAGCGGAAAGATAAATAATCTAATGACTGTACTTAGAATCTCCAATGTAGGGGTACCGCTACTCACCACAGACGGGTAGGGATCTAGCTCGCGACTCCCTCGCCTCGCACAGCAACCGCAGAATCGGCAACACCCGTTAAGACTCTGCAAAACAAAGGAAAGAAAAGAAAGAAGAGGGGGGGGGGACCGCCAATGGGTGTGAGAACTACACCAAAAGGGAGTTCTCAGTGGGTACCACCGCCAAGTCCAACGATCTGCCCACGAAGTCTACTAGAGGCATAAGATAACAATGCAGTAAAACTGAACAAGAAAGCTGGAGGTACTCAACAGCTACCAAGCCTCTATCTACATGCTCAAAAGGGGAAAACTAATGAAAGGTATGCAACCACTCGCGCATGAAGTGCACAATCGACCCAATCGAGCTGACTGTCACATCTGGTCCAGTCAAGCCTGCGCCCACCTACAACCACCTCCCGCTGCCGGGCAGGAATTACGTAGGGTGTCCATACGGACTAACTCGCTATCGAATAGTGGCACATGCAGGCTATAGTCAAAATCCACGCTCTCTCTCAGAACGGATAGACTCAAGATCCTCAATCTCTCATACAACGGTCGAAAAACTCACAACGACCTCGGGACCACCGTTAACCCCAAACGGTTCCCAACAACACTAGCACTGGTCTAAACACAGCTACTAGACTCCACTCAGCCCCCAGGCACGAGTGCAACAATAAGAGTACCTGCCTGAATAAACCCAATCAAATAAACCGGTATAAAACCCGGTACTGCCTGCTCCAACTGTCTCAAGTATCTGCTCACAAATCGGTACTCACTGACCGATACACACTGTCTGGCACTCACTGGCCAACAGGTCTGGCGCTCACTGGCCAATATGTCAACTGCCTACTCCGGAGAGGACTCGAGGGGAGCGACCCACACGAGTAAAGTAACCATGTCACCAATGTCACAAGCATCATAATATAGCAGGACTGGATCACGACTCTGATCAAAGTGGGAAAACCCATCCACTAAAGGGAAACCCGATCCCCAACCTGAAACAACAGTAAACAATAAGTGGGAAACTCCATCCACTAGAGGAAATCTGATACCCAATCTGATGCACAAATACATATCCGGTCAACCGCCCAATATCTGCGGTCGTCGCAAAACCCCACAAGTCCACGATCTAATCCAACCTGTCCCAGACACACAGTCCCGACTACACTATCCTAAACCCCTGCTCGAACCCGAGCAACATGAATCTAGAAGAAAAGGAGAAAGAACAAACATGGTTTCTCCTAAGTCAGATTCCAACATGATAGTGTAGCAGTAAAGGATGGCCTATCTAGATGTCCATACAAGCATGCATTTGTCCTCAAAAGAAATGAAAGGGAGTAAATCACATAATGGCTCCACAAGGGTATAAACAACATGCCAAATCACTAATAAAGTACATCTGTCTAAACCCATGATCCATAGCAACTCCTCGGAGTAATGTTCTATCACGCCCCGGAGGTCTAAGGATCAGCGGAAAAGCATATGTATTTTTTTCTTGTAAACGACCTCGCCTACCGGTGCGCTTCAGACCGCCACATATACAAATTCACCCTTTAAACGGACAGAGTCTCCTTTGTATATGCACGGTGTCACATTTACAACATTATCTTCTTTAACCACACAGTCACAGTGAATACAACAAGAGAGAGAGTAATACCATTTATTTACATCCAAACTTTCATTCACGACATCAAGATGTTGGGTTATGTTAAAATATGGATCTAAATAGGGGAAAAACCATCTAGAGGGGGGGTGAATAGGTGTAAACAATAAACACTCAAAAATCGTTGCGCAATAAAATCCAATGCGGAAATGAAAATATAACACGCAAGAATTTTACGTGGAAAACTCCAAAACCGGAGTAAAAAACCACGGGACCGATAACACGGCGAAATCCACTAGAATTATAACACGTACAAAGGTGATATACCGTACTCACAGACGACTCGACCTTTTTCCATACGCTCCTAGTAGATCTTCTCCGCTCGCTCCGCAACGCTCCTCGAATCCACGATTAGCGTCCAACGCCGAATCCACGGTGTCCAACGTCGAATCCACGACGTCCAACCGAATCCACGGTCTTCGCCCAGTAGCACGTCTCGAATTCACGAACGTACCTCGCTCCGAATCCACGAGAGCGGTAGCACCTTGAATCCACAAGGCCATGCGAGTCCACACGCCAATTTTGGGAAAATCGTTGTTTTTGGGTGGTGATGATCCGCCGAATACTTAGATCAAAGATAGATCGGAAATACCATCTAAGTATTCATTAATTTGATTCTACTCAAAATCTGAGTATGAAAACCTAGAATCAAATTAATCAATATAGATGAAGAAACATAGATTTAATCTCGTTATTTCCTTTCTTCTCTATATGTGGATTTTTCTCTTTCGACCGTATTTTGGATTACCCTAAAAAATGAATCGTAGGGTTTATTTATAGGTTAGAAACCGTTGGAAGAGGATAAGGATCAAAAACTGACATAATCTGGAATTTTTCAGGACGACGGTCCGGACTGGAATCGGCGGTCCGGACTGTTGTGGCTAAACAGACAATTTCCAGAAAAACATACGCTCGGGGTCCGGACTGAAGTACCCGATCTGGACTGTTCATGCAATTTCTGCAAAAACCACGTTCGGGGTCCGGACTGAAGATCCACGGTCCGGACTGGATTTGCGCATGAACAAACAACGTTAGAGGTCCGGGCTGTGATCACTGATCCGGATCCTGAACATGTCCCATGTCCAGTTTTTGATTTTTTATGTAATTAAAAATCCATCCAAGTGTTTCTACACTATAAGAAGTATTCGGATCATCAAAATTAATTAGTTAAACGTACCTAATCCTTTTGAATTCTTCTTTCTTGAGATTGAGATATATGATCCAAACTTCTTAATCTTCAATCTTCAAGACTTAACACTTTCACGAAATACGCCAAAACAAATTCCTTAACAATCTCCCCCTTTGGCGGTTTCGTGACAAAACAGAAAATCCACTTAAGAAAATTCAAAAAGATATTTTTGTTGCTATCACCATACAACAAAAATTTACATTTGAGAACCAAAAATTAAGTACATGAGATAAACTCCTAAAACAGACTCTAGACTTAGACATCTGTACTCTCTGCAAAAGAAATCATTCTTGACAAAAGAGATCGTTAGATACCTCAAGAATATTTAGCATTCAAAACCAAACAGAGATAGAGTTTATACTTACCATGACATTTGTGAACTCAGATATGTATTAAGATCAAAATCGAAAATAGACATATCTTCTAAGCATTAAAAACCAAATATCATAAGTCTGTTAGTAATCAAACAACTTGTTAGTAATAATACATGCCCAAATAGTTAGTCGAATAGTTAGTCGAGGCATGCATTCAAAACACAATATAGAACCAAAAGTTGGTTTGATACTTACCTTCAAAGTTTCAAAGAAGTTCATCAAAGTTCTCACACCATTGTACCTAACCATTGTTCCAATTGTTCTTATATCTCTCCCCCTTTTTGTCACTAAAATAGCCAAAATTACAAAAATTAAAGGGAGTGTTAAAAAAAGCAAAGGAAATGTAAGAACTAAAAATGAAAACAAATGAGAAACCTGCAAAAGAAAGTTATGTTAGAGAGTAACAAAATAAAGATTACTCTAAGTCGTCGGAACTAACACATCCAAGTTTTTGGAAAATTTTCTTGATGCGTTTGTTCATGGACACCTGTCCCTTTTTAACTTCTTTCATTTCTTCCTTCATTTTGTCGGGTTATGTAAATAATGATCTAAATAGGGGAAAAAACACCTAGAGGGGGGTGAATAGGTGTAAACAATAAACACTCAAAAATCTTTGCGCAATAAAACCCTATGCGGAAATGAAAACTAACACGCAAGATTTTTACGTGGAAAACTCCAAAAGCAGGAGTAAAAAACCATGGGACCGATAACACGGTGAAATCAACTAAGATTATAACACGTACAAAGGTGATATAACGCACTCACAGACGACTCAACCTTTTTCCATACGCTCCGAGTTGATCTTCTCCGCTCGCTCCGCAACGCTTCTCGAATCCACGAACTGCGTCCAACGCCGAATCCACGGCGTCCAACGTCGAGTCCACGACGTCCGACCGAATCCACGGTCTTCACCCAGTAGCACGTCTCGAATCCACGAACGTACCTCGCTCCGAATCCACGAGAGCGGTAGCACCTTGAATCCACAAGGCCACGCGAGTCCACGCGCCGATTTTGGGAAAATCGTTGTTTTTGGGTGGTGATGATCCGCCGAATACTTAGATTAGAAATAGATCGGAAATACCATCTAAGTATTCATTAATTTGATTCTACTCAAAATCTGAGTATGAAAACCTAGAATCAAATCAATCAATATGGATGAAGAAACATAGGATTAAATCTATTGATTTCCTTTCTTCTCTATAGGTGGATTTTTCTTTTTATGGTCGTATTTTGATTTATTCGGCTTACCCTAGAAAATGAATCATAGGGTTTATTTATAGGTTAGAAACCGTTGGAAGAGGATAAGAATCAAAAACTAACCTTTTCTGGAAATTTACAGGACGACGGTCCGGACTGGAATTATGGCGGTCCGGACTGTCGTAACGAGACAGACTATTTCCAGAAAAACAGACGTTCGGGGTCCGGACTGAAATGCCTGATCCGGACTGTTCATACATCTCAGCAAAACCCATGTTCGGGGTCCGGATCAGAAATAGCTTGGATCCGGACTGTTCATACATTTCAGCAAAACCCATGTTCGGGGTCCGGATCAGAAATGGCTTGGATCCGGACTGGTTTTGCGTATGAACAAACACCGTTCGGGATCCGGACTGCCGTGCCCGATCCGGATCCTGAACTTGTCCCATGTCCAGTTTTTTATTTTTATGCAATTAAAAATTCATCCAAGTGTTTCTACACTATACGAAGTATTCGGATCATCAAAAATAATTAGTTAAACGTACCTGATCCTTTTGAATTCTTCTTTCTTGAGATTGAGGTATATGATCCAAACTTCTTCATCTTCAATCTTCAAGACTTAAAACTTTCACGAAATACGCCAAAACAAATTCCTTAACAATCTCCCCCTTTGGCAGTTTCGTGACAAAGCAAAAATCCACTCAAGAAAATTCAAAAAGATATTTTTGTTGATATCACCATACAACAAAAATTTACATTGGAGAACCAATAAATAAACACATGAGATAAACTCCTAAAACAGACTCTAGACTTAGAGATCTGTACTTTCTGCAAAAAGAAATCATTCTTGACAAACAAAAGATCGTTAGATACCTCAAGAATATTTAGCATTCAAAACCTAACAGAGATAGAGTTTATACTCACCATGACATTCACGAATTCAAATATGTAATAAGATCACAATCAAACATCGACATATCTTCTAAGCAATAAAATTCCAAATGTCATAACTTTGTTAGTAATCAAACAACTTGTTAGTAATATTACATGCCCAAATAGTTAGTCGAAGACATGCATGCAATCACAATATAAAACCAAAAGTTGTGATACTTACCTTTCAAGGTTCGAGGTTCAAAGTTTAACGTTCTTCTCACAAACCATTGTTCATCTCTCTCCCCCCCTTTTTGTCACAAAAGAAGCCAAAATTACAAAAATTGGAGAGTTAAGTGTTCAGCAAATGTGAAAACCCTGAGGACTAAACAAAAAATACTAAAAGCCTGCAAAAGAAAAAGAATGTTAAACAAGAATTAATCATCCGAGTCTGATCCATCTGAGACGCTGCATCCCATTTTCGACAACATTTTCTTCATCAACTTCTTCATCGAAGAGACTGTCTTGGTCAATGTGATGTAGGATGCGGTGATGATTTCAAGTTCCTCTGAAATACGCCTCTGTTCTTTCATAATTTGTTCTTGTTCAAATGATAAGCGTTGTTGCTGTTTATAAATTGAGGTGACCGACGCTTCATCATCTGGTGCGGGTGCTTGCCGTGACGGAGATGTAGAGGTGCCGACGCAAGGTTTCTTTCCGGATGAAGGAGCCGTAGTGACATGAGGCAGTTTATGAAGAGACTTAACAACGGTGGATTCATTTATCATTCCTAAGCAATGTTGATATGATGTTGAGCTTATATCAATCTTAAACTTCTTCAAGATCCTCATAATGATCAATGGAAAAGGAAGTCTTTCGGTAGGATGAGGATGCTCAACATATCTAGACATCCTGTTCCAGATAATGTATGGGATATTCATGTTCAATCCCACTGCTTCAGATGGATGTCCTAGAAGGTACAAAAATAGCATTCGATCCCATCTCACCACCTTTGTCTGCATGTTTGGGAGAATGTTATAACAAGTGATGAAATTGAGAAACCGGTATTCAAGCCGAAGTTGTTTGGAATTAACAGATTTCTCCGTTGATTCAGTGCCTTCCAAACATATTCCTTTTATAACTGTTTGCCACAAAGCATTCGTCAAACTTCTTCCAGTTAAGTAGTTAATCCCCGATCTGCTTGATTGCATTCCTAAGACTTCCCCGATTAACTGTGGAGTTATTTTGAGTCTCGTCCCTTGGATATTTGTATAAAACTGCATAGAACCGTGTTCATTTTCTTGAAGATGTCTTGCGTTTGTGTAAAAAGTCCTCACTTGATGCAAACAATATCCAAGTAATTCCGGGAATCTGCAAACTTGAAGAAGGTCGGCTTGTTCAATTAAAATCCCGAATTCCGGTGAGTGATCTCGAAGAGCACCAACATTGACATGTCTTTCGCTGATGCATTCTCGATGTTCAAATGCCCGAAGACGGTCAGTATTAATGCACACTTCTTCTAAGCGAGGTGGAGAATCAGGAGCTATTTGTTCGTTAATTTTAACACCTCTTGCTCGTCCAGAGCGTCAAGCCAGTCTTTTTCTCTTCACCGAGATGAATGGTGAAGTCATTGGTGCTTTTCCTTTATCCATAGTATTTTTTCTTTTTGATAAATCGGGGGTCTTTCGCATCGACTTGGCAGGCGTTGCTTCCTCATTCATCAATTCGTCCCAATTCACTTCATCCTTTTCTGATTTGGTCTCTGAATCTTCAACAAGAAGACATTCTCCCTTTTTAAAAGGTTGCTTTGCCCTCTTCAATTTATTAGTCGCTCTCGTGTGCACCATTGCAACCAAAAGGAAGATTATCCATGCAAACACCATTGTTGCTATTCAAACTCAAGAACCTGTGAGCAATAACTCAAGAACACGAGAAATTGTTTACTTTCAAAAATTTGAAAAATTGTACCTAAACAATCATTATCATGTAGAGAGACTAAGAATCAAATTAGTTTTCCAAAAAGAATTTTAAAAATAGATCAAACCCATGATTTTTAAAAATTCCTATTATATGCCCTAAAACCAAAATTTTTAGAAATCGAAGCCTAAAAATCCGTTAATCAGGAGAGTACCTAGCATATAATCAAAACTAGTCTACCCAGAGTTCTTATTTCAAAAAAAATTTGATCAAAAACCAATCCAAAACGAAAAAGATACAAAATTTTCATCACGTTTTGAGGAAAAACATGAAAAACTGTGAAAAATCGAGATTTTGATCAAGAAAACTTACTTAGAATCGAAGAACTTGAGTTTGGAAGCCTCCAAAATGGATGAATTCTAGAGAGAGAAGCTCTGGAGACTTAGGAACAAAAGATTGAAGTAAAAAGAAATCAAAACCCTTTTGTTCTATATAAAACCCTAGCCGCGGTCCGGATCGGATCGTGAATCCAGTCCGGATCGGCTACCCGCAGGAAATACCTGCGTTCGGGATCCGGATCGGCTTGTCCAGTCCGGATCGGCTCCAAACTTTTTCTTCAGAAAAATTCCAAAAAATTCTAGAAAATCCAGAAAAAGATTGTAAGCACTTATGCATGTCAACTTTAAATAAAAATCATCGTTTCATGTCATGAGAAATAGATTATGTCAAATCTATCAACAATATCCAACAAATGAAACGAAAATTTATAAAAATTAAATCCCTTAAAGTTGAACAACTTCAATCACATCTGACATGATCTTATGAGTAATGCCTTTATCAAATCATCAATTTGGTAAAGAAAATGAAATACCAAGATCAATAGATGTTTGAAATCCCAGATAAGTTAGATAATATATCGAGTCAAATTATTGTAAGGAGTGGCTCTTTGAGCATCTTTCAATAAAATCCCCACCTTATACCAACCTTGGAATTTGACAGAGTCAAGTATTCCAAAAAGCATTTTATTTAATCAACTCGAACAACCATGCTTGGTATACATGTGGTAGCTGCACACAGTACTCGGACGACCGAGGTGGTAGCTCTTTCCTCCATTTGGTGGTAGTTTTCACACTCCTCATTGGGATGTAACTCTTTCCACATCTTTTGAGCATAACACTTTTTCTTTGACTCCCCCTCAATTGGCTATCAATTATTTAAAATATAAAGTATTCAACCAAAAATTGATCTCAATTTTATACTCGACTCAATTGTCAAATAAGATAAAAACTAAATCAAGAGATCATTTGAGAGAGAAATTGACTTTGATCAAAACAAAGATGATTTAATTGACATAAATGATCATTGCATCAAATGAATTATTATGATATCCAAAGCATAATAAATTTCTAAATAAACGAAAAGATGCTATTAAAGTCAATAATACACATGCTCAATTAATGTTCTATGTCTAAGCATAGATAATGAACAAAAACACAAAAACAAAACCTAACCTAAGCAATGATTTCAAAAGGAATTATTTCAAGGAAAGCATTCCAATTGCCTTACGCAAATGAATAAATCATTTTTGATCCAAAGGTTTTGTTAAGATGTCAGCTAATTGATCCTCAGTTGAAATGTAGGAGATTTGAAGAATATTTGATTCAACTAGCTCTATTAGAAAATGATATCTAAGTTCAATGTGTTTTGTTCTCGAGTGCAACACAGGATTTTTTGAAATATTTATAGCACTTGTGTTGTCACAAAGAATCGTTACCGAAGTTACTGAAATTCGGAAGTCGCTCAACACACTTTTCATCCAAATGAGTTGGGTTGAACAACTACCTGCTGAAATATATTCCGCTTCGGCAGTCGAGAGTGCAATGCAGTTTTGCTTTTTACTATGCCATGCAACAAGGCAATGGCCAAGATAAAAACATGCACCACTCGTGCTCTTCCGATCATCCACAGATCCTGCCCAATCGGCATCTGAATATCCTATAATGTCAAGCATTGTTCCCATAGGATACCAAATTCCGAAATTCAAAGTTCCTTTGATGTACCGGATGATCCTTTTCACCGCTTTCAGGTGAACCTCCTTTGGTGCTGATTGATATCTCGCGCAAATCCCAACACTAAAGGATATATCCGGGCGACTAGCTGTAAGATAGAGTAGACTTCCTATCATGCTGCGATAAAGCTTATCGTCTACACTCTCACTAAGAGATTCACTTCCTAATCCCTTATTGCTAGTTCCCATAGGAGTCGGAAAATCTTTAGAGTTTTGTAAATCGAATTTCTTCACCAACTCCCTTGCATACTTGGATTGACACAAATGGTTGCCATCATCATTTTGTTTCACTTGCAATCCAAGAAAGTATGTCAGTTCGCCCATCATCGACATCTCAAATTCGCCTTCCATGGTTTCAGCGAATTTAGAAGCATCATTGTCTCTAGTTGCCCCAAATACAATGTCATCGACAAAGATTTGTGCCACAATGAAATTATTCTGATAATGCTTCACAAAGAGAGTACGGTCTGCTCCCCCTCGAGTATAGCCCTTTTCTAATAGGTGCTTTGTCAACCTTTCGTACCACGCTCGCGGTGCTTGTTTTAGACCGTAAAGAGCCTTTTTCAAACGAAAAACATGGTTAGGTTGTTTACAGTCTACAATACCTTTCGGTTGAGCCACATAAACTTTCTCATTTAAAAACCCATTTAAAAATGCGCTCTTGACGTCCATTTGAAAGAGTTTGATTTTAAAATGACAAGCAATAGCGAATAAAATACGAATTGACTCGAGTCTAGCTACCGGGGCGAACGTTTCATCAAAGTCTATACCTTCTATTTGAGAGTAGCCTTGAGCAACTAAGCATGCTTTATTCCTGATGATGGTACCATCCTCGTTCTTCTTATTCTTGAAAATCCATTTAGTACCTGTCACGCCCCGGGGTCGAAACTGCGACCCGGGCTCGCCAACAGATCCGCCACCTATGCCAAACCCCGCATAGGCGAAGCGTCCTACCTGCAAGAAAAGTACTACAGCTAACAGATATCAGAGATATAAATGAAAATACGCTGTATACTAAAATCAACCACTGTACAACTGGAAATAATACAATAAGGTCCGCCTCCCAAAAATAATAATCATACAATATCCTCAGATACAAGACTCATAGCTCAACAGGGAGGTATCTCCAATAAATACATCAGTGTACAGGCTCTCAATACAAATAAAATCCTCACTACATCAGTCTCTCAAAAGAGGAAAATAAAACAACTAATCTACTGAAGCTCTCCTCTGAAGGGGTACCGCTACTCCCCGAACATGGGTAAGGATCTAGCTCGCGACTCCCTCGCCTCGATCATCGACCGCAGAAACAGCAACACCCGCTAAGACTCTGCAAAACGAATGAGAGGAAGAAAAAAGGAGGGGGAAAACCCCTAAAGGGTGTGAGAACTACACCAAAAGGGAGTTCTCAGTGGGTACCACCGCCGGACCCGACGGTCAGCCCACTAAGTCCTCAAAAGACAATAACTAACCAAAACCATAAAGACTGAAATAAGGAAGCTGGAGCCTCTCGACAGCTATCAAGCCTCTATGCCTGCCATGCCTGCCATGCCTGCCTATGCCTGCCTATGCCGGCCATGCCTGCCATGCCTGCCTATGCCTGCCATGCCTGCCATGCCTGCCATGCCTGCCATGCCTGCCTATGCCTGCCATGCCTGCCATGCCTGCCTATGCCTGCCCTGCCTGCCATGCCTGCCATGCCTGCCTATGCCTGCTATGCCTGCCATGCCTGCCATGCCTGCCTATGCCTGCCATGCCTGCCATGCCTGCCTATGCCTGCCTTGCCTACCATGCCTGCCATGCCTGCCTATGCCTGCCATGCCTATCATGCCTACTATGCCTTCCATGCCTGCCATGACCTCTACCTAGTGCCACTAGTAAAAACTGATACTGCCTGCTGTGCCTGCCAAATTGGGTATGCCAGCCTACGCATAACACCGATGGGGGATAGGAGTCTCAAGGACTCAAAGATGCCTGCCAAATCGGGTATGCCAGCCTACGCATAACACCGATGGGGGATAGGAGTCTCAAGGACTCAAAGATGCCTGCCAAATCGGGTATGCCAGGCTACGCATATCACCGATGGGGGATAGGAGTCTCAAGGACTCAAAGATGCCTGCCAAATCGGGTATGCCAGCCAACGCATAACACCGATGGGGGATAGGAGTCTCAAGGACTCAAAGTAACAAGTATCCTAGTAGAATAAATCAGCAGGACTGGATCGTGACACTGATCTAAGTGGGAAAGCCCAACCACTAAAGAAAGCCCCGGTCCTCAATCAGATGCAAAAGTACTCAAGTAGTGGGAAACTCTGTCCACTAGAGAAAACAGATACCCAATCTGGTGCATAAATAAATATCCGGTCAACCGGCCAATATCCGCGGTTGCCGCAAAGCCCCACAACTAATCCAACCTGTCCCAGACACCAAGCCCCGACTACACTACCCAGATCCCTGCTCGAACCCGAGCAACACTGACCACCTGACTAACAAATAAGGAGAAAGGAAAAGCATGGTTTCTCCTAAGTCAAGTTCCAATAAGTAGTGTAGCGGTAGAAGATGGCCTAACCAGATGACCATACAAGCATGCAAAAGTCCTTTACTTAACAATATGATTTCAGGTATTCCAGTTCTTACAAAATTTAGAGTATACTATTTTATGAATACTAATTGTAACAAATTGCCACAAGCCGGTCTCTATATACATGCATAAGATGTCACAAGGTACATATCACGTGAAATAGTTTAGCAAAAATATTCCCAGTGAGTTTAGACAAAATATCCTTTGCAAGAATTAACATTCAATTCATATTTAGTCTCTAAAGATGTAAGAGCTAGCCATAGTCCAATTATGCATGCTATATCCAATTCACTAGTACCCTAGCATTATCACATAAGACTAGCTCCAATATGCCTAGTGGGTTATCACAAGTAAGAGGTTAACAACGCTACCCACCTCGAGCGCTAAATCCCTGTTCCAAAATGAAGTCCACGCTCGGTCCAAATGCTCACCGCAACACTGCGAAAAAAAATTCCCCAAAAGAACATACACAATTAAATCCCTCAATGTTCATGAAAATCTGTCCAAAACACATCAGTCCAGAGTTGCCCAGTTTTCACCTCCGAGAAATGCCCGGAAAATTCCAAGAAAAATACTATCACGATCCTCGCGACGAACCCGTCGAAACGAGTACCTGCATGCTCAAATCCGAGTTTCCTACACTGAGAAACAAATCCGACAAGGGAACCACCCCGAAATAAACTGCTCTCAAAAACTGTAGCACTAATTCCTGTAAACAGAGATTCTTCACCTTCGAAAAATATTCAGAAAATTCCAAGAAAATTTGGGGATATTCCTCGTGACGTGTAGATGCAAAACGCCTTTTGAATCACCCCAATCCGATGCCTGTGCACGAAGATATCGCCAAAACATTGTGGTGCTGTCCAAAACTCTGCCCACGAAAATGGGTCAAAAGAAAGCTCGGGAAACTCCAAGATAAACTCGAAAAGAGGGGAAGCTCAAAATAGAAAGATCGAAGCCCTACCTGTCGTGAGTCCAACGGCACAAGAATCGCCTCAAAAGGAGGTCGGAGTAGGCCGGGGGAGCTCGTACACCAAAACGCGACGAAGGGGAACACCAATGGAAGAGCGTCGCGCCACGCCGTAAAAATGCAAACCTCAGGATGCGGGCCACCAAAAATCTCCAAACTCTGCAGACGGATGCAGCACTGCGTGGGGATAAACTTTGCTGAAGGCCTCAAGTCGGTTTGCAGCTCGGAAATGGCGGAAAAAGGGGAAAGAAGAAGGCTCGGATCGCTTAAATAGGCCCAGAAAACAATTCGTTAAATACCCAATGTATCCCGGGATTCGGGCGCCCGAATTTTTCCGGGCTGCTACAGTGTTGGGCCCGGCCCAACACTGTGCAGGCCCGAATCCCCCATGGGCCTCCACGTAGCCCGCCGAACACAGAACACCAGAACCGCCCACTAGCCTCCTACCACGTGGCCCGCCGAACACACAACACCGAATCCATCCACCGACATCGCGCCACGTGGCCCGCTGTGGTGCCGACACGTGGCGTGCCCGAGCGCGGGAAAGGCCGACAGCGGCCATGTGCGCGCCTGCGCCGCCGCCTGCCGCCTCTGCTTGCACGCGCCCCGAGGCGATAAGAACCTGCTCTGTGGACCCGGCGCACAACACCGCACCAATGACCCTCCGCCACGTGTCACCACCGGTCCACCGTACACCCACGATCTATTCCGTGGACCACGATCGCTGAACCGGCCAATCCTGCCATGCCACGTGGCCTGCCCCCCGGTGCACGACGCCGCCGTGGACCGCGCACCTGCCCGCGCGCCCGCGTGCCTGCCCGCGCGTCTGCTCGCGCGCCGCGCACTGCCCGCGCCTGCCCGCCGCGGCCCCCGTGCCTGCCCGCCGCCGCGCCCCCGCCCTCCGAGTCGCCAGCGCTGCCCGCCGTTGCCAGAGTTACTGTTCCGGCATGAACAGTAACCGGTGCTCAAAAATAACAAGTGGGTAGTCCATTTTGACCGTTTTCGCGTGCTGAATCCGAATTTGATGTCCATTTTGCCAAATTCCAACTCTAAAAATTGCCGAAGGCATCCGGAAAGATATTCTTTTGTCCAAATTTCGCGCTGAGCCCAATTTAAATATCCATTGCGCGCAAAACCACTTCTATGCATTCGATGGGGTCAATTGACTACTCTCGTGATCCATTTAACACCCCGGGTCCAACACTAGTGTCCAATCGGTGCACAAACACCACCAACGCGCCACATAGGCCTCTAGAAGCTGCTGGTCAACCAGTATTCTCGTCGTGGGGATCCAGGTCCTCACAGTACCAATCACGTTGTGTTGCTTCGGAGGCTTTGTTAATTCCTAGACTTTGTTTCGTTCGAACTGATGGAGCTCTTCCTGCATAGCTTCAATCCAGTAGTCATCCTGAAGAGCTTCATCGATGTTCTTTGGTTCAATCATGGAGACGTAGCATGCGACTCCACAAACCAACTGTCTCCGAGTTCTAACTCCTTCTTGTGGGTCTCCAATAATGTTAGATTCCGGATGATCCTTGGAGATGCGTAACGTTTGCGGTAGCGGAGTAGTCGGAGGTACATGTGATAATTCCTGCACATTAGATACATTTGAAGAGCCATTAGATGCATCAACTTTATTGAAAGAGTTATTACGAGAAGATGCATTTACAGGAGTATCATCATCTAGAGACATATCAAGGGTAGATTTATCAGATGCAAAGTGGAAAGCTTCATCTACTTTAACATTTATAGATTCTATCATCGTTTTAGATTCCAAGTTAAATACCCAATATGCTCTACTGTTAGTAGAATAACCCATGAAAATCCCTTCGTCACTTCGAGAGTCGAACTTACCAAGGTTTTCGCGATCACGCAGAATAAAACATCGACTCCCAAAGATTCGAAAATATTTGATATTCGGTTTTCTACTAAACCACAGCTCATATGGTGTATTTAAAGTTCCAGGGCACAAATACACTCGATTAATTACATAGACAGCGGTGTTCACAGCTTCAGCCAAAAAATATAACGGTAAATTCCGGCTATGAAGCATCACACGCGCCATCTCTTGAACAATCCTGTTTTTGCGCTCAACGACACCATTCTGCTGAGGTGTATAGGGTGCTGAGAATTCATGTTTCATCCCATTGGAAGTGCAAAAATCAATGAATTTAGAATTAATGAATTCTCCACCTCTATCACTTCGAACACGAACGATCTTTTCATTTCTTTCATTCATAATACGATGACAAACCTCATGAAAAGAGTCGAAAGTATTCGCTTTCTCTTTTAAAAAAGTTACCCATGAATACCTAGAGAAATCGTCAACCAAAAGAAAAATATACCATTTACCTCCCAAAGATGGTTGACGAATCGGCCCCATTAAATCCATATGCAGTAATTCCAAGGGCCGTTTGGTACCGACGTGGTTCAAGTTCTTGTGTGCAACTCTTGATTGTTTTCCCTTTTGACAACCACACACAATGTTTTCTTTAAATAAAAGTTTAGGAACCCCCTTAACCACGTCCTTATTTGAAATCCTTGCTAGTTCTTTAAAATTCATGTGACCTAGTCTTTCATGCCAAACAGTTTCATTATCCAAAGAAACTAGGTTACATTTTTCAGAAACTTTGTTTGAAACAACATAGCAATTATTTTCCGATCTAACCCCTTTTAAAAAGAATACCTGGTCCTTTTCAGTTACAACACATTCTACAGAAGAAAAATTAACTGAGAACCCATTGTCACAAAGTTGACTTATACTAATGAGGTTAGTCTTTAGGCCTTCAACTAATAAAACATTGTTCAAAACCGGGCCTTCAGGAATAGCGATTGTTCCCTTTCCAACAATTTTGGAAGAACGACCGTCTCCGAAAACAACATGTCCTCCGAAGATTTTCTCTAAAGTTTGAAAACTGTTTTTGTCACCGGTCATGTGACGAGAACAACCACTATCCAAATACCAAGACGAATTATCATAAACGTGTAAAGAAGTATGAACAACAAGACAAGGGAAGATTTCACCTTTGCGTACCCAAACCTTTTGAGTTTTGGACTACGTCGGAAATGATTGTGAAGTTGATACCTTTGGTGAAAGCGTCTTGATTGATCCATCGCTTTTCCTTGACGTCGTCGTCTTGTTTGATGTACTACCAATGTTCTTTCCTTTTGAAAGATCCTTCTTTGATTTGCGGGAAATGAAATCATTGGTAGTAGTTGCAAGATGTGCTTGATTTGATCTTAGCGCTCCATTCTTGCAATTTCTTCTTATGTGCCCTGTATAACCACAACGAAAACATACCTTTGATCTTGATGATCCCAAAGAGGGTGAGGTAGGGTTGTTGTCGTTGTATGCTGAGAATTCCGTCGTCGGAGGAGGAGTTACCGACTGGGGCACAAAAACTGTTCCACTCGAACTAGGAATGTCTCCAGTTTGAGTGTATCTGAGGCCGAATCGGTTTGTTTGACCAAGACCAAGTATTTTATCCAACTTGCTCCTTCCAGAAGAGAATCTCTTTAAATCATCCTTGAGTTGGAAAATGGTCTTTGTCATCTCCATTTTCTCTTGTCGGGCCTCGGTGTAGAGCTTCAAGAAGTAACCAGCTTTGTCAATCATCGTTACATGTATCTTCTCGAAATGCTCATTTTTCTCTTGAAGTGAAGCATTTGCTTTTATCAGGTTATCCCTTTCCACTTCAAGACCGGTCGAGAGAGAAGTTACCCTTTTTACTTCTTCTTCGAGATCCTGCAATCTCCCTCTCAACCCCTTGTTTTGCTTAGCCAGTTTCTTTGAATCCCTCAAAAGTCTGTGGTAGGCTAGAGCAAAATCTTCACCTTCAGAGTTACTCGATTCGTCGTCCGTTGCAGTTTTTTCAACCTGGGAGAAGTTGGACAATGAATCGGATGTACTTGCCAATAAGCACATGAAGGGTGAAGATGTGGACGCGTGGAATGCCGTTGCGTTGTTCTCTTCATCACTTGAAGATGACTCATTTGTCGTTGAGGTGTCATCCCAAGTGACGGCTTGCATTGCCTTCTTCTTGGACGGATTCTTATTTGGACACTCCGTTGAGATATGGCCGTATCCTCGGCACTTGAAGCATTGGACTTGTCCTTCTAAGCTTTTCTTATCCTTTGAAAAACCTTCTTGCTTTCTTGACTTTTGGCTTGAAAAACCTTTGCCTTTCTTCCACTTTCCGGAGGATGAAGTTTTACTTGAATTACCCCTTCGAAAGTTTCGGCGAAAATTTCTTGTCAAGAGGGCAAGCTGCTTCTCAAAGTCCTCCATAGATAGGTTCTCGTCATCGCCTGAGGAGGATGAATTCGCGTCTTCTTCTTTTGTAGTTTTCAACGCAAAACCTGAAGACTTAGAAGTGGATGCTTTTCCAGAAGAATAGTTAGTAGGAAATGTCATTTCATATGTTTGTAATGAACCAACTAATTCTTCTACACGGATTTCGTCCGGGTGTTTAATAGTTTCAATGGCCGTAACCTTGGAACGAAATCTTTCAGGAAGAGTTCTTAAGATCTTTCTTACAATTTTAAATTCTGGAATCTTCTCTCCCAAGTTAGCACATGTGTTTACGATGTCTTGAAATCGTGTATAGTAGTCTGTGAATGATTCATTTTCTGCCATGAAAATAGAGTCAAATCTGCTCGTAAGCATTTGCAGCTTTTGAATCTTCACAAGGTTAGTTCCCTCATGTGTAACTTGAAGAGCATCCCAGATTTCTTTCGCAGTCTCACATGCTGAGACGCGAGAGAATTCAGTTTGAGACAAGGCATTAAATAAAGCATTGATTCCTTTGCCATTGTAAGAAGATAAGTCTATCTCTTCCTTGGTCCATTTCGACCTAGGTTTGATGGTGTGAACATCAACAATAACTTCAGTTGGATTTGACCATCCTAACTCGATAGATTGCCACACCCGTTCGTCGATGGAAATAAGAAATGCTTTCATCCGTACTTTCCTGTAGGCATAATTTGTTCCATCGAAAAACGGGGGTCTGTTGATGTTTCCACCTTCAGCCATTGTTTACAACCCTAATCCCTCTCTGATACCACTTGTCGGGTTATGTAAATAATGATCTAAATAGGGGAAAAAACACCTAGAGGGGGGTGAATAGGTGTAAACAATAAACACTCAAAAATCTTTGCGCAATAAAACCCAATGCGGAAATGAAAACTAACACGCAAGATTTTTACGTGGAAAACTCCAAAACCAGGAGTAAAAAACCACGGGACCGATAACACGGTGAAATCAACTAAGATTATAACACGTACAAAGGTGATATAACGCACTCACAGACGACTCAACCTTTTTCCATACGCTCCGAGTTGATCTTCTCCGCTCGCTCCGCAACGCTTCTCGAATCCACGATCTGCGTCCAACGCCGAATCCACGGCGTCCATCGTCGAGTCAACGACGTCCGACCGAATCCACGGTCTTCACCCAGTAGCACGTCTCGAATCCACGAACGTACCTCGCTCCGAATCCACGAGAGCGGTAGCACCTTGAATCCACAAGGCCACGCGAGTCCACGCACCGATTTTGGGAAAATCGTTGTTTTGGGTGGTGATGATCCGCCGAATACTTAGATTAGAAATAGATCGGAAATACCATCTAAGTATTCATTAATTTGATTCTACTCAAAATCTGAGTATGAAAACCTAGAATCAAATCAATCAATATAGATGAAGAAACATAGGATTAAATCTATTGATTTCCTTTCTTCTCTATAGGTGGATTTTTTCTTTTTATGGCCGTATTTTGATTTATTCGGCTTACCCTAGAAAATGAATCATAGGGTTTATTTATAGGTTAGAAATCGTTGGAAGAGGATAAGAATCAAAAACTAACCTTTTCTGGAAATTTACAGGACCACGGTCCGGACTGGAATTATGGCGGTCCGGACTGTCGTAACGAGACAGACTATTTCCAGAAAAACAGACGTTCGGGGTCCGGACTGAAATGCCTGATCCGGACTGTTCATACATCTCAGCAAAACCCATGTTCGGGGTCCAGATCAGAAATAGCTTGGATCCGGACTGTTCATACATTTCAGCAAAACCCATGTTCGGGGTCCGGATCAGAAATGGCTTGGATCCGGACTGGTTTTGCGTATGAACAAACACCGTTCGGGATCCGGACTGCCGTGCCTGATCCAGATCCTGAACTTGTCCCATGTCCTGTTTTTGATTTTTATGTAATTAAAAATTCATCCAAGTGTTTCTACACTATACGAAGTATTCGGATCATCAAAAATAATTAGTTAAACGTACCTGATCCTTTTGAATTCTTCTTTCTTGAGATTGAGGTATATGATCCAAACTTCTTCATCTTCAATCTTCAAGACTTAAAACTTTCACGAAATACGCCAAACAAATTCCTTAACACATTTCAATAAATTCATTTGACATCCGTTCCTGCTCGGAGGAAAGACGCTCTTGCTCTTTATAAATGGAAGTAACTGAAGCATCATCCTCTGAAGTTGAAGCTGCTGGAGGTGGAGCTAAAGTTGTTGCTTGTGGTTGTGCTGAAGCTGTGGCTGCTGGTTGTGCTCTTCGTCGGCGAGGAGGTGATGGAGGCTCATCTTGTTTAGTGGAGAGAGACTTCACAATAGTCGTGTCATTGATCGTTCCTAGACTGTGCATGTAGGAGCTCGCACTTGTGTCGACCTTAAATTTGCGAAAAATACACATAATGATCATAGGATAGGGAAGTCTCTCTGTAGGGTGAGCATGTCACACATACCGTGCCATCCTCGACCAGATGATATAAGGAATGTTTAAATTCGATCCCATAGCCGCTGCGGGGTTTCGAAGAAGATAAAGAAATAACATCCTATCCCATCGAAGAACTTTTGTTTGCATGTTAGGAAGAATATTGTAGCAAACAATAAAGTTCAAGTAGCGATACTCCGGTCGAAGTTCTTTTGAAAACACTGAATTTCTCGTCGACTGAGTATTAGGAACACAAATTCCATCCACGACCACTCTCCAGGAGGTGGTGGAGAAGATTTAACTTTTCAGATAATGTCTTCCTTCCATCCTGGCCTTCATCCCTAACACCTCTCCAATCAGTTGAGGTGTGACTTTAATCTTAATATTTCTAACCATTGTTAGAAATTCTCGATGTCCGTCATCCAGATCAAGTAAGCTTGAAGCATTTTGATAAAACATTCTCACCGAATGAAGACAATACCCAGTGGACTCAGGGAAATGGCAAATTGGGGCAAGACCCGCATGGTCAAACAGAGTCCCAAAGAGTGCAGACCACTCCTTCAGAGCATTGACATTTACATGTCTTTCGCCAATGCACTCTCTTTTCTCAAAATCTTTTATTCTCACAGAACTGATAAAGTCTTGTGGAGTAGGCTTTTCACGCCCCGGGGTCGAAACTGCGACCCGGGCTCGCTAACAGATCCGCCATCTGTACGGATACTGCCGTACAGACGAAGCGTCTAACCTGCAAAAAGAATCAACTACAGTATACAGATATCAGAGCTGAAAGTAAACTACTAAAAACTGAAATCCAAACACTGTACAACTGAAAAAAAATACAATATCCATCTCCGAAATTCGATCATATAAAGAGTCCTCTGATACAAAAACTCAAAAGGGAGATATCTCCAATAAAACATCAGTGTACAAGCTCTCAATACAAAAATATCCTCACTACATCAGTCTCTCAAACTGTAAAATAAAGTACAACTCTATACCTCACAACAAAGGTCTCTCAACAGAGGAAAAAGAAGTAAACTAATCTACTGAAGCTCTCATCTGAAGGGGTACCGCTACACTCCAACGACGGGTAGGGAACTAGCTCGCGACTCCCTCGCCTCGGTCAGAAGGATCATCAACTGGAGCAACAGGAATAGGAGAAGAAGTTTCTGGGGAAAAAGACACCACGACGGGTGTGAGAACTACTTCCCACAGTAGTTCTCAGTGGGTGCCGTCTACAAACCCAACGGTCTGCCCACTAAGTCTACTAGAGGCAAAAGATAATAGTGCAATGAAATCTGAACAAGAAAAGCTGGAGCTACTCTACAGCTACCATGCCTCTATCTAGATGCTCAAAAGTGGAACAGATAAAAGTAAATGTGACCACACGCACCCAAGGTGCTCAATCGACCCAATCGAACTGACTGCCTCATAGGGTCCAGTCAAGCCTGCGCCTGTCGACTAGGAACGCACCTGCCCGCTACCACACATCCACATGAGGACGGGATTTACGTGGGGCGTCCTGTCCGACTAACTCACCCCTCGCGCAAAACTGCCTCAACAGGCCCATCGTTGCATCCACTGCGGAAAACTGCATCCACTACGGAAAACTGCCTCAACAGGCCAACCATCGTATCCACAGCGGCATCTCAGGGACGCGACTCCAACTGAGGAAAACGGCGCGGCATAGAGTATCAAACATTGGCATAAGCAGGCTATAGTCAAGATCCATGCTCACTCTCAGAACGGTAGGACTCAAGAGCCCCAAATATCTTGCACAACAGTCGGAGCACTCTCGACGACTCAGCTGATCAGCTCACACGAAACACGAGACACTAGCCTCTCCAACAGCTCGCAGCACAAAGCACACTGGTTGGAGGTACTCCACAGCCAGGAACGACCCACAACTCAGGCTAACGATACTGGTCGGACAACACTCAACGACCTGGGACCACCGTCAACCACAACGGTTCCCAACAACACTGACCGGAAGATACTCGACGGCCCGGGACTACCGTCTGCTCAACGGCTCCCTCCCACGACAGTACAACAGGGATACAAGACCTCCCGGGACTACCGTTTACCCAAACGGCTCCCGGCACGGATAAGCAACCCGCTACAACTACCAGACTCCACTCTGCTCCCAAGCACGAGTGCAAATGCATCCCACAGTAAAAGACAGTCCCGACCTCTCGGCCCACTACCCGGGCGAGGATAGCACTATGTCCAGGAATAGAAAAACAGTGTGGGTGTCTAAACATAAATAACCCTAGCCCAAGTGAGGGTTTTCTACTGGTCTGGTTACACATGCAACATATGACGGGGGTGCTAGGTCAAGTTCCAAGATAACTATATTAACAGATGATAAAAAGCATTAACAATTCCTACAATCTATCATGCTACACAAGGAAATAAACTATCATGCATAGTCCTACAATAGTAGAATTACTGTACAGTCCATAAAACTTGGAGATAAGGCCACCCACCTCGATTTGCCACCAATTGCTCGTAGACACTTGCAATTGGCCTCCACGCGATCCGCACGCAAAACGAGGCCCGCTGCCGGAGTCCGCACGCAAAACGGAGCACGATGCCAGAGTCCGCACGCAAAACGGAGTATGCACGCAAAACGGTGCACAGTGCCGGAATCCGCACGCAAAACGGAGCACGGTGCCAGAATCCGCACGCAAAATGATGCACGGCGCCGGAGTCCGCACGCAAAACGGTGCACGGTGCCGGAGTCCGCGCGCAAAACGGAGTCAGCACGCAAAACGGTGCACGACGCCGGAATCCGCATGCGAAACGGAGCACGGTGCCAGAATCCGCACGCAAAACGGAGTCCGCACACAAAACGGTGCACGGCGTCGGGGACCGCACGCAAAATGGTGCAGTAAAACACGGTCCCTAACACAGATAAGAGCAAGAGGGTCAATTCACTGTCCAAAAGAACGCTCCAAAACTGTGCCAAAAACACCGTAAAAACAAAAGCGGGACCTACCCCGACGCGCCGCGCCGCCCAATTTCTCCGTTGGAACACCTCGTGCGCTCCACGAGTTCCACGACGCACCACCGCACCACCCATAATCCTCTCCCTCACACCCTCTCGCTCTCGGTTGGAGAAGAAAGGAAAGGAAGAGGAGGAGAAGTGGTGCTCGGGGGAGAAAGAAGAAGAAGAAAAGGAGGAGGAGAAATGGATGGTCCACGGTGCACCGGTCCACGGTGCACCGGCCAATCAGGAAGCCACAACCGCCGGTCCACACGCAGGGGCGCACGCACCAGGCACAGCGCGCCCCCGCCCGACACGCGGCCGCGTCATCGCGCGCCACGTGGGCGCGGCAAACCGCACGCCACACGAGCGCGCTTGACACCATGCCACACGGGCGCGGGACACAGCGCGCGCCACACAGGCGCGCGCCCCCGCGCCCGAGCAGGCGCCAACAGGGGCCCGCCACGTGGCGGCCCCCGCGCGTCCCTCGCCGAAGCGCGCCTGTGCGCCCCTGCCGCGTCCGTATGCTCCTCGAGCCGCGCGCTACGCCACGATTTCCGTGCCGCCAACCTCGAAATCCGTGCGTCAACTGGGCTCCAAATCAAACAAGTAAATAGTTCATTCCTAGCGATTTCGCACGCTGAATCCAAAAACGATGTCCATTTTTCCAAATTCTCATCCGAAAATTGCGGAGTGCCCCCAGATAGCCCACTTGATCCGATTTTCCGCGCCGGGTCCAATTCTGAAGTCCGATTTGCCAAATTCCAACACTAAATATTCCCGAAGGCGACCGGAGAAATAATCTTTAATCCAAACTTCGCCCGGAGTCCAAATTTGACATCTACGTCGCGCGAAACCACCCGTAAACAATCGACGGGTCCTCCAATTACCCACGCGATCCCTTTTAAGCCCAAAGTCCAACACTTGAGTCCAAATTGCGCGCAAACATCACCGACACACCACGCAGGCCTCCAGCGATGCAACTAAATTCCAAATTGCGTCACCAATCCATTTCTCGGGCCCGACACGCGCACAAACACTCCCAACCGCCACTAAAAGCTGCCCAACAACCAGCAAACCCTTCGCGGAGGATTCCGAGACCTCACATCCTCCCCCACTAAAAGAAAGTTTCGTCCTCGAAACTAGATCAAGTCCATCAGGAGTCACAAATACCACGGGTAGGTTTCCATCAATACGCCTCCAGCTCCCGAAACACCACTCACTCCCCGTGATTACTCCGGAACAACGACAACAACAAGTACGGTATGGCCCGATGTGCAATTCTCTCATCTCTCGAGCCAGAAATTGCAACGGGCGTCCCTCGTACTCCAACAATCACAGATCTCAAAGGGGCAAGTAAATCACGGGCGAGGATAAACACATCACTCCTGAGCTGAGACGGGAAATACCCAAGGGGCTCCAATAAAAGGCTGGGGGAAAACGGAAATAACCACTAGTGCAACACGCACCAAACCACATCATGGTGCCAAACTCAACAAGGCGACCCGAAGCAAACCCACACATTCACCCAATAAGGAAAGGAATCCAATAAGCTGGGGTCTTCACTCGGTTACTTCCCGATCCAAAACCACCCGAGTGGACTACTCAACTGCAGGCTAACCTCAAAAGGGATCCTCAAGAGGGATCCTCAAGAGACACAATCTCATGCCACAGTTGGTCACTCAACATGCTATCATAACCCCAACGGACCCACGGGTCGAAGTCGATCCCTCAACTAATAAAGAACGCCCTGACGGGGACCAAACCGTCGGTGAACGGGACTGAAAACTGGCTCGCAAGGCGATCATAAAGCTGATGCCCAAACTCACGGTCAAAAGTCTGAACCATCAAAAAAAAAACTCTCACCGTTGTGTACCTACAACGTGGCATCACTGTCGTGCACCAACAGCGTGGCATCACCACCGTGTATCAACGGTGTGGCATCACCACCGTGTATCAACGGTGTGGCATCACCACCGTGTATCAACGGTGTGGCATCACCACCGTGTATCAACGGTGTGGCAACACCACCGTGTATCAACGGTGTGGCATCACCACCGTGTATCAACGGTGTGGCATCACCACCGTGTATCAACGGTGTGGCGTCACCACCGTGTATCAACGGTGTGGCATCTCCACCCTGTATCAACGGTGTGGCATCACCACCGTGTATCAACGGTGTGGCATCACCACCGTGTATCAACGGTGTGGCATCATCACCGTGTATCAACGGTGTGGCATCACCACCGTGTAGGTGTATCAACGGTGTGGCATCACCACCATGTATCAACGGTGTGGCATCACTCAAGCATCAAGGTCTCAGATCCTCACAGTCCTATACCCAATACTACCTCGAAATCCCGGAGCTGAGGAAGGGCCAAAAGATCAACGGGCAAAAACCAGGGCCCTAACTGCACTGGGTAGGACCAACAACACTCATCTATGTGCAACACGTGATCAGGTATCTGAACCTCACGAGCACAAGCTAAGGGTCCTATCTCTAGCCCATACAACAATGCAAATGCCCTACAGAAGAAATGAATGCGATGCTCCGGTAACAAATAACGCTCAAGTGCGTGTAGGGGAGATAAGATTAATACCTGCCACCACGAGGCTAGCTGCCCCCGAATCCTCATCCTGTGCGACATAGACGCTCCCGCTCGGGGGTGGTCGTCCGATGGACTGCCGCGAAGAAGTGGCCCTAACTATCTGGCCATAACCTGTCGAAGCTCCGCCTGTCTGGAAGAGCGGAGGAGGAGGAGCCGAAGCTGCCAATGCGACTGATGACCCCGCTTTAGGACAAGACCATGATCTGTGCCCTGTCTGTGGTCACACTACGGCGCAAAATGCGGCCCACCACAAATGACACAGTCATCCCGCTGCTGCTGCTGCTGGTACATCGGCTGTGGAGAACCTCCTGGTCTCTGTCTCCTCTGAGACTCACGACCCTCTGACTGGGATCGTGGCGGCCCCGGGGGTCTCGATCTACTCGACTGTCCAAACACAGGCGGCACTGGATGCCTCTCCCCGGAGCTAGTCCCTGGCGCTCCGTCTATCTCTGACATGATCACTGATCCTCGGTCAACCCGCTAAGCATGCTCAATCGCTGCATCTAACGTCGGCACCCGCCGAGAATACACCACGTGATAGGTATTCCGATGTAGTCCTTCCTCAACTAGTTTAACCTCCTGGGCCTCATCCAGGCGACATGGGGTACACCGCTCAACAATCGCAAAACTCGCGAACATACTCTAGAAGAGGTCGACTCCCCTACTGCAAGAGTCTAAGATCCCCTTCCCGTTTCTGCTTACACTGTCAGGAAAGGAGGCCCTGAGCCGCAAAGCACAAAACTGGTTCCAAGTCAACAACTGCGCTCCCGGTAGTCCAACAGGACGAACTCGACGCCACCAAATCTCGGCGTCCTGTCAGACCATCTCAATCTCACTAAAGCAACCACCTGGTAACTCGGCCAGGGCATGTACCCACCTGGTAACTCGGCCAGGGGTATGTACCCATCTGGTAGCTCGGCCAGTGGAAAGTATCCTCCTGGTAACTCGGCCAGGAAAAAGTGTCCTCCTGGTAACTCGGCCAGGGCATGTGCCCACCTGGTAACTCGGCCAGGGGCAATGCGTCCATCTGGTAGCTCGGCCAGTGGAAAGTATCCTCCTGGTAACTCGGCCAGGGAAAAGTGTCCTCCTGGTAACTCGGCCAGGGCATGTGCCCACCTGGTAACTCAGCCAGGGGCAATGTATCCATCTGGTAGCTCGGCCAGTGGAAAGTATCCTCCTAGTAACTCGGCCAGGGCATGTGCCCACCTGGTAACTCGGCCAGGGGCAATGTATCCATCTGGTAGCTCGGCCAGTGGAAAGTATCCTCCTGGTAACTCGGCCAGGGCATGTGCCCACCTGGTAACTCGGCCAGGGGCAATGTATCCATCTGGTAGCTCGGCCAGTGGAAAGTATCCTCCTGGTAACTCGGCCAGTGGAAAGCATCTACACAGCTGGGACTGCCGTCACTCCAAACGGCTCCCATAACGACACCCCACTCATAGGCGAGAAGAACCGACTGACGCGGCAAAGATCCGAAAATCCCGATAGACCGGTGCCTAGAACCCCAATCAAACAAGAACAGACTCTAGGCTCAGCCTATCGAAGTTCTCGATCCTTTATCGTTCAGGGATTTGGCCCTTCTCGGTTAAAGTGGGAAACTATCTCAACACGCAAACTCCTGGGTCTCGCTCCGCTCTGTTAGCTTTGCCTCCCGCTGCTCGGGTACTCATCAGATGCGGGGTGTGTGTCCTCTTCACAACACGACGTCTCAGGGGTATCACAATCCACTGCACAAAAACAAACAACAGGACACAACAACCATACGACCCAATCCAGCGAAAGTCTAAGACATGCCATCCATTCCATAGCATTATTTTGTCTGCAGCCAACATAATCGCTTAGGAGAATAAACATGCCAATCACTCATCCCGTCTCTTGGGAGAGGTAGAAACTCAATCAGGACTCTCGCTAAAAGTCACAACTCTCACGTAGTCATCCTAATATCCAACCACAAGCCTAGGGTTTCTAAGTCCACCACGACCTACAACCTAGGCTCTGATACCAATCTAATCTGTCACGCCCCGGGGTCGAAACTGCGACCCGGGCTCGCTAACAGATCCGCCATCTGTACGGATACTGCCGAACAGACGAAGCGTCTAACCTGCAAAAAGAATCAACTACAGTATACAGATATCAGAGCTGAAAGTAAACTACTAAAAACTGAAATCCAAACACTGTACAACTGAAAAAAAATACGATATCCATCTCCCAAATTCGATCATATAAAGAGTCCTCTGATACAAAAACACAAAAGGGAGATATCTCCAATAAAACATCAGTGTACAAGCTCTCAATACAAAAATATCCTCACTACATCAGTCTCTCAAACTGTAAAATAAAGTACAACTCTATACCTCACAACAAAGGTCTCTCAACAGAGGAAAAAGAAGTAAACTAATCTACTGAAGCTCTCCTCTGAAGGGGTACCGCTACACTCCAACGACGGGTAGGGAACTAGCTCGCGACTCCCTCGCCTCGGTCAGAAGGATCAGCAACTGGAGCAACAGGAATAGGAGAAGAAGTTCCTGGGGAAAAAGACACCACGACGGGTGTGAGAACTACTTCCCACAGTAGTTCTCAGTGGGTGCCGTCAACAAGCCGAACGGTCTGCCCACTAAGTCTACTAGAGGCAAAAGATAATAGTGCAATGAAATCTGAACAAGACAAGCTGGAGCTACTCTACAGCTACCATGCCTCTATCTAGATGCTCAAAAGTGGAACAGATAAAAGTAAATGTGACCACACGCACCCAAGGTGCTCAATCGACCCAATCGAACTGACTGCCTCATAGGGTCCAGTCAAGCCTGCGCCTGTCGTCTAGGAACGCACCTGCCCGCTACCACACATCCACATGAGGACGGGATTTACGTGGGGCGTCCTGTCCGACTAACTCACCCCTCGCGCAAAACTGCCTCAACAGGCCCATCGTTGCATCCACTGCGGAAAACTGCATCCACTGCGGAAAACTGCCTCAACAGGCCAACCATCGTATCCACAGCGGCATCTCAGGGACGCGACTCCAACTGAGGAAAACGGCGCGGCATAGAGTATCAAACATTGGCATAAGCAGGCAATAGTCAAGATCCACGCTCACTCTCAGAACGGTAGGACTCAAGATCCCCAAATATCTTGCACAACAGTCGGAGCACTCTCGACGACTCAGCTGATCAGCTCACACGAAACACGAGACACTAGCCTCTCCAACAGCTCGCAGCACAAAGCACACTGGTTGGAGGTACTCCACAGCCAGGAACGACCCACAACTTAGGCTAACAATACTGGTCGGACAACACTCAACGACCTGGGACCACCGTCAACCACAACGGTTCCCAACAACACTGACCAGAAGATACTCAACGGCCCGGGACTACCGTCTGCTCAACGGCTCCCTCCCACGACAGCACAACAGGGATACAAGACCTCCCGGGACTACCATTTACCCAAACGGCTCCCGGCACGGATATGCAACCCGCTACAACTACCAGACTCCACTCTGCTCCCAAGCACGAGTGCAAATGCATCCCACACTAAAAGACAGTCCCGACCTCTCGGCCCACTACCCGGGCGAGGATAACACTATGTCCAGGAATAGAAAAACAGTGTGGGTGTCTAAACATAAATAACCCTAGCCCAAGTGAGGGTTTTCTACTGGTCTGGTTACACATGCAACATATGACGGGGGTGCTAGGTCAAGTTCCAAGATAACTATATTAACAGATGATAAAAGCAATAACAATTCCTACAATCTATCATGCTACACAAGGAAATAAACTATCATGCATAGTCCTACAATAGTAGAATTACTGTACAGTCCATAAAACATGGAGATAAGGCCACCCACCTCGATTTGCCACCAATTGCTCGTAGACACTTGCAATTGGCCTCCACGCGATCCGCACGCAAAACGAGGCCCGCTGCCGGAGTCCGCACGCAAAACGGAGCACGATGCTAGAGTCCACACACAAAACGGAGTATGCACGCAAAACGGTGCACAGTGCCGAAATTCGCACGCAAAATGGAGCACGATGCCAGAATCCGCACGCAAAACGATGCACGGCGCCGGAGTCCGCACGCAAAACGGTGCACGGTGCCGGAGTCTGCGCGCAAAACGGAGTTCGCACGCAAAACGGTGCACGGTGCCGAAATCCGCACGCAAAATGGAGTCCGCACGCAAAACGGTGCACGGCGTCGGGGACCGCACGCAAAACGGTGCAGTAAAACACGGTCCCTAACACAGATAAGAGCAAGAGGGTCAATTCACTGTCCAAAAGAACGCTCCAAAACTGTGCCAAAAACACCGTAAAAACAAAAGCGGCACCTACCTCGATGCGCCGCGCCGCCCAACTTCTCCGTTGGAACACCTCGTGCGCTCCACGAGGCCCACGACGCACCGCCGCACCACCCATAATCCTCTCCCTCACACCCTCTCGCTCTCGGTTGGAGAAGAAAGGAAAAGAAGAGGAGGAGAAGTGGTGCTCGGGGGAGAAAGAAGAAGAAGAAAAGGAGGAGGAGAAATGGATGGTCCACGGTGCACCGGTCCACGGTGCACCGGCCAATCAGGAAGCCACAACCGCCGGTCCACACGCAGGGGCGCACGCACCAGGCACAGCGCGCGCCCCCGCCCGACACGCGGCCTCGTCATCGCGCGCCACGTGGGCGCGGCAAACCGCGCGCCACACGGGCGCGCGTGACACCGTGCCACATGGGCGCGGGACACAGCGTGCGCCACACAGGCGCGCGCCCCCGCGCCCGAGCGGGCGCCAACGGGGGCCCGCCACGTGGCGGCCCCCGCGCATCCCTCGCCGAAGCGCGCCTGTGCGCCCCTGCCGCGTCCGTACGCTCCTCGAGCCGCGCGCTACGCAACGATTTCCGTGCCGCCAACCTCGAAATCCGTGCCGCGATGCCTCGAAAAATGCGCGCGTCAACTGGGCTCCAAATCAAACAAGTAAATAGTCCATTCCTAGCGATTTCGCGCGCTGAATCCAAAAACGATGTCCATTTTTCCAAATTCTCATCCGAAAATTGCGGAGTGCCCCCGGATAGCCCACTTGATCCGATTTTCCGCGCCGGGTCCAATTCTGAAGTCCGATTTGCCAAATTCCAACACTAAATATTCCCGAAGGCGACCGGAGAAATAATCTTTAATCCAAACTTCGCCCGGAGTCCAAATTTGACATCTACGTCGCGCGAAACCAACCGTAAACAATCGACGGGTCCTCCAATTACCCACGCGATCCCTTTTAAGCCCAAAGTCCAACACTTGAGTCCAAATTGCGCGCAAACACCACCGACACACCACGCAGGCCTCCAGTGATGCAACTAAATTCCAAATTGCATCACCAATCCATTTCTCGGGCCCGACACGCGCACAAACACTCCCAACGGCCACTAAAAGCTGCCCAACAACCAGCAAACCCTTCGCGGAGGATTCCGAGACCTCACAAGGCTGGCTAGCTAGTGGCTCCTCAATTGATATACCTCGAGCACTCCCTCTCTTTCTGGCAACACTTTTCCTTTTTGTCTTAGTCGGGCTTGTTTCCATAGGGGCTTTCCCTTTTTCAGCGACGGTAGGCGGAGTCTTCACCTTTGAAGTTTCTGCAGGGGCATTCCCCTTCGAAGCAGTGGGAGCAGGTGCTTCAACCAGAAGCTCATCCCAGTCTATAGATTCAGTTTCCGATTCTGTGTCAGAATCATCTCTAGTTTTCTTGCTTTTCCTAGCTCTCTTAGGCTTGTCAGTTGATTTTGCATGGACCATAGCAACCAGCAGAACTATTATCAGTGAGAACACCATTGTCGCTATTCAACTTTAAGAACCTGCGAGCAAACCTCAAGAACACGAGAAAAAATTATTTATTTTCAAAATTTGGAAAAATTGTACCCAAACAATCATTATCATGTAGAGAGACTAGGAATCAAATTAGTTTTGCAAAAAGAATTTTATAAATAGATCAATCCCATGATTTTCAAAAATTCCTATTATATGCCCTAAAACCGAATTTTTAGAAATTGAAGCCTAAAAATCCGTTAATCAAGAGAATACCTAGCATATAATCAAAACTAATCTACACAGAGTTCTTATTTCAAAAGAAATTTGACCAAAAACCAAGCTCAAATGAAAAAGTTACAAGATTTTCTCACGTTTTTGAGCAAAAAGATGAAAAACTGTGAAAAACTGAGTTTTTGATCAAGAAAACTTACTTGGAATCGAAGAACCTGAGTTGAAAAGGCACCAAATCAGTTGATTTCTAGAGAGAGAAGCTCTGGAGACTTAGGAACAAAAGATTGAAGTAAAAGGAAATCAAAACCCTTTTGTTCTATATAAAACCCTAGCCGCGGTCCGGTTCGGATCGTGAATGTAGTCTGGATCGGCTACCCGCAGGAAATTCCTGCGTTCGGGATCCGGATCGGATTATTCAGTCCGGATCGGCTCCAAACTTTTTCTACAGAAAAATTCAGAAAAATTCTAGAAAATCCAGAAAAAGATTGTAAGCACTTTTGCATGTCAACTTTAAATGAAAATCATCATTTCATAATAAAAGAAATAGATTATGCAAAATCTATCAAAAATATCCAACTAATGAAACAAAAATTTATAAAAATTAAATCCCTTAAAGTTTAACAAGTTCAATTACATCTATCATGATCTTATGAGTAATGCCTTTATCAAATCATCAATTTGGTAAAGAAAATAAAATACCAAGATCAATAGATGTTTGAAATCCCAGATAAATTAGATAATATATCTAGTCAAATTATTGTAAGGAGTGGCTCTTTGAGCATCTTTGAATAAAATCCCCACCTTATACCAACCTTGGAATTTAACTGAGTCAAGTATTCCAAAAAGCATTTTATCTAATCAACTCGAAAAACCATGCTTGGTATACATGTGGTAGCTGCACACAGTACTCGGACGACCGAGGTGGTAGCTCTTTCCTCCATGTGGTGGTAGTTTTCACACTCCTCATTGGGATGTAACTCTTTCCACATCTTTTGAGCATAACAATTTTCATTAACTCCCCCTCAAATGGCTATCAATTATTTAAAATATAAAGTATTCAACCAAAAATTGATCTCAATTTCATACTCGACTCAATTGTCAAATAAGATAAAGACTAAACCAAGAGATCATTTGAGAGAGAAATTGACTTTGATCAAAACAAAGATGACTTAATTGACATAAATGATCATTGCATCAAATGAATTATTATGATATCCAAAGCATAATAAATTTCTAAATAAATGAACGGATGCAATTAAAGTCAATAATTCTAATGCTCAATTAATGTTCTATGTACAAACATAGATAATGAATAAAAACACAAAACAAAACCTAACCTAAGCAATGATTTCAAAAAGGAATTATTTCAAGGAAAGCATTCCAATTGCCTTACGCAAATGAATAAATCGTTTTTGATCCAAAGGTTTTGTTAAGATGTCTGCTAATTAATCCTCAGTTGAAATGTACGAAATTTGAAGAATATTTGATTCAACTAGCTCTCTTAGAAAATGATATCTAAGTTCGATGTGTTTTGTTCTCGAGTGCAACACAAGATTTTTAGAAATATTTATAGCACTTGTGTTGTCACAAAGAATCGTTACCGAAGTTGCTGAAATTCGGAAGTTGCTCAACACGCTTTTCATCCAAATGAGTTGAGTTGAACAACTACCTGCTGAAATATATTCCGCTTCGGCAGTCGAGAGTGCAATGCAGTTTTGCTTTTTACTATGCCATGCAACAAGGCAATGGCCAAGATAAAAACATGCACCACTCGTACTCTTCCGATCATCCATAGATCCTGCCCAATTGGCATCTGAATATCCTATAATGTCAAGCGTTGTTCCCATAGGATACCAAATTCTAAAATTCAAAGTTCCTCTGATGTACCGGATGATCCTTTTCACCGCTTTCAGGTGAACCTCCTTTGGTGCTGATTGATATCTCGCGCAAATCCCAACACTAAAAGATATATCCGGGCGACTAGCCGTGAGATAGAGTAGACTTCCTATCATGCTGCGATAAAGCTTCTCGTCTACACTCTCACTAAGAGATTCACTTCCTAATCCCTTATTGCTAGTTCCCATAGGAGTCGGAAAATCTTTAGAGTTTTCTAAATCGAATTTCTTCACCAACTCCCTTGCATACTTGGATTGACACAAATGGATGCCATCAACATCTTGTTTCACTTGCAATCCAAGAAAGTATGTCAGTTCGCCCATCATTGACATCTCAAATTCGCTTTCCATGGTTTCCGCGAATTTAGAAGCATCATTATCTCTTGTTGCCCCAAATACGTTGTCATCGACATAGATTTGTGCCACAATGAAATTATCCTGATAATGCTTCACAAAGAGAGTCCGGTCTGCTCCCCCTCGAGTATAGCCCTTTTCTAATAGGTGCTTTGTCAACCTTTCGTACCACGCTCGCGGTGCTTGTTTTAGACCGCAAAGAGCCTTTTTCAAACGAAAAACATGGTTAGGTTGGTTACAGTCTACAAAACCTTTCGTTTGAGCCACATAAACTTCCTCGTTTAAAAACCCATTTAAAAACGCGCTCTTAACGTCCATTTGAAAGAGTTTGATTTTAAAATGACAAGCAATTGCGAACAAAATTCTAATCGACTCGAGTCGAGCTACCGGGGCGAATGTTTCATCAAAGTCTATACCTTCGATTTGTGAGTAGCCCTGAGCAACTAGACGTGCTTTGTTCCTGATGATGGTACCATCCTCGTTTCTCTTATTCTTGAAAATCCATTTAGTACCAATCACGTTGTGTTGCTTCGGAGGCTTCGTTAATTCCCAGACTTTGTTTCGTTCGAACTGATGGAGCTCTTCCTGCATTGCTTCAATCCAGTAGTCATCCTGAAGAGCTTCATCAATGTTCTTTGGTTCTAACATGGAGACGTAACATGCGACTCCACAAACCAACTGTCTCCGAGTCCTAACTCCTTCTTGTGGGTCTCCAATAATATTAGATTCCGGATGATCCTTGGAGATGCGTAACGTTTGTGGTAACGGAGTACTCGGAGGTACATGTGATGATTCCTGCACATCAGATAAACTTGAAGAACCATTAGATGCATCAACATTATCGAAAGAGTTATTACGAGAATATGCATTTACAGGAGAATCATCATCTAGAGACATATCAGGAGTAGATTTATCAGATGCAAAGTGAAAAGCTTCATCTACTTTAACATTTATAGATTCTATCATCGTTTTAGATTCCATGTTAAATACCCGATATGCTATACTGTTTGTAGAATAACCCATGAAAATCCCTTCGTCACTTCGAGAGTCAAATTTTCCAAGATTTTCGCGGTCACGTAAAATGTAACAACGACTCCCAATGATACGAAAATATTTGATATTAGGTTTTCTACAAAACCACAGCTCATATGATGTATTTAAAGTTCCCGGGCGCAAATACACTCGATTAATTACATAGACGGCAGTGTTCACAGCTTCAGCCCAAAAAATATAACAGTAAATTCCGGCTATGAAGCATCACACGCGCCATCTCTTGAACAACCCTATTTTTGCGCTCGACTACACCATTCTGCTGAGGTGTATAGGGTGCTGAGAATTCATGTTTTATGCCATTGGAAGTGCAAAAATCAATGAATTTAGAATTAATGAATTCTCCACCTCTATCACTTCGAACACGAACGATCTTTTCATTTCTTTCATTCATAATACGATGACAAACCTCATGAAAAGAGTCGAAAGTATTCGCTTTCTCTTTTAAAAATGTTACCCATGAATACCTAGAGAAATCATCAATCAAAAGAAAAATATACCATTTACCTCCCAAAGATGGTTGACGAGTCGGCCCCATTAAGTCCATGTGCAATAATTCCAAGGGCCGATTGGTACCAACGTGGTTCAAGTTCTTGTGTGCAGCCCTTGATTGTTTTCCCTTTTGACAACCACCACACACAATGTTTTCTTTAAATAAAAGTTTAGGAACCCCCTTAACCACGTCTTTATTTGAAATCCTTGCTAGTTCTTTAAAATTTATGTGACCTAGTCTTTCATCCCAAAGAGTTTCATTATCCAAAGAAACTAGGTTACATTTTTCAGAAGTTTTATTTGAAACAACATAGCAATTATTTTCTGACCTAACCCCTTTCAAAAAGAAAACATGGTTCTTATCAGTTACAATACATTCTATAGAGAAAAAATTAACTGAGAAACCATTGTCACAAAGTTGACTTATACTAATGAGGTTAGTCTTTAGGCCTTCAACAAATAAGACATTGTTCAGAACCGGGCCTTCTGGAATAGCGATTGTTCCCTTTCCAACAATTTTGGAAGAACGACCGTCTCCGAAAACAACATGTCCTCCGGAGATTTTCTTTAAATTTTGAAAGCAGTTTTTGTCACCGGTCATGTGACGGGAACACCCACTATCCAGATACCAAGACGAGTTGTCATAAGCATGTTAAGAAGTATGAACAACAAGACAAGGGAAGATTTCATCTTTGCGCACCCAAACCTTTTTGGACTGCATCGACAATGTTCTTGAAGTTATTCTTCTCGGTGAAAACGTCTTGATTGATTCATCGCTTGACATCGTCTTGTGAGGTGAACTACCAAGGCTCTTTTCCTTTGAAAAATTTTCCTTTGATTTTCGGGGAATCACCTTTTTGGTAGTTGTTGCAAGATGCGCTTGAGTTGATCGCTTTGCTCCCATCTTGCAATTTCTTCTCATGTGCCCTGCAAAACCACAACGAAAACATACCTTTGTTCTTGACGATCCCGAAGAGGGTGAGGTAGGGTTGTTGTCATTGTATGCTCTAAATTCCATCGTCGGAGGAGGAGATACCGACTGAGGCACAAAAACTGTTCCACTCGAACTAGGACTGTCTCCAGTTTGAGTGTATCCGAGGTCGAATTAGTTTGTTTGACCAAGACCAAGCATCTTATCCAACTTACTCCTTCCAGAAGAGAATCGCTTTAAATCATCTTTGAGTTGGAAAATGGTCTTCGTCATTTCCATTTTCTCCTGTCGGGCCTCGGTATAGAGCTTCAAGAAGTAACCAGCTTTATCAATCATTTTTACATGTTCCTTCTCAAAATGCTCATTTTTCTCTTGAAGTGAAGCATTTGCTTTTATCAGGTTATCCCTTTCCACTTCAAGACCGGTCGAGAGAGAAGTTGCCCTTTTTACTTCTTCTTCGAGATCCTGCAATCTCCCTCTCAACCCCTTGTTTAGCTTAGCCAGTTTCTTTGAATCCCTCAAAAGTTTATAGTAGGCTAGAGCAAAATCTTCACCTTCAGAGTTACTCGATTCGTCGTCCGTTGCAGTTTTTTCAACCTGGGAGGAGTTGGACAATGAATCGGATGTACTTGCCATTAAGCACATGAAGGGTGAAGATGTGGACGCGTGGAACGCCGTTGCGTTATTCTCTTCATCACTTGAAGATGACTCATTTGACGTTGAGGTGTCATCCCAAGTGACGGCTTGTGTAGAATACCGAAAATTCGGATGGCGCACCGACCTCGCAAGATGGCGTGAGGGGGAGAAATTGCCTTGGATGTGTCCCATAATTGTTACAGATGAGTTCGGATTGATTTGGATCTATGCGGAAGCCCCAGCGTGATTCGGAATTTTTCCGGGCATTGTACGCGAAAGAGGACTGGTTTGGGAAGCACCGACTCCACCGTGGAGTGCAGAAAAATTGGGAAACACTTGGAACAGGTGTATTTTATGTTTACAGCGGAGTTCGGGAGGTTCCGGACTGACGCGAAGGACCCGAGGGCAAAAAGTGAGTTGGAACGGGCAGTTTTGGAGCCAATTTTTGGATTGAGCACACCGACTCCATGGTTGAACTTTTTGAGGAGAAAAAAACTGTGGGCATGTGTATTTTCAGATTACAGCGGAGTTCGGGAGGTTCCGAACTGCGGCGGAAGGCCCGAAGCCAAAAAGTGAGTTATAGTTGGCTTTGTTGGAATATTTTAATCATTAAATTGGTTTAATTGAGCCTTGGTTAATGTTGCCTTACCTTTAGTGCTGCTGGTGGAGTAGGAGTTGGCAGAGGAGTTGGTGGTGGCTTAATTGTGGTAGGTGGGTTGGTGGGTTAATTATCACCTTTGCTTATTTAAGCTCTCTCTCTCTCTCTCGAATCCCACCACACCATAGTCATCCCCATGGAGCTCCTGTAGCTTGGAGTGAAGCAGAGGAGAGGGAGAGGGAAGGAAGAAGAAGAGGAAGGGTTTGAAGGAAGCTATTCTTGTGCGTTTTCTTCTCCGAGCGTGGACGTGCAGCCGTGCGAGGGCCGACGTGCCGCGAAGAGGTTTGTTATTATTTTATTATTATTTTTGCGAGCTTGGGTTTGGTTCTTTCCACTTCCTTTCTTCTCCGGTTGTGTGGCCTTGCGGAATGGTTGTCCGAGGTGGCGGTGCTGCACGAGCCGCGCACGCGCTTTTCGGCGGCGCGTGGCTGAGAAGGGCTGCCGCCGCGCGCAGCATGCGCCCTGCTGCCATGTTTGTGCAGCAAGGCGCCGGACGGCCTTGGGGGTGCAGCTTGGGGCCTCGCGGCCCTGCAGGCCGCGCGCTGGGCGCGCGGCACTGCAGGGGTGCCGCGCGGGCGGCCCATGGGGCCGTGCGGCCCTGCAAGCCGCGCACTTAGAGCGCGGCACTGCAGGGGTGCCGCACGGGCGGCCCATGGGGCCGCACGGCCCTGCAGGCCGCGCGCTTGGCGCGCGACGCTGCAGGGCGCCGCGCGGGCAGCCCTTGGGCCGCGCGGGGCTGGGTTTTTGGGCTGTGCGGCCGCAAGCCGCATTGTGTCGCGTCGACGGCAGCTCGGTGGTGCGCCGTGGTGAGTGCGCGATGGGTTTTTCCGCGCAACGCCGGCGTTCCTCGTCGCCGGATGGGTTTCTTTCGCCGTTTTGAGCGCGGGTTTGGCCGCGCGTTTTCTTATCCCGGTTTATCGCCCTTTCTTACAGTTTGGGGCTTAGTGTTAGCTTCCTACGTGGCCGGTGACGCGTGTTTTGCCGCGTGGAGCTGCGGGATCGCATCGCGACCTCCGTTTGGCGCACGGTTTTGCGGATTCATCACAGGTGGGTTGGTTTCCTCCAGAAAAATTACGGAATGCCCTTATTGCTTCCGAATGCAAAGGTATCGTGTCCTTTTGCTATCTTTTTAAATCGGTTAACTGCTGGACAGTCGTGGTAAGTCGTGGGAATCCCGGGCCACTTCTATATTTACGCAAAGCCCTTTTCTTCAGGAATTGGCCCTTAAATTACGTTTTCTTTAGTATGTGTTACATGGGGGCTTGCCGAGGGTACGGGATTTTCGCGGGGTTTTATCCGATATTAGTTGAGGGTTGCTGTTCCGACTTGGACATGAGGTTAGTAGCGTCACTGGAGTACGAGTTTTCCGATCAGGTCGATCGTGGGATTTAGCCGGCGTGCACTTTTTGATGAGACACGTTCTATACTCGATGGGCATTCGCTCCGGACGCATAGTTGTATTTTCATGCCCTGGCCGAGTTACCAGGAGGACACATTTCCCTGGCCGAGTTACTAAGAGGATGCTTTCCACTGGCCGAGCTACCAGATGGATACATTGCCCCTGGCCGAGTTACCAGGTGGGCACATACCCTGGCCGAGTTACCAGGAGGACACATTTCCCTGGCCGAGTTACCAGGAGGATGCTTTCCACTGGCCGAGCTACCAGATGGGTACATTGCCCCTGGCTGAGTTACCAGGTGGGCACATGCCCTGGCCGAGTTACCAGGAGGACACATTTCCCTGGTCGAGTTACCAAGGAGGATGCTTTCCACTGGACGAGCTACCAAATGGATACATTGCCCCTGGCCGAGTTACCAGGTGGGCGAATGCCCTGGCCGAGTTACCAGGAGGACACATTTCCCTGGCCGAGTTACCAGGAGGATGCTTTCCACTGGCTGAGCTACCAGATGGATACATTGCCCCTGGCCGAGTTACTTGGTGGGCACATGCCCTGGCCGAGTTACCAGGAGGACACTTTTCCCTGGCCGAGTTACCAGGAGGATACTTTCCACTGGCCGAGCTACCAGATGGATACATTGCCCCTGGCCGGGTTACCAGGTGGACACATACCCCTGGCCGAGTTACCAGGTGGGTACATGCCCTGGCCGAGTTACCAGGTGGTTGCCTTAGTGAGATTGAGATGGTCTGACAGGATGCCCCATGTAAATCCCGTCCTCCTTCGGATGTGTGGTAATGGGCAGGTGCGTTCCTAGTCGACGGGCGTAGGCTTGACTGGACCCTATGGGGCAGTCATTGGGACTGGGTGACATGAGCGGGTGGTTGCAGTGTATGTTCTTAGATGTTGTTTCCTTCGAGCATTGCATTGTGACATATAGTGGTAGATTCATTTCCAGCATTCATACACTATCTATCTATCTATCTATCTGTTTTTGCCTCCAGCAGACTTGGTGGGCATACCGCGGGTGTTGGTATCGGTACCCACTGAGATCTGCCTGTTGCAGTAGATCTCACACCCGATGTGATGACAGGTGTTCCTGAGGCGACCGTACCAGGCTCGGCTCGTGCGGAGCCTTCAGAACGAGGTAAGGGCGTGGCCGACTAGTTCCTACCCGAGTCTGGGGAGTCAGGGATAGAGTCGCCTATACTTTTTGGTTTCCACTTTTGTACCAGATAGCCATTTTGTACTTATGTTTTTGTGTGTTGGCGGACTGGTGTACTTGGACTTGTTATCACTTAGTGATTCTGTTGCTCTGTCCTTCTTTTTCAGTATAGCTTCTTTTCAGCTCTGATACTTGTATAGCTATAGATCTCTTTTGCAGGTTAGACGCTTCGTCTGTACGGCAGTTTCCGTACAGACGGCGGATCTGTTGGCGAGCCCGGGTCGCAGTTCGACCCCGGGGCGTGACAGCTTGCATCGCTTTCTTCTTTGACGGATTCTTATTTGGACACTCCGTTGAGATATGGCCGTATCCTCGGCACTTGAAGCATTGGACTTGTCCCTCTGAGCTTTTCTTATCCTTTGAAAAACTTTCTTGCTTTCTTGACTTTTGGCTTGAAAAATCTTTGCCTTTCTTCCACTTTCCGAAGGATGGAGTTTTACTTGAATTACCCCTTCGAAAGTTTCGACGAAATCTTCTTGTCAAGAGAGCAAGCTGCTTCTCAAAGTCCTCCATAGATAGGTTCTCGTCATCGTCTGAGGAGGATGAATCCGCATCTTTTTCTTTTGTTGTTTTCAACGCAAAACCTGAAGACTTAGAAGTAGATGCTTTTCCAGAAGAATAGTTAGTAGGAAATGTCATTTCATATGTTTGTAATGAACCAACTAATTCTTCTACACGGATTTCGTCCGGGTGTTTAATAGTTTCAATGGCCGTAACCTTGGAACGAAATCTTTCAGGAAGAGTTCTTAAAATCTTTCATACAATTTTAAATTCTGGAATTTTCTCTCCCAAGTTAGCACATGTGTTCATGATATCTTGCAATCGTGTATAGTAATCTGTGAAAGATTCATTTTCTGCCATGAAAATAGAGTCAGATCTGCTTGTAAGCATTTGCAGCTTTTGAATCTTCACAAGGTTAGTTCCCTCATGTGTAACTTGAAGAACATCCCAGATTTCTTTCGCAGTCTCACATGCCGAGACGCGAGAGAATTCCGTTTGTGACAAGGCATTAAATAAAGCGTTAATTCCTTTGCCATTGTAAGAAGATAAGTCTATCTCTTCCTTGGTCTATTTCGACCTAGGTTTGATGGTGTGAACATCAACAATAATTTCAGTTGGATTAAACCATCCTAACTCAATTGATTGCCACACCCGTTCGTCGATGGAAATAAGAAATGCTTTCATCCGTACTTTCCAGTAGGAATAGTTTGTTCCATTGAAGAACGGGGATCTGTTGATGTTTCCACCTTCAGCCATTGTTTACAACCCTATTCCCACTCTGATACCAATTGTTGGGTTATGTTAAAATATGGATCTAAATAGGGGAAAAACCACCTAGAGGGGGGATGAATAGGTGTAAACAATAAACACTCAAAAATCGTTGCGCAATAAAACCCAATGCGGAAATGAAAATATAACACGCAAGATTTTTACATGGAAAACTCCAAAATCGGAGTAAAAAACCACGGGACCGATAACACGGCGAAATCCACTAGAATTATAACACGTACAAAGGAGATATACCGTACTCACAGACGACTCGACCTTTTTCCATACGCTCCTAGTAGATCTTCTCCGCTCGCTCCGCAACGCTCCTCGAATCCACGATTAGCGTCCAACGCCGAATCCACGGCGTCCAACGTCGAATCCACGACGTCCAACCGAATCCACGGTCTTCGCCCAGTAGCACGTCTCGAATCCACGAACGTACCTCGCTCCGAATCCACGAGAGCGGTAGCACCTTGAATCCACAAGGCCACGCGGGTCCACACGCCGATTTTGGGAAAATCGTTGTTTTTGGGTGGAGATGATCCGCCGAATACTTAGATCAAAGATAGATCGGAAATACCATCTAAGTATTCATTAATTTGATTCTACTCAAAATCTGAATATGAAAACCTAGAATCAAATTAATCAATATAGATGAAGAAAACATAGATTTAATCTCGTTATTTCCTTTCTTCTCTATATGTGGATTTTTCTCTTTCGACCGTATTTTGGATTACCCTAAAAAATGAATCGTACGGTTTATTTATAGGTTAGAAACCGTTGGAAGAGGATAAGAATCAAAAACTGACCTAATCTGGAATTTTTCAGGACGACGGTCCGGACTGGAATCGGCGGTCCGGACTATCGTGGCTAAACAAACAATTTCCAGAAAAACATACGTTCGGGGTCCAGACTGAAGTACCCGATCCGGACTGTTCATGCAGTTTCTGCAAAAACCACATTCGGTGTCACGCCCCGGGTGTAAACCAGAACCCGGGCTCGTCCACAGATCCGCTGTGCACACGGTATTTCCCGTGTACACGAAGCCCTGGTAACCTGCTCAGATATAAAAGAAATAATACTGGAGCATAAAACAGAGCTAAACTGAAACTAGTACATCTCAGACAAATGCTGGAAATAAAAGTACAATAATCTCTCATGAATATACATGTGTCTCTCCCAGCTCACGAAATAAATACAACCAGCTGGCCGCAGCCAGACCCAAAAATAAAAGAAAATACAACCGTCTGAGTGTACAGGGGATACAACAAAACTACTAAACTCGAGCTCGGGGTAGCAGCTATCTAGTCAGCGATCCTCTTACCTCGATCCTGGGAAGAGGGTCCCGCAACTCCAGCAGATGACTCTGCAAAACAAAGGGGACAAGAAAAGGGAAAACAGTGGGGGTCAGAACTACTATAAAGACAGTAGCCTCCCCTAGTGGGTAAACCTCAACTCAGACCTGCCCACTAGGACTACCAGAGGCTAAAAGAATAAATGTGGTAAACTATAAGTATGACTTCTGATAAAAGCTACCACTAATATGCCTCTACCTACCCAGCTAAAAGATAGCTAAATGTATGCATCAGAATATCGAAGTCTGCCACATCGGGTATGCCAGCCTACGCATAACACCGATATGGGATAGGAGTCTCAATGTCTGCCAAATCGGGTATGCCAGCCTACGCATAACACTGATATGGGACAGGAGTCTCAAGGTCTGCCAAATCGGGTATGCCAGCCTACGCATAACACCGATATGGGATAGGAGTCTCAATGTCTGCCAAATCGGGTATGCCAGCCTACGCATAACACCGATATGGGATAGGAGTCTCAATGTCTGCCAAATCGGGTATGCCAGCCTACGCATAACACCGATATGGGACAGGAGTCTCAAGGTCTCAAGTCTGCAAATCGCGCACTCAGATCTATAAGGAAAAGTACCATCCACTAAAGGAAGCCCAAATCCTCTCCCCGATCTGATGCAATAACAACTGTCCGGTCAACCGCCCAAAATCCGCGGTTGCCGCATTACCCTGCCATCACAGCCTACCCGTCCCGAATCCCAAGTATCTGACTACACTATCCCAGCCCCTGCTCTAACCCGAGCATGATGTCCCCTATGTCTAGATAACTGGAGAAAATAAAATCATGGTTTCTCCTAAGTCAATTTCAGCATGATAGTGTAGCAGAAAAGGGTGGCCTAGCTAGGTGACCATACAAGCATGCCAAGTCCTTTACCTGATAAAAAGATCTCAGAGTTCTCGTTCTTAAATGAATTACATAATGCCTTGTTTAACATCTAAAGTACTAACATGCTATTGGTTATTTCATTCACATGCATAAGTCCCCCAACGATACAAAAGCACAATATGATTTAAACAGATTATTTCCAGCAGATATAGATGATTAATCCTTTTTCCAAAGAACATTATTCCATTAACAACCAGTCCTCTAAAGATGTAAGTGCTAACAACCAAACCGTATTTTTATACAAGCATGCTAGGTTCGTTCCATTGATACCGCTTCCAACAAAATATAGGAACCACTTTTAGTATGCCTAGTGGGTAATCAAAAGTGAGAGGTGATAACGGTACCCACCTCGAGCGCTAAATCCCTGTCCAAAAGCGAAACCCACGCTCGGTCCAAAAAGTCACAATAACACTGCACAACATACCCCAAGGGAACATACATAAGTTAAATATTCACAGTTTACCAAAATCTGTCCACTAAACCACAATCCAGAGTTTCTCATTTTTCACCTGCGGAGAAAGCTTGGAAAAATCCAAGAAAAATACTATCGTGATCCTCGCGACGAACCCGTCGAAACGAGTACCTGCACGTTCAATTCCGAGTTTTCTGCGCTGAGTTACAAATTCGGCAAGAGAGACACCCCAAACCAAACTGTCCAGAAAATCTGTAACAAAGAACCACAGTAAATGGAGACTTTCACCTTTGTAAAATATTCCAAAAAATCTGAGAAAAATTCAGGGGATTCCTTGCGAAGTGAAAATGAGATTTGCCTTTTGAATCGCCTCGATTCGTTGCCTGTCCGCAAAGATACAACAAGAACACCGCAGTGCTGTCCAAAAATCCGCGACGAAAAATGGGTCAAATGGGAGTACAGAAAGCTCCAAGATCAGCACGGAAATCGAGGAAGCTCAAAACAAAGGGGTTGAAGTCCTACCTGTCGAGAGTCCAACGGCGCGAGAATCGCCGAAAAAGGAGGTCGGGGTGAGTCGGGGGAGCCTAAACACTAAGAAGGGGCGAAGCGGGTCGCCGGAGAACGAGCGTCGCGCCGTGCCGAAAAATAGCGAACCTCAGGATGCGTGCCCCTAAAAATCCCAAGGATGCTCTGTGAAATGTATCTCAGGTGGAGGAACAAAATCTCTAAAGGGAACACTGTGAAAAACCGCCCAGAAAAAGAGCTAGGTGAGCCCAAAGTCAGCTATTTATAGACCCAGCCCAATACCGTGCGGGGCCGGTTTTCGGGCGCAAGATTCGGGCGCACTGCGCCCGGAAATCCGGTCGGATACTTCCCGTCCGACGCGCCCGAAACTCCCAGGGGCTGCCACGTGTACACTAAACAGGGGACAGCCGTGAAAGGGGCCCGCTGCGCGCCACGTGTCACCTCGCGGTCAGCGGGGGTAGGTACGGCCGCCCATACGCGAGGTGACACGTGGCGCACTCGAGTGCGGCCGACAGCCCGCCTGGCGCCACTATGCGCGTGCCCTCCCGATGCGGCCCTCCGTGCACGCCGTGGACCGCGCCCACGTGAGCCAGCCAATCTCAGGCCGCCACGTGTCATGCGCCCGGTCCACCGCAGCCGCGCAAAATCGTTGAGCCGTGCCGCCTGCGCCGGCCATTCCGGGCACGCCACGCGTCCCCCGCCCGCGGTCCATGCACTGCCGCGCCTCCCCGTGGACCGAGCTTCGTGAGCCGGCCAATAACAGGCCGCCACGTGGCTCAGGCCGGTCCACGGTCCTTCCCCATGCACCGAAAATCCACGAAAACTTTCGGAAGCCCGTTTTTGGTCATCCGGACTCCAAATTTAACAAGCAAATAGCCGTTTTCAAGCGTTTTTCCGCGCTGAATCCAAATCCAACCTCAGATTGGCCGAAACCTTTTCTAAAATTCGGCAAATGCAGCCGAAGGCCAAATCAGCTATCAAAGTCTCACAAGGTCCATATGTGGCATCCCTTTGATGCACCATGGTCCAGACACACCAACACTTGGTGTCCTACACAGTGGATTCATCGGAAAGTTGCATGGGAAAACCAGAACACTACATCCTCCCCTACAAGAAAAAGTTTTGTCCTCGAAACAAAAGTCATACCTCAAGCAGGGGCCTCGAACAAGTGGGGGTAAGCATCCATCATCGCTGACTCCATCTCCCAGGTAGCCTCGCGTTCATCATGACTGCTCCAGAGGATCTTCACATAAGGGATGGCTCGACTGCGCAACTCCCTAACCTCACGGTCCAAGATCCTCAACGGTCGCTCAACATAGCTCAGGTCCTCAGCAACCTCCAGTGGGGTGAAATCGATGATGTGGGACGGGTCATGAACATACCTCCTCAGAGTCGATACATGAAAAACATCATGAACACCTGAAAGCCTGGGAGGATGTGCAAGCCTGTAGGCAACTGGCCCTAAGCGCTCCAACACCTCGAAAGGTCCAATATAACGAGGGCTCAGTTTCCCACGAATACCAAATCTCCGAATCCCCTTCGAAGGCGAGACTTTCAAAAAGACATGATCGCCCACCTGAAACTCTAAGTCTCGTCGTCGTGTATCAGCATAACTCCTCTGTCGACTCTGGGCGGTCTCGAGATGTCGTCGTACCAATCTGACATTTTCCTCTGCCTCTAATAGAAGATCAGGACCCAAAGTCTTCTTCTCACCCACGTCACTCCAATAAAGGGGTGACCGACACTTGCGTCCATACAACGCTTCAAACGGAGCCATCTGAATGCTCGCTTGATAGCTGTTGTTGTACGCAAACTCAACTAATCCCAAGTGTCGGTACCACCCTCCTCCAAAGTCCAGAACGCATGCTCTCAACATATCCTCGAAGGTCTGAATAGTGCGCTCTGACTGCCCATCGGTCTGTGGGAGGAATGCTGTACTAAATCGGAGCTGCGTCCCCAAGGCTGTCTGTAAACTCCTCCAGAAATGCGAGACAAACCTCGGGTCTCTATCTGATACGATGGAAACGGGTACCCCGTGCAATCTAACCACCTCAGCCAAGTACACCTGTGCTAGACGCTCCATCGGCCAAGTCATCTGAACCGGTAAAAAGTGAGCGGACTTGGTAAGTCTGTCCACGACTACCTAGATACCATCCGCCCCCGTCTGTGCTCTCGGCAAACCTGTGACAAAATCCATCGTAACATGTTCCCATTTCCATTCAGGGATTGGGAGACTCTGCAACTTGCCAGCAGGTACACGATGTTCAGCCTTTACTTGCTGACAAGTTAGACAGTGTGCTACAAATCTCCCAATGTCTCTTTTCATCCCATTACACCAAAACTGTGCCTTAAGGTCCCTATACATCTTAGTCCCACCAGGATGGATGGTATAAGGTGTATAGTGGGCCTCCCTCAAGATCTGCTCTCAGATCTCTGCATCCATAGGCACACAAGCTCGGTCCCTGTACCGCAGTACTCCTGAAGCATCGACTGAGAAGTCCCCTATCAAACCAATCTGCATCTGCTCTCGGATCCTCATCAGGTGGGGGTCCTCACTCTGTCTCTCTCGAATCCTGTCCAACAGAGTGGGCTGCATAACTAGAGACATAAGTCTAGAAGAGACCCCAGGGGACACAACCTCGAGCTCTAGCCGCCTCATCTGCTCAAGTAATGGCGCTTGATCGGTGATCATCAAAGATAAACTCTGTACTGCTCTCCTGCTCAAGGCATCAGCAACCACGTTGGCCTTGCCAGGATGGTATAATATGTCTACATCATAGTCCTTCAACAATTCCAACCATCTGCGCTGCCTCAAGTTGAGCTCCTTCTGTGTGAACAGGTATTTCAAGCTCTTGTGGTCGGTGTAAATCTCGCAGTGCTCCCCATACAGGTAGTGGCGCCACAACTTTAGTGCGAAAATCACTGCAGCTAGCTCCAAGTCATGGGTAGGGTAATTCTTTTCATAATCCTTCAGTTGCCGAGAGGCATAAGCGATTACCCTTCCCTCCTGCATCAGCACGCAACCAAGTCCACTGTGCGATGCATCACTGTATATCACGTATCCTTTCCCCATAATGGGGAGGGAAAGGATAGGAGCCGACATCAATCTGTTCTTTAATTCCTCAAAGCTCCTCTGGCAATCCTCACTCCAAGTAAACTTAATCCCTTTTCGCGTCAAACGAGTGAGGGGTGTGGAAAGTTTCGCAAAACCTTCCACAAACCGGCGGTAATATCCCGCTAAGCCCATGAAACTGCGGACCTCTGATACCGTCGTCGGTCGGGGCCAATCCCGGACTGCCTAGATCTTCGCCGGGTCTACTGCCACTCCAGCGGCTGAAATCACGTGGCCCAAAAAGACAACCTCCCGAAGCCAGAAATCACACTTAGATAACTTAGCATACAACTTCCTTTCTCTCAGAAGTTGCAGCACAATCCTCAAGTGCTCCTCGTGCTCCACATCGCTCCGGGAGTAAACCAGGATATCATCAATAAATACAACGACGAACCGATCCAGGTATGGTCGAAAGATCCTGTTCATTAAATCCATAAAAGCAGCAGGGGCATTTGTCAATCCAAAAGGCATGACGGTGAACTCATAATGCCCATACCGCGTCCTGAATGCCGTCTTTGGGATGTCCTCGGCCTTCACCTTCAATTGGTGGTAACCAGACTGTAAATCAATCTTGGAAAAGACACAAGACCCTTGCAGCTGATCAAATAAGTCATCAATGCGCGGCAACGGGTACTTGTTCTTGATGGTCACTTTATTCAGCTCCCGATAATCAACACACAGTCGAAGTGATCCATCCTTCTTATTCACAAATAGCACCGGCGCTCCCCAAGGTGACACACTCGGTCTCACAAAACCCTTGTCCATTAAATCCTGGAGTTGCGCCTTTAATTCTCGCAACTCAGCCGGTGCCATTCGGTAAGGAGCCTTAGAGATTGGCGCAGTTCCTAGGACTACGTCAATCAAAAACTCAACCTCCCTATCCGGCGGCATGCTAAACAGCTCAGGAGGGAACACATCCGGGAACTCGTGGACAATAGGGATATCCGCGAGTCCCGATGCCGCCGTAGGCTCCTTAACCACAGAAGCCAAAAAGGCCACGCATCCACTGCGCATCATCTTCGCTCGAGAAGTCGAAACCACTGAGGCAAAGAAAGCACTCTGGCACCCCCTGTAAACGAACACCTCCTGGCCTGGCTCGCTAAAAGTAACAGTCCTCGCGGCGCAATCAATCGTCGCGAAGTAGCGAGCTAGCCAATCCATCCCCAGTACAATGTCAAAATCTCGCAGCTGACTAAGGACTATCAGGTCCGCTGGCAAAATCCAAGACTCAAGCTGTACAGGGCAAGACCAACAACACTCCTCTACATGCAATGCATGATCGGGGATCTGTACCTCTAATGCATGCGGCAACCGACCTAACTCTAGTCCATGGGATGATGCAAATGATCTACCGATAAAAGAATGTGACGCACCGGTATCAAATAAAGTGCGAGCTCTAGTACCGAAAAGTAAAATGATACCTGCCACCACGTGGTCGACCGCCGCGGAGTCCCCTACCTGGGCGGCGTAGACTCGCCCGCTCTGAGCTGGTAGTCGGTAGTCTGTAGGGTGGGAGGAAGGAGCCCTGCTCGCTGGAGCATAAGGCCGCTGCTGGGGCACTGAAGGAACTGATGCTGAAGAAGGAGCCTGCGGTGTCGAGAGAGGGCAAGTAGCTCGAATGTGGCCGGACTGTCCACACCGATAACAGCGGCCATACCTCTGGTCACAAGTATCCGCCGAGTGCTGTCCCCTACAAAAGATGCACCTGACCGCAGACTGGGGCTGCCTCGACTGCTGCTGCTGCTGCCTTTGCCGCTGTGACCCCAGATGTCGCGACTGCGACCTCTGCTGCTGCGAGTGCTGCTGCTGTCGCTGGGGCTGTTGCTGATGCTGCGGGGGCCTCTGGGATCCCCCAGGCCCTCGCCGCTCCGAACGCCCACGGCCCGTAAGCTGAGGCGGTGGCGGTCGGGGCGGCCTCCAGGAACTGGCCTGTACCCCATCGTCTGGCGCCGGTCGCTTCCTCTCAGAACTCTGAGCGACCGAGCCTCCACGTCTAGCGACAACGTGGTCTCCCCTCTCGACCCACTGTGCATGATCCACTGCCTCTGACAAGGTCTGAAGCCTCTGGGCATGCACCAAGGTATAAATCTCTGGGCGTAGACCCGTCTCAAAAAGCTCTACCTAGTGCGGCCCATCCCTGGCAACATAGGGTACGCAGTTGAGCAACTGCGTGAACTCCTGAAAGTAGTCCCACACTGTCCGATCACCCTGCTGAAGATTCTTCAGATCATCTTCTAGCTTTTTCTTCACGCTCGTGGAGAAATAGGTATCAAGGATCATCCTCCTGAACTCCGACCAGGGTAGCTGTCGGGTGATCTGAAACTCTAAGGGCTCGACCCGACGCCACCAAGCATCTGCATCCCCCTCTAGACAATGTACGACCATGTGTACTCTGAATCTCGGATCAATGAAGAAATCTCTGAACAACTTCTCCATTGATGCTAACCATGATCCTATCTCCCATGGGTGAGTGCTCCGCCCCGAGATCCTAGGTGGTCCTCGCTTACAGAACTGTGCGAGTTTGTCAGCAAACTCCTGCTCCTCCGCTGGGGTCAATGGCCTGAACATCCCCTGGGCCCCACTGCTCGACGACGGTACCGTAGGGACTGGTGGAATAGCCGGCGGTACAACTGGTGGTACGGGGGCCTCTACAGTAGTAGGGGGAGGTGCCGCAACCTGAGCAAGCAACTGCTCGAACCTCTGCTCCTGTCGGCGGTGACTCTCCGCCAACTGGGCCACCATGGCCCTCAGCTCACTGATCTCAGAAGGCCCGGACTGCTCCGGCTCCTCCGGGGGTGTAGGAGTCCCCCGGGTAGGAATCTGCCGCCTAGGAGGCATCCTGCCACACAAGAAACCATGGGTCAGTAAACAAAACCACACTCGACCCAATCCAGCGAAAGTCATGGACATCCCCCTATTTCTGTGACCTTATGTTGTCTGCAGCCAACATAACAGTCCACCAGAAATAGGCTATGCCAGTCCCTCTCCACTCACAGGAAGAGTTTAATAACAAATTGCCGACTTTCGCAAAATATCGCGTCACTCACGCCCTGCCTTCCTAGGGTCTGCCAAAAAGCCTAGGGTTTCCTAAGTCCCAACTGACCTATCCCTAAGCTCTGATACCAAACTAATCTGTCACGCCCCGGGTGGTAAACCAGAACCCGGGCTCGTCCACAGATCCGCCGTGCACACGGTATTTCCCGTGTACACGAAGCGCTGGTAACCTGCTCAAATATAAAAGAAATAATACTGGAGCATAAAACAGAGCTAAACTGAAACTAGTACATCTCAGACAAATGCTGGAAATAAAAGTACAATAATCTCTCATGAATATACATGTGTCTCTCCCAGCCCACGAAATAAATACAACCAGCTGGCCGCAGCCAGACCCAAAAATAAAAGAAAATACAACCGTCTGAGTGTACAGGGGGTACAACAAAACTACTAACTCGAGCTCGGGGTAGCAGCTATCTAGTCAGCGATCCTCTTACCTCGATCCTGGGAAGAGGGTCCCGCAACTCCAGCAGATGACTCTGCAAAACAAAGGGGCCAAGAAAAGGGAAAACAGTGGGGGTCAGAACTACTATAAAGACCAGTAGCCTCCCCTAGTGGGTAAACCTCAACTCAGACCTGCCCACTAGGACTACCAGAGGCTAAAAGAATAAATGTGGTAAACTATAAGTATGACTACTGATAAAAGCTACCACTAATATGCCTCTACCTGCCCAGCTAAAAGATAGCTAAATGTATGCATCAGAATATCGAAGTCTGCCACATCGGGTATGCCAGCCTACGCATAACACCGATATGGGATAGGAGTCCTCAATGTCTGCCAAATCGGGTATGCCAGCCTACGCATAACACCGATATGGGACAGGAGTCTCAAGGTCTGCCAAATCGGGTATGCCAGCCTACGCATAACACCGATATGGGATAGGAGTCTCAATGTCTGCCAAATCGGGTTATGCCAGCCTAAGCATAACACGATATGGGATAGAGTCTCAATGTCTGCCAAATCGGGTATGCCAGCCTACGCATAACACCGATATGGGACAGGAGTCTCAAGGTCTCAAGTCTGCGAATCACGCACTCTGATCTATAAGGAAAAGTACCATCCACTAAAGGAAGCCCAAATCCTCTCCCCGATGTGATGCAATAACAACTGTCCGGTCAACCGCCCAAAATCCGCGGTTGCCGCATTACCCTGCCATCACAGCCTACCCGTCACGAATCCAAGTATCTGACTACACTATCCCAGCCCCTGCTCTAACC
>CM055070.1:8883635-8913733 GCA_029204045.2 Tillandsia leiboldiana | reverse complement strand
TTGGCCTGCCAGGATGGTATATATGTCTACATCATAGTCTTAACAATTCCAACCATCTGCGCTGACCTCAAGTTTGAGCTCTTCTGTCGTGAACAGGTATTTCAAGCTCTGTGGTCGGTGTAAATCTCGCAGTGCTCCCCATACAGGTAGTGGCGCCACAACTTTAGTGCGAAAATCACTGCAGCTAGCTCCAAGTCATGGGTAGGGTAATTCTTTTCATATCCTTCAGTTGCCGAGAGGCAATAAGCGATTACCCTTCCCTCCTGCATCAGCACGCAACCAAGTCCACTGTGCGATGCATCACTGTATATCACGTATCCTTTCCCCATAATGGGGAGGGAAAGGATAGGAGCCGACATCAATCTGTTCTTTAATTCTCAAAGCTCCTCTGGCAATCCTCACTCCAAGTAAACTTAATCCCTTTTCGCGTCAAACGAGTGAGGGGTGTGGAAAGTTTCGCAAAACCTTCCACAAACCGGCGGTAATATCCCGCTAAGCCCATGAAACTGCGGACCTCTGATACCGTCGTCGGTCGGGGCCAATCCCGGACTGCCTAGATCTTCGCCGGGTCTACTGCCACTCCAGCGGCCTGAAATCACGTGGCCCAAAAAGACAACCTCCCGAAGCCAGAAATCACACTTAGATAACTTAGCATACAACTTCCTTTCTCTCAGAAGTTGCAGCACAATCCTCAAGTGCTCCTTCGTGCTCCACACTCCGCTCCGGGAGTAAAACCAGGATATCATCAATAAATACAACGACGAACCGATCCAGGTATGGTCGAAAGATCCTGTTCATTAAATCCATAAAAGCAGCAGGGGCATTTGTCAATCCAAAAGGCATGACGGTGAACTCATAATGCCCATACCGCGTCCTGAATGCCGTCTTTGGGATGTCCTCGGCCTTCACCTTCAATTGGTGGTAACCAGACTGTAAATCAATCTTGGAAAAGACACAAGACCCTTGCAGCTGATCAAATAAGTCATCAATGCGCGGCAACGGGTACTTGTTCTTGATGGTCACTTATTCAGCTCCCGATAATCAACACACAGTCGAAGTGATCCATCCTTCTTATTCACAAATAGCACCGGCGCTCCCCAAGGTGACACACTCCGGTCTCACAAAACCCTTGTCCATTAAATCCTGGAGTTGCGCCTTTAATTCTCGCAACTCAGCCGGTGCCATTCGGTAAGGAGCCTTAGAGATTGGCGCAGTTCCTAGGACTACGTCAATCAAAAACTCAACCTCCCTATCCGGCGGCATGCTAACAGCTCAGGAGGGAACACATCCGGGAACTCGTGGACAATAGGGATATCCGCGAGTCCCGATGCCGCCGTAGGCTCCTTAACCACAGAAGCCAAAAAGGCCACGCATCCACTGCGCATCATCTTCGCTCGAGAAGTCGAAACCACTGAGGCAAAGAAAGCACTCTGGCACCCCCTGTAAACGAACACCTCCTGGCCTGGCTCGCTAAAAGTAACAGTCCTCGCGGCGCAATCAATCGTCGCGAAGTAGCGAGCTAGCCAATCCATCCCCAGTACAATGTCAAAATCTCGCAGCTGACTAAGGACTATCAGGTCCGCTGGCAAAATCCAAGACTCAAGCTGTACAGGGCAAGACCAACAACACTCCTCTACATGCAATGCATGATCGGGGATCTGTACCTCTAATGCATGCGGCAACCGACCTAACTCTAGTCCATGGGATGATGCAAATGATCTACCGATAAAAGAATGTGACGCACCGGTATCAAATAAAGTGCGAGCTCTAGTACCGAAAAGTAAAATGATACCTGCCACACGTGGTCGACCGCCGCGGAGTCCCCTACCCTGGGCGGCGTAGACTCGCCCGCTCTGAGCTGGTAGTCGGTAGTCTGTAGGGTGGGAGGAAGGAGCCCTGCTCGCTGGAGCATAAGGCCGCTGCTGGGGCACTGAAGGAACTGATGCTGAAGAAGGAGCCTGCGGTGTCGAGAGAGGGCAAGTAGCTCGAATGTGGCCGGACTGTCCACACCGATAACAGCGGCCATACCTCTGGTCACAAGTATCCGCCGAGTGCTGTCCCCTACAAAAGATGCACCTGACCGCAGACTGGGGCTTGCCCGACTGCTGTGCTGCTTGCCTTTGCCGCTGTGACCCCAGAGTCGCGACTGCGACCTCTGCTGCTGCGAGTGCTGCTGCTGTCGCTGGGGCTGTTGCTGATGCTGCGGGGGCCTCTGGGATCCCCAGGCCCTCGCCGCTCCGAACGCCCACGGCCCGTAAGCTGAGGCGGTGGGCGGTCGGGGCGGCCTCCAGGAACTGGCCTGTACCCCATCGTCTGGCGCCGGTCGCTTCCTCTCAGAACTCTGAGCGACCGAGCCTCCACGTCTAGCGACAACGTGGTCTCCCCTCTCGACCCACTGTGCATGATCCATGCCTCTGACAAGGTCTGAAGCCTCTGGGCATGCACCAAGGTAAAATCTCTGGGCGTAGACCCGTCTCAAAAAGCTCTACCCTAGTGCGGCCCATCCCCTGGCAACATAGGGTACGCAGTTGAGCAACTGCTGTGAACTCCTGAAAGTAGTCCCACACTGTCCGATCACCCTGCTGAAGATTCTTCAGATCATCTTCTAGCTTTTTCTTCACGCTCGTGGAGAAATAGGTATCAAGGATCATCCTCCTGAACTCCGACCAGGGTAGCTGTCGGGTGATCTGAAACTCTAAGGGCTCGACCCGACGCCACCAAGCATCTGCATCCCCCTCTAGACAATGTACGACCATGTTGTACTCTGAATCTCGGATCAATGAAGAAATCTCTGAACAACTTCTCCATTGATGCTAACCATGATCCTATCTCCCATGGGTGAGTGCTCCGCCCCGAGATCCTAGGTGGTCCCTCGCTTACAGAACTGTGCGAGTTTGTCAGCAAACTCCTGCTCCTCCGCTGGGGTCAATGGCCTGAACATCCCCTGGGCCCCACTGCTCGACGACGGTACCGTAGGGACTGGTGGAATAGCCGGCGGTACAACTGGTGGTACGGGGGCCTCTACAGTAGTAGGGGGAGGTGCCGCAACCTGAGCAAGCAACTGCTCGAACCTCTGCTCCTGTCGGCGGTGACTCTCCGCCAACTGGGCCACCATGGCCCCTCAGCTCACTGATCTCAGAAGGCCCGGACTGCTCCGGCTCCTCCGGGGGTGTAGGAGTCCCCCGGGTAGGAATCTGCCGCCTAGGAGGCATCCTGCCACACAAGAAACCATGGGTCAGTAAACAAAACCACACTCGACCCAATCCAGCGAAAGTCATGGACATCCCCCTATTTCTGTGACCTTATGTTGTCTGCAGCCAACATAACAGTCCACCAGAAATAGGCTATGCCAGTCCCTCTCCACTCACAGGAAGAGTTTAATAACAAATTGCCGACTTTCGCAAAATATCGCGTCACTCACGCCCTGCCTTCCTAGGGTCTGCCAAAAAGCCTAGGGTTTCCTAAGTCCCAACTGACCTATCCCTAAGCTCTGATACCAAACTAATCTGTCACGCCCCGGGTGTAAACCAGAACCCGGGCTCGTCCACAGATCCGCCGTGCACACGGTATTTCCCGTGTACACGAAGCGCTGGTAACCTGCTCAAATATAAAAGAAATAATACTGGAGCATAAAACAGAGCTAAACTGAAACTAGTACATCTCAGACAAATGCTGGAAATAAAAGTACAATAATCTCTCATGAATATACATGTGTCTCTCCCAGCCCACGAAATAAATACAACCAGCTGGCCGCAGCCAGACCCAAAAATAAAAGAAAATACAACCGTCTGAGTGTACAGGGGGTACAACAAAACTACTAAACTCGAGCTCGGGGTAGCAGCTATCTAGTCAGCGATCCTCTTACCTCGATCCTGGGAAGAGGGTCCCGCAACTCCAGCAGATGACTCTGCAAAACAAAGGGGCCAAGAAAAGGGAAAACAGTGGGGGTCAGAACTACTATAAAGACAGTAGCCTCCCCTAGTGGGTAAACCTCAACTCAGACCTGCCCACTAGGACTACCAGAGGCTAAAAGAATAAATGTGGTAAACTATAAGTATGACTACTGATAAAAGCTACCACTAATATGCCTCTACCTGCCCAGCTAAAAGATAGCTAAATGTATGCATCAGAATATCGAAGTCTGCCACATCGGGTATGCCAGCCTACGCATAACACCGATATGGGATAGGAGTCTCAATGTCTGCCAAATCGGGTATGCCAGCCTACGCATAACACCGATATGGGACAGGAGTCTCAAGGTCTGCCAAATCGGGTATGCCAGCCTACGCATAACACCGATATGGGATAGGAGTCTCAATGTCTGCCAAATCGGGTATGCCAGCCTAAGCATAACACCGATATGGGATAGGAGTCTCAATGTCTGCCAAATCGGGTATGCCAGCCTACGCATAACACCGATATGGGACAGGAGTCTCAAGGTCTCAAGTCTGCGAATCACGCACTCTGATCTATAAGGAAAAGTACCATCCACTAAAGGAAGCCCAAATCCTCTCCCCGATGTGATGCAATAACAACTGTCCGGTCAACCGCCCAAAATCCGCGGTTGCCGCATTACCCTGCCATCACAGCCTACCCGTCCCGAATCCCAAGTATCTGACTACACTATCCCAGCCCCTGCTCTAACCCGAGCATGATGTCCCCTATGTCTAGATAACTGGAGAAAATAAAATCATGGTTTCTGCTAAGTCAATTTCAGCATGATAGTGTAGCAGAAAAGGGTGGCCTAGCTAGGTGACCATACAAGCATGCCAAGTCCTTTACCTGATAAAAAGATCTCAGAGTTCTCGTTCTTAAATGAATTACATAATGCCTTGTTTAACATCTAAAGTACTAACATGCTATTGGTTATTTCATTCACATGCATAAGTCCCCCAACGATACAAAAGCACAATATGATTTAAAGAGATTATTTCCAGCAGATATAGATGATTAATCCTTTTTCCAAAGAACATTATTCCATTAACAACCAATCCTCTAAAGATGTAAGTGCTAACAACCAAACCGTATTTTTATACAAGCATGCTAGGTTCGTTCCATTGATACCGCTTCCAACAAAATATAGGAACCACTTTTAGTATGCCTAGTGGGTAATCAAAAGTGAGAGGTGATAACGGTACCCACCTCGAGCACTAAATCCCTGTCCAAAAGCGAAACCCACGCTCGGTCCAAAAAGTCACAGTAACACTGCACAACATACCCCAAGGGAACATACATAAGTTAAATATTCACAGTTTACCAAAATCTGTCCACTAAACCACAGTCCAGAGTTTCTCATTTTATACCTACGGAGAAAGCTTGGAAAAATCCAAGAAAAATACTATCGCGATCCTCGCGACGAACCCGTCGAAACGAGTACCTGCACGTTCAATTCCGAGTTTTCTGCGCTGAGTTACAAATTCGGCAAGAGAGACACCCCAAACCAAATTGTCCAGAAAATCTGTAACAAAGAACCACAGTAAATGGAGACTTTCACCTTCGGAAAATATTCCAAAAAATCTGAGAAAAATCCAGGGGATTCCTTGCGAAGTAACGATGAGATTTACCTTTTGAATCGCCTCAATCCGTTGCCTGTGCGCAAAGATACAGAAAGAACACCGCAGTGCTGTCCAAAAATCCGCGACGAAAAATGGGTCAAATGGGAGTTCAGAAAGCTCCAAGATCAGCACGGAAATCGAGGAAGCTCAAAACACACGGGTTGAAGTCCTACCTGTCGAGAGTCCAACGGCGCGAGAATCGCTGAAAAAGGAGGTCGGGGTGAGTCGGGGGAGCCTAAACACTGAGAAGGGGTGAATCGGGTCGCCGGAGAACGAGCGTCGCGCCGCGCCGAAAAATAGCGAACCTCGGGATACGTGCCCCTAAAAATCCCAAGGATGCTCTGTGAAATGTACCTCAGGTGGAGGAAGAAAATCTCTAAAGGGAACACTGTGAAAAACCGCCCAGAAAAAGAGATAGGTGAGCCCAAAGTCAGCTATTTATAGGCCCAGCCCAATACCGTGCGGGGCCGGTTTTCGGGCGCAAGATTCGGGCGCACTGCGCCCGGAAATCCGGTCGGATACTTCCCGTCCGACGCGCCCGAAACTCCCAGGGGCTGCCACGTGTACACTAAACAGGGGACAGTCGTGAAAGGGGCCCGCTGCGCGCCACGTGTCCCCTCGCGGTCAGCGGGGGTAGGTACGGCCGCCCATACGCGAGGCGACACGTGGCGCACTCGAGTGCGGCCGACAGCCCGCCTGGCGCCACTGTGCGCGCGCCCTCCCGAGGCGGCCCTCCGTGCACGCCGTGGAACGCGCCCACGTGAGCCAGCCAATCTCAGGCCACCACGTGTCATGCGCCCGGTCCACCGCAGCCGCGCAAAATCGTTGAGCCGTGCCGCGTGCGCCGGCCATTCTGGGCACGCCACGCGTCCCCCGCCCGCGGTCCATGCACTGCCGCGCCTCCCCGTGGACCGAGCTGTGTGAGCCGGCCAATAACAGGCCGCCACGTGGCTCAGGCCGGTCCACGGTCCTTCCCCATGCACCGAAAATCCCCGAAAACTTCCGGAAGCTCGTTTTTGGTCATCCGGACTCCAAATTTAACAAGCAAATAGCCGTTTTCAAGTGTTTTTCCGCGCTGAATCCAAATCCAACCTCATATTGGCCCGAAACCTTTTCTAAAATTCGGCAAATGCAGCCGAAGGCCAAATCAGCTATCAAAGTCTCACAAGGTCCATCTGTGGCATCCCTTTGATGCACCATGGTCCAGACACACCAACACTAGGTGTCCTACACAGTGGATTCATCGGAAAGTTGCATGGGAAAACCAGAACACTACATTCGGGGTCCGGACTGAAGATCCATGGTCCGGACTTGATTTGCGCTTGAACAAACAACGTTCGGGGTCCGGACTGTGATCACTGATCCGGATCCTGAACATGTCCCATGTCCAGTTTTTGATTTTTTATGTAATTAAAAATCCATCCAAGTGTTTCTATACTATAAGAAGTATTCGGATCATCAAAATTAATTAGTTAAACGTACCTGATCCTTTTGAATTCTTCTTTCTTGAGATTGAGGTATATGATCCAAACTTCTTAATCTTCAATCTTCAAGACTTAACACTTTCACGAAATACGCCAAAACAAATTCCTTAACACAAGAGATAAACTACGGGTTGTAAACGGTGTCCACACGACACCTAATTTTTCCAAAGTGTTAGCACAAGTCACAGTAGGGCGGCGACATCTTTTGAAAGGATAAATCCAGAGGTTTACAAAGTAGTGCCCACACGACACTTGGTTTTGGAAAGCATTTTCGAGACCCTTTTGTTTGGTATAAAACTTGCCGCATATAAGTCAATAAGAAGCATAATAAAGATCACATCACGAAAACAAACTCTCAATCCAACATCCACGATATTCCACAGTCTAGCAATTGAGAACTTAAACTAAATATAAGGAGATGAGATAACCCCAAAGCAAGAACGACGAAATAAACCTCATACGGCTAATGTCCTCTAGGCGCTGCCTCACCATCGTCCCGACTACTACACCTATTCAAACCTGTCACAGTGTGGGTAAAGTCAATGACAAATAAAGTAGATGATCCAAACAATTAAAGCATTTTTAAAGCAAACCGAATACACTGGAACCTTTCACTTTTTCTCCTCATGAGTCCACATCACTTGATTTAATTACATGGTACCTGTCGGGAAGTCGGCGATCTCCTCTCGTGAACAATTACTTTACTTACGTGATGCCTTTAACCCCTTCACGGTGCTAGTGCTGCACTTATAGCTGGCGTGAAGAGGTCCCTGTTAAGGAATTTGTTTTGGCGTATTTCGTGAAAGTGGTTAAGTCTTGAAAATAGAAGATGAAGAAGCTTGAATCATATACCTCAATCTCAAGCAAGAAGAATTCAAAAGGATCAGGTATGTTTAACTAAATAATTTTGGTGATCTGAATACTTCTTATAGTGTAGAAACACTTGGATGGATTTTTAATCGCATAAAAATCAAAAACTGGACATATTATATGTTCAGGATCCGGAACAGGCAACTACAGTCCGGACCCCGAACATAGGGTAGTTCATGCGCAAATCCAGTCCGGAACACATCTGTTCAGTCCGGACCCCGAACGTGGAATTTGCAGAAACTGCATGAACAATCCGGACCGTGGATCTTCAGTCCGGACCCCGAACGTATGTTTTTCTGGAAATAGTCTGTCTTGCTACGACAGTCCGGACCGCAGTATTCCAGTCCGGACCGTCGTCCTGAAAAATTCCAGATAAGGTTAGTTTTTGATTCTTATCCTCTTCCAATGGTTTCTAACCTATAAATAAACCATACGATTCATTTTTTAGGGCAATCCAAAAAAAAAATACGGTCGAAAAAGAGAAATCCACCTATAGAGAAGAAAGAAAATAACTAGATTTAATTCTATGTTTCTTCATCTGTATTAATTAATTTGATTCTAGGTTTTCATACTCAGATTTTGAGTAGAATCAAATTAATGAATACTTAGATGGTATTTCCGATCTATCTTTGATCTAAGTATTCGGCGGATCATCACCACCCAAAACAACGATTTCCCCCAAAATCGGCGCGTGGACTCGCGTGGCCTTGTGGATTCAAGGTGCTACCGCTCTCGTGGATTCGGAGCGAGGTACGTTCGTGGATTCGAGACGTGCTACTGGGTGAAGACCGTGGATTCGGTCAGACGTCGTGGATTCGGCGTTGGACGCAAATCGTGGATTCGAGGCGCGTTGCGGAGCGAGCGGAGAAGATCAACTAGGAGCGTATGGAAAAAGGTTGAGTCGTCTGTGAGTACGTTATATCACCTTTGTACGTGTTATAATTCTAGTGGATTTCACCGTGTTATCGGTCCCGTGGTTTTTTACTCCTGGTTTTGGAGTTTTCCACGTAAAAATCTTGCGTGTTATTTTTTATTTCCGCATTGGGTTTTATTACGCAAAGATTTTTGAGTGTTTATTGTTTACACCTATTCACTCCCCTCTAGGTATTTTTTTCCCTATTTAGATCCATATTATACATAACCCATCAATTGGTATCGGAGCGGGAATAGGATTGTAAACAATGGTTGAAGGTGGAAACATCAACATACCCCCGTTCTTCGATGGAACAAACTATGCCTACTGGAAAGTACGGATGAAAGCATTTTTAATTTCCATCGACGAACGGGTGTGGCAATCAATCCAGTTAGGATGGTCAAATCGAACTGAAATTATTGCTGATGTTCGCACCATCAAACCTAGGTCGAAATGAACCAAGGAAGAGATTGACTCATCTTCTTACAATGGCAAAGGAATTAACGCCTTATTTAATGCTTTGTCTCAAACTGAGTTCTATCGCGTCTCGGCATGTGAGACTGCGAAAGAAATCTGGGATGTTCTACAAGTTACACATGAGGGAACTAACCTTGTGAAGATTCAAAAACTGCAAATGCTTACGAGCAAGTTTGACTCTATTTTCATGGCAGAAAATGAATTGTTCACAGAATACTATACATGATTGCAAGACATCGTGAATTCATGTGCTAACTTGGGAGAGAAAATTCCAGAATTTAAAATTGTAAGAAAGATTTTAAGGACTCTTCCCGAAAGATTTCGTTCCAAGGTTACGACCATTGAAACAATTAAACACCCGGACGAAATCCGTGTAGAAGAATTAGTTGGTGCACTTCAAACATATGAAATGACATTTCCTACTAACTATTCTTCTGGAAAGGCATCTACTTCTAAGTCTTCAGGTTTTGCGTTGAAAATAACAAAAGAAGAAGACGCGGATTCATCCTCCTCAGACGATGACGAGAACCTATCTATGGAGGATTTCGAGAAGCAACTTGCTCTCTTGACCAGAAAATTTCGCCGAAACATTCGAAGGGGTAATTCAAGTAAAACTTCATCCTTCGTAAAGTCAAAGAAAGGCAAAGGTTCTTCAAGCTACAAGTCAAGAAAGCAAGAGAGTTTTTCAAAGGATAAGAAAAGCTCGGAGGGACAAGTCCAATGCTTCAAGTGTCACGCCCCGGGTGTAAACCAGAACCCGAGCTCGTCCACAGATCCGCCGTGCACACGGTATTTCACGTGTACACGAAGCACTGGTAACCTGCTCAGATATAAATGAAAATAATACAGGAGCATAAAAACAGAGCTAAACGAAAACTAGTACATCTCAGACAAATGCTGGAAATAAAAGTACAACATAACTCTCAAATATACATGTGTCTCTCCCAGCTCACGAAATAAATACAACCAGCTGGCCGCCGCCAGACCCAAAATAAAAGAAAATACAACCGTCTGAGTGTACAGGGGATACATCAAAACTACTAAACTCGAGCTCGGGGCAGTAGCTATCTAATCAGTGAACCTCTTACCTCGGTCCTGGGAAGAGGGTCCCGCAACTCCAGCAGATGACTCTGCAAAACAAAGGGGACAAGAAAAGGGAAAACAGTGGGGGGTCAAAACTACTATAAACAGTAGCCTCCCCTAGTGGGTAAACCTCTAACACGGTCCTGCCCACTAGGACTACCAGAGGCGGAAAAATAAAACAAGGTGGTGAGCTATACGTAAAACAACTGATAAAAGCTGCCACTAATATGCCACTAAAGTAATAAGCTAAAAGAGTAGCTAAATGCATGCATCAGAGTATGCATATGCCTTCCTGGGTAACCCAATCTAGACACCGGTGAACACCGGTACTGCCTGCTATGCCTACTAACTCACAACTCAGCTGCGGGATGAAGACCGGTTCCTGATCGACACGGTCCCATCCCATGGGCAACAGACCGGCTCCTGACCGGCACGGTCACAAGTTGCAGACCGGTTCCTGACCGACACGGTCACAAGTTGCAGACCGGTTCCTGACCGACACGGTCCCAACCAAGAGGCAACAGACCGGCTCCTGACCGGCACAGTCACAAGTTAAAGACCGGTTCCTAACCGACACGGTCACAGGTTGCCACAAGTAACCTGATATAGTAGGACTGGACCAAGACTCTAATTAAGTGGGAAAAACCCATCCACTAAAGAAGTCCCGATCCCCTATCCCCAAATCTGATGCACTAATAACAGTCCGGTTAACCGCCCGAAATCCGCGGTTGCCGCGAATACCCTGTCCTCAAACCCGCCTGTCCCCAAAACCCAAAACTGACTACACTATCCCAGTCCCTGCTCTAATTAGAGCATACTATCCCCTATGTATAAGTAACTGGGGAAAGAATAAAACATGGTTTCTCCTAAGTCAATTTCAGCATGATAGTGTAGCAGAAAAGGGTGGCCTAGCTAGGTGACCATACAAGCATGCCAAGTCCTTTACCTGATAAAAAGATCTCAGAGTTCTCGTTCTTAAATGAATTACATAATGTCTTGTTTAACATCTAAAGTACTAACATGCTATTAGTTATTTCATTCACATGCATAAGTCCCCCAACGATACAAAAGCACAATATGATTTAAACAGATTATTTCCAGCAGATATAGATGATTAATCCTTTTTACAAAGAACAGTATTCCGTTAACAACCAGTCCTCTAAAGATGTAAGTGCTAACAACCAAACCGTATTTTTATACAAGCATGCTAGGTTCGTTCCATTGATACCGCTTCCAACAAAATATAGGAACCACTTTTAGTATGCCTAGTGGGTAATCAAAAGTGAGAGGTGATAACGATACCCACCTCGAGCGCTAAATCCCTGTCCAAAAGCGAAACCCATGCTCGGTCCAAAAAGTCACAGTAACACTGCACAACATACCCCAAGGGAACATACATAAGTCAAACATTCACCGTTTACCAAAATCTGTCCACTAAACCACAGTCTAGAGTTTCTCATTTTTCACCAGCGGAGAAAGCTTGGAAAAATTCAAGAAAAATACTATCGCGATCCTCGCGACGAACCCGTCGAAACGAGTACCTGCATTTTCAATTCCGAGTTTTCTACGCTGAGTTACAAATTCGGCAAGAGAGACACCCCAAACCAAACTGTCCAGAAAATCTGTAACAAAGAACCACAGTAAATGTAGACTTTCACCTTCGTAAATTATTCCAAAAAATTTGAGAAAAATCTAGGAGATTTCTTGCGAAGTGAAGATGAGATTTGCCTTTTGAATCACCTCAATCTGTTGCCTGTGCGCAAAGATACAGCAAGAACACCGCAGTGCTGTCCAAAAATCCGCGACGAAAAAATGGGTCAAATGGAAGCTCAGAAAGCTCCAAGATCAGCACGGAAATCGAGGAAGCTCAAAACACAGGAGTTGAAGTACTACCTGTCGAGAGTCCAACGGTGTGAGAATCGCCGAAAAAAGAGGTCGGGGTGAGTCGGGGGAGCCTAAACACTGAGAAGGGGCGAAGCGGGTCGCCGGAGTACGAGCGTCGCGCCGCGCCGAAAAATAGAGAACCTCGGGATGCGTGCCCCTAAAAATCCCAAGGATGCTCTGTGAAATGTATCTCAGGTGGAGGAAGAAAATCTCTAAAGGGAACACTGTGAAAAACCGCCCAGAAAAAAGAGCTAGGTGAGCCCAAACTCAGCTATTTATAGGCCCAGCCCAAAACTGTGTGGGGCCGGTTTTCGGGCGCAAGATTCGGGCGCACTGTGCCCGGAAATCCGGTCGGATACTTCCCGTCCGACGCGCCCGAAACTCCCAGGGGCTGCCACGTGTACACTAAACAGGGGATAGCCGTGAAAGGGGCCCGCTGCGCGCCACGTGTCCCCTCGCGGTTAGCGGGGGTAGGTACGGCCGCCCATACGCGAGGCGACACGTGGAGCACTCGAGTGCGGCCGACAGCCCGCCTGGCGTCACTGTGTGCACGCCCTCCCGAGGCGGCTCTCCATGCACACCGTGGACCGCGCCCACGTGAGCCAGCAAATCCTAGGCCGCCACGTGTCATGCGCCCGGTCCACCGCAGCCGCACAAAATCGTTCAGCCGTGCCGCGTGCGCCCAATTTTTGGTCATCCGGACTCCAAATTTAACAAGCAAATAGCCGTTTTCAAGCGTTTTTCCGCCCTGAATCCAAATCCAACCTCAGATTGGCCCGAAACCTTTTCTAAAATTCGGCAAATGCAGCCGAATGCCAAATCAGCTATCAAAGTCTCACAAGGTCCATCTGTGGCTTCCCTTTGATGCACCATGGTCCAGACACACCAACACTAGGTGTCCTACACAGTGGATTCATCGGAAAGTTGCATGGGAAAACCAGAACACTACATCCTCCCCTACAAGAAAAAGTTTCGTCCTCGAAACAAAAGTCATACCTCAAGCAGGGCCTCGAACAAGTGGGGGTAAGCATCCATCATCGCTGACTCCAGCTCCCAGGTAGCCTCGCGTTCATCATGACTGTTCCAGAGGATCTTCACATAAGGGATGGCTCGACTGCGCAACTCCCTAACCTCACGGTCCAAGATCCTCAACGGCCGCTCAACATAGCTCAGGTCCTCAACAACCTCCAGTGGGGTGAAATCGATGATGTGAGACGGGTCATGAACATATCTCCTCAGGGTCGATACATGAAAAACATAGTGAACACCTGAAAGCCTGGGAGGAAGTGCAAGCCTGTAGGCAACTGGCCCTAAGTGCTCCAACACCTCGAAAGGTCCAATATAACGAGGGCTCAGTTTCCCACGAATACCAAATCTCCGAATCCCATTCGAAGGCGAGACTTTCAAAAAGACATGGTCGCCCACCTGAAACTCTAAGTCTCGCTGTCGTGTATCAGCATAACTCCTCTGTCGACTCTGGGCGGTCTCGAGATGTCGTCGCACCAATTTGACCTTTTCTTCTGCCTCTAATAGTAGATCAGGACCCAAAGTCTTCTTCTCACCCACGTCACTCCAATATAGGGGTGACCGACACTTGCGTCCATACAACGCTTCAAACGGAGCCATCTGAATGCTCGCTTGATAGCTGTTGTTGTACGCAAACTCAACTAATCCCAAGTGTCGGTACCACCCTCCTCCAAAGTCCAGAACGCATGCTCTCAACATATCCTCGAGGGTCTGAATAGTGCACTCTGACTGTCCATCGGTCTGTGGGTGGAATGCTGTGCTAAATCGGAGCTGCATCCCCAAGGCTGTCTGTAAACTCCTCCAGAAATGCGAGACAAACCTCGGGTCTCTATCTGATACGATGGAAACGGGTACCCCATGCAATCTAACCACCTCAGCCAAGTACACCTGTGCTAGACGCTCCATTGGCCAAGTCATCTGAACCGGTAAAAAGTGAGCGGACTTGGTAAGCCTGTCTACAACTACCTAGATAGCATCCGCTCCCGTCTGTGCTCTCGGCAAACCAGTGACAAAATCCATCGTAACATGTTCCCATTTCCATTCGGGGATTGGGAGACTCTGCAACTTGCCAGCAGGTACACGATGCTCGGCTTTTACTTGCTGACAAGTTAAACAGTGTGCTACAAATCTCCCAATGTCTCTTTTCATCCCATTCCACCAAAACTGTGCCTTAAGGTCCCTATACATCTTAGTCCCACCAGGATAGATGGTATAAGGTGTATAGTGGGCCTCCCTCAAGATCTGCTCTCGAATCTCTGCATCCATAGGCACACAAGCTCGGTCCCTGTACCGCAGTACTCCCGAAGCATCGACTAAAAAGTCCCCTGTCAAACCAGTCTGTTTCTGCTCTCGAATCCTCATCAGGTGGGGGTCCTCACTCTGTCTCTCTCGAATCCTGTCCAACAGAGTGGGCTGCACGACTAGAGACATAAGTCTAGCAGAGACCCCCGGGGACACAACCTCGAGCTCCAACCGCCTCATCTGCTCAAGTAATGGCGCCTGATCGGTGATCATCAAAGATAGACTCTGTACTGCTCTCCTTCTCAGGGCATCAGCAACCACGTTGGCCTTGCCAGGATGGTATAATATGTCTACATCGTAGTCCTTTAACAATTCCAACCATCTGCGCTGCCTCAAGTTGAGCTCCTTCTGTGTGAACAGGTATTTCAAGCTCTTGTGGTCGGTGTAGATCTCGCAGTGCTCCCCATACAGGTAATGGCGCCATAACTTCAATGCGAAAATCACCGCAGCTAGCTCCAAGTCATGGGTAGGGTAATTCTTTTCATAATCCTTTAGTTGCCGAGAGGCATAAGCGATTACCCTTCCCTCCTGCATTAGCACGCAACCAAGTCCACTGTGCGATGCATCGCTGTAAATCACATATCCTTTCCCCATAACAGGGAGGGAAAGGATAGGAGCCGACATCAATCTGTTCTTTAATTCCCCAAAGCTCCTCTGGCAATCCTCACTCCAAATAAACTTAATCCCTTTTCGCGTCAGTCGAGTGAGGGGTGTGGAAAGTTTCGCAAAGCCTTCCACAAACCGACGGTAATATCCAACTAAGCCCATAAAGCTGCGGACTTCTGATACCGTCGTCGGTCGGGGCCAATCCCGGACTGCCTCGATCTTCGCCGGGTCTACTGCCACTCCAGCGGCTGAAATCATGTGGCCCAAAAAGATAACCTCCCGAAGCCAGAAATCACACTTAGATAACTTAGCATACAACTTCCTTTCTCTCAGAAGTTGCAGCACAATCCTCAAGTGCTCCTCGTGCTCCACATCGCTCCGGGAGTAAACCAGGATATCATCAATAAATACAACGACGAACCGATCCAGGTATGGTCGAAAGATCCTGTTCATTAAATCCATAAAAGCAGCAGGGGCATTTGTCAATCCAAAAGGCATGACGGTGAACTCATAATGCCCGTACCGCGTCCTGAATGCCGTCTTTGGTATGTCCTCGGCCTTCACCTTCAATTGGTGGTAACCAGACTGTAAATCAATCTTGGAAAAGACACAAGACCCTTGCAGCTGATCAAATAAGTCATCAATGCGCGGCAACGGGTACTTGTTCTTGATGGTCACTTTATTCAGCTCCCGATAATCAACACACAGTCGAAGTGATCCATCCTTCTTCTTCACAAATAGCACCGGCGCTCCCCAAGGCGATACACTCGGTCTCACAAAACCCTTGTCCATTAAATCCTGGAGTTGCGCCTTTAATTCTCGCAACTCAGCCGGTGCCATTCGGTAAGGAGCCTTAGAGATTGGCGCAGTTCCTGGGACTACGTCAATCAAAAACTCAACCTCCCTATCCGGCGGCAAGCTAAACAGCTCAGGAGGGAACACATCCGGGAACTCGTGGACAATAGGGATATCTGCGAGTCCCGATGCCGCCGTAGGCTCCTTAACCACAGAAGCCAAAAAGGCCACGCATCCACTGCGCATCATCTGCCTCGCACGAGAGGTCGAGACCACTGAGGCAAAGAAAGCACTCTGGCACCCCCTGTAAGTGAACACCTCCTGGCCTGGCTCGCTAAAAGTAACAATCCTCGCGGCGCAATCAATTGTCGCGAAATAGCGAGCCAGCCAATCCATCCCCAGTACAATGTCGAAATCTCGCAGCTGACTAAGGACCATCAGGTCCGCTGGCAAAATCCAAGACTCAAGCTGTACAGGGCAAGACCAACAACACTCCTCTACATGCAATGTATGATCGGGAATCTGTACCTCTAATGCATGTGGCAACCGACCTAACTCTAGTCCATGCGATGATGCAAATGCTCTACTGATAAAAGAATGTGATGCACCGGTATCAAATAAAGTGCGAGCTCGAATACCAAAAAGTAAAATGATACCTGCCACAACGTGGTCGGCTGCCGCGGAGTTCCCTACCTGGGCGGCATAGACTCTCCCGCTCTGAGCTGGTGGTCGATAGTCTGCGGGGTGGGAGGAAGGAGCCCTGCTCGCTGGAGCATAAGGCCGCTGCTGGGGCACCGAAGGGACTGATGCTGAGGAAGGAGCCGGCGATGTCGAAAAAGGGCAAGAAGCTCGCCGATGACCTGACTGCCCGCATCTAAAACAGCGACCGTGCCTCAAATCACAAGTATCGGAGGGGTGCTGACCCCTGCAGAAAACACACCCAACTGTTGACCGGGGCTGCGTCGACTACTGCTGCTGCTGCCTCTGCCGCTGTGACCCCTGCTGTCGCGACTGCGACCTCTGCTGCTGCGAGTGCTGCTGCTATCGCTGGGGCTGCTGATGCTGCTGCTGCTGTGGGGGCCTCTGGGATCCCCCAGGCTGTAGAGATTTGGCTTTTACGACTGATTGTGACTCACATGTTACTTATTTATGCCCTTAAGTGAATAAAATTATTTAACATTTGAAACTTGGTCGGTGTGTGGTCCGGGTATTTTTCCGTCGAAGGGCCCGAAAAACGAAGACCGATGGCGCGATCGGATCGGGAATCCGATGTATGGATCTCCCGGAATGGGGTTTTTAAGATCGCGATGACTTAAGTCGTGCATCGAAATCCGCGTAAAATATCTGGCAAATTTGTTAGGGGAATCTGGATATTCCTGTGATTAATTAATTAAGGAAATTAATTAATCGGTTACGTACAATTAAATTTGGGGTTTTTATCTCCTATGATTAATTACAATGGGGAAATTAATTAATCGGCGACTAGGATTTAAAAGGGGATAAATTAATACGTACAAAGAAAAAAAAGGAGAAACCCTAGCCAAAAAGAAAGAACATGAAAGAGAAAGAAAAGAAAAAAGACGGAACCCTAGCCGAAGGAAAGAAAGGAGAAAAGGGAGGAAACGAAGGAGTCCGATCACCCCGAACAATGAACCGGAGACAAGAGCGCGACCGGACGTCTCCCCCGTGGATTAATTCGGTGAGTGCAATCCTCATTGTGGTTTTTCGTGGTCTTCTTTTAAGTTCTTGCTTAGGGTTTCGGTCGTCATCATCGTATCCGTCACCGCCGCCGTCGTTGCGCAAGTTAGGGAACGGCACGGGCGGCGGAGACGCGCGATGCCGCTAGGGCATCGCGCGGGAGGCAACAACGGGAGCCGCGCGGGCTCTGCGCGGACCGCACCCGCGCGGGCACCGCACCCGCATGGGCGCCGCGCGGGCACCACACCCGCGCAGGCACCATGCGGGCACCGCGCGGGCACCGCGCGGGCACCGCACGTGCACCGCACCCGCATGGGCGCCGTGCGGGCACCACACCCGCGCGGGCACCATGCGGGCACCGCACCCGCGTGGGCACCGCGCGGGCACCGCACCCGCGCGGGCACCACGCGGGCACCGCACGGATCACACCCGCGCGGGCGCCGCCCGCGGAGGATCGCCACATGATTTTGGTGGGCTTCACGGGGGGAAATCCGTCGACCGACGGGTTTGACGGTTTCTTTAGGTTTCCGTCGGACGGGTAATGTCGGGCTTTCGTTTTGTAGAGTTAATGCGTGGTTCTGATTTTGGTTACCCTTATGGACCCTTCTTAGGTCCAGATACGCAACGGGAGTGTGCGAAAGATCCGGGTGCTCCGATCCGCTCGCAACCAGATGGGTACCCTTGCTATAAGTGCAACGAGTGCAGTAAGTGCGCCATATCATCGTAAAAGGCTCGTTAATTTGTCTAATAAAGTAGATGGACTTTCATACCTTCGCATGAATATTTATTATTAATAACTGTGGCGGCTTCGGTCGCGGGGCTTAATACTTTTTATTAATAATTGTGGCGGCTGCGGTCGCGGGGCTTATCACACGCCGACACCGGCAATTTCGGTTTTGGATGTTGCACGTACACAGGCGGATTGGCCTCCGCATGGGTGTACTTTTCCGGAGAAGTGGTCCGAGTGACTCGTGTTCCTCACGTGTATGGGGTGAGGACCTCTTCACGCCTGCTAAGGGCGCCGCACTAGCACCGTGAAGGGGTTAAAAACATCGAAGGGGTATTGTGACTGTGCACGAGGGGAGACTTCCGTCTCTCCGACAGGTACTCTGGGGTTGGGGCCCAACTTATTTTTGTAACAGGGTTTTTAGCGAAAGGTTCCGGTATAAACGGTTTGTTTTTAATTCAACGTTAATTGTTAAGACATCTACTTCGTTTGTCACTGACTTCACCCACTCCGTGACAGGTTTGACTAGGGACATTAGTCGGGACAGTGATGAGACTGCGTCGAGAGGACCGTAGTCGTAGGAGGCTTTCCACTCCTGGTTCCTTGGAATTATCTCAACTCTTTCTTAACTATTCTTAGCTTAATTTGCATCTGTGGATCATATTAGTTATTGTTAGCACTGTGGATTGGATGCACTATTACGGTTCAGACATACTTTCGTGATCTTGGGCACGCCATGTTTTTATCATCATAAAAGTGATTGCGAAAATGTTTTCAAAAGCAGTGTGCCGTGTGGGCACAGATTTTTTAAACCTCTGGATTTATCCTTTCTAAACGATGTCGTCGCTCTCTTGTTTGAATGTGTAACTGTTTTAAAAATTGGGTGTCGGGTGGACACCGTTTGCAAAACCGTAGGTAATTATTTCTTCCGCACTATGTATGATGACGACTGTATGGTTGATGGTTGATATTGTAAATGGGACGCCGTGCATATACAAAGGAGATTCTGTCCGATTGCAGAGTGAATTTGTATATGTGGCGGTCTGTCATGCACCGGGGGCGAGGTTGATCTTCACGTGTGAAGAAAAAGGAAAAAAAAATATATAATACACGTTTTTCCGCTTATACTAAAACCTCCCGGGGCGTGACAGATTATATGGTATCAGAGAAAAACAACCATAACCACAGTAGTCGGGGATCCACATCCACAGTGTATGATGCCACAAGCAAATTGGGACACGAGATAACCAAGGTATAGGTGCGGTAGTACGTGAGAGTACGGGGAAACGGGGTTTAATATAAGTGCGTTGTAAGTCAAGGTGCTAGGGTGTTAATATTAGGGTTAACGCAGCTTCTTTGTTTACAGCGGACAGCGACCAGGATTCGGCCACCGAGCGCTAACTCTTTAAATGGACAGGATGGATCCCGCAGCCGCGGCCAATTGCTTGCTCCGAAACCAGCTACGTGACGTGGCAGGGCAAATGTTAACTCTCACTGAGCGCCTATGCCTACTGACTCGAGACTTCGAGGGTATCGACCGCACTCAGCAAGACGCCAGGTACGACGCCTATCGGGGAATGCCGCCGCCGGGTTACCCCACGTTCCAAGAGGCAGTCGGCCTGGCCATGCAGGCTGAGCGGGATCTCGCCGAGGCACGAGCTCGGCAGGGTCACCCCGGTTACCGTTGGGGACAAAGATTTCACCACCCCGGTCCGACGGGGGGCCCCTCCCAAGACAAACGGGCGCCCAAACGCCCAAGGACAGAATGGAAGGCGGGGCAAACAACAAAGAGAGGACCCGAACCACAGTGGAAGCCGTGCGTCATATCCGACGGTGCACACCAACTTATGAGCTGCCCCTGGAAGGACGACCACTGCTTCAAGTGTGGCAAGCCGGGTCACTCACGCTTCTCGTGCCCCCGGAAGCCGGCTGTCACTAGACCCCCGGCGCCGCGACCGGACAAAATAAAGAAAACCGCTACCCCCACCCCTCGAGGGGGCCCCAATCCAGAGAGCCGGGCAAATCAACGCCCGAAGAAAGCGCGGAAGGACGAGCGAGCGCCATCGGGAAGCCCGGAATCGCAACAGGAACCCTGCGTTATCTGCGGGAGTGCACACTCAGCGACGAGATGTATTTGGAGGTACTATTACTGTGATCTTTGTGGCGCTCCGGACCACACCCGTGCCTCCTGCCCTCAGGGGATAACCCCTACCCCCGCCACACCACAGCCGGGAGAACCAGAGAGTGCTGCAGCCCCCGCTCAGCCAAAGGACCTACCCGGCGAACAGCACTCCGTAGACTCTCCAGACACCAAGCCCCTACCTCAACACGCTGTACGACGCTGGCCGGAGGGTTGTGGGCGTACTCCCCGATTTGCCACAGTGGAAGACGCGATGTCTCAGAACCGGTGATAACAGGTAACGGATGTTTTCTTTTTCCTTCTGTTTAGGAGCACCGGTTACACCTAAGCTAATTACCCTCGTCTTTTCCCTCCCCTATTCCCGGACACGCCTAGTGCGGATTGGGGAAGGAATCCTTAAGTACTAGGCGAAACCACCCCGGCATATGCGCGCGGGCGGGTTTCAGAGTATAAGAGACCCTATTGTACCTAGTGAGACCTGTTAGTGGTCACGTGAGTAATAGATGGGCCCCACCCCTCCACCTAGCGATTAAGGATCCAAGAGATCGTTTGGTCGCGTGGGTCCATAATCTAGGTTAGGCATGACGTCCCAGTCGTAAGGGATTTCCCGGATGTATTCCCGGCGGAACTCCCTGGGATGCCGCCCGAACGAGAAGTTGACTTTCCTATTGAACTACTCCCCGGCACCAAGCCTATCACCAAGGCACCGTATAGGATGGCCTTCGCTGAGTTGAAAGAACTCAAGGCACAGCTGGAGGACCTTTTGGACAAAGGTTTTATCAGACCAAGCGCGTCACCATGGGGCGCGCCCGTCCTGTTCATGAGGAAGAAGGACAGAAGCCTCCGGTTGTGCGTAGACTACCGGGAAATAAACAAGGCCACCATTAAGAACAAGTACCCCCTGCCAAAGATCGACGACCTATTCGACCAACTGCAAGGGGCAACGACGTTTTCAAAAATTGATCTACAGTTAGGCTATCATCAGCTCAGGGTTAAAGGAGAGGACGTCCCCAAGACGGCTTTTCGAACTCGCTATGGCCACTACGAATTTACAGTGATGCCTTTCGGGCTCACTAACGCCCCCGCAGTATTCATGGACATGATGAATAGGGTGTTCAAACCCTTCCTAGATTTATTCGTGGTGGTCTTCATCGACGATATCCTCATCTATTCCCGTACAGATGAGGAACATGAAGAACATCTACGCACAGTCCTCCAGACCTTACGGGAACAGAAACTCTACGCCAAACTCAAAAAGTGTGAGTTTTGGCTCCGTAAGGTGGATTTCTTGGGGCACGTGGTCTCGGCGTCCGGAGTCGCGGTGGACCCAAGGAAGATAGACTCGGTGACGAACTGGCACCAACCGACAACGGTGACGGAGGTTCGAAGCTTCCTAGGATTAGCCGGGTATTACCGGCGCTTCGTGGAGGGCTTCTCTAAGATAGCCACCCCCTTGAATCATTTAACTCGAAAGGGGGAGAAGTTTATCTGGACGGATCAGTGCCAAAGGAGTTTCGAGGAGCTCAAGGATAGATTGACGCGGGCCCCGATTCTCGCCTTACCAGAACCGGGGGAGGATTATGAAGTATTTTGCGATGCGTCGCGGAACGGATTGGGAGGAGTGCTTATGCAACGGGGAAGGGTTATAGCCTATGCGTCAAGGCAACTCAAGGATTATGAGCGAAATTACCCCGTGCATGATTTGGAGCTCGCAGCGGTTGTGTTCGTCCTCAAGCTATGGAGACATTACTTGTATGGAGCACACTGCAACGTGTACTCTGACCATAAGAGTCTCAAGTACCTCTTCACCCAAAAGGAGCTAAACTTGCAGCAAAGGCGGTGGCTCGAGCTACTAAAAGACTACGACATGACGATCCACCATCATCCGGGAAAAGCAAATGTGGTAGCTGACGCCTTGAGTCGCAAAGGGCAGGCCGAGAAAGCAGGTGTAGATGCTATCACCCAGCAAGAACATCTGATTGCGAAGTTTTCGCGGTTAAGACTGGAAGTGGTACCGGCGGGTACGGTCGCACAACTTCTGACCCTAGTGGTCAGGCCCACCCTGCTGGACAGGATTCTTGAAGGGCAATCGACCGATGACCAACTCCAGCTGGTGCGAGGCAGGATAACCGCCGACCAAGAGGGCGATTTCGCAGTAAGCTCCGATGGCACGATACGGTTTCGAGGACGAATCTGTGTGCCGGATCTACCAGAGCTCAAAGAGGAAATTCTGAGGGAGGCGCATACCGCTCCTTATGTAGCGCACCCCGGGGGAACGAAGATGTACAAGTACGTTAAACAGACCTTCTGGTGGCCCAAGATGAAGGAAGATGTAACTCGATTCGTGGCACACTGCCTGGTATGCCAACGAGTGAAGGCCGAGCATCAGCGACCGGCGGGAAAGTTGCAACCACTACCGGTGCCCGAATAGAAGTGGGAAAGGATTATCATGGATTTTGTGACCGGTTTCCCGAGATCGCCACAAGGACACGATGCGATATGGGTCATTGTGGACCGTCTGACGAAATCGGCCCACTTTCTGGCCATACACACAACGTGGACCCGGGAACAACTGGCACAAACGTACATCAATGAGATAGTAAGGTTGCATGGGGTACCGACATCTATTACGTCGAACAGAGACACACGGTTCGTGTCAAATTTTTGGCGGAGTCTGCAACAAGCAATGGGAACCAAGTTGCATTTTAGTACGGCATTTCACCCGCAGACCGACGGGCAATCAGAGCGGGTGATTCAGATTGTGGAAGACATGCTTCGAGCGTGCGTTTTGGACTTGGGCGAAGGATGGTCGCAATACTTACCCCTCGTGGAGTTCGCCTACAACAACAGCTATCAAGCCAGTATCCAGATGGCGCCATACGAGGCTCTGTATGGGCGCCGCTGTCGGTCTCCAATATGCTGGGATGACTTGGGTGAGCGTAAGTTTTTGGGCCCAGATTGGGTGGAGGAGACCGAGGCGAAGGTGCGATTGATCAGACAAAGACTACTGACCGCCCAGAGCAGACAGAAAAGTTATGCGGACAAGAGACGACGAGACTTAGAGTTCATGGTAGGTGAGCATGTTTTACTCCGAGTCTCACCATCCAAAGGAAAACGACGTTTCAGCCTAAAAGGAAAGTTAAGTCCGAGGTACGTGGGACCATTCGAGATCCTAGAACGCGTGGGTCCAGTGGCGTACCGGTTAGCCTTGCCACCGAACCTCGAACGAGTCCACAACGTGTTCCACGTCTCAACGCTCCGGAAGTACCTCGCTGACCCCTCTCATGCCTTGGATGCTTCCACCATCGAGTTGCGTGAGGATTTGAGCGTCGAGGAGACGCCGGTGCGGATTTTGGCGAGAGAGGACAAGAGGTTGCGTAATCGAACTATTCCCTACGTAAAGGTCCAGTGGAGCAACCACGAAAAATGCGAAGCGACATGGGAACTGGAATCGAGGATGAGGGAATGTTTTCCCGGGTTGTTTGGTGAGGGTTGTACATAAGTTTCGGGGACGAAACTTTTTATAAAGTGAGAGTGGTGCAGAGATTCGGCTTTTACGACTGATTGTGACTCACATGTTACTTATTTATGCCCTTAAGTGAATAAAATTATTTAACATTTGAAACTCGGTCGGTGTGTGGTGCAGGTATTTTTCCGTCGAAGGGCCCGGAAAACGAAGACCGATGGCGCGATCGGATCGGGAATCCGATGTACGGATCTCCCGGAATGGGGATTTTAAGATCGCGATGACTTAAGTCGTGCATCGAAATCCGCGTAAAATATCTGGCAAGTTTGTTAGGGGAATCTGGATATTCCTGTGATTAATTAATTAAGAAAATTAATTAATCGGTTACGTACAATTAAATTTGGGGTTTTTATCTCCTATGATTAATTAAAATGGGGAAATTAATTAATCGGCGACTAGGATTTAAAAGGGGATAAATTAATATGTACAAAGAAAAAAAAGGAGAAACCCTAGCCAAAAAGAAAGAATGTGAAAGAGAAAGAAAAGAAAAAAGATGGAACCCTAGCCGAAGGAAAGAAAGGAGAAAAGGGAGGAAACGAAGGAGTCCGATCACCCCGAACAACGAACCGGAGACAAGAGCGCGACCGGACGTCTCCCCCGTGGATTAATTCGGTGAGTGCACTCCTCGTTGTGGTTTTTCGGGGTCTTCTTTTAAGTTCTTGCTTAGGGTTTCGGCCGTCATCATCGTATCCGTCACCGCCGCCGTCGTTGCGCAAGTTAGGGCACGGCACGGGCGGCGGAGACGCGCGATGCCGCTAGGGCATCGCGCGGGCGGCAACAACGGGAGCCGCGCGGTCTCCGCGCGGACCGCACCCGCGCGGGCACCGCGCGGGCATGGGCGCCGCGCGGGCACCACACCCGCGCGGGCACCATGCGGGCACCGCGCGGGCACCGCACCCGCATGGGCGCCGCGCGGGCACCACACCCGCGCGGGCACCGCACCCGCGTGGGCACCGCGCGGGCACCACGCGGGCACCGCGCGGATCACACCCGCGCGGGCGCCGCCCGCGGAGGATCGCCGCATGGTTTTGGTGGGCTTCGCGGGGGGAAATCCGTCGACCGACGGGTTTGACGGTTTCTTTAGGTTTCCGTCGGACGGGTAATGTCGGGCTTTCGTTTTGTAGAGTTAATGCGTGGTTCTGATTTTGGTTACCCTTATGGACCCTTCTTAGGTCCAGATACGCAACGGGAGTGTGCGAAAGATCCGGGTGCTCCGATCCGCTCGCAACCAGGTGGGTACCCTTGCTATAAGTGCAACGAGTGCAGTAAGTGCACCATATCATCGTAAAAGGCACGTTAATTTGTCTAATAAAGTAGATGGACTTTTATACCTTCGCATGAATATTTATTATTAATAACTGTGGCGGCTGCGGTCGCGGGGCTTAATACTTTTTATTAATAATTGTGGCGGCTGCGGTCGCGGGGCTTATCACACGCCGACACCGACAATTTCGGTTTTGGATGTTGCACGTACACAGGCGGATTGCCCTCCGCATGGGTGTACTTTTCCGGAGAAGTGGTCCGAGTGACCCGTGTGCCTCACGTGTATGGGGTGAGGACCTCTTCACGCCTGCTAAGGGCGCCGCACTAGCACCGTGAAGGGGTTAAAAACATCGAATGGGTATTGTGACTGTGCACGAGGGGAGACTTCCGTCTCTCCGACAGGTACTCTGGGGTTGGGGCCCAGCTTATTTTTGTAACAGGGTTTTTAGCGAAAGGTTCCGGTATAAACGGTTTGTTTTTAATTCAACGTTAATTGTTAAGACATCTACTTTGTTTGTCACTGACTTTACCCACTCCGTGACAGGTTTGACTAGGGACATTAGTCGGGACGGTGATGAGACTGCGTCGAGAGGACCGTAGTCGTAGGAGGCTTTCCACTCCTGGTTCCTTGGAATTATCTCAACTCTTTCTTAACTATTCTTAGCTTAATTTGCATCTGTGGATCATATTAGTTATTGTTAGCACTGTGGATTGGATGCACTATTACGGTTCAGACATACTTTCGTGATCTTGGGCACGGCATGTTTTTATCATCATAAAAGTGATTGCGAAAACGTTTTCAAAAGCAGAGTGCTGTGTGGGCACAGATTTTATAAACCTCTGGATTTATCCTTTCTAAACGATGTCGTCGCTCTCTTGTTTGAATGTGTAACTGTTTTAAAAATTGGGTGTCGGGTGGACACCGTTTGCAAAATCGTAGGTAATTATTTCTTCCGCACTATGTATGATGACGACTGTATGGTTGATGGTTGATATTGTAAATGGGATGCCGTGCATATACAAAGGAGACTCTGTCCGATTGCAGAGTGAATTTGTATATGTGGCGGTCTGTCATGCACCGGGGGCGAGGTTGATCTTCACGTGTGAAGAAAAAGAAAAAAAAAATATATAATACACGTTTTTCCGCTTATACTAAAACCTCCCGGGGCGTGACACAGGCCCTCGCCGCTCCGAACGCCCACGGCCCGTAACTGAGGCGGTGGCGGTCCGGGCGGCCTCCATGAACTGGCCTGTCCCCCATCGTCGAGCGCCGGTCGCTTCCTCTCAGAACTCTGAGCGACCGAGCCTCCACGTCTAGCGACAACGTGGTCTCCCCTCTCGACCCACTGTGCATGATCCACTGCCTCTGATAAGGTCTGAAGCCTCTGGGTGTGCACCAAGGTATAGATCTCAGGGCGCAGACCTGTCTCAAAGAGCTCCACCTAGTGCAGCCCATCCCTGGCAACATAGGGTACGCAGTTGAGCAACTGCGTGATCTCCTGGAAATAGTCCCACACTGGCCGATCACCCTGCTGAAGATTCTTCAAGTCATCTTCTATCTTTTTCTTCACGCTCATGGGGAAATAAGTATCAAGGATCATCCTCCTGAACTCCGACCAGGGGTAGCTGTCGGGTGATCTGAAACTCTAAGGGCTCGACCCGACGCCACCAAGCATCTGCATCCCCCTCCAGACAGTGTACTGCCAAATGCACTCTGTATCTATGCTCAATGAAGAAGTCCCGAAATAACTTCTCCATTGCTGCCAGCCACGATCCTATCTCCCATGGGTGAGTGCTCCGTCCAGAGAACCTAGGTGGTCCTCGCTTGCAGAACTGGGTGAGTTTGTTAGAAAACTCCCGCTCCTCCGCTGGGGTCAATGGCCTGAACATCCCCTGTGCCCCACTGCTCGACGACGGTGCCGTAGGGACAGGTGGAATAGCCGGCGGTACAACTGGTGGTACGGGGGCCTCTACAGTAGTAGGGGGAGGTGCCGCAACCTGAGCAAGCAACTGCTCAAACCTCTGCTCCTGCCGGCGGTGACTCTTCGCCAACTGGGCCACCATGGCCCTCAGCTCACTGATCTCAGAAGGCCCGGACTGCTCCGGCTCCTCCGGGGGTGTAGGAGTCCCCCGGGTAGGAATCTGCCGCCTAGGAGGCATCCTGCCACACAAGAAACCACGGGTCAGTAAACAAAACCACTCTCGACCCAATCCAGCGAATGTCATAGACATCCCCCTATTTCTGTAACCTTATGTTGTCTGCAGCCAACATAACAGTCCACCAGAATATGCTATGCTAGTCCCTCTCCACTCACAGGAAGAGTTTAATAAAAAAAAATTGCCGACTTTCGCAAAATATCGCGTCACTCACGCCCTGCCTTCCTAGGGTCTGCCAAAAAGCCTAGGGTTTCCTAAGTCCCAACTGACCTATCCCTAAGCTCTGATACCACCTAATCTGTCACGCCCCGGGTGTAAACCAGAACCCGGGCTCGTCCACAGATCCGCCGTGCACACGGTATTTTCCGTGTACACGAAGCGCTGGTAACCTGCTCAGATATAAATGAAAATAATACAGGAGCATAAAAACAGAGCTAAACGAAAAACTAGTACATCTCAGACAAATGCTGAAATAAAAGTACAACATAACTCACAAATATACATGTGCCTCTCCCAGCTCACGAATAAATACAACCAGCTGGCCGCCGCCAGACCAAAAATAAAAGAAAATACAACCGTCTGAGTGTACAGGGGATACATCAAAACTACTAAACTCGAGCTCGGGGCAGTAGCTATCTAATCAGCGATCCTCTTACCTCGGTCCTGGGAAGAGGGTCCCGCAACTCTAGCAGATGACTCTGCAAAACAAAGGGGACAAGAAAAGGGAAAATAGTGGGGGTCAGAACTACTATAAACAGTAGCCTCCCTTAGGGGTAAACCTCTAACACGGTCCTGCCCACTAGGACTACCAGAGGCGGAAAAGTAAAACAAGGTGGTGAGCTATACGTAAAACAACTGATAAAAGCTACTACTAATATGCCTCTAAAGTAATAAGCTAAAAGAGTAGCTAAATGCATGCATCAGAGTATGCATATGCCTGCCTGGGTAACCCAATCTAGACACCGGTGAACACCGGTACTGCCTGCTATGCCTACTAACTCACAACTCAGCTGCGGGATGAAGACCGGTTCCTGACCGACACGGTCCCATCCCAGGGGCAACAGACCGGCTCCTGACCGACACGGTCCCAACCCAGAGGCAAACAGAACCGCTCCTGACCGGCACGGTCACAAGTTGCAGGCCGGTTCCTAACCGACACGGTCACAGGTTGCCACAAGTAACCTGATATAGTAGGACTGGACCAAGACTCTAATTAAGTGGGAAAAAACCATCCACTAAAGAAGTCCCGATCCCCTATCCCCAAATCTGATGCACTAATAACAGTCCGGTCAACCGCCCGAAATCCGCGGTTGCCGCGAATACCCTGTCCTCAAACCCGCCTGTCCCCAAAACCCAAAACTGACTACACTATCCCAGTCCCTGCTCTAATTAGAGCATACTATCCCCTATGTATAAGTAAACTGGGGAAAGAATAAAACATGGTTTCTCCTAAGTCAATTTCAGCATGATAGTGTAGCAGAAAAGGGTGGCCTAGCTAGGTGACCATACAAGCATGCCAAGTCCTTTTACCTGATAAAGATCTCAGAGTTCTCGTTCTTAAATGAATTACATAATGTCTTGTTTAACATCTAAAGTACTAACATGCTATTATTTATTTCATTCACATGCATAAGTCCCCCAACGATACAAAAGCACAATATGATTTAAACAGATTATTTCCACAGCAGATATAGATTATTATCCTTTTCCAAAGAACACTTATTCCATTAACAACCAGTCCTCTAAAGAGTAAGTGCTAAACCAAAACCGTGTTTTTATACAAGCATGCAAGGTTCGTTCCATTGATACCGCTTCCAACAAAATATAGGACCACTTTTAGTATGCCTAGTGGGTAATCAAAAGTGAGAGGGATAACGATACCCACCTCGAGCGCTAAATCCCTGTTCAAAAGCGAACCCACGCTCGGTCCTCAAAAAGTCACAGTAACACTGCACAACATACCCCAGGGAACATACATAAGTTAAACATTCACCGTTTACCAAAATCTGTCCACTAACCACAGTCCGAGTTTCTCATTTTTCACCTGCGGAGTAACTTGGAAAAATCCAAGAAAATACTATCGCGATCCTCGCGACGAACCCGTCGAAATGAGTACCTGCACGTTCAATTCCGAGTTTTCCTACGCTGACTTACAAATTCGGCAAGAGAGACACCCCAAACCAAACTGTCCCGAAAATCTTGTAACAAAGAACCACAGTAAACGCAGACTTCACCTTCGGAAATATTCGAAAAAATCTGAGAAAAATCCAGGAGATTCTTGCGAAGTGAAGATGATATTTTCCTTTCGAAATCGCCTCGATCCGATGCCAGTGCACAAAGACACAGCAAGAACACCGCAGTGCTGTCGAAAAATCCGCGACGAAAAAATGGTCAAATGGAAGCTCAGAAAGCTCCAAGATCACATGGAATCGAGGAAGCTCAAACACAGGAGTTGAAGTCCTACCTGTCATGAGTCCAACGGCGTGAGAATCGCCGAAAAGGAGGTCGGGGTGAGTCGGGGAGCCTAAACACTGAGAAGGGGCGAAGCGGTCGCCGGAGAACGAGCGCCGCGCGCGCCGAAAAATAGCGAAC
>CM055070.1:8703489-8883535 GCA_029204045.2 Tillandsia leiboldiana | reverse complement strand
TGTCACATGTTACTTATTTATGCCTTAAGTGGAATAAACTATGTAACATTTGAAACTGGTCGGTGTGGTGGTCCGGGTATTTTTCCGTCGAAGGGCCCGAAAAACGAAGACCGATGGCGCGATCGGATCGGGAATCCGATGTATGGATCTCCCGGAATGGGGTTTTTAAGATCGCGATGACTTAAGTCGTGCATCGAAATCCGCGTAAAATATCTGGCAAATTTGTTAGGGGAATCTGGATATTCCTGTGATTAATTAATTAAGGAATTAATTAATCGGTTACGTACAATTAATTTGGGGTTTTTATCTCCTATGATTAATTACAATGGGGAAATTAATTAATCGGCGACTAGGATTTAAAAGGGGAGAAATTAATACGTACAAAGAAAAAAAAGGAGAAACCTAGCAAAAAGAAAGAACATGAAAGAGAAAGAAAAGAAAAAGACGGAACCCTAGCCGAAGGAAAGAAAGGAGAAAAGGGAGGGAAACGAAGGAGTCGATCCACCCCGAACAATGAACCGGAGACAAGAGCGCGACCGGACGTCTCCCCCGTGGATTAATTCGGTGAGTGCAATCCTCATTGTGGTTTTTCGTGGTCTTCTTTACGTTCTTGCTTAGGGTTTCGGTCGTCATCATCGTATCCGTCACCGCCGCCGTCGTTGCGCAAGTTAGGGAACGGCACGGGCGGCGGAGACGCGCGATGCCGCTAGGGCATCGCGCGGGAGGCAAACAACGGGAGCCGCGCGGGCTCTGGCGGACCGCACCCGCGCGGGCACCGCACGCCGCATGGGCGCCGCGCGGGCACCACACCCGCGCAGGCACATGCGGGCACCGCGCGGGCACCGCGCGGGCACCGCACGGGCACCGCACCCGCATGGGCGCCGTGCGGGCACCACACCCCGCGGGCACCATGCGGGCACCGCACCCGCGTGGGCACCGCGCGGGCACCGCACCCGCGCGGGCACACGCGGGCACCGCACGGATCACACCCGCGCGGGCGCCGCCCGCGGAGGATCGCCACATGATTTTGGTGGGCTTCACGGGGGGAAATCCGTCGACCGACGGGTTTGACGGTTTCTTTAGGTTTCCGTCGGACGGGTAATGTCGGGCTTTCGTTTTGTAGAGTTAATGCGTGGTTCTGATTGGGTTACCCTTATGGACCCTCTTAGGTCCAGATACGCAACGGGAGTGTGCGAAAGATCCGGGTGCTCCGATCCGCTCGCAACCAGATGGGTACCCTTGCTATAAGTGCAACGAGTGCAGTAAGTGCGCCATATCATCGTAAAAGGCTCGTTAATTTGTCTAATAAAGTAGATGGACTTTCATACCTTCGCATGAATATTTATTATTAATAACTGTGGCGGCTTCGGTCGCGGGGCTTAATACTTTTTATTAATAATTGTGCGGCTGCGGTCGCGGGGTATCACACGCCGACACCGGCAATTTCGGTTTTGGATGTTGCACGTACACAGGCGGATTGGCCTCCGCATGGGTGTACTTTTCCGGAGAAGTGGTCCGAGTGACTCGTGTTCCTCACGTGTATGGGGTGAGGACCTCTTCACGCCTGCTAAGGGCGCCGCACTAGCACCGTGAAGGGGTTAAAAACATCGAAGGGGTATTGTGACTGTGCACGAGGGGAGACTTCCGTCTCTCCGACAGGTACTCTGGGTTGGGGCCCAACTTATTTTGTAACAGGGTTTTTAGCGAAAGGTTCCGGTATAAACGGTTTGTTTTTAATTCAACGTTAATTGTTAAGACATCTACTTCGTTTGTCACTGACTTCACCCACTCCGTGACAGGTTTGACTAGGGACATTAGTCGGGACAGTGATGAGACTGCGTCGAGAGGACCGTAGTCGTAGGAGGCTTTCCACTCCTGGTTCCTTGGAATTATCTCAACTCTTTCTTAACTATTCTTAGCTTAATTTGCATCTGTGGATCATTAGTTATTGTTAGCACTGTGGATTGGATGCACTATTACGGTTCAGACATACTTTCGTGATCTTGGGCACGCCATGTTTTTATCATCATAAAAGTGATGCGAAAATGTTTTCAAAAGCAGTGGTGCCGTGTGGGCACAGATTTTTTAAACCTCTGGATTTATCCTTTCTAAACGATGTCGTCGCTCTCTTGTTTGAATGTGTAACTGTTTTAAAAATTGGGTGTCGGGTGGACACCGTTTGCAAAACCGTAGGTAATTATTTCTTCCGCACTATGTATGATGACGACTGTATGGTTGATGGTTGATATTGTAAATGGGACGCCGTGCATATACAAAGGAGATTCTGTCCGATTGCAGAGTGAATTTGTATATGTGGCGGTCTGTCATGCACCGGGGGCGAGGTTGATCTTCACGTGTGAAGAAAAAGGAAAAAAAAAATATATAATACACGTTTTTCCGCTTATACTAAAACCTCCCGGGGCGTGAACGATTATATGGTATCAGAGAAAAACAACCATAACCACAAGTAGTCGGGGATCCACATCCACAGTGTATGATGCCACAAGCAAATTGGGACACGAGATAACCAAGGTATAGGTGCGGTAGTACGTGAGAGTACGGGGAAACTGGGTTTAATATAAGTGCGTTGTAAGTCAAGGTGCTAGGGTGTTAATATTAGGTTAACGCAGCTTCTTTGTTTACAGCGGACAGCGGACCAAGGATTCGGCCACCGAGCGCTAACTCTTTAAATGGACAGGGATGGATCCCGCAGCCGCGGCCAATTGCTTGCTCCGAACCAGCTACGTGACGTGGCAGGGCAAATGTTAACTCTCACTGAGCGCCTATGCCTACTGACTCGAGACTTCGAGGGTATCGACCGCACTCAGCAAGACGCCAGGTACGACGCCTATCGGGGAATGCCGCCGCCGGGTTACCCCACGTTCCAAGAGGCAGTCGGCCTGGCCATGCAGGCTGAGCGGGATCTCGCGAGGCCGAGCTCGGCAGGGTCACCCCGGTTTACCGTTGGGGACAAAGATTTCACCACCCCGGTCCGACGGGGGGCCCCTCCCAAGACAAACTGGCGCCCAAACGCCCAAGGACAGAATGGAAGGCGGGGCAAACAACAAGAGAGGACCCGAACCACAGTGGAAGCCGTGCGTCATATCGACGGTGCACACCAACTTATGAGCTGCCCCTGGAAGGACGACCACTGCTTCAAGTGTGGCAAGCCGGGTCACTCACGCTTCTCGTGCCCCCGGAAGCCGGCTGTCACTAGACCCCCGGCGCCGCGACCGGACAAAATAAAGAAAACCGCTACCCCCACCCCTCGAGGGGGCCCCAATCCAGAGAGCCGGGCAAATCAACGCCGAACGAAAGCGCGGAAGGCGATGCGAGCGCCATCGGGAAGCCCGGAATCGCAACAGGAACCCTGCGTTATCTGCGGGAGTGCACACTCAGCGACGAGATGTATTTGGAGGTACTATTACTGTGATCTTTGTGGCGCTCCGGACACACCCGTGCCTCCTGCCACTCAGGGGATAACCCCTACCCCGCAACACCACAGCCGGGAGAACCAGAGAGTGCTGCAGCCCCCGCTCAGCCAAAGGACCTACCCGGCGAACAGCACTCCGTAGACTCTCCAGACACCAAGCCCCTACCCTCAACACGCTGTACGACCGCTGGCCGGAGGGTTGTGGGCGTACTCCCCGATTTGCCACAGTGGAAGACGCGATGTCTCAGAACCGTTGATAACAGGTAAACGGATGTTTTCTTTTCCTTCTGTTTAGGAGCACCGGTTACACCTAAGCTAATTACCCTCGTCTTTTCCCTCCCCTATTCCCGGACACGCCTAGTGCGGATTGGGGAAGGAATCCTTAAGTACTAGGCGAAACCACCCGGCATATGCGCGCGGGCGGGTTTCAGAGTATAAGAGACCCTATTGTACCTAGTGAGACCTGTTAGTGGTCACGTGAGTAATAGATGGGCCCCACCCCTCCACCTAGCGATTAAGGATCCAAGAGATCGTTTGGTCGCGTGGGTCCATAATCTAGGTTAGGCATGACGTCCCAGTCGTAAGGGATTTCCCGGATGTATTCCCGGGCTGGAACTCCCTGGGATGCCGCCCGAACGAGAAGTTGACTTCCTATTGGAACTACTCCCGGCACCAAGCCTATCACCAAGGCACCGTATAGGATGGCCTTCGCTGAGTTGAAAGAACTCAAGGCACAGCTGGAGGACCTTTGGACAAAGGTTTTATCAGACCAAGCGCGTCACCATGGGGGCGCGCCCGTCCTGTTCATGAGGAAGAAGGACAGAAGCCTCCGGTTGTGCGTAGACTACCGGGAAATAAACAAGGCCACCTTAAGAACAAGTACCCCTGCCAAAGATCGACGACCTATTCGACCAACTGCAAGGGGCAACGACGTTTTCAAAAATTGATCTACAGTTAGGCTATCATCAGCTCAGGGTTAAAGGAGAGGACGTCCCCAAGACGGCTTTTCGAACTCGCTATGGCCACTACGAATTTACAGTGATGCCTTTCGGGCTCACTAACGCCCCCGCAGTATTCATGGACATGATGAATAGGGTGTTCCAAACCCTTCCTAGATTTATTCGTGGTGGTCTTCATCGACGATATCCTCAATCTATTCCCGTACAGATGAGGAACATGAAGAACATCTACGCACAGTCCTCCAGACCTTACGGGAACAGAAACTCTACGCCAAACTCAAAAAGTGTGAGTTTTGGCTCCGTAAGGTGGATTTCTTGGGGCACGTGGTCTCGGCGTCCGGAGTCGCGGTGGACCCAAGGAAGATAGACTCGGTGACGAACTGGCACCAACCGACAACGGTGACGGAGGTTCGAAGCTTCTAGGATTAGCCGGGTATTACGGCGCTTCGTGGAGGGCTTCTCTAAGATAGCCACCCCCTTGAATCATTTAACTCGAAAGGGGAGAAGTTTATCTGACGGATCAGTGCCAAAGGAGTTTCGAGGAGCTCAAGGATAGATTGACGCGGGCCCCCGATTCTCGCCTTACCAGAACCGGGGGAGGATTATGAAGTATTTTGCGATGCGTCGCGGAACGGATTGGGAGGAGTGCTTATGCAACGGGGAAGGGTTATAGCCTATGCGTCAAGGCAACTCAAGGATTATGAGCGAAATTACCCCGTGCATGATTTGGAGCTCGCAGCGGTTGTGTTCGTCCTCAAGCTATGGAGACATTACTTGTATGGAGCACACTGCAACGTGTACTCTGACCATAAGAGTCTCAAGTACCTCTTCACCCAAAAGGAGCTAAACTTGCAGCAAAGGCGTGGCTCGAGCTACTAAAAGACTACGACATGACGATCCACCATCATCCGGGAAAAGCAAATGTGGTAGCTGACGCCTTGAGTCGCAAAGGGCAGGCCGAGAAAGCAGGTGTAGATGCTATCACCCAGCAAGAACATCTGATTGCGAAGTTTTCGCGGTTAAGACTGGAAGTGGTACCGGCGGGTACGGTCGCACAACTTCTGACCCTAGTGGTCAGGCCCACCTGCTGGACGGATTCTTGAAGGGCAATCGACCGATGACCAACTCCAGCTGGTGCGAGGCAGGATAACCGCCGACCAAGAGGGCGATTTCGCAGTAAGCTCCGATGGCACGATACGGTTTCGAGGACGAATCTGTGTGCCGGATCTACCAGAGCTCAAGAGGAAATTCTGAGGGAGGCGCATACCGCTCCTTATGTAGCGCACCCCGGGGGAACGATAGATGTACAAGTACGTTAAACAGACCTTCTGGTGGCCCAAGATGAAGGAAGATGTAACTCGATTCGTGGCACACTGCCTGGTATGCCAACGAGTGAAGGCCGAGCATCAGCGACCGGCGGGAAAGTTGCAACCACTACCGGTGCCCGAATAGAAGTGGGAAAGGATTATCATGGATTTTGTGACCGGTTTTCCCGAGATCGCCACAAGGACACGATGCGATATGGGTCATTGTGGACCGTCTGACGAAATCGGCCCACTTCTGGCCATACACACAACGTGGACCCGGGAACAACTGGCACAAACGTACATCAATGAGATAGTAAGGTTGCATGGGGTACCGACATCTATTACGTCGAACAGAGACACACGGTTCGTGTCAAATTTTTGGCGGAGTCTGCAACAAGCAATGGGAACCAAGTTGCATTTTAGTACGGCATTTCACCCGCAGACCGACGGGCAATCAGAGGCGGTGATTCAGATTGTGGAAGACATGCTTCGAGCGTGCGTTTTGGACTTGGGCGAAGGATGGTCGCAATACTTACCCCTCGTGGAGTTCGCCTACAACAACAGCTATCAAGCCAGTATCCAGATGGCGCCATACGAGGCTCTGTATGGGCGCCGCTGTCGGTCTCCAATATGCTGGGATGACTTGGGTGAGCGTAAGTTTTTGGGCCCCAGATTGGGTGGAGGAGACCGAGGCGAAGGTGCGATTGATCAGACAAAGACTACTGACCGCCCAGAGCAGACAGAAAAGTTATGCGGACAAGAGACGACCGAGACTTAGAGTTCATGGTAGGTGAGCATGTTTACTCCGAGTCTCACCATCCAAAGGAAAACGACGTTTCAGCCTAAAAGGAAAGTTAAGTCCGAGGTACGTGGGACCATTCGAGATCCTAGAACGCGTGGGTCCAGTGGCGTACCGGTTAGCCTTGCCACCGAACCTCGAACGAGTCCACAACGTGTTCCACGTCTCAACGCTCCGGAAGTACCTCGCTGACCCCTCTCATGCCTTGGATGCTTCCACCATCGAGTTGCGTGAGGATTTGAGCGTCGAGGAGACGCCGGTGCGGATTTTGGCGAGAGAGGACAAGAGGTTGCGTAATCGAACTATTCCCTACGTAAAGGTCCAGTGGAGCAACCACGAAAAATGCGAAGCGACATGGGAACTGGAATCGAGGATGAGGGAATGTTTTCCCGGGTTGTTTGGTGAGGGTTGTACATAAGTTTCGGGGACGAAACTTTTTATAAAGTGAGAGTGGTGCAGAGATTCGGCTTTTACGACTGATTGTGACTCACATGTTACTTATTTATGCCCTTAAGTGAATAAAATTATTTAACATTTGAAACTCGGTCGGTGTGTGGTGCAGGTATTTTTCCGTCGAAAGGGCCCGGAAAAACGAAGACCGATGGCGCGATCGGATCGGGAATCCGATGTACGGATCTCCCGGAATGGGGATTTTAAGATCGCGATGACTTAAGTCGTGCATCGAAATCCGCGTAAAATATCTGGCAAGTTTGTTAGGGGAATCTGGATATTCCTGTGATTAATTAATTAAGAAAATTAATTAATCGGTTACGTACAATTAAATTTGGGGTTTTTATCTCCTATGATTAATTAAAATGGGAAATTAATTAATCGGCGACTAGGATTTAAAAGGGGATAAATTAATATGTACAAAGAAAAAAAAGGAGAAACCCTAGCCAAAAAGAAAGAATGTGAAAGAGAAAGAAAAGAAAAAAGATGGAACCCTAGCCGAAGGAAAGAAAGGAGAAAAGGGAGGAAACGAAGGAGTCCGATCACCCCGAACAACGAACCGGAGACAAGAGCCGCGACCGGACGTCTCCCCCGTGGATTAATTCGGTGAGTGCACTCTCGTTGTGGTTTTTCGGGGTCTTCTTTTAAGTTCTTGCTTAGGGTTTCGGCCGTCATCATCGTATCCGTCACCGCCGCCGTCGTTGCGCAAGTTAGGGCACGGCACGGGCGGCGGAGACGCGCGATGCCGCTAGGGCATCGCCGGGCGGCAAACACGGGAGCCGCGCGGTCTCCGCGCGGACCGCACCCGCGCGGGCACCGCGCGGGCATGGGGCGCCGCGCGGCACCACACCCGCGCGGGCACCATGCGGGCACCGCGCGGGCACGCACCCGCATGGGCGCCGCGCGGGCACCCACACCCTCGCGCGGGCACCGCACCCGCGTGGGCACCGCGCGGGCACACGCGGGCACCGCGCGGATCACACCCGCCGCGGGCGCCGCCGCGGAGGATCGCCGCATGGTTTTGGTGGGCTTCGCGGGGGGGAAATCCGTCGACGACGGGTTTGACGGTTTCTTTAGGTTTCCGTCGGACGGGTAATGTCGGGCTTTCGTTTTGTAGAGTTAATGCGTGGTTCTGATTTTGGTTACCCTTATGGACCCTTCTTAGGTCCAGATACCGCAACGGGAGTGTGCGAAAGATCCGGGTGCTCCGATCCGCTCGCAACCAGGTGGGTACCCTTGCTATAAGTGCAACGAGTGCAGTAAGTGCACCATATCATCGTAAAAGGCACGTTAATTTGTCTAATAAAGTAGATGGACTTTTATACCTTCGCATGAATATTTATTATTAATAACTGTGGCGGCTGCGGTCGCGGGGCTTAATACTTTTATTAATAATTGTGGCGGCTGCGGTCGCGGGGCTTATCACACGCCGACACCGACAATTTCGGTTTTGGATGTTGCACGTACACAGGCGGATTGCCCTCCGCATGGGTGTACTTTTCCGGAGAAGTGGTCCGAGTGACCCGTGTGCCTCACGTGTATGGGGTGAGGACCTCTTCACGCCTGCTAAGGGCGCCGCACTAGCACCGTGAAGGGGTTAAAAACATCGAATGGGTATTGTGACTGTGCACGAGGGGAGACTTCCGTCTCTCCGACAGGTACTCTGGGGTTGGGGCCCAGCTTATTTTTGTAACAGGGTTTTTAGCGAAAGGTTCCGGTATAAACGGTTTGTTTTTAATTCAACGTTAATTGTTAAGACATCTACTTTGTTTGTCACTGACTTTACCCACTCCGTGACAGGTTTGACTAGGGACATTAGTCGGGACGGTGATGAGACTGCGTCGAGAGGACCGTAGTCGTAGGAGGCTTTCCACTCCTGGTTCCTTGGAATTATCTCAACTCTTTCTTAACTATTCTTAGCTTAATTTGCATCTGTGGATCATATTAGTTATTGTTAGCACTGTGGATTGGATGCACTATTACGGTTCAGACATACTTTCGTGATCTTGGGCACGGCATGTTTTTATCATCATAAAAGTGATTGCGAAAACGTTTTCAAAAGCAGAGTGCTGTGTGGGCACAGATTTTATAAACCTCTGGATTTATCCTTTCTAAACGATGTCGTCGCTCTCTTGTTTGAATGTGTAACTGTTTTAAAAATTGGGTGTCGGGTGGACACCGTTTGCAAAATCGTAGGTAATTATTTCTTCCGCACTATGTATGATGACGACTGTATGGTTGATGGTTGATATTGTAAATGGGATGCCGTGCATATACAAAGGAGACTCTGTCCGATTGCAGAGTGAATTTGTATATGTGGCGGTCTGTCATGCACCGGGGGCGAGGTTGATCTTCACGTGTGAAGAAAAAGAAAAAAAAAATATATAATACACGTTTTTCCGCTTATACTAAAACCTCCCGGGGCGTGACACAGGCCCTCGCCGCTCCGAACGCCCACGGCCCGTAAACTGAGGCGGTGGCGGTCCGGGCGGCCTCCATGAACTGGCCTGTCCCCCATCGTCGAGCGCCGGTCGCTTCCTCTCAGAACTCTGAGCGACCGAGCCTCCACGTCTAGCGACAACGTGGTCTCCCCTCTCGACCCACTGTGCATGATCCACTGCCTCTGATAAGGTCTGAAGCCTCTGGGTGTGCACCAAGGTATAGATCTCAGGGCGCAGACCTGTCTCAAAGAGCTCCACCTAGTGCAGCCCATCCCTGGCAACATAGGGTACGCAGTTGAGCAACTGCGTGATCTCCTGGAAATAGTCCCACACTGGCCGATCACCCTGCTGAAGATTCTTCAAGTCATCTTCTATCTTTTTCTTCACGCTCATGGGGAAATAAGTATCAAGGATCATCCTCCTGAACTCCGACCAGGGTAGCTGTCGGGTGATCTGAAACTCTAAGGGCTCGACCCGACGCCACCAAGCATCTGCATCCCCCTCCAGACAGTGTACTGCCAAATGCACTCTGTATCTATGCTCAATGAAGAAGTCCCGAAATAACTTCTCCATTGCTGCCAGCCACGATCCTATCTCCCATGGGTGAGTGCTCCGTCCAGAGAACCTAGGTGGTCCTCGCTTGCAGAACTGGGTGAGTTTGTTAGAAAACTCCCGCTCCTCCGCTGGGGTCAATGGCCTGAACATCCCCTGTGCCCCACTGCTCGACGACGGTGCCGTAGGGACAGGTGGAATAGCCGGCGGTACAACTGGTGGTACGGGGGCCTCTACAGTAGTAGGGGGAGGTGCCGCAACCTGAGCAAGCAACTGCTCAAACCTCTGCTCCTGCCGGCGGTGACTCTTCGCCAACTGGGCCACCATGGCCCTCAGCTCACTGATCTCAGAAGGCCCGGACTGCTCCGGCTCCTCCGGGGGTGTAGGAGTCCCCCGGGTAGGAATCTGCCGCCTAGGAGGCATCCTGCCACACAAGAAACCACGGGTCAGTAAACAAAACCACTCTCGACCCAATCCAGCGAATGTCATAGACATCCCCCTATTTCTGTAACCTTATGTTGTCTGCAGCCAACATAACAGTCCACCAGAAATATGCTATGCTAGTCCCTCTCCACTCACAGGAAGAGTTTAATAAAAAAAAATTGCCGACTTTCGCAAAATATCGCGTCACTCACGCCCTGCCTTCCTAGGGTCTGCCAAAAAGCCTAGGGTTTCCTAAGTCCCAACTGACCTATCCCTAAGCTCTGATACCACCTAATCTGTCACGCCCCGGGTGTAAACCAGAACCCGGGCTCGTCCACAGATCCGCCGTGCACACGGTATTTTCCGTGTACACGAAGCGCTGGTAACCTGCTCAGATATAAATGAAAATAATACAGGAGCATAAAAACAGAGCTAAACGAAAACTAGTACATCTCAGACAAATGCTGGAAATAAAAGTACAACATAACTCACAAATATACATGTGCCTCTCCCAGCTCACGAAATAAATACAACCAGCTGGCCGCCGCCAGACCAAAAATAAAAGAAAATACAACCGTCTGAGTGTACAGGGGATACATCAAAACTACTAAACTCGAGCTCGGGGCAGTAGCTATCTAATCAGCGATCCTCTTACCTCGGTCCTGGGAAGAGGGTCCCGCAACTCTAGCAGATGACTCTGCAAAACAAAGGGGACAAGAAAAGGGAAAATAGTGGGGGGTCAGAACTACTATAAACAGTAGCCTCCCTTAGTGGGTAAACCTCTAACACGGTCCTGCCCACTAGGACTACCAGAGGCGGAAAAGTAAAACAAGGTGGTGAGCTATACGTAAAACAACTGATAAAAGCTACTACTAATATGCCTCTAAAGTAATAAGCTAAAAGAGTAGCTAAATGCATGCATCAGAGTATGCATATGCCTGCCTGGGTAACCCAATCTAGACACCGGTGAACACCGGTACTGCCTGCTATGCCTACTAACTCACAACTCAGCTGCGGGATGAAGACCGGTTCCTGACCGACACGGTCCCATCCCAGGGGCAACAGACCGGCTCCTGACCGACACGGTCCCAACCCAGAGGCAACAGACCGGCTCCTGACCGGCACGGTCACAAGTTGCAGGCCGGTTCCTAACCGACACGGTCACAGGTTGCCACAAGTAACCTGATATAGTAGGACTGGACCAAGACTCTAATTAAGTGGGAAAAAACCATCCACTAAAGAAGTCCCGATCCCCTATCCCCAAATCTGATGCACTAATAACAGTCCGGTCAACCGCCCGAAATCCGCGGTTGCCGCGAATACCCTGTCCTCAAACCCGCCTGTCCCCAAAACCCAAAACTGACTACACTATCCCAGTCCCTGCTCTAATTAGAGCATACTATCCCCTATGTATAAGTAACTGGGGAAAGAATAAAACATGGTTTCTCCTAAGTCAATTTCAGCATGATAGTGTAGCAGAAAAGGGTGGCCTAGCTAGGTGACCATACAAGCATGCCAAGTCCTTTACCTGATAAAAAGATCTCAGAGTTCTCGTTCTTAAATGAATTACATAATGTCTTGTTTAACATCTAAAGTACTAACATGCTATTAGTTATTTCATTCACATGCATAAGTCCCCCAACGATACAAAAGCACAATATGATTTAAACAGATTATTTCCAGCAGATATAGATGATTAATCCTTTTTCCAAAGAACATTATTCCATTAACAACCAGTCCTCTAAAGATGTAAGTGCTAACAACCAAACCGTGTTTTTATACAAGCATGCAAGGTTCGTTCCATTGATACCGCTTCCAACAAAATATAGGAACCACTTTTAGTATGCCTAGTGGGTAATCAAAAGTGAGAGGTGATAACGATACCCACCTCGAGCGCTAAATCCCTGTTCAAAAGCGAAACCCACGCTCGGTCCAAAAAGTCACAGTAACACTGCACAACATACCCCAAGGGAACATACATAAGTTAAACATTCACCGTTTACCAAAATCTGTCCACTAAACCACAGTCCAGAGTTTCTCATTTTTCACCTGCGGAGTAACCTTGGAAAAATCCAAGAAAAATACTATCGCGATCCTCGCGACGAACCCGTCGAAATGAGTACCTGCACGTTCAATTCCGAGTTTTCTACGCTGACTTACAAATTCGGCAAGAGAGACACCCCAAACCAAACTGTCCCGAAAATCTGTAACAAAGAACCACAGTAAACGCAGACTTTCACCTTCGGAAAATATTCGAAAAAATCTGAGAAAAATCCAGGAGATTTCTTGCGAAGTGAAGATGAGATTTTCCTTTCGAATCGCCTCGATCCGATGCCAGTGCACAAAGACACAGCAAGAACACCGCAGTGCTGTCGAAAAATCCGCGACGAAAAAATGGGTCAAATGGAAGCTCAGAAAGCTCCAAGATCAGCATGGAAATCGAGGAAGCTCAAAACACAGGAGTTGAAGTCCTACCTGTCATGAGTCCAACGGCGTGAGAATCGCCGAAAAAGGAGGTCGGGGTGAGTCGGGGGAGCCTAAACACTGAGAAGGGGCGAAGCGGGTCGCCGGAGAACGAGCGTCGCGCCGCGCCGAAAAATAGCGAACCTCGGGATGCATGCCCCTAAAAATCCCAAGGATGCTCTGTGAAATGTATCTCAGGTGGAGGAAGAAAATCTCTAAAGGGAACACTGTGAAAAACAGCCCAGAAAAAAGAGCTAGGTGAGCCCAAAGTTAGCTATTTATAGGCCCAGCCCAAAACTGTGCGGGGCCGGTTTTCGGGCGCAAGATTCGGGCGCACTGCGCCCGGAAATCCGGTCGGATACTTCCCGTCCGACGCGCCCGAAACTCCCAGGGGCTGCCACGTGTACTCTAAACAGGGGACAGCCGTGAATGGGGCCCGCTGCGCGCCACGTGTCCCCTCGCGGTCAGCGGGGGTAGGTACGGCCGCCCATACGCGAGGCGACACGTGGCGCACTCGAGTGCGGCCGACAGCCCGCCTGGCGCCACTGTGCGCGCGCCCTGCCGAGGCGGCCCTCCGTGCACACCGTGGACCGCGCCCACGTGAGCCAGCCAATCCCATGCCGCCACATGTCATGCACTCGGTCCACCGCAGCCGCGCAAAATCGTTGAGCTGTGCCGCGTGCGCCGGCCATTCCGGGCACGCCACGCGTCCCCCGCCCGCGGTCCATGCACCGCCGCGCCTCCCCGTGGACCGAGCTGCGTGAGCCGGCCAATAACAGGCCGCCACGTGGCTCAGGCCGGTCCACGGTCCCTCCCCATGCACCGAAAATCCCCGAAAACTTTCGGAAGCCCGTTTTTGGTCATCCGGACTCCAAATTTAATAAGCAAATAGCCGTTTTCAAGCATTTTTGTAGTAATTCGAAATATCTTATTCTTTTAATAAAGAGATTAAAGGTGAAATTTGAGTTGGTTTCAAATTCAAAAGACCTATGTTGACCTATTTGGTCAATCACTAGTGTGCAAGTTGCACTATTTACGAGACAAAAAGGCTATCTTCTAATCCGGACGTAATCTTGGAAATCCGAGATGACCGTTGTGATCGTCTCGTCGAACTGAGCGAAATTCATATTCAGCACTTTTCAATCTGACGGTCGGATCTTCCTGAAATCAGTGAAGAAGCGGGCGAATGTCGCGACCAATGTATCAGTGGTCTGCGCACAGGGTCACTTAAGTGAATTACTGTAGATGAACAGTAACCCCAATTTCGGGACTCCTTTGAGTGAAACGCTGACCAATTCACTGTTCGGATTCCGAACATAGCGATCCAGGTAGTCGTTTTGATCGGTTTCGACGATCTGGAAGCAATGGTGTTGACGAAATTTCTGTTTGATGGCCCTAGAGTCTCGAAAAGAGTGATAAACTGTATTTCTGTACAGTATTGATGGACCGAGAATTTATCCGGGCATTTTTCTCGAAAAACAAAAATCGCTACCCGATAGGTTTCGTCGAGCCGGACGTCGTGGCGAAGTCTGTTCTTCATTTCGACGACTAAAATACCTCGAAAAGCATGAAATATAGCGAAAAATATGATATTTTGCACACAGACCCTTATATTTTATGCTCCGTTTTGCGTGCCTCTTTATGGAGAGGGACTTAAGTGCGAGACAAGTTTTCTGTCGGGGACTGGGCTCTAAATATCGAGAGATGAGGGGTTAAACCGCGTTTAGGTTGCATGCTATTTAAGCAAATGCATTGGGTTAAGGTTTCTTGTAAACCCTAACCCCGCAGCTCAAGCCCCGCAGCCGCAGCCTTAACTGACCTCCCACCCCCTCTGCCGCACTCCTCGGAGGTAGCGTACCAGCCGCCGCCGCCCCGCCGCCGGAGGAGAAGAAGAAACAAGAAGATGTTATCCTTCTCGGGTTGGTGGGTGTTGGGAGCATCGAGCAGAGCATTGCCTGTACCAAACCTCCTCTGGGTAGTCCTCTGTGTGGCCGCGACCGAGCCAAGGTGAAGCCGACGCCCGCCGCCGCCGTGCACCACCGCGGACCAACACCTTCTTCCTTGAAGTTTTCGGCGAGGTGAGTTTATGGAAAGGATTTCTCTTAAATGGACTTTGGACCTTGGTATGGTGTTTCTGACATCGAGTGCATCCCCCCTGTGTAGTCCGAGCCGCCGCCGTGCCCTAGGTTGCCGGCGGGAGCAACCTATCGCCGGAAAACTGAGTTTCGGTTGCGGGAAGGTTCCGACCGTTCAAGCGAAGATCAAGACCGTTGGATTTGATCTTCTGGTCGACTGAAGACGTCCACCAAGTTTGGTGTTGATCGGGGGAAGATCCGAGCCGCACGAGCCAGCCCTAGAAACCGGCTTTCCTCTACTTAGGCCGATCGCCGCCGTTCGGCGCCGCCATGGCCTCCCGACGCTGGCCACCACTGCACCAAGCTCCGTGGCGTTGGGACAGAGCTTCTGGTCCAAGTTGCACCGGCCCGGAGCCACCCGGCCGGAATCCGCCATTAACGACCATTGGAGCTCCACGGAGCTCCGCCGCCGCGCCTCGCCGTCGCCTCCAGACCCCGGCCAACGGTGCAGGTAGGTCTATTTCATCGTTTTAAGGTCGATGGTGGCCTTGCATGGCATCTTTAACGTTGGGTTTCCGATCTCTAGGATTGCACCCGAGTTCGGCTTCGATCTTCATCTCCGGCCAACTCCGGCGATCTGGGCTCCGGCCACCCGTACAGGTAGGACCTAAACACTAATTAAAGGATCCCCGTCATCTTTGTGTTGGGCCCGGGGTGACTCCATTCCTTGTTCCAGTCATCCAACTCGAGCCACCCACTTCGGGCTTGCCTTCGGCCGCCGCCACCTCCGGCCGCCGGCGCTCGACCCGGCATGACCCGAGCATCATCTGGCACCCAGAGCTAACTAGTGCTCACCTCCGTTTGCAGGCTGACCGAGAGGGGACGGATTGGGCCAAACCGAGCCGTCGAGCCATTTTTTGGGGTTGCTCCGGCGACTGCTCCGGCCGATCTCCGACACGCCCAAGCTGAGCCCTCGACTCAGTAGGGTACCCTGAGCATGATGCTCACTTTTATTTTAATTTTGATTAAGTATTTAATTTGCAATCGCATAGTGTTATTTGAGGGTTTGAATGACTATGGGCCGACTTTGCATACGGGCCTCTTGTCGGCCCAAGCCCGTGAGCACGGGTTCCGTCTCGTCAAACCAGACGCGCTGAAACTTACGACGCTGATTTTCGTTGCCCGGATTTAGAGAACGGATCGAAACAGTAGTCAAAGATATGATGTTTAGGGTCAGCAGGTGAGGTTTGACGGGTTTCAGAAATTTTTAGACCGTTGGCGGGTCATGATTGGAGGTTCAATGGAATTTTCGGGAATTTCGGTTTAAGCCTGGTTTCGGCTAAGTTCCCCGTATTGCGGCATGTTAGTGTATAGTGTTGTCGGGATGGGTATGAGTGAGTCTAGCCCTGACTACAGTTTCTATATATTCAGGGCCCAGCTGTTCAACACCAGCCGCCCAGTAGTCTAGTGAGAGCTCGGGATCGGCCTACATTCAGGTGGGTTTTTATTCTTAAGTCTTAGCAGTTAGTTCTATCATGTTGGACGGGGTCAACCTTATGTGTACTTGGGTTAAACATGGTAGGAAGGCATCAATTATTCGTTTATGGCTTTACGGTTCTTATGATTGGACATACATATTGTTTCATATGGTTCTCATGCATGGATAGGTGTATGTTGTGGATATATATTGTTTCATATGGTTCTCATGCACGGATATGTATATATTATTTCATACGGTTCTCATACATAGATATGTATATATTGTCTCACATGGTTCGCATACATGCACATATATATATTGTTCACGGTTACTATGCTCGGCTGCAACACGCGCACCCGCGGTTTGGCCACCGTGAAGGGTGCGCTTTTCCGAAAAAGTGGTCCATGACCCGTGTATACCCACAGGACGGCGTGGGGCCTCTTTAGTTGTGGGGCTTGGATGCGCCAAGGTGTGAGCGGTGCGACCCGTCGGTTTAGTTGTCCGACGCGGGAGCGGTGCGACCCGTCGGTTTAGTTGTCCGACGCGGGAGCGGTGCGACCCATTCGGTTTAGTTGTCCGACTTGGGCGCGGTGCGATCCGTCGGTTTAGTTGTCCGACGGGATCGAGTATTGTAGGTTTACAGGTGTTCGTTTTTACCTTTCCCTTGCGAGGGTGGTTGCTCCGGATAGACTACGGTTGGACGTTTCTTTACCTGTTTTGCTGTTATCATTTTGTTTAGTCGCTGACTTCCCACTTTGCGACAGGGTCCTATAGGGGGGGAGAGTTAGGCGACGGTGAGGCCGCGGCAAGAGGTTCTGGGTCCCTGGAGACCTGATCAGTACTTTATCTCTTCCTTTCGCATTCCATTTATTATTTGTAGACTGTGGATGCTTCTCGATACCCTCGTGGGGTCGGTGTGGATGTCGGCACGGTGACAAATAAACTGTTTAGTTTTCTTTACATCTCTGTGGGCCGCTTTGGAAAATAAAAGAGCAAATAAAAGAACAGATTGCGAAAACTACTATTTCAAAAACTCGGGTGCCGTGTGGGCACCGTTTTCAAAACCTTGTGGATTTATGGTTTGCGAAAATGGATTTCAAAACCTAAGTGTCGTGTGGGCACTGTTTTCCAAAACCCCTGAGTTTATGTTGCTTTCAAAAAGGGTTTCCAAAATATGGGTGCCGGGTGGGCGCCGTTTCAAAATCGTGGATTTTATCCTTTCAAACTAATCGGCCATGAGTTTTATTCAGCACATTGTGAATGGTTGTACTGATTGGATTGTTGTGATTGAATGTTTACCCGCTATTGAAAATTGTACAAACCGCGACGCTGTGCATATACACGGGAGACTCTGTCCGTTTGTAGAGTGATCCTGTATATGCGGCGGATCTGGGCACGCGCCGGGGAAGAAGGTTTTCAAAAAAAAATATACATACATTTTGCAATTCGTTTCCGCTAAATTAATCCCCCGGGGCGTGACAGTTTTTCCGTGCTGAATCCAAATCCAACCTCACATTGGCCCGAAACCTTTTCTAAAATTCGGCAAATGCAGCCGAAGGCCAAATCAGCTATCAAAGTCTCACAAGGTCCATCTGTGGCATCCCTTTGATGCACCATGGTCCAGACACACCAACACTAGGTGTCCTATACAGTGGATTCATCGGAAAGTTGCATGGGAAAACCAGAACACTACATCAAGTGCCGAGGATACGGCCATATCTCAACGGAGTGTCCCAATAAGAATCCGTCGAAGAAGAAAGCGATGCATGCTGTCACTTTGGATGACACCTCAACGTCAAATGAGTCGTCTTCAAGTGATGAAGAAAATAACGCAACGGCGTTCCACGCGTCCACATCTTCACCTTTCGTATGCTTTATGGCAAGTACATCCGATTTATTGTCCAACTCCTCCCATGTTGAAAAGAATGCCACGGACGACGAATCGAGTAATTCCGAAGGTGAAGACTTTGCTTTTGCCTATCACAAACTTTTGAGGGATTCAAAGAAACTGGCAAAGCAAAACAAGGGGTTGAGAGGGAGATTGCAGGAGCTCGAAGAAGAAGTAAAAAGGGCAACTTCTCTCTCAACCGGTCTTGAAGTGTAAAGGGATAACCTGATCAAAGAAAATGCTTCACTTCAAGATAAAAATGAGCATTTTGAGAAGGAACATGTAAAAATGGTTGATAAAGCAAATTACTTCTTGAAGCTCTACTCCGAGGCTCGACAAGAAAAAATGGAGATGACGAAGACCATTTTCCAACTCAAGGATGACTTAAAGTGATTTTCTTCTGGAAGGAGTAAGTTGGATAAGATGCTTGGTCTCGGTCAAACAAACCGATTCGGCCTCGGATATAGTCGAACTGGAGACAGTCCTAGTTCGAGTCAGACAGTTTTTGTGCCCCAGTCGGTATCTCCTCCTCCGACGACGGAATTCACTGCATACAACGACAACAACCTTACCTCATCTACTTCGGGATTGTCAAGTTCAAAGGTATGTTTTCATTGTGGTTTTGCAGGGCACATAAGAAGAGATTGCAAGATTGGAGCAAAACGAACAAATCAAGCACCTATTGCAACAACTACCAAAAAGGTGATTCCTCGGAAATCAAAGAAAAACTTTTCAAAGGAAAAGAGCCTTGGTAGTTCACCGCACAAGACGATGTCAAGCAATCAATCCAACAAGACGCTTTCACCAAGGAGAATAACGTCACAATCATTGCCAATGCAGTCCAAAAAGGTTTGGGTGAGCAAAGGTGAAATCTTCCCTTGTCTTGTTGTTCATACTTCTTTCCATGCTTATGACAACTCGTCTTGGTATCTGGATAGTGGATGTTCCCGTCACATGACCGGTGACAAAAACAGTTTTCAAACTTTAGAGAAAATCTCCGCAGGACATGTTGTTTTCGGAGACGGTCGTTCTTCTAAAATTGTTGGAAAAGGAACAATCGCTATTCCAGAAGGCCCGGTTTTGAACAATGTCTTATTTGTTGAAAGCCTTAAGACTAACCTCATTAGTATAAGTCAACTTTGTGACAATGGTTTCTCAGTTAATTTTTCATCTGCCGAATGTATTGTAACTGATAAGGACCATGTATTCTTTTTGAAAGGGGTTAGATCTGAAAATAATTGCTATGTTGTTTCAAATAAAATTTCTGAAAAATGTAACCTAGTTTCTTTAGACAATGAAACTCTTTGGCATGAAAGACTAGGTCACATAAATTTTAAAGAACTAGCAAGGATTTCAAATAAAGACGTGGTTAAGGGGGTTCCTAAACTTTCATTTAAAGATAACATTGTGTGTGGAGGTTGTCAAAAGGGAAAACAATCAAGGGCTGCACACAAGAACTTGAACCACGTTGGCACCAAACGGCCTTTAGAATTACTGCACATGGATTTAATGGGGCCGACTCGTCAACCATCTTTGGGAGGTAAATGGTACATTTTTCTTTTGGTTGATAATTTCTCTAGATATTCGTGGGTAACATTTTTAAAAAAGAAAACGGATACTTTCGACTCTTTTCATGAGGTTTGTCATCGTATTATGATTGAAAGAAATGAAAAGATCGTTCGTGTTCGAAGTGATAGAGGTGGAGAATTCATAAATTCTAAATTCATTGATTTTTGCACTTCAAACGGCATAAAACATGAATTCTCAGCACCCTATACACCTCAGCAGAATGGTGTAGTCGAGCGCAAAATCAGGGTTGTACAAGAGATGGCTCGTGTTATGCTTCATAGCCGGAATTTACCGTTATATTTTTGGGCTGAAGCTATGAACACTGCTGTCTATGTAATTAATCGAGTGTATTTGCGCCAGGGAACTTTAAATACACCATATGAGCTGTGGTTTTGTAGAAAACCGAATATCAAATATTTTCGTATCTTTGGGAGTCGTTGTTACATTTTACGTGACCGCAAGAATCTTGAGAATTCGACTCTCGAAGTGACGAAGGGATTTTCATGGGTTATTCTACAAATAGCAGAGCATATCGGGTATTTAACTTGGAATCTAAAACGATGGTAGAATCCATAAATGTTAAAGTAGATGAAGCTTTTCACTTTGCATCTGATAAATCTACCCCTGATATGTCTCTAGATGATGATACTCCTGTAAATGCATCTTCTCGTAATAACTCTTCGATAAAGTTGATGCATCCAATGGTTCTTCTAGTTTATCTGATATACAAGAATCATCACACGCACCTCCGAGTACTCCGTTACCTCAAACGCTATGCATCTCCAAGGATCACCCGGAATCGAACATTATTGGAGACCCACAAGAAGGAGTCAGGACTCGGAGACAGTTGGTTTGTGGAGTCGCATGTTACGTCTCCATGGTAGAACCAAAGAACATAGATGAAGCTCTTCAGGATGACTACTGGATTGAAGCAATGCAGGAAGAGCTCCATCAGTTCGAAAGAAACAAAGTCTGGGAACTAACGAAGCCACCAAAGTAACACAACGTGATTGGTACTAAATGAATTTTCAAGAACAAGAAAAACGAGGATGGTACCATCATCAGGAACAAAGCACGCCTAGTTGCTCAGGGTTATTCACAAATAGAAGGAATAGACTTTGATGAGACGTTCGCCCCGGTAGCTCGACTCGAGTCGATTCGAATTTTGTTTGCAATTGCTTGTCATTTTAAAATCAAACTATTTCAAATGGACGTTAAGAGCGCGTTTTTAAATGGGTTTTTAAACGAGGAAGTTTATGTGGCTCAACCGAAAGGTTTTGTAGACTATAAACAACCTAACCATGTTTTTCGTTTGAAAAAGGCTCTTTACGGTCTAAAACAAGCACCGCGAGCATGGTACGAAAGGCTAACAAAGCACCTATTGGAAAAGGGCTACACTCGAGGGGGAGCAGACCGGACTCTCTTTATGAAGCATTATCAGGATAACTTCATTGTGGCACAAATCTATATCGATGACATTGTATTTTGGGCGACAAGAGACAATGATGCTTCTAAATTCGCGGAAACCATGGAAAGCGAATTTGAGATGTCTATGATGGGCGAACTGACATACTTTCTTGTATTGCAAGTGAAACAAAATGATGAATGCATCCATTTGTGTCAATCCAAGTATGCAAGGGAGTTGGTGAAGAAATTCGATTTAGAAAACTCTAAAGATTTTCCGACTCTTATGGGAACTAGCAATAAGGGATTAGGAAGTGAATCTCTTAGTGAAAGTGTAGACGAGAAGCTTTATCGCAGCATGATTGGAAGTCTACTCTATCTCACGGCCAGTCGCCCGGATATATCCTTTAGTGTTGGGATCTGCGCGAGATATCAGTCAGCACCAAAGGAGGTTCACCTGAAAGCGGTGAAAAGGATTATCCGGTACGTCAAAGGAACACTGAATTTCGGAATTTGGTATCCTATGGGAACAACGCTTGACATTATAGGATATTCAGATGCCGATTGGGCAGGATCTGTGGATGATCGGAAGAGTACGAGTGGTGCATGTTTTTATCTTGGCCACTGCCTTGTTGCATGGCATAGTAAAAAGCAAAACTGCATTGCACTCTCGACTGCCGAAGCGGAATATATCTCAGCGGGTAGTTGTTCAACTCAACTCATTTGGATGAAAAGCGTGTTGAGTGACTTCCGAATTTCAGTAACTTCGGTAACAATTCTTTGTGACAACACTAGTGCTATAAATATTTCAAAAAATCCTGTGTTGCACTCGAGAACAAAACACATTGAACTTAGATTTCATTTTCTAAGAGAGCTAGTTGAATCAAATTTACTTCAAATTTCCTATATTTCAACTGAGGATCAATTAGCTGCCATTTTAACAAAACCTTTGGATCAAAAACGGTTTATTCATTTACGTAAAGCAATTGGAATTCTTTCCTTGAAATAACACTTTTTGAAATCATTGCTTAGGTTAGGTTTTGTTTTGTGTTTTTGTTCCTTATTTATGTTTGTACATAGAACATTAATTAAGCATTAGTATAATTGACTTTACTTGCATCCTTTCATATATTTAGAAATTTATTATGCTTTGGATATCATAATAATTCATTTGATGCAATGATCATTTATTTCAATTAAACCATTTTTAATTGATCAAAGTCAATTTCTCTCTCAATGATCTCTTGGTATAGTTTTTATCATATTTGAAAATTGAGTTAAGTATGAAACTTGGGATCAATTTTTAGTTGAATACCTTATATCTTATATAATTGATAGCCAATTGAGGGGGAGTTTATTAAATATTTATGCTCAAAAGATGTGGAAAGAGTTACATCCCAATGAGGAGTGTGAAAACTACCACCACATGGAGGAAAGAGTTACCACCTCGGTCGTCCGAGTACTGTGTGCAGCTACCACATGTATACCAAGCATGGTTTTTCAAGTTGATTAGATAAAATACTTTTTGGAATACTTGACTCTGTCAAATTCCAAGGTTGGTATAAGGTGGGGATTTTATTGAAATATGCTCAAAGAGCCACTCCTTACTATAATTTGACTAGATATATTATCTAATTTATCTGGGATTTCAAACATCTATTGATCTTGGTGCTTCATTTTCTTTGCAAGATTAATGATTTGATAAACGCATTACTCATAAGATCATAGTGGATGTTTTTGAACTTGATCAACTTTAAAGGTTTTAATTTTTATAAATTTTCATTTCATTTTTTGGACATTATTGATAGATTTAGCATAATCTATTTCTTTGGATATGAAATGATGACTTATGTTTAAAGTTGACATGCAAAAGTGCTTACAATCTTTTTCTGGATTTTCTGGAATTTTTCAAAATTTTTCTGAAGAAAAAGTTGGAGCCGATCCGGACTGGAAAATCCGATCCGGATCCCGAACGCAGGAAATTCCTGCGGGTAGCCGATCCGGACTGGATTCATGAGGCAGTCTGGACCGCGGCTAGGGTTTTATATGAAACAAAAGGGTTTTGATTTCCTTTTACAACAATCTTTTGTTTCCAAGTCTCCAGAGCTTCTCTCTCTAGAAATCATTCAATTTGGAGCCTTTCCAACCAGAGTTCTTCGAATCAAAGTGAGTTTTCATGATCAAAACTTCGGTATTTCACAGTTTTTCTCCATTTTGCTCAAAACGTGGATGAAATCATGTAACTTTCTCGTTTGAGATTGGTTTTTGATCAAATTTCTTTTGAAATAAGAACTCTGAGTAGATTAGTTTTGTTTATATGCCTGTTACTCTCTTGATTAACGGATTTTTAGGCTTCGATTTCTGAAAATTCAGTTTTAGGGCATATAATAGGAATTTTTGAAAATCATGGGATTGATCTATTTTTAAAATTCTTTTTGCAAAACTAATTTGATTCCTACTCTCTCTACATGATAATGATTGTTTAGGTACAATTTTTCAAAATTTTTGAAAATAAACAATTTTTCGTGTTCTTGAGTTCCTTCTCGCAGGTTGTTCTTAACTATTGCACTAGCAAGGATGGTTTTTGCTTAGATTATTGTGCTCATTGTAGCATTAGTGGGAACTCGAGCATCTGTTAAAAAGGAACAAGATGAAACGAATCAGGAAGAGACAAAGACTGTTCCTCAAATTGAGTCTGAATCAGAAGATGAAGAGGATTGGGACACATTTTGTAAAGAAGTACAACAGGCTGTTGATGACGAAGATAGGTTCTATTTAACGAACAAGAAGCTGATGAAGTCCTCTTCAACAACCAAGCAGTATACTAGGCGACAGAATTTGAGGGGTAGTGGAATTCAAATTAATGAATCCCTCGCCAGAGCACGCTCTCTGCCTAGAGAATCTCCATAGAATGAAGGTCAAAATACACCGTCAGCATCCACACAACCTCCTTCTACCTCCAGGAGAAACACCACAGAAGCTGATATATTATCTATCCAACGAGAACAGAGGAGAATGTCTGAATGTCGGCTGACATTCACAAGATGAAAAGGAATTGTTCCAAAATATCAAGAATGCTTAAAGGGATTTTGAACAAATTGGACTGCAGTAGTTCGGAGGATTCTGAGTAATCTTTATTTTTCTAACTTTCTTTTGCAGGTTTTTAAGTTTTTAGTTCTTACATTTTTATTTTCCTTTTAAACTTTTAACTCTCCTTCAGTTTTTGTAATTTTGGCTTGATTTAGTGACAAAAAGGGGGAGAGAACAATGAACAATGGTTACAACAATGGTTACAATGGTTTGTAAGAACTGTGAACTTTGAACTTTGAAGGTAAGTATCAAAACAACTTTTGGTTTTGAATTGTGATTGAATGCATGCCTCGACTAACTATTCGACTAACTATTTGGGCATGTATTATTACTAACAAGTTGTTGTTAACTAACAAATTTATGACATTTGGATTTTAATGCTTAGAAGATATGTCTATTTCTGACTGTGATCTCATTACATATCTGAGGTTATAAATGTCATGGTGAGAATAAACTCTATCTCTCTGTTTGGTTTTTGAATGTTGAACATTCTTGAGGTATCTAACGTTTTGTCTTGTCAAGAATTAATTCTTTTGCAGAGAGTACAGATGTCTAAGTCTAGAGTCTGTTTTAGGAGTTTATCTCATGTATTTATTTATTTGGTTCTCAATTGTAAATTTTTATTGTATGGTGATAGCAACAAAAATATTTTTTTTGAATTTTCTTAGTGAATTTTTGTTTTGTCACGAAACCGCCAAAGGGGGAGATTGTTAAGGAATTTGTTTTGGCGTATTTCGTGAAAGTGGTTAAGTCTTGAAGATTGAAGATGAAGAAGTTTGAATCATATACCTCAATCTCAAGTAAGAAGAATTCAAAAGGATCAGGTACGTTTAACTAAATAATTTTGCTGATCCGAATACTTCTTATAGTGTAGAAACACTTGGATGGATTTTTAATCGCATAAAAATCAAAAACTGGACATGTTATATGTTCAAGATCCGGAACAGGCAACTACAGTCCGGACCCCGAACATAGGGTAGTTCATGCGCAAATCCAGTTCGGAACACATCTGTTCAGTCCGGACCCCGAACGTGGATTTTGCAGAAACTGCATGAACAGTCCGGACCGTGGATCTTCAGTCCGGACCCCGAACGTATGTTTTTCTGGAAATAGTCTGTCTTGCTACGACGGTCCGGACCGCAGTATTCCAGTCTGGACCGTCGTCCTGAAAAATTCCAGATAAGGTTAGTTTTTTATTCTTATCCTCTTCCAATGGTTTCTAACCTATAAATAAACCCTACGATTCATTTTTTAGGGCAATCCAAAAAGAAAATACGGTCGAAAAAGAGAAATCCACCTATAGAGAAGAAAGGAAATAACTAGATTTAATTCTATGTTTCTTCATCTGTATTAATTAATTTGATTCTAGGTTTTCATACTCAGATTTTGAGTAGAATCAAATTAATGAATACTTAGATGGTATTTCCGATCTATCTTTGATCTAAGTATTCGGCGGATCATCACCACCCAAAAACAACGATTTCTCCCAAAATCGGCGCGTGGACTCGCGTGGCCTTGTGGATTCAAGGTGCTACCGCTCTCGTGGATTCGGAGCGAGGTACGTTCGTGGATTCGAGATGTGCTACTGGGTGAAGACCGTGGATTCGGTCAGACGTCGTGGATTCGGCGTTGGACGCAAATCGTGGATTCGAGGCGCGTTGCGGAGCAAGCGGAGAAGATCAACTAGGAGTGTATGGAAAAAGGTTGAGTCGTCTGTGAGTACGTTATATCACATTTGTACGTGTTATAATTCTAGTGGATTTCACCGTGTTATCGGTCCAGTGGTTTTTTACTCCTGGTTTTGGAGTTTTCCACGTAAAAATCTTGCGTGTTATTTTTCATTTCCGCGTTGGGTTTTATTACGCAAAGATTTTTAAGCGTTTATTGTTTACACCTATTCACCCCCTCTAGGTGTTTTTTCCCCTATTTAGATCCATATTATACATAACCCATCAGTTCCCACCCGGCACTTTCACTTTTGTGGGGTACACGGGTCATCCAGACCACTTCTCCGAAAAAGTACACCCATGCGGTGGCCAAACCGCCTGTGTACGTGTAAGCATCTAACAACATGATAGCCGAAACCGGCGTGTAACAATCACCGCGACCCACAGTCGCCACAGTCAATAATAGAAGAAACGGTAAATATTCATGCGAAAGGTTTAATCAGTTGAAACATCTCATCTACTTTATTAGACAGGTTATTATACTTTTTACGATGACATATTGCACTTATTGCAAGGGTACCCACCTTGAATGAAGATAAACGACCGCGCCCGCGACCCTCCTAAGCAATCAGAACTTCACGCTGCCTAATAAAATAACCAAAAGCATAATTTAACACTTTACCCTAAACAGGCAAAATCAGTGGTCCCGACCACTGTAACAATAAACCAACGAAAAACCGAAGTCACTGTACCAAGCAGACCGCGTTGTCAATCAAAAACCGTCGAGTCAAAACTGTCAAGTAAAACCGAAAAACTTAGATCAAACCGGATCTCTGACGGTAAAACCAATGGTTAAAAACAACCGGACCGCGACTATATCATCGCGAACTCCATCGAAACCCAAATCCGCTAACGGAAATCCAACAAAACCCAATCTCTCAACTGGTAGCCACATCGGGACGTCAACGGGCAAGCCGAGAAAACCCGGACGACGAAAACGATGAGAAAAAGGCCCGACGGCGCGACCCCGACGATTTTGTCCGGGCGCGGAGCGACGGCGAAACAAGCACATGACATGGCGAAACGGTGACTTAGATGACCCCGAGTAGCCATGCCAAGAAAACGACGGAAACGGTGATCCCAACGGTAAAAACGGCGATCAAAACGGTGAAAAACGGACCAAAACGGAGCTACCGAACTTCCGGGCTGACGGGTGGTGCACGGACCAGGCGTGGACAAGGTCTGCGCATCCGGCAGCTGCGCACGCAGACCGGGCTCACCGAGGAAGCGTGCACCAAGCGGTTTGGGCCGGGCCGGTGCACGGGAGAGGGGCGCACCGGGTCTACTGCTTCGGGCGGCGGCGTCGCGCACCGGGTGCACGCTGAGGCGTGCACCGCGTTTCGCGGGCCGGGCCGGCGCATGGGAGCGTACGCCGGGTCTGCGCATCCACGCTGCGGGGGCGTGCGCCGGGTGCACGCCCGGGCCGTGGACCGCGGCTGTGGAAATCCGTACGGGGTGAACAGTAATTCCCCCGTTTCGTGTTTTCTTCTCCGTTTTCGCCCCCGCGCGGCTCCGGCGATGACCCCGCGAACATGATAACGGCGGCGGCGGCCTCCCGTTCAACAACGGTGGCGGCGGCCTCCCGTTAACTCCCCCCATGCTCCGACGAAACACCCAATTAGCCCCAACCAAATCCGCGGTAATTCTAACAAATAAACCATTGATCGAAACATCGATCGGAAACCCGATCAAAAGACCGATTAAAAACCATCGATTAAACTCGGTCAAGAACAAGAACAAAACATTGATGAAAATCAAAATCAAGAACCCGTGATCAATGTACCTATTAAAACGATCTCCAAAGGACATGGGAAAACCCACGATCGGACCGACGGAAGAGAAATAACGATCACTAACCTCGATCTATCGAGAACAAAGATTCGATCTTGTCCCTTGCGGCGTTGGGGACCCGGATCCGCTCCCAGTAGATGATGGCGTCTCGTTCTCCGGTCTCCGGCACGTCAATCGGGGCGATCGGGTCCCTCCGCCTTCTCCTTCTTTCTATCTTTTCTCCTCCGGTTAGGGTTCTCTTTTCTTTTCTCTTCTCCGAACTAGGGTTTTATTTTTGGTCTTCGGTACGCACGAGAGGGAAGGGTTTGAGGAGGCGATCTTTTAAAACTAGGGTTTTCCTTTCGGTAAACGGGGTATAATTATCTTTTTATTATTAATTTATTTTATTTTATTTTTCCTTTTTATACGTACGTAAAAAGGAAAAATCCTATATCTGGATATTTATTATTTAACAATAAATATCTATTCTCACGAGATAATTCCAAGATTCCTCGAAAAGCGTGCCAGATCCCTTGCACGGATTCTGATGCACCCACAGTTATCGCGACTTCCAAACCCTATTTCGGGGGATCCGTGTAGAGTCCTGGCGTTCCCTTGCCCTTGTATGCCTCCCTTTTATTTTGACGGGACTTAGGAAAACCTTTCACTATGTTTCTGCAATGGGATGGCCTGGACCGTGAGTATTTTTCTGCGATTGAGCTCGAAAAATGAAGGACGGCAAAGCGAACGGATTCGGTTTCCGATTTACGGATCTCCCGGAATGGGGGTCAAAGCATTTGCTTTGAGTGGTGCATCGAAACCCGTGCTAAGTGGCTGGCACGCTTTTCGAGGTGATCGGACGGGATCCTGCGATGATCGGACCTTTCATCTTTTTACGTTAGTGGATTATTTTATTTATTTGGTGGTACCTCGATCTACGGTTTCCGTTTTGGTTTCGTTTATTTCGCAATTCGTTTCGGGGGCCGGAGGGTGATCTAATAATTCCTTGTTTCCGGGCAGACCGTCGGGGCTCGCGGGTATTTTTAGTTAATAAAGCTCGCGAAACGGAGAACGTCGGCGCAATCGGTTTTGAATTCCGATGCCGGAATCTCCCGGAATAAATTCCGGAAGGTGGCTAGCGGTTCAGGTGGTCAACGCGGTTTTTCAGGCAGACCGGACCCTGGTTCGCACCCGATTTGTTACCCGCTTTTGACTTGAAATGGGTTCATTCCCAATCCCCATTCTAACCGCTCCCGCCACCCTAACCCGTCCCGCCTTTTTCCCTGTCGTGCAACTTCCCACAACTCCCCCCCAACTCCCCGCAACTTCCCATAACTCCCCACAACTCCCCCCAACTCCCCGCAACTTCCCATAACTCCCCTCAACTCCCCACAACTCCCCACAACTCCCCTCAACTCCCCACAACTCCCCACAACTCCCCCCACAACTCCCCTGCGTACGAAACCCCAAGCGCAACGAGAACCCACTTCCCCAACCTTTCTGTTTCCCAACCGACCGAGAGGAGAAACAAGGCGGAGTGAGCGAGGAACGGGTGACCCCCTTTCCTCTTTCTCCCCCATCGGCGAAAACATGCTTTTTCGGGCACAGGGTGGGAGTGTTTTAGCGGGAGTTCCGTACATCTTCTTCTCGCGTTGCAGGTGGGTACACCCTTAGAACCCCCTTATTGCGGAAATTTTGTTATGGTTATGTTTATCATGCTGGGGGTTTTCTTTGAGACTTAGCATAGAGTTGGTATTGTTGGAAGGATATTAACTGCATGTTATCGGTACTAATGCTGACGGTCTCTATAAATTACGATGTTACCCTGTATCTTGGTTACTATGCTCGAGGTTGCGACACGCGCACCCGCGGTCTGGCCACCGCAAAGGGTGCTCTTTTCCGGAAAAGCGGTCTCCGACCCGTGTAGACCCACGAGGTGACGTAGTGGGGGCCCCCGTAGGTGTGGGGTTTGAGGCATCAAGGTGTGAGCGGTGCGATCCGTCGGGGTAGGTGCCCGACGAGGTCAGGTGCTCCCAGGTGTGAGCGGTGCGATCTGTCGGGGTAGGTGCCCGACGAGGTCAGGTGCTCCCAGGTGTGAGCGGTGCGATCCGTCGGGGTAGGTGCCCGACGAGGTCAGGGGTTACAGGTGTTACAGGGGTTACAGGTGTTACAGGTGTTCGTGGTTTATTTTCCCTCTTGGGAGGGTGGTCAGGTTTTGCAGGTGTTCACGTTTTATTTTACGGTAGCTCCGGATAGTCTGGTTTGCCGCGGCAGGTGCCCGGTCCAGGTTATGCAGGGGGAGGGGATACCGACGATTGCACGACGAGGAGGGCGGTTGCTCTGGTTTACTGCGGTTTGCTTTATTTATAGCCCTAGTTGCTTTCGTGCTTTATTTTCTGGTCACTGACTTCCCACTCTGTGACAGGTTCTCAGGGGTGAGAGCTAGGGCGACGGTGAGGCCGTGGCAGGAGCACTTTTGGTCCTCCGTAGCCATAGTTGGTATTTACTTCTTATTGCGCATTTCATTACTTGTTAGTAGCCGACTATGTGGATCGCGATACCCTTGTGGGGTCGATGTGGATGTTGGGATGTCTATTATTTGCCCTTGCGAGTAGTTGTTTTGCTTGTCCCGTGTGGCCGCTTTCAAACTACAAAAGAAAAGAAAAGAAAAGGAAAATGTTTCGAAAACTGTTTTAAAAAAATGGTTGTGTGGATTTATCCTTTCAAAACTAGCCGGCTTCTTTAATACTTATGAAAAATAATTGTATGCATTCGACTGTTGAACTAGTGTGGTTAAAGTGATGATTGTATGGTGGTTGTGGTCAGGACGCCGTGCATATACAAAGGAGACTCTGCCGTTCGCAGAGTGAATTTGTATATGCGGCGGGTCTGGGCACGCACTGGGGGAGGTTGGTTTTCAAAAAAAAATGTATGCGCAAACTCAATCTTTTCGTTGGTCGTCTTCCGCTTAATGAAACCCCCGGGGCGTGACAGATTAAGATGGTATAAGAGAAAAACAGTTTTAACCACAGTAGTCGCTGTCCAACATCCACAGGAGCACATTACCACTGGCTACTAACTAATGAAATGATCAGGGTTTAATTGCGTAGAGATGCGAGAGTGCGGGACTGTTGAGTTTTGTTTTCCGGTTTAGCTCGGGTGTTGTGCGAATGTAGTCGGGCTGTTTTGGAGGTTGGGGTCGAGGCCGGCTGCCACCGGGGCCTTGATGGTTGCTATGAGTCAATGGGTTAGGCAACCGGCATAGGATACGGTGGGTCTGCTGACGGTGTTTATGCACTGGGGGCGGCTGTGGGCACGGCAGATCGTCGCACCGGTTTTAATTTTTTTTCGAACCCCTTCCTCTGCCGACCATCGGGTCGTCGCCTGTAACGGTGACGGGTGGTAGTGCAACCTACCGGTGTTCGTTAGTGTGTTGGCCGTTTGTCGGTCGTGGGTAACTGGACAGCCGTTTGTCTAAACTTGTACCTTCTAGGTCTTCTAGTGTTAGGTTATAGCAACTAATCGGCTGATTCTTTTTGCACCATGGGCAAGGTATGGGTGGGAATGGGGATTCTTCCCCTATGGTTGTTACCCATAGTTCGGCTTTTTATCGTAGACACTGCGATGGTTATAGAAATTGTCGTGATGGGGTCTCGGGGTGCTCCTTTGGGTTAGAAAGGGGGACCACTGGGGCTAGCAAGTCTTATGCGTTTGGGCTCATTTCGGTTAGAGAGGTCGTGCCTGGTTTCGCACAAGTGTGTGTAAGTGGCGACTTTTTATTGGGGAGTTTAGCTTTTGGCGCTGGGTGGTGCCAGGTAGCTCTGGGACGGGTTCCTGGGTTCTGCGCAAGAGGGCCGGTTGGGTTGTCCTATTGGTGGGTTGGCGCGTGATCCCTCGAGCGCGTTTAGTGAACCTAGGCAACTTTGACGAGGTTCCTCTCGCTGTTGTCGTTGCTTGTCTTCTTCCGACCCTTTAGGTTTCAGATGGATAGTCTACAGTACCTGGAGGTCATTGTTGAGCGGACCTAGAGCTTAGATTCCTCCTAGTGGGGAGTGTCACGTTTTGGTATGGAGGTTTACCGCTCGATTCGATGCCCGGTGCTTGGAGGGGCAACGGATTGGGACTAAGAGTTAGTGGTTATTTAGAGTGACGCACCCCGTCAGTGCCAGGACGGAGGTGGGACCTTACCTTGTGGGTTTTGTCGCCAGCTTCCCATGACTAAAGCATAGCCTTGAGGCCTAGTTTGGGAGCGTTTTGGGTCGTGATCTTTTGGGGCAGGTGTGGTTCAAGGGAAAAATTTCAGGTAGTTGTAACCCAGCCTGTTTTGTTGGCACCTCTTGGAGCCTTGTGAGGGCGTTAGGGTGATTTGTTTTCCTTGTCGTCGGGTTAGTTGTTTTGGACCTTTAAGGGTTCATCAGACCGAGTGTGTCACCTTGGGGCGCACCCGTGCTCTTCGTGCGAAAGAAGAACGGAAGCTACGCCTACGCATCGACTACAGGGAGATATACAAGATTACAGTGAAGAACAAGTCCGGGTTTGATGACCACTTCGACCAATTACGAGAGGCACTTACAGATTATTCTCTGGACTCTCAGGGACCAGAGGTTGTTTGCTAAGTTTAAGAAATGTGAGTTCTGACGTTGCAAAGTGGACTTTTTGGGGCACATTGTGTCAGCAACGGGAATCACAGAGAATGTGAGCGGAACTGCCCGACACACGATCCGGAACTGGCAGCAGTCGTCTTCGTTTTAAAACGTTGGAGACACCACCTTTTGGAGTTCATCGTGATGTATTTTCGGATCTCCAGAGCCTTGAGTTTTGTTCGCAGAGAAGGATTTGTTTTCGCGACAGAGGCACTAGTTGGAGTTGCTGAAGGACTCGGCTTGACCGTTCGGTATCACCCCGGGAAAAGCAAGCGTAGTAGCGGATGTTTTGAGCAGGAAGGGTCAAATCGAGGGGGAAACTGATGAGCGCGAGTACTCAGCAGGACCGGTACTGTCGCGTGACTCTTGTCCTTGAGGGTCAAGCCAACCCTATTAGAGAGATCCTGGAAGGTCAGAAGACAGGCGCACCGATACAGCTCGTTCGAGACATGATTCCCCCCCTCGGACCACGCGAGCGACTTTTGGGCGAGTGCGAACGGCGCAATACGTTTTCGAGGGCGAAATTGCTTACCTGAGCTGCCAGAGTGGAAAGAGGAGACACTGTCGGAGGCGCACTGCACCCCCTATGCGGCGCGTCCAGGTGACACGAAGATGTACAGGGACCTCAAAGAAGAATTCTTGGTGGACAAAACCAAAGGGGGGATGTAATACAGTTCACTACCCGCTGTTTAGATGGTTAACAAGTAAAGTACGAACATCAGCGCTCAGCGGGGAAAACTACAATCTCTACCGGTACCAGAGTGGAAATGGGAGAGAATCAGCATGGAATTCGTCACGGGTTTTCCGCATCGCATCGAGGGCACGATGCGGTTTGAGTCACAGTGGATCGACTGACGAAGTCGACTCTTTTTCCACCCACCCGTACGACGGGGACTAGAGTCACTCGGCTGGTGTCGAACCTTCGGCAAAGTCTACAACAAGCCCTGGAGACTAACCCACACTTCAGCACGGCGTTTCACCCCAGAACGACGGACAGTCCGAGCGTGTGGTCCGGATTCTCGAAGAGGTGCTCTGAACCTGCGTACTTGATTTTGGTGATGGATGGTCACCGCTTTTGAGCTTAGAGAGGACCTGAGCTTCGACGGAACACCGGTGCGGATCTTAGCAACCAGGGAGAACGTGAAGCGACTTGGGAACTGGCGTCAGAGAGGAGGGAGTGCTACCCAGAATTACTCGTGGGGACCAGGATTAAGTTTCGAGGACGAAACTTCTTTTAAGTGGTGAGTGATGTAGAGTCCTGGCGTTCCCTTGCCCTTGTATGCCTCCCTTTTATTTTGACGGGACTTAGGAAAACCTTTCACTATGTTTCTGCAATGGACTGGCCTGGACCGTGAGTATTTTTCTGCGATTGAGCTCGAAAAATGAAGGACGGCAAAGCGAACGGATTCGGTTTCCGATTTACGGATCTCCCGGAATGGGGGTCAAAGCATTTGCTTTGAGTGGTGCATCGAAACCCGTGCTAAGTGGCTGGCACGCTTTTCGAGGTGATCGGACGGGATCCTGCGATGATCGGACCTTTCATCTTTTTACGTTAGTGGATTATTTTATTTATTTGGTGGTACCTCGATCTACGGTTTCCGTTTTGGTTTCGTTTATTTCGCAATTCGTTTCGGGGGCCGGAGGGTGATCTAATAATTCCTTGTTTCCGGGCAGACCGTCGGGGCTCGCGGTATTTTTAGTTAATAAAGCTCGCGAAACGGAGAACGACGGCGCAATCGGTTTTGAATTCCGACGCCGGAATCTCCCGGAATAAATTCCGGAAGGTGGCTAGCGGTTCAGGTGGTCAACGCGGTTTTTCAGGCAGACCGGACCCTGGTTCGCACCCGATTTGTTACCCGCTTTTGACTTGAAATGGGTTCATTCCCAATCCCCATTCTAACCGCTCCCGCCACCCTAACCCGTCCCGCCTTTTTCCCTGTCGTGCAACTTCCCACAACTCCCCCCCAACTCCCCGCAACTTCCCATAACTCCCCACAACTCCCCCCAACTCCCCGCAACTTCCCATAACTCCCCTCAACTCCCCACAACTCCCCACAACTCCCCTCAACTCCCCACAACTCCCCACAACTCCCCCCACAACTCCCCTGCGTACGAAACCCCAAGCGCAACGAGAACCCACTTCCCCAACCTTTCTGTTTCCCAACCGACCGAGTGGAGAAACAAGGCGGAGCGAGCGAGGAACGGGTGACCCCCTTTCCTCTTTCTCCCCCATCGGCGAAAACATGCTTTTTCGGGCACAGGGTGGGAGTGTTTTAGCAGGAGTTCCGTACATCTTCTTCTCGCGTTGCAGGTGGGTACACCCTTAGAACCCCCTTATTGCGGAAATTTTGTTATGGTTATGTTTATCATGCTGGGGGTTTTCTTTGAGACTTAGCATAGAGTTGGTATTGTTGGAAGGATATTAACTGCATGTTATCGGTACTAATGCTGACGGTCTCTATAAATTACGATGTTACCCTGTATCTTGGTTACTATGCTCGAGGTTGCGACACGCGCACCCGCGGTCTGGCCACCGCAAAGGGTGCTCTTTTCCGGAAAAGCGGTCTCCGACCCGTGTAGACCCACGAGGTGACGTAGTGGGGGCCCCCGTAGGTGTGGGGTTTGAGGCATCAAGGTGTGAGCGGTGCGATCCGTCGGGGTAGGTGCCCGACGAGGTCAGGTGCTCCCAGGTGTGAGCGGTGCGATCCGTCGGGGTAGGTGCTCGACGAGGTCAGGGGTTACAGGTGTTACAGGGGTTACAGGTGTTACAGGTGTTCATGGTTTATTTTCCCTCTTGGGAGGGTGGTCAGGTTTTGCAGGTGTTCACGTTTTATTTTACGGTAGCTCCGGATAGTCTGGTTTGCCGCGGCAGGTGCCCGGTCCAGGTTATGCAGGGGGAGGGGATACCGACGATTGCACGACGAGGAGGGCGGTTGCTCTGGTTTACTGCGGTTTGCTTTATTTATAGCCCTAGTTGCTTTCGTGCTTTATTTTCTGGTCACTGACTTCCCACTCTGTGACAGGTTCTCGGGGGTGAGAGCTAGGGCGACGGTGAGGCCGTGGCAGGAGCACTTTTGGTCCTCCGTAGCCATAGTTGGTATTTACTTCTTATTGCGCATTTCATTACTTGTTAGTAGCCGACTATGTGGATCGCGATACCCTTGTGGGGTCGATGTGGATGTTGGGATGTCTATTATTTGCCCTTGCGAGTAGTTGTTTTGCTTGTCCCGTGTGGCCGCTTTCAAACTACAAAAGAAAAGAAAAGAAAAGGAAAATGTTTCGAAAACTGTTTTAAAAAAATGGTTGTGTGGATTTATCCTTTCAAAACTAGCCGGCTTCTTTAATACTTATGAAAAATAATTGTATGCATTCGACTGTTGAACTAGTGTGGTTAAAGTGATGATTGTATGGTGGTTGTGGTCAGGACGCCGTGCATATACAAAGGAGACTCTGCCGTTCGCAGAGTGAATTTGTATATGCGGCGGGTCTGGGCACGCACTGGGGGAGGTTGGTTTTCAAAAAAAAATGTATGCGCAAACTCAATCTTTTCGTTGGTCGTCTTCCGCTTAATGAAACCCCCTGGGCGTGACAATCCGTAAGTCGGATTTTAGATCCGATTGCACCGCCGTTCATCGTTTTTCGAGCTCTATCACCAAAAAATACCCGCACCGCGTGTTAGTCTACTCAAAAGAGCACGATAATTTGATTTCCTCTAACTTATACTCTATTAGCAGGAGGGTAAAATATCACTAGAAAAGTCGTGTCATTACACCACTCACACTTTATAAGAAGTTTCGTCCTCGAAACTTAAACTCAACCCTCAAAAAACTATTCTCGGAAACATTCTTTCATTTTCGTCTTAAGTCCCCAAGTCGCCTCGCGCTCCACATGGTTACTCCATTGCACCTTTACGTAGGGGATTGTCCGGTTGCGAAGTTTCTTTTTCTCCCTTCCCAGCATTCGTATCGAGGTTTGGCAGTAGAGCCGACCGGTATGCCTCCGAGCCTACGTGCTCCAAAAATCTTGAATGTCGGGTCATTGGCGCCAACCATTAATCCCCAAAAGCTCGAACTATTAGAAATACACAACTAATTCACTTAGGGCGTACTGACACAGCGCCACGGATCTTGATCGGACTCAACCTACCTGGACGTTGGGTCTATTGTTGGGCCTCTTGCTGTTAGGTCTATTGTGGACCGCAGCCCCACTCAACTTATTAGGCTCACCCAACTCAACTTATTAGTCTCCTGGGCCTATTGTCACGAGGCAGGAAGTTGGACCTATTTAACCCATAAATAAATAGCCAACACATAAGACAACTAAGTCTTTATATCCTTATTGGGCAGGAAAGTACAAAGTATTTTGTTCTAAGGGTTCTCCTGGGGTCGAGACCAATATTACTCTTCATAAGGGGTCTTTCCTGCTACTACTTCCCTCGTAAGCCGAAGTGTCTGTTTCCCCGCGGGTTGATGATGTTTCGCTTTCACCTGTTGGCACACCAAATATGGCGCCACGAATTGTGTCACATCGCTCTTTAATTTGGGCCACCAGAAGGTCTGCCATAGATCCTTGTACATCTTTGTACCTCCGGGATGCGCAGTGTAGGGGGCATTATATGCTTTCGCTAGATTTTCTTTCCTCATTTCTAGCTTATCGGGCACACGAATTCGTCCCCAGAACCTTATTACATTTTCTGAGCCAATCGTAAAAACTCCGCCTTGCTCCGAGGATACTCTGTCTCGTACCAGTTGTAGTTGCGTGTCCGTTGTTTGGCCTCCCAAGATCCTCTTGGAGATTCGTCCGACTAAATCTTATAGTCCTCTCTGGGCTTCGGCAATGTGAGCACTGGTGCCTGTGCGTGTCTGTCTTTAAGTTCTTCGAAGCTCTTCTGGCACTGGGCCGTCCAGACGAATCTCTCCCCTTTCCGGGTTAGTCAATTTAGGGGAGTGGCTATCTTTGAGAAGCCTCCCGCGAAGCGTCTGTAGTACCCTGCCCATCCTAGGAAGCTTCGGATTTCCGTCACCGTTGTTGGCCGAGTCCAGTTGGTCGCTGCTTCAATCCTCCTCGGGTCCACCGCAACTCACGATACTGAGAGTATGCGTCCCAAGAAGTCTCCCTCGCGGAGCCAGAACTCACACTTTTTGAGTTTGGCATACAACTCCTGGTCCCGGAGGGTCTGGGGGATTACTCGCAAGTGTTCCCCATACCCCTTGTCTGTGCGAGAGTAGATCGGAACGTCAACCTGTAAGCCCATTACCGGCTGGTCTAAGAAGGGCTTGAGTATCCTATTCATCATGCCCGTGAACACCGCTGGTGCGTTAACGAGTCTAAACGGTATAACCGTAAACTCATGTTGACTATTCCGAGTTCTCAAGGTTGTTTACGGTATGTCATCACCCCGGACTCTAGGTTGGTGATAGCTGGACCGCAGATCAAACTTTGGGAACACCGTTGCTCCTTGTAGTTTATCGAATAGGTCATCTATCCGAGGTAGGGGGGTACTTGTTCTTCTCGTGTCAAGATCCATACGAAACTCGTGAACGCTACTCGACTGCCTTCTACCAAGTTTCTTGCCTGCAACAACGAATAGAAAGGCGAGCAAAAGGCGTTCCTACAAGCTAAGTTTACACGTTACGGTAAGTCCGGTTCCCGGAGACGCAGTTGGAACTTCAAGCAGTCAACTACCGCTTAAAGATTGCCGCGACCGTCAGTCCCAAGCGCTACGCCGATAACCCTTAACGGAAACCCCACTAGTTCTTAGAGACTAAGAACCCGCCCCACCCTCGCTGGCAGGAAGGAGTAAAGCCGCCTGCCTCGAGGGGTAGCCTAAAGTTCCGACCGAACTTATTTCTACGATGGGGATTTCTTCTAATAACTAAGGTAGGGGCGAAAACACGAAGCGAGGTGAAAGAGTGGGATGCTCAGGTGTTGACACAGAAGTTCTAGAACGATGATCTGAAACTCGAGTATTACCTGCCACGACGTCCTCTGGTGGGTCCGTCCCCTGGTGGGTCATCGTATAGACTCTCCCTCCTCCCGATTGCTGAGACGAAGGTGTAGATGCTGCTACGGGTGATGTCCCCGTCTTCAAGGGGCAGTTGAAACGGAGGTGCCCCGGTTTGCCGCATCGAAAACAGTGGTCTTGCTTCTTGGGACATTCGTTCACTTGGTGTATTCCGTCGCAAATGATGCATGGCTTGTCCACCGGCCTTTGTTCTCCCGTCGGCACATTCTTGGTTCTTTGTTGCGATCTCGGGTGTTTAGGAGGCCGGCTCCCCTTGGTACGCTCTCTTTCGAAATTTGGCCGAGTTCGTTTCTTATCCCCGCTGTGTTTCGAGCTCTCCCGTCGGGCTCGTGAAATCGTAAATCCGCGCTCCACTGTGGTGGCTCTATCGACTACCTCCTGGAAGGTGTGCAAATCCGCCGCTTGCACCACCTCGGAGATGTCGCTTCGTAAACCGTCCACAAAAAGACGAGCTTTGTGAGATTCATCTCTTATGAGAAAGGGAACACATTTGATCAACCTCACAAATGCCCGTTGGTACCCCATAACTGTCCGCCTTCCTTGCTTGATGTGCTTCAAGTCATCTTCCATTTGCTGTTTGATGCTGTCGGAGAAAAATGCCCCAAACAGTTTTTCTCGGAACGCGGTCCAAGATAGAAGGGCGGTGCCCTCCGAGGGGTCCGGGCGCACCGTCTTCCACCACATGCGGGCATTTCTCTCAAGAAAGTGGACTGCCAAAGGGACCTGTTCATGTTCCTCCATCAGCAAATCTTCGAAGAGCTTTTCCATGGTGTCTACCCATTTTTCCACGACCCAAGGGTCGGTCGTCTCTCCCTCAAACACGGGTGGGTCGTACTTCTTGAAATCCGTCAACTTCGCTCTCACCCTGTCCCGTTCGGTTTGCTTGATAGGGGCTTCCCCCGCAGCGACGGCAGACACTCTGGGAGTAGGTGTCGCCACGGTCTTTCTCTAGGGGTCTCCAATAGTGGCCCCCGGCATAGGTCCCGAAGTTGCTGGTGTTGGTGCTACTGAAGGCGTCGTTGGCTGAACCGACTGTACCTCGGTTACCATGGTCGGAGGAGGGGCGACCATAGCCTCGCTGTCCGCCACCGACGGTCCCGTCACTAGTGTGGCTGGTCCGGGCAGAGGAGCCTGGGCGACCTCCACTGGTGTAGTCGGCTGTTGCGTAACTGACGCACTTGTTCCATAAAGGCTGCTAACTGCCCAGCCATCTCTCGTAGTTGTTGTCGGAGAAGCTGATACTCCGCCGCCGTTGGCACCGTACTTTCTGCCCCTGAGTTCTCCATTAATAACCCAGCTCGGGCCATTATTCGCTATATACAAAGAAAACAAGTCAATCCTAGACTTAACTGGTCTAGCACCAAGACCTACAAATGCACCGAAATTAAATCCCCCTTTTTCCCTCACACACTCACGGTCTACCGCACCTATACCTTGGTTATCTCAAGTTCAGTTGCTTGTGGCGTTATGCACTGTGGATGTTGGTTACTGACTACTGTGGTTAAAGTTGTTTTTCTCTGATACCATATAATCTGTCACGCCCCGGAGGTCTAAAGATCAGCGGAAAAACATATGTGTTTTTTTCTTGTAAACGACCTCACCTACCGGTGCGCGTCAGACCGCCACATATACAAATTCACCCTTTAAACGGACAGAGTCTCCTTTGTATATGCACGGCGTCACATTTACAACATTATCTTCTTTAACCACACAGTCATAGTGAATACAACAAGAGAGAGAGTAATACCATTTATTTACATCCAAACTTTCATTCACGACATCAAGAGATAAACTACGGGTTGTAAACGGTGTCCACACGACACCTAGTTTTTCTAAAGTGTTAGCACAAGTCACAGTAGGGCGGCGACATCTTTTGAAAGGATAAATCCAGAGGTTTACAAAGTAGTGCCAACACGACACTTGGTTTTGAAAAGCATTTTCGAAACCCTTTTGTTTGGTATAAAACATGCATATAAGTCATTAAGAAGCATAATAAAGATCACATCACGAAAACAAACTCTCAATCCAACATCCACGATATTCCACAGTCTAGCAATTGAGAACTTAAACTAAATATAAGGAGATGAGATAACCCTAAAGCAAGAACGACGAAATAAACCTCATACGGCTAATGTCCTCTAGGGGCTGCCTCACCATCGTCCCGACTACTACACCTAATCAAACCTGTCACAGTGTGGGTAAAGTCAGTGACAAATAAAGTAGATGATCCAAACAATTAAAGCATTTTTAAAGCAAACCGAATACACTGGAACCTTTCGCTTTTCCTCCTCATGAGTCCACATCACTTGATTTAATTACATGGTACCTGTCGGGAAGTCGACGATCTCCCCTCGTGAACAATTACTTTACTTACGTGATGCCTTTAACCCCTTCACGGTGCTAGTGCTGCACTTATAGCTGGCGTGAAGAGGTCCCCACCCGGCACTTTCACTTTTGTGGGGTACACGGGTCATCCAGACCACTTCTCCGGAAAAGTACACCCATGCGGTGGCCAAACCGCCTGTGTACGTGTAAGCATCTAAGAACATCATAGCCGAAACCGGCGTGTAACAATCACCGCGACCCACAGTCGCCACAGTCAATAATAGAAGAAACGGTAAATATTCATGCGAAAGGTTTAATCAGTTGAAACATCTCATCTACTTTATTAGACAGGTTATTATACTTTTTACGATGACATATTGCACTTATTGCAAGGGTACCCACCTGGAATGAAGATAAACGACCGCGCTCGCGACCCTCCTAAGCAATCAGAACTTCACGCTGCCTAATAAAATAACCAAAAGCACAATTTAACACTTTACCCTGAACAGGCAAAATCAGTGGTCCCGACCACTATAACAATAAACCAACGAAAAACCGAAGTCACTGTGCCAAGCGGACCGCGTTGTCAATCAAAAACCGTCGAGTCAAAACAGTCAAGTAAAACCGAAAACCTCATATCAAACCGGATCTCTGACGGTAAAACCGATGGTCAACAACAACCGGACCGCGACTATATCATCGTGAACTCCATCAGAACCCAAATCCGCTAACGGAAATCCAACAAAACCCAATCTCTCAACTAGTAGCCAACTCCGGACGTCAACGGTCAAGCCGAGAAAACCCGGACGACGAAAACGATGAGAAAAAGGCCCGACGGCGCGACCCCGACGATTTTGTCCGGGCGCGGAACGACGGCGAAACTAGCACATGACATGGCTAAACGGTGACTTAGATGACCCCGAGTAGCCATGCCAAGAAAACGGCGGAAACGGTGATCCCAACGGTGAAAACGATGCTCAAAACGGTGAAAAACGGACCAAAACGGAGCTACCGAACTTCCGGGCTGACGGGTGGTACACGGACCAGGTGTGGACTGGGTCTGCGCATCGGGCGGCTGCGCGCGCAGACCGGGCTCACCCAGGAAGCGTGCACCAAGCGGTTTGGGCCGGGCCGGTGCACGGGAGAGGGGCGCGCCGGGTCTACTACTTCGGGCGGCGGCGTCGCGCACCGGGTGCACACTGAGGTGTGCACCGCGTTTCGCGGGCCGGGCCGGCGCACGAGAGCGTACGCCGAGTCTGCGCATCCACGCTGCGGGGGCGTGCGCCGGGTGCACGCCCGGGCCGTGGACCGCGGCTGAGGAAATCCGTACGGGGTGAACAGTAATTCCCCCGTTTCGTGTTTTCTTCTCCGTTTTCGCCCCCGCGCGACTCTGGCGACGACCCCGCGAACATGATAACGGCGGCGGCGGCCTCCGGTTCAACAACGGCGGTGGCGGCCTCTATTTAACTCCCCCTATGCTCCGACGAAACACCCAATTAGCCCCAAACAAATCCGTGGTAATTCTAACAAATAAACCATTGATCGCAACATCGATCGGAAACCCGATCAAAAGACCGATTAAAAACCATCGATTAAACTCGGTCAAGAACAAGAACAAAACATTGATCAAAATCAAAATCAAGAACCCGTGATCAATGTACAGATTAAAACGATCTCCAAAGGACACGGGAAAACCCACGATCGGACCGACGGAAGAGAAATAGCGATCACTAACCTCTATCTATCGAGAACAAAGATTCGATCTTGTCCCTTGCGGCATTGGGGATCCGGATCCGCTCCCCGTAGATGATGGCGTCTCGTTCTCCGGTCTCCGGCACGTCAATCGGGGCGATCGGGTCCCTCCGCCTTGTCACGCCCCCGGGGGTTTTTGAGTCTATCAAAGCGGAAAATTTCGTGTATTATTTTTTTTTCTTAACAAAGTAACTTAAACCTCATCCTCGGTGCGTGCCAGACCGCCACATACACAAATTCTCTCTGCCCACGGACAGGGTCTCCTTTGTATATGCACGGCGTCTCATTTACAACATGCGTTTCGTTTCCAACATCATACATCAACCATCAACCATACAATAGACATACCTCGTCAAACAGAGTACAGTAATTTAACTAATGTTTTAAAAGACCGGTGTCCACTCGACACCTTGTTATTCTTTTTTTCAAGCGAGTTATTAAAGCGGCATCAACGTTTAGAAAGGATAAAACCAGCGGTTGCAAAACCCGTGCCCACACGGCACTTCGTTTTGAGAAAACATTTTCGAAATCATTTGGTTTATCATGAAAATGTGCCGCGTATGAAAACATCACTAAAAGTATCAAAAGTATAAAAGTACACCTCATCCACAGCGCTAACCAATACATGTCCACGACTAATATGATCCACAAGCAAATTAACTATTTAAAGTATAAGGAAAACGAGATAAAAACCAAGTATCCTGACTACGGTCCTCGCGACGCTGTCTCACCGCCATCCCGGCTAACGCACCTAGTAATACCTGTCACGGAGTGGGTAAAGTCAGTGACAAACAAAGTAGATGTCTAAATATCAATAAGGAATAAAGAGCAAACCGATTACACCGGAACCTTTCGCTAAAACCCTGTACATAATTAAGCTGGGCACCAATCCCAGATTTATCAATTAAGTTGGGCACCAACCCCAGAGTACCTGTCGGAGAGACTAAAGTCTCCCCTCGTGCGCAAACACTTTTTTAATGCTTTTAACCTCTTCACGGTGCTGGTGTGCTATTTTCAGCAGGCGCGAAGAGGTCCTCATGGCTCCCACCCCTTTGTGAGGCACACGGTCAAAAAGACCACTTCTCCGGAAAAGTACACCCATGCGGAGGCCAATCCGCCTGTGTACGTGCAGCATCCGAAAATGGATTTGCCGAGATCGGCGTGTAGTGAGCACCGCGATCGCAGCCGCTTCAATTGTTAGATAAAATACAATTATGCGAAAGGTTAAACTGTCCATCTACTTTGTTAGACAAATTAAGAGCATTTTAATGATGATAGATGCACTTACTGCACTTGTTGCACTTATAGCAACCGTACCCACCTAGTTGAAGAGAAATCGGAACACCTGAATCCTTCGCGCACCCCCGCTGTGCACCTGGACCTAAAGAAAGTCCGCAAGGATAACTATAGTCAAAAACGTGTACTAACATCCCAAAACAAAAGACCCAATTTACTCTTTTCGACGGAAAAGTCCAACACAGTCCGGGTTGACGAAAACCGGAATCCCGCGCCGCCGTCGCCGTCCGCCGGAGCCCCGCGCGGTTCGGAACCGCGCGGCGTGTCTCCGCGGGCGGCGCCCACGCGGCGCGGCACCCACGCGGCGCGGCGCCTCGCGCGGGTGCTGCCCGTGCGGCGGCCGCGCGACGCCCGCGTGGGTGCGGCCCCGCACGGCGCCCGCGCGCGGGGTTGCCCGCGCGGCGCCCGCGTGGGTGCCCCGCGAGGCGCCCGCGCAGTTGCGGGTCCGCGCGGGTGCCGCCCGCGCGGTTGCGGGTCCGCGCGGGTGCCGCCCGCGCGGCAGCCGCGCGGCGCCCGCGCGGTTGCGGGTCCGCGTGGGTGCCGCCCGTGCGGGTACGACCCGCGCGGAGCCCGCGCGTTGCCCGTGCGGTCCCATCGCCGCTTGCGGCGGCGATCGGCCGTCCGCGATTCTCCTCCGCGCGATGCCCTAGCGGCACCGCGCGCCTCCGCCGTCCGTTTCGTGCCCTAGCATGACGACGATGACGGCGACGGTGACGGATACGACGGAGAAACCCAAGAACTCAAACAAAAAGGACGACGGAAAAATCCCAAATAATTTATAACAATTATTTTACTAACCGAAGATCGACGGGAAGGTTGTCCGGTCGCGTTCTTGCCTTCGGTTCGATGTCCGGGAAGATCGGGCTCCTTCTTTTTCTCCTTTCCCTTTCTTCCGGCTAGGGTTCCGTCTTTTCCTTTTTCTCTTTCTTTCTCTCCTCACCGGTTAGGGTTTTATTTTTCTTTTCTTTTCTTTCCGATAATCGGGATCCCTTATATAGCTCGTATTATATTTTTAATTAATTTCCTCTTTAATTCGTACGTAAGATAATTCTATTTTCCGTCATCGGATAATTAATTAATTAATTAATTATCCCCTACGAGATAACCCACCTTATCTCCAACGGGTGCAAGATATTTTGCACGGATTCCGATGCATGACTAATCACCGCATCACTAAGAATTCCGTTCCGGGAGATCCCGACATCGGATTTCAGATCCGATCGCACCGTCGGCCATCATTTTCCGCGCTCTATCGCAGAACAATACCAGCACCACACACTGGCCAACTCTTAAGAATTGAATAATTTTATTTCACTTAAAGGCTTAAATAATTACATGTGAGTCAAAAATACCCCTAAGGGCCGGATCACTACACCACTCACACTTTATAAAAAGTTTCGTCCCGAAACTTAAGTACAAACTCCACTAATCAATTCGGGAAAATATTCTCTCATCTTCGATTCCAGTTCCCAAGTCGCCTCGCGCTCTTCGTGGTTGCTCCAGTGGACCTTTACATAGGGGGTTGTTCGTTTGCGCAACTTCTTGTCCTCTCTCGCCAGAATCCGCACCGACGTCTCCTCGACGCTTAAATCCTCTCGCAACTCGATGGTGGAGGCATCCAAGGCATGAGAGGGATCAGCTAGGTACTTCCGGAGCATTGAGACATGGAACACGTTATGGACTCGTTCGAGGTTCGGCGGTAGGGCTAATTGGTACGCCACCGGTCCTACGCGTTCTAGGATCTCGAACGGTCCTACGTACCTCGGGCTTAACTTTCCCTTTATGCCGAAGCGTCGGTTCCCCTTGGAGGGCGAAACTCGGAGTAACGCATGCTCACCCACCATGAACTCTAAGTCTCGGCGTCTGTTGTCCGCGTAGCTTTTCTGTCTGCTCTGGGCGGTCAGTAGCCTTTGTCTAATCAATCGCACCTTTGCTTCGGTCTCCTCCACCAAATCTGGGCCCAGAAACTTACGCTCACCCAAGTCGTCCCAGCATATTGGAGACCGACAGCGGCGCCCGTACAGGGCCTCGTATGGTGCCATCTGAATGCTGGCCTGGTAACTGTTATTGTAGGCAAATTCCACTAGGGGCAAACACCGTGCCCACCCTTCGCCCAAGTCCAAAATGCATGCTCGAAGCATGTCCTCCACAATTTGTATCACCCGCTCTGATTGTCCGTCGGTCTGCGGGTGAAAAGCCATACTGAAGTGCAACTTGGTTCCCATTGCTCGCTGCAGGCTCTGCCAAAAGTTTGACACAAATCGCGTGTCCCTGTCCGACGTGATGGATGTCGGCACCCCATGCAACCTTACTATCTCGTTGATGTAGGTTTGTGCCAGTCGTTCCCGCGTCCACGTCGTGTGTATGGGCAGAAAGTGGGCCGATTTCGTCAGACGGTCCACAATCACCCATATTGCATCGTGTCCCTGTGACGATCTCGGGAACCCGGTCACAAAATCCATGGTAATCATGTCCCACTTCCACTCGGGCACCGGTAAGGGTTGCAATTTTCCTGCCGGACGCTGGTGCTCAGCCTTCACCCGTTGGCACACCAGGCAGTGTGCCACAAACCGAGTCACGTCTCCCTTCATTTTGGGCCACCAGAAGGTCTGTTTGACGTCCTTGTACATCTTCGTTCCCCCGGGGTGCTCTGCATATGGAGCAGTATGCGCCTCCCGCAGGATTTCCTCTTTGAGTTCCGGTAGATCCGGCACGCAGATTCGTCCCCGAAATCGTATCGTGCCGTCGGAGTTTACTGTGAAATCACCTTCTTGGTCGGCAGTTACTCTACTTCGCACCAGCTGGAGTTGGTCATCAGTCGATTGCCCCTCGAGAATTCTGTCAAGCAAGGTAGGTCTGACCACCAGTGTCAGAAGTTGTGCGACTGTACCCGCCGGTACTACTTCTAATCTTAATCGCGATAATTCCACAATCAGACTATCTTGCTGGGTGATGGCACTTACCCCTGCCTCCTCGGCCTGCCCCTTGCGGCTCAGGGCGTCGGCCACCACGTTTGCCTTTCCCGGGTGGTAGTGGATCGTTAAATCGTAATCCTTCAGTAGCTCGAGCCACCGTCTTTGTCGCAAATTTAACTCCTTTTGGGTGAAAAGGTACTTAAGACTTTTATGATCTGAGTACACATTGGAGTGTGCCCCATACAGGTAGTGTCTCCAAAGCTTGAGGACGAACACAACCGCTGAGAGTTCCAAATCGTGCACGGGGTAGTTCCGCTCGTATTCCTTGAGCTGCCTTGACGCATAGGCTATAACCTTTCCCCGTTGCATGAGTACTCCACCCAGTCCGTTTCGCGACGCATCGCAATACACTTCATAATCCTCCCTGGTTCTGGCAGGGTGAGAATCGGGGCTCGCGTCAATCTATCCTTGAGCTCCTCGAAGCTCCTCTGACATTTGTCCGTCCAGATGAACTTTTCCCCCTTTCTAGTCAAACAGTTTAAGGGGGTGGCTATCTTGGAGAAACCCTCCACGAAGCGCCGGTAGTACCCGGCTAATCCCAGGAAGCTTCGAATCTCCATCACCGTCGTCGGTTGGGGCCAGTCCGTCACCGAATCTATCTTCTTCGGATCGACTGCGACTCCAGCCGCCGAGATTACGTGCCCCAAGAAGCCGACCTCACAGAGCCAAAACTCACACTTTTTGAGTTTGGCGTAGAGTTTCTGTTCCCGTAGGGTCTGGAGGACTGTGCGCAGATGTTCTTCATGTTCCTCGTCTGTACGGGAGTAGATCAGGATATCGTCGATGAAGACCACCACGAATAAGTCCAGCAAGGGTTTGAATACCCTGTTCATCATGTCCATGAACACCGCCGGGGCATTTGTGAGCCCGAACGGCATTACTGTAAATTCGTAATGGCCGTAGCGAGTCCGGAAAGCCGTTTTGGGGATGTCCTCCCCCTTGACCTGGACCTGATGATAGCCCGACTGCAGGTCAATCTTTGAAAACACCGTCGCCCCCTGTAGTTGGTCGAAGAGGTCGTCGATCCTTGGCAGGGGGTACTTGTTCTTAACGGTGACCTTATTTATCTCCCGGTAGTCGATGCACAACCGGAGACTTCCGTCCTTCTTCCTCACAAACAGGACGGGCGCGCCCCAGGGTGATGTGCTAGGTCTGATGAAACCCTTATCCAAAAGGTCCTCCAACTGTGCCTTGAGTTCCTTCAACTCCGCAAAGGCCATCCTGTACGGTGCCTTGGTGATGGGTTTGGTGCCAGGAAGTAGTTCAATAGGGAAGTCGACCTCTCGTTCCGGTGGCATTCCGGGGAGCTCTGCCGGAAATACATCCGGAAATTCCTTTACCACTGGAATTTCGGAAGGCGAGGGAACGGGTCGGGTGGCTAAATCTACCGAGGCTAGATAGGCCACGCACCCGCCCTCCATCAACTTCCTAGCCCGCGACGCGGAGATGATCGCCAAAAAGGAAGTGCTTTTACATGCCAAGTACACGTTTTCTGGGAATCCCGGCTTCTGTAGCTGCACCTGGCGCTTCTCGCAGTCGATGACCGCCTGATACTCGGTAAGCCAGTCCATGCCCAAAACCACGTCGTATTCTTTTAGCGGTATGACCACCAGATCCCAGGGGCACGACAACCTTCCCAGTCTTATTGAACACGAGGGTACTAGGCCAGTCGCCGCGATTGGCCCCCCAGGGGTCTGGACGGTCAGTAAGACATCAAGGGGACTACTTTCTAGCAGATGTGTTTGTGCAAAAGTGCGGGAAATAAAGGAGCGAGTCGCCCCTGTCACGCCCCGGGTGTAAACCGGAACCCGGGCCCGTCTACAGATCTGCCGTGCACACGGTATTTCCCGCGTACACGAAGCGCCAAACCTGCTCAGATATAAGAGATAATAATAAAAGAGCAATAAAAACAGAGCTGAACTAAAAACTAATACATCTCAGACTGAAGCTGGAAATAAAATACAATACATCTGCATAAATGATACATCAGTCTCTCCCAGCTCACCAAAATAAATACAACCCGCTGGCAAAAGCCAGTCCCAAAGGTAAAGGTACAACCGTCTGAGGAAACATGGGTACATCGACAGTCCAGCTAACCCGCTCGTCCTGCCTCGAGATCTATCTACTCAACCGTCCTCTCTCCTCGACCCGCCGCTGAAAGCCCAGCAGCACCCGCAGAAGACACTGCAAAACAAGGGAGAAGAAAAAAAAAGGAAAGAAGAATGAGGGTGAGAACTACTAGTAAACCAGTAGCCTCCCCTAGTGGGTAAAACCTCAAACTCTGACACACCCACTAGGTCTACCAGAGGCAAAAAGGAAAGAAGAGTGGTAAGAAATGAAACAGCTGAAAAAGGGAAATCTACCACTACTATGCCTCTAAAATACAGTCCTAGACTGGAATAACCGTATGCAACAATAACCAACCATCCCAGATGAACCCAATCTGTACCGCCCTCATCATCGGGCAAGTAAGCCACGCCGATGTGATAGCAAAATTCCTGCTGCCGCCCTCATCATCGGGCAAATAAGCCGCGCCGATGTGATAGCAAAACTGTCCATAACTGTCTGGCCCCGGCCTCCGGAGGGCAACTCGAGGGGAGCGACCCACACGAGGAAAGCATCACCGGGCAATAACCGCGCCGGTGTGATAAGTATCAAAAGCAGGACTGGATCACAACTACAAAGCCCCAGTGGAAACACACCCCTTCACTAAAAGAAACCCCGATCCCCAATCTGATGCATAAGTACACATACGGTCAACCGCCCAATATCCGCGGTAGCCGCAATAACCCACAATCCAAGAATCGGGTATAATAATCCGTATCCGGTCAACCCCCTACTATCCGCGGTAGCTGCAATAAACCACAATCACAATCATGTCCCACATCCGACATCCGGTTAACCGCCTACTATCCGCGGTAGCCGCAATAAACCACAATCACAATCATGTCCCACATCCTACATCCGGTTAACCGCCTACTATCCGCGGTTGCCGCAATACCCCACAACCCATAATCAAACACAACCTGTCACCGACTCTCAGGTCCCCGCTACACTATCCCAAACCCCTGCTCGAACCCGAGAAACCAGACTCAAAGGTCTAAATAAGAAAGGGAAAAGGAAACAAACATGGTTTCTCCTAAGTCAAGTCACAAAAATGATAGTGCAGCAATAAAAAGTGGCCTATCTAGATGACCATACAAGCATGCATATGTCCTCAAGAGCGATAAAAGAAAGTGTGACAAATAGTGGTTCCACATGTGTATCAATTATTAGCTCCGCATGGATATAACCATCAACATGCTAAAATCATTATTCAACCACACATGTCTATAATCCCTGATCCATGATAAATCACCAAAGTGGTACCCGCACATAGATATGTCATAATGTCTCAACAATTTATCCATTTAACCCACTTTCATAAAATCTATGTGCTAACATGGCATGTTAATTATTACTATTAAAATATCCCAATAATCCTATTCCAACATGCTATGTCCACCAAATTAATCTCACATAAATCATCCACCTGTGCATGTCACCTATCCTCAAGTAATTCCACTAACAGGATAAATCATCTTGACCAAATATAATAAACAATTCCACATGTAAGGTTAGGTGCTAACATAGCAATCCATGATTCCACACAAGGATGCATAAGTCCCAATTAAGTATTCAATTATGTGTCCCACATAGTGATGCTCTAATAACATTTCCAACATGATAGGCTCATGAGAATAGCAATTATCAATCATAATGCTCCAAAGATGATCACTCTAATACTCCTAGTGGGTAAGTCAGAAAAGAGGGATATAGCAACCACCCACCTGAAGTGCTGACTGTCCAAATCCCACAGCTGAAAATACCAGGTAAATCCAAATCTCCTACTCCAATGGGTCCAGCAATACCCGCAACTCTCCTGGGCACAATACAAAGTCCACAATTACACATAAGTTCCCAAAACTGCTCTTACAACCACATACAATTTTAGTGCCAAAGATGCTTAATTTTCACCTGCTGAAAATGCCCAGAAAATTTCCAGAAAAATATCACAGCGATCCTCGCGTCGATACCTTCGAAACGGCTGCTTGCACGCCCAAATCTGAGTTCGGTAAGTCAAGATATAAATTCGACAAGGTGGTACACTCAAAAGATTTCAGCACAAAAAGACTGTAGCACTGTACACAGAGAAACAGTGATTTTCACCTCTGATGAAATCTCAAAAAAATCCAAGAAAAATACGAGCACGTTCCTTGCGATCTGTTGATGAAAAAGTTGTATAAGCTCGTTTCCGGCTGACGCTCGTGCGCAAAGATATGGCCAAAACACCTCGATGCTGTCCCACAATTCCACACAGAAAAAGGGTCAAGAAAGAACCTCGGGATCCGTGCCACAGACTAAAAACCGAAATGCATGATCAATACAAAAGATGAAGTCCTACCTCTCAGGAGTAAGCCAGCGCAAGAATCGCTAAAAACGAAGGTCGGGGTAGCCCAGGGGAGAAATTACACCGAACAGCGACGAAGAGGAACACCTGAAATGCAACGTCACACTGCGCCGAAAAATCCAAAAACTCGGGATGCGTGCTCCCAAAATTCCCAAAACTCTGGAGGAAGATCAACGACTTAGAGGGGAACAATTCGTCAATAGGAAGCTCGGGCAGAAGATGTGCGGTTTGGGAGAAAAGAGCCAAAGAAGAAGGCTCGGGCAGGTATTTATAGTGCCGGAGGAACAATTAGGAAAATTCCCATTTTGTCCCGAGATTCGGGCGCCCGAATCGTTCGGGCTGCTACAGTAATGGGCCCGGCCCATTACTGTGCAAGCCCGAAACGACCCAGGCTCGCCACGTGGCCCCCTACACCGCTCCCCCGGGCCCCGCTGCACCCGGCGCACCTGCGCCCGCCAGTGGCATCGCGCCACGTGGCCCCGGCAACCGTGCACCGCGCACGTCGCGCGCCGTGCACCGCGCACGTCACGCCTGCCCCGCCCGTACGGCTACCTGCCCCGCCGTACGGCCACCTGCCCCGGTCAACTGCCCCACTCCTTGCGTGGACCGCGCGCACAACACCGCACCAATAACCGTCTGCCACGTGTCCACCCGGTTCACCGTGCACCCGGGCCCAAGTTCCCTGGACCGCGCCTGCTGCGCCGGCCAACAGGAAAGCGCCACGTGGCCCGCTCCCGGCGCACGCCCTCCGCCGCCTTCCACAGCCGCCGGCCGTGCCGGAGTTACTGTTCCGGCCGGTGAACAGTACTTTACTGTAGCAAGCTCCAAAAAATACATGTAAATAGCCCATTTTGACCGTTTTCGCCCGCTGAGTCCAAATCGGGTGTCCAATTTGCCAAATTCCAACTCCAAAATTTGCCGAAGGCATCCGGAAAGGTGTTCTTTTGTCCAAACTTCACGCTGAGCCAAATTTTAATATCAGTTTCACGCGAAACCACTTCTAAAGATCCGACGGAGTCATCCGATCACCCACGTGATCCATTTAAGCCCAAAGTCCAACACTTGTATCCAAATTGGCGCACGAACACCGCCGACATGCCACTTAGGCCTTCGGAAGCTGCCGATCACACTGTAGATGCCCTGCAAAGATCCGGGTCACCACATCCTCCCCCACTAAAAGAAAGTTTCATCCTCGAAACTAAAGTCATTCCTCAAGCAGGAACCTCAACCAAATTGGGGGGGGGGGTAGATATCCAATCATCCACCACTCGAGCTCGCAAGGCTGTCTAATACCTCCTCTAGAGACGCGATACAATCCTCGGTCTCTAACTAGAACAAAGTAGAGGCGGGCATTCCAGAAAACCGCACCACCTCATCCAAGTACAGCTGGGCTAACCGCTCGAGCTACCAAGTAGCTTACATCGGTACAGGCATGCGCTCCTCCCAGGGCCCCGATAGCTGGGAAAACCGCTCGAGCTACCAACCACAATTCCATCGGCACAAAAGCTTGATTCCAATACCTCTGTACTCCCAAGGTATCCAGTATAAGTCCCACAACTGATCACGTAGACTCTAATCTCTAATCCAAAAACCGTCGGGGTGTAGAAGCAATTTCCCCAATCTCCGGCATCAACACACCGCCATATGCAGTTGAGAAGACCAGATTGCAAATCAATCTCCAGAATGACCCAGTACCCTTGCAGCTGGTAAATCAAATCCTCCATGCTCGACAAAAGGGTACTTGTTCCAGATGGTCACTTCATCTAATTCTCGGGGTCCACACAAAGCCGAAGTGAACCAACCATCCACAACTCGACTAGCACCGGTGCCCCGAAGGCAACACACTTGGCCCGACAAAATTTCCAAAACATCGAATCCTGGAGTTGTGTCCTCAACTCTCAAACTAGTGACATGCTAGACAACTCCGATAGGAGAACAGCCGGAAACTCGCAACCAAAGGGGGTATCCCCGAGTCCCGGCGCCGCCGTAGGCCTCTCAACCATACCAGCCAAAAAGGCTACTCATCCACTGCGAAACATCCGCCTTGCTCACGAAATCAAAACCATAGAGGGGAAGATAACCCTCAAGCAACCCAAGTACACCAACACCTCCGGGCCTGGCTCCCCAAGAAAACTGCCTCGCGGCATAATCAACCGCGCAAAAGAAAACCGAACCCGCCAGCCCAACAAGTACCACAACAACATCCCGCAGCTGAGCCAAGACCATCAGGTCTACCGGCAAAATCCAGGACTCAAGCTGCACCGGGCAGGACCAACAACTCTCCTCCACATGCTAAGCGCGATCGGGAAAATAAGCCTCCCGTGCGCGTGGTGACCATCCTGCCCCCCAACCCAAGCAATGAAGCAAAAGCACTACCCACCAAGAAGGGAATTCTCTCGTATCAAGAAGATACGAATCCAAAAGTTCGGAACAACTCAAACCTACCACCACACCGACCGCTGTAACATATGTGCTCTGACAGTCTCAAAAATCCGCTATCCTGGAAAAGAAATCGGGAATGCCTCCTCCGACTGATCTGTCCTCCATCACCCGGCGCCAAGTGCCTCAGTTAGAACTCGCCTCAGGCGGCAGATTCCAATCCAAAGGAACTACAATGCCACGCTCCATACCCGGCGCCTACTCCAATGAGGCGTCCCTAATCCGTACTGGAGGGACCCAATGAGTTAAAAGGTATCCTGGGGCAATCCGCTCTCAAACACTCATATCCTATGCGCCCCGTCTCTCTACACATGGAGCGTGCAGTTCAGCAACTGCGTTAACTCTTGACATAAAAGGCTTCCAAGTACTCTCTATCCCCCACTGAACAAGACCCTGCCTCCAAGGGCTCCATACTCAATCCCACGAATCGGAATGACTCCTCCGCCAAAACTGGCTCACTCGATCGTCGCAATCCCACAGCTTACCCGCTGTCAACTATCCACCCTGCCTCGGTGCCCCAACACTAAACGTCGGCACGGAGGGGGCTACTCGCTACTCCGACAACTGTGCCACTGCGCTGCTCCGACAACTGTGTCACTGCTCCGCTGATCTGCCTCCAACACACCTACCCTTCGGGTCCGGAGCTCTCAGGCTCCAATCTGGGTATCCGGCCTGAAACAACCAGCTCAGACCCAACTGCCACACCAAGGTGCACCCGGGTCAGGGCCCAACGTCGGGGAGACACCGCTCACCACGACAAAACCGCAAATCAGCACACCCCAAACACTCGACCAAATCTAGCGAAAGTCAAGGACATCCCTCTATTTTTGTAACTTTATGTTGTCTGCAGCCAACATAACTGTCCCACAAAAATAGGATATATCGATCCCTCTTCACTCACAGGAAGAGTCAAACAACTAAATCACCGACTTCCGCAAAATATCGCGTCTCTCGCGCACTAACATCCTTGGGTCCGTCGAAAAGCCTACGGTTTCCTAAGTCCCAACTGACCTATCCCTAAGCTCTGATACCAACTAATCTGTCACGCCCCGGGTGTAAACCGGAACCCGGGCCCATCTACAGATCTGCCGTGCAGACGGTATTTCCCGCATACACGAAGCGCCAAACCTGCTCAGATATAAGAGATAATAATAAAAGAGCAATAAAAACAGAGCTGAACTAAAAACTAATACATCTCAGACTGAAGCTGGAAATAAAATACAATACATCTGTATAAATGATACATCAGTCTCTCCCAGCTCACCAAAATAAATACAACCCGCTGGCAAAAGCCAGTCCCAAAAGTAAAGGTACAACCGTCTGAGGAAACATGGGTACATCGACAGTCCAGCTAACCCGCTCATCCTGCCTCGAGATCTATCTACTCAACCGTCCTCTCTCCTCGACCCGCCGCTGAAAGCCCAGCAGCACCCGCAGAAGACACTGCAAAACAAGGGAGAAGAAAAAAAAGGAAAGAAGAATGGGGGTGAGAACTACTAGTAAACCAGTAGCCTCCCCTAGTGGGTAAAACCTCAAACTCTGACACACCCACTAGGTCTACCAGAGGCAAAAAGGAAAGAAGAGTGGTAAGAAATGAAAATGCTGAAAAAGGGAAATCTACCACTACTATGCCTCTAAAATACAGTTCTAGACTGGAATAACCGTATGCAACAATAACCAACCGTCCCAGATGAACCCAATCTGTACCGCCCTCATCATCGGGCAAGTAAGCCGCGCCGATGTGATAGCAAAATTCCTGCTGCCGCCCTCATCATCGGGCAAATAAGCCGCGCCGATGTGATAGCAAAACTGTCCATAACTGTCTGGCCCCGGCCTCCGGAGGGGAACTCGAGGGGAGCGACCCACACGAGGAAAGCATCACCGGGCAATAACCGCGCCGGTGTGATAAGTATCAAAAGCAGGACTGGATCACAACTACAAAGCCCCAGTGGAAACACACCCCTCCACTAAAAGAAACCCCGATCCCCAATCTGATGCATAAGTACACATACGGTCAACCGCCCAATATCCGCGGTAGCCGCAATAACCCCCAATCCAAGAATCGGGTACAATAATCCGTATCCGGTCAATCGCCTACTATCCGCGGTAGCCGCAATAAACCACAATCACAATCATGTCCCACATCCGACATCCGGTTAACCGCCTACTATCCGCGGTAGCCGCAATAAACCACAATCACAATCATGTCCCACATCTGACATCCGGTTAACCGCCTACTATCCGCGGTAGCCGCAATACCCCACAACCCATAATCAAACACAACCTGTCACCGACCCTCAGGTCCCGGTTACACTATCCCAAATCCCTGCTCGAACCCGAGCAACCAGACTCAAAGGTCTAAATAAGAAAGGGAAAAGGAAACAAACATGGTTTCTCCTAAGTCAAGTCACAAAAATGATAGTGCAGCAATAAAAAGTGGCCTATCTAGATGACCATACAAGCATGCATATGTCCTCAAGAGCGATAAAAGAAAGTGTGACAAATAGTGGTTCCACATGTGTATCAATTATTAGCTCCGCATGGATATAACCATCAACATGCTAAAATCATTATTCAACCACACATGTCTATAATCCCTGATCCATGATAAATCACCAAAGTGGTACCCGCACATAGATATGTCATAATGTCTCAACAATTTATCCATTTAACCCACTTTCATAAAATCTATGTGCTAACATGGCATGTTAATTATTACTATTAAAATATCCCAATAATCCTATTCCAACATGCTATGTCCACCAAATTAATCTCACATAAATCATCCACCTGTGCATGTCACCTATCCTCAAGTAATACCACTAACAGGATAAATCATCTTGACCAAATATAATAAACAATTCCACATGCAAGGTTAGGTGCTAACATAGCAATCCATGATTCCACACAAGGATGCATAAGTCCCAATTAAGTATTCAATTATGTGTCCCACATAGTGATGCTCTAATAACATTTCCAACATGATAGGCTCATGAGAATAGCAATTATCAATCATAATGCTCCAAAGATGATCACTCTAATACTCCTAGTGGGTAAGTCAGAAAAGAGTGATATAGCAACCACCCACCTGAAGTGCTGACTGTCCAAATCCCACAGCTGAAAATACCAGGTAAATCCAAATCTCCTACTCCAATGGGTCCAGCAATACCCGCAACTCTCCTGGGCACAATACAAAGTCCACAATTACACATAAGTTCCCAAAACTGCTCTTACAACCACATACAATTTCAGTCCCAAAGATGCTTAATTTTCACCTGCTGAAAATGCCCAGAAAATTCCCAGAAAAATATCACAGCGATCCTCGCGTCGATACCTTCGAAACGGCTGCTTGCACGCCCAAATCTGAGTTTGGTAAGTCAAGATATAAATTTGACAAGGTGGTACACTCAAAAGATTTCAGCACAAAAAGACTGTAGCACTGTACACAGAGAAACAATGATTTTCACCTCTGATGAAATCTTAGAAAAATCCAAGAAAAACACGAGCGCGTTCCTTGTGATCTGTTGATGAAAAAGTTGTATAAGCTCGTTTCCGGCTGACGCTCGTGCGCAAAGATATGGCCAAAACACCTTGATGCTGTCCCACAATTCCACACAGAAAAAGGGTCAAGAAAGAACCTCGGGATCCATGCCACAGACTCAAAACCGAAATGCGCGATCAATTCAAAAGATGAAGTCCTACCTCTCAGGAGTAAGCCAGCGCAAGAATCGCTAAAAATGAAGGTCGGGGTAGCCCAGGGGAGAAATTACACCGAACAGCGACGAAGAGGAACACCTGAAATGCAACGTCGCACTGCGCCGAAAAATCCAGAACCTCGGGATGCGTGGTCCCAAAAATCCCAAAACTCTGCAGGAAGATCAACGACTTAGAGGGGAATAATTCATCAATAGGAAGCTCGGGCAGAAGATGTGCGGTTTGGGAGAAAAGAGCCAAAGAAGAAGGCTCGGGCAGGTATTTATAGTGCTGGAGGAACAATTAGGAAAATTCCCATTTTGTCCCGAGATTCGGGCGCCCGAATCGTTCGGGCTGCTACAGTAAATGGCCCGGCCCATTACTGTGCAAGCCCGAAACGACCCAGGCCCGCCACGTGGCCCACTGCACCGCTCCCCCGGGCCCCGCTGCACCCGGCGCACCTGCGCCCGCCAGTGGCATCGCGCCACTTGGCCACGGCAACCGTGCACCGCGCACGTCGCGTGCCGTACACCGCGCACGTCGCGCGCCGTGCACCGCGCACGTCGCGCCTGCCCCGCCCGTACGGCTACCTACCCCGCCGTACGGCCACCTGCCCCGGTCAACTGCCCCACTCCTTGCGTGGACCACACGCAAAACACCGCACCAATAACCGTCTGCCACGTGTCCACCCGGTTCACCGTGCACCCGGGCCCAAGTTCCCTGGACCGCGCCTACTGCGCCGGCCAACAGGAAAGCGCCACGTGGCCCGCTCCCGGTGCACGCCCTCCGCGGTGGACCGCGCACCTGCCCGCGCCCTCAGCGCCTGCCCGCGGCCGCTAGCCGCCTGCCCGAGCGCCCTCCGCCGCCTTCCGCCGCTGCCCGCCGCCGCCGGCCGTGCCGGAGTTACTGTTCCGGTCGGTGAACAGTACTTTACTGTGGCAAGCTCCGAAAAATACATGTAAATAGCCCATTTTGACCGTTTTCGCGCGCTGAGTCCAAATCCGGCCTCCAATTTGCCAAATTCCAACTCCAAAATTTGCCGAAGGCATCCGGAAAGGTGTTCTTTTGTCCAAACTTCGCGCTGAGCCAAATTTTAATATCCGTTTCACGCGAAACCACTTCTAAAGATTCAACGGAGTCTTCCGATCACCCACGTGATACATTTAAGCCCAAAGTCCAACACTTGTATCCAAATTGGCGCACGAACACTGCCGACATGCCACTTAGGCCTTCGGAAGCTGCCGATCACACTGTAGATGCCCTGCAAAGATCCGGGTCACCACAGCCCCGGTGTCAAACAGGGTTCGAGCTCGAAAATTAGAAACGGAGGTAATACCTGCGACCACCTCCTCTGGCAGTGTCGCTCCATGCTGGCCCATGGAGTAGAGCCTCCCTCCTGGTTGTGGTCGTGATTCTCCTTCTGCTCTTGGCGCCGGAGGGTGTGGGGGCATTCCCGTTGATGCTCTATCCCGTCCTGGTGGTTGCGCCGTTGGGGTGGAAGCTGCGGAAGATGCCGCTCCAGTGTTCAGGGGACAGTTGAATCGGAAATGCCCCGGTTTGCCGCAGCGGTAACAGTGATCCTGTCTCTTAGGGTATTCCGTCACTGGATGCGATGCTCCGCAAATAACACATGGCTTGTTCGCTGGTCGCGGCTTTCCGGTAGGCGCACTCTTGCTTCCTTGTTGCGTCTTGGGGTACTTTGGGGGTCGGCTCCCACCAGACGGGCCCCCTCCCGGGTAAGTCTGTGTCCGCTTCCTCTCCCGATTATTTTCTGATCCCTCACGTCGAGCTCGGGTGATAGCGAATCCCCGCTCTACAATAGTGGCCCTGTCCACCACCTCCCTGAACGTGCGCAGGTCCGCTGCCTGAACCATCTCGAAGATGTCGCTCCGTAACCCGTCCACAAAAAGACGGGCCTTGTGGGGTTCATCCCGTATAAAAAACGGGACGCAGTTAACCAATTTTACAAACTCCCTTTGATATTCCATGACCGAGCGGTTCCCTTGTCTAATGTTCTTCGGGTCGTCTTCCAATTGCCGCTTGACGCTATCGGAGAAGAAAGCGCCAAAAAGTTCCTCTCTAAAGGCCGACCATGTCGGTAGCGGGTCGTTTGTAGACGGATCCGGGCGTACCGTCTTCCACCAGATGCGTGCATTCCCTTCGAGAAAGTTGACGGCTAGTGGAACCCGCTCGTGCTCCTCCATCAGTAGGTCCTCGAAGAGTTTTTCCATGGTATCCACCCATTTCTCGACGACCCATGGATCGGTCGTCTCTCCCTCGAAAGTGGGAGGATCATGCTTCTTGAACTTAGTCAAATTCGTCCTGACCCTTTCTCGCGTCGCTCGTTGCTCCGTGATCCCTCCTGTAGCGGCGGACCCACCAAGAGTAGGGGTCGTTCCTGCCTCCCCCGCTGTCGCTCCCAACACGGGCCCCGAGGTCGTCGGAGTACGTACATCCCTTGGGGCTGGGGGCTGTTCCGTCGTCGTACCACCCGTCCCTTGCGGTTCCGTAGTGGGTGCGGTGGTTTCGGGCGGAGGGGTCGGATCGCGCTCGGCTGGCGCGGTTGCCTGTCGCTGCGTCAGTTGACGAACCTGCTCCGTCAGCGTCGCTACCTGCCCGGCCATTTCCCGCAGTTGTCGCCGGAGGAGCTGGTTCTCTGCGGTGGCCGGGGTCACTCTGTCCGCATCCGCATTCTCGGTGGACGATCTAGTCCGGGCCATCGTCCGCTATAAACAGAGAAACCATGTTAACCCTAAGGTTATAACCCTAGCACCCTGTCTTACGATTACACCTATATTACGTTCCCTTTTCCCCGTACTCTCACGTACTACGCACCTATACCTTGGTTATATCATGTCCAATTAGCTTGTGGCACCCTACACTGTGGATGTGGATCACGTCTATTATGGTTATGGTTGTTTTTCTCTGATACCATTTAATCTGTCACGCCCCCGGGGGTTTTTGAGTCTATCAAAGCAGAAAATTGCGTGTATTATTTTTTTTTCTTAACAAAGTAACTTAAACCTCATCCTCGGTGCATGCCAGACCGCCACATACACAAATTCTCTCTGCCCACGGATAGGGTCTCCTTTGTATATGCACGGCGTCTCATTTACAACATGCGTTTCGTTTACAACATCATACATCAACCATCAACCATACAATAGACATACCTCGTCAAACAGAGTACAGTAATTTAACTAATGTTTTAAAAGACCGGTGTCCACTCGACACCTTGTTATTCTTTTTTTTCAAGCGAGTTATTAAAGCGGCATCAACGTTTAGAAAGGATAAAACTAGCGGTTGCAAAACCCATGCCCACACGGCACTTCGTTTTGAGAAAATATTTTCGAAATCATTTAGTTTATCATGAAAACGTGCCGCGTATGAAAACATCACTAAAAGTATCAAAAGTATAAAAGTACACCTCATCCACAGCGCTAACCAATACATGTCCACGACTAATATGATCCACAAGCAAATTAACTATTTAAAGTATAAGGAAAATGACATAAAAACCAAGTATCCTGACTACGGTCCTCGCGACGCTGTCTCACCGCCATCCCGGCTAACGCACCTAGTAATACCTGTCACGGAGTGGGTAAAGTCAGTGACAAACAAAGTAGATGTCTAAATATCAATAAGGAATAAGGAGCAAACCGATTACACCGGAACCTTTCGCTAAAACCCTGTACGTAATTAAGCTGGGCACCAATCCCAGATTTATCAATTAAGTTGGGCACCAACCCCAGAGTACCTGTCGGAGAGACTAAAGTCTCCCCTCCTGTGCAAACTCCTTTTTAATGCTTTTAACCTCTTCACGGTGCTGGTGTGCTATTTTCAGCAGGCGCGAAGAGGTCCTCACGGCTCTCACCCCTTTGTGAGGCACACGGGTCAAAAAGACCACTTCTCCGGAAAAGTACACCCATGCGGAGGCCAATCCGCCTGTGTACGTGCAGCATCCGAAAATGGATTTGCCGAGATCGGCGTGTAGTGAGCACCGCGACCGCAGCCGCTTCAATTGTTAGATAAAATACAATTATGCGAAAGGTTAAACTGTCCATCTACTTTGTTAGACAAATTAAGAGCATTTTAATGATGATAGATGCACTTACTGCACTTGTTGCACTTATAGCAACCGTACCCACCTAGTTGAAGAGAAATCGGAACACCTGAATCCTTCGCGCACCCCCGCTGCGCACCTGGACCTAAAGAAAGTCCGCAAGGATAACTATAGTCAAAAACGTGTACTAACATCCCAAAACAAAAGACCCAATTTACTCTTTTCGACGGAAAAGTCCAACACCGTCCGGGTTGACGAAAACCGGAATCCCGCGCCGCCGTCGCCGTCCGCCGGAGCCCCGCGCGGTACGGAACCGCGCGGCGCGTCTCTGCGGGCGGCACCCACGCGGCGCGGCGTCCACGCGGCGCGGCGTCTCGCGCGGGTGCTGCCCGTCCGGCGGCCGCGCGGCGCCCGCGCGGGTGCGGCCCCGCACGGCGCCCGCGCGCGGGGTTGCCCGCGCGGCGCCAGCGTGGGTGCCCCGCGCGGTTGCGGGTCCGCGCGGGTCCCGCCCGCGCGGTAGCCGCGCGGCTCCCGCGCGGTCCCCGCGCGGTTGCGGGTCCGCGTGGGCGACGCCTGCGCGGTTGCGGGTCCGCGTGGGTGCCGCCTGGGCGGTAGCCGCGCGGCGCCCGCGCGGTGCCCGCGCGGTTGCGGGTCCGCGCGGGTGCCGCCCGCGCGGTGGCCGCGCGGTGCTCGCGCGGGTACGACCCGCGCGGTGCCCGCGCGGTCCCATCGCCGCTTGCGGCGGCGATCGGCCGTCCGCGATTCTCCTCCGCGCGATGCCCTAGCGGCACCGCGCGCCTCCGCCGTCCGTTCCGTGCCCTAGCATGACGACGATGACGGCGACGGTGACGGATACGACGGAGAAACCCAAGAACTCAAACAAAAAGGATGACGGAAAAATCCCAAATAATTTATAACAATTATTTTACTAACCGAAGATCGACGAGAAGGTTGTCCGGTCGCGATCTTGCCTTCGGTTCGATGTCCGGGAAGATCGGGCTCCTTCTCTTTCTCCTTTCCCTTTCTTCCGGCTAGGGTTCCGTCTTTTCCTTTTTCTCTTTCTTTCTCTCCTCACCGGTTAGGGTTTTATTTTTCTTTTCTTTTCTTTCCGATAATCGGGATCCCTTATATAGCTCGTATTATATCTTTAATTAATTTCCTCTTTAATTCGTACGTAAGAAAACTCTATTATTCGTCATCGGATAATTAATTAATTAATTAATTATCCCCTACGAGATAACCCACCTTATCTCCAACGGGTGCAAGATATTTTGCACGGATTCCGATGCATGACTAATCACCGCATCACTAAGAATTCCGTTCCGGGAGATCCCGACATCAGATTTCAGATCCGATCGCACCGTCGGCCATCATTTTCCGCGCTCTATCGCAGAACAATACCAGCACCACACACTGGCCAACTCTTAAGAATTGAATAATTTTATTTCACTTAAAGGCTTAAATAATTACATGTGAGTCAAAAATACCCCTAAGGGCCGGATCACTACACGCCTTCTCCTTCTTTCCTTCTTTTCTCCTTCGGTTAGGGTTCTCTTTTCTTTTCTCTTCTCCGAACTAGGGTTTTATTTTTGGTCTTCGGTACGCACGAGAGGGAAGGGTTTGAGGAGGTGATCTTTTAAAACTAGGGTTTTCCTTTCGGTAAACGGGATATAATTATCTTTTTATTATTAATTTATTTATTTTTTTTTTTTTTCCTTTTCATACGTACGTAAAAAAAAAAAATCCCATATCTGGATATTTATTATTTAACAATAAATATCTATTCTCACGAGATAATTCTAAGATTCCTCGAAAAGCGTGCCAGATCCCTTGCACGGATTTCGATGCACCCTACGGTTATCGCGACCTTCAAAATCCCATTCCGGGGGATCCGTAAGTCAGATTTTAGATCCGATTGCACCGCCGTTCATCGTTTTTCGAGCTCTATTATCGAAAAATACCCGCACCGCGTGTTAGTCAACTCAAAAGAGCACGATAATTTAATTTCCTCTAACTTATACTCTATTAGCAGGAGGGTAAAATATCACTAGAAAAGTCATGTCATTACATGTTCGCACATAGATACATAATCCTGCCCCATCGCATAATCCAATCTAAAAAGGCGATGTGCTAACATGGCTTGCTAATAATTACATAGGGTAATAATCTCTTAGGTAAGCTTCCCCTAATCATCAATATGAATATCCACTATTGCAATTGCTATAACATGAATAATTAACTTGCAATTCTTTATGCTTACCCCTTAGTCACATATACTGTACCCTAAATATGCATGCATTCTATTAGATAGAATTAGAGAACCGTCCACCGGTTCTGGGGACAAGGCAACCCACCTAAAGTGCTTTCCGCAGGCAAAGCCAAAGTCGGTGAAGTGCGTAGTCACACGCTAACCCAAAATCTGCTGAAATTGCACCCTCGGTACTCCGTCGCACAAATCTCTGCTCCAACCAACCTCGCAACCACAACACAATAATTAATACCCCACAACAACCAAACAGCATATGCTGTTTTCACAAACCAGCAGAGAAGAGGGGGAATTTCACCTGTGTACAATCCTCAAAAAATTCTAGAAAAATCACGGTTGCGATATTCGCGACGAGTAGATCCAAAACGAGTATTTGTACACTTTATTCCGACACCTGTAGGCCAAGATATAAATACAACAACGCGGTATGCCGAAATATCCACAAATAAATTCCTATAGTAAATCAGTCCGAAAGAAGCATAATTATCACCTTCGAAAATCCTACAAAAATTCCAATAAAAATATGGGTGCGTTCCTCTCGAAGCGTAGATATCAATCGAGTCTTTAAACGCCTCATTCTGATGCTCGGAGACCGAGAAATTCCAACATTACTCCACTGCTGTCCCAAACCTCGCAGCAGTACAAAGGGTCACAAAAACACCTCGGGAATCATGCCGAAAACGCAAAATGAGGCAAAATGATCATCACAAAAATCGAAGGCGTACCTCTTATGAACGCGCTGCTGCAAAAATCGGCTCAAAAGTTCATCGGGGTGATCCAGGGGGCCTCGTGCACTAAAATGCGACGGTAGAAGCCAAAAATCGAAGGAGCGTCGAAGTGCGCTGCGTCGCAGAAAACGCCGATGTTGCGGTCTCCAAAATAACTGAAAACTCCTCACATGATGGAGCACAGGGAGAGGAACAATGTTGCTTCAAGGCTCTATCGAAGGAGAGCTCGAGAAAGGGCTCAAAATGGCATCCAAAGGGAGGTATATATAGCCAAAACCCAACAAATCACTTAATTCCATCCTTGTCCCTGGTTTCGGGCGCCCGAAACATTCGGGTTGCAACAGTAACCCAAAATATACCCCAAACTTCCAGCGCCCGAATAATCCACAGCGCACCACATGTCCCCGCACAGCAAACAGCGAGCCCATCCATTCAGCTCGCGACACGTGGCCGCTCCCCCGGCGCATACGGACCGCGTCAACGCCTCGGTCGGCGCGCCCACATGCGCGCACACCGCACTGCCGGCGCCCTCGCCGCGCACGTGCCTCGAGGCACCCGCTGCCTGCCCCGTGGTCTATGCCCAGTGCACCAGTGAAACATCTGCTGCCACGTGTCCACCTCTCGCCAATAAGAAGACGCCACGTGGCACACGCCTCCGCTGCACCGCGCCTGCCCGCGCCCGCGCCCGCGCGCCTGCCCGCGCCGCCATGCTCCGCCGCTGCCCGCCGCCGCCGGCGCTGCCCCGGCCGCTGAAACAGTGCCAAGGTGCCTCGAAATTCGTGCCAGGGCATCCGGTCTCCGAAATATGCAAGTAAATAGTCCATTTTCATCGTTTTCGCGCGCTGAATCCAAATCTGCTGTCCGTTTTGCCCAATTCCACTTCCAAAATTTGTCGAAGGCATCCAGATAAGTGTTCTTAACTCAAATTTCGCGCTGAGTCCAATTCTGATGTCCGATTCGCGCGAAACCACTTCTAAACATTCGACGGGGCCTCCGATTACCCACGTGATCCATTTTAAGCCGAGTCCATCACTTATGTCCAGTTGGTGCACAAACACCGCCGACACGCCACATAGGCCTCCAGAAGCTGCTGGTCACACTGTAGAAGCCCTAGAGAGATCCAGGTCACCACATCCTCCCCCCCTAAAGGAAAGTTTCATCCTCGAAACTAACACAGCTCAAAGGGAGTCTCAAAATACTAAGGGTAGGTATCCATCAACACCGTCTCCAGCTCCCAAGTCACTACTCACTCCCCGTGATTACTCCTCAACAACAACAACAACCAGTACGGCATGTCCCGTTGGCGCAATCCTCTCATCACACGAGCCAAAATTCGCAACGGCCGTCCCTCGCACTCCAAATACTCACGGATCAAAAATGGAGCGAGTCAATCACGAGCGAGGAATCCAAAAACATAACACTCCTGAGCTGAGACATGGAAAAACCTCAGGGACTCCAACCCAAGCTGGGGGGAAAGGAAAGAATAACCAGTGCAACACGCACCAACACCACACTCAAGTGTCAACCCAACCAGGGCTGTTACGGCATTTTGGTATTGGCATATTTCGTGAGTCATGTCAGTGAGTTGAGTCGGAGTCTTAAAGGGATCAAATTGTCAATCAGCAATCAAAGACTTAGAGAAGATTCAACAAGAGCTCAAGTTGACACTCAGTGTCTTGAGTCTTGAAGATTGAAGTTGAAGAATTATGGATCAGTTACATCAATCTCAAGAAGAAAAGTATTCAAAAGGATCAGGTATGTTTAACTAAATAATTGTGGTGATCCGAATACTTTCTTATAGTGTAGAAACACTTGGAAGATTTTTTAATTGCATAAAAATCAAAAACTAGACATGGGGCATGTTCAGGATCCGGATCAGATGATCCAATCCGGATCCCGAAGGGTATTAGTTCATTGGCAATTTCAATCCGGATCCTAGGCCATTCCGATCCGGATCCCGAACATGGGACTTTGCTGAATTGCATGAACGATCCGGATCGGACCTTGCAATCCGGATCCCGAACCCTTGGTTTTCTGGAATCGTCAATCTCGTTACGACGATCCGGATCGCAGTAAATCCGATCCGGATCGCCGTCCTGAAAATTTCTAGATAAAGTATGTTTTTGATTCTTATCTCTTTCCAAAGGTTTCTAAACTATAAATAGACGTTTAGGGTTTCTCAAAAACGTGGGTTCTCTACCGATCAATATAGAAAACACTCGAGAGCAACCCTAGAGGCTAGGTTTTTATCTTTCTTCTTTATAGCCTCTTTTAGGTCAATTCGACGGTTCTTTCAAGAACATATCTTTTGTCGAATTGATCTAATCTTTGCTTAGAGATTTCTTCTACGGTTCCTCATTGAGAATCTAAGCAAAGGATCACCATCGAAGTCAATATTCTTATCGACTGAGTTTGCGTCGTGGATTCGACGTGGCATCGTGGATTCGGTGTGCTAAAGGCATTTCGTGGATTCGAAACGTGTGCTCGTGGATTCGAGTGGCGTTCGTGGATTCGAACGTGTGCAGTGGACGTGCAAACGGTGGAGCGCGAGGTCCAAGAAATTGAAGGAGGGGTTAAATCCGTGGAGACGGTAATCACCTTGTTATTCTTCCTTTCTTAGGGATTGTTATTGCGTGGACATCCAACCGGTCAGCGCAAGGTCCGAAGAAGCTGAAGGAGGGGTTGAGTCCGTGGAGTCGGTAATCACCTTGTTATTCTTCTATTCTTAGTGGATTTTTATTGCGTGTTGGTCCCGTGGTTTTTCTCCTGGATTGGAGTTTCCACATATATCTCGGTGTGCTGTTTTTATTTTCCGCATTGTTTTTTATTTTGCACTGAGATTGAGTTTTTAAGTATTACACCTATTCACCCCCCCTCTAGTTGTTTGATAGTACCTATTTAGATCCTTGTGGATCCAATAATAACCTACAATTGGTATCAGAGCGGGTTTTAGGTTTATCTATCATGATGGGTGAAAGTGGTAATATTTATAGACCTCCTCTTTTTGATGGGACTAATTATGCTTATTGGAAAGTGCGGATGAGAGCTTTTCTCATCGCAATTGATGAGCGGGTATGGCAATCTGTGGAATACGGTTGGGTGCATCCTGTTGAGGAAGTAGGAAATTCTACTACCCCAAAACCTCGCTCTAGATGGTCCAAAGAGGAATTTGAAAGATCTTCTTACAATGGGAAAGGTATGAACGCTTTATTTAATTCTCTTTCCTCGACTGAGTTCACACGAATTTCCGCGTGTGAAACAGCGAAGGAAATTTGGGATATTCTCAAAATTACACATGAGGGTACTAATCTAGTAAAAATTCAAAAGCTCCAGATGCTTACAAGTCAATTTGACTCTATTCATATGGATGAGCATGAATTGTTTACAGATTATTACACTAGACTTCAAGATGTGATCAATACTTGTGCTAATTTAGGAGAAAAGATCCCGGAGTCGAGAATTGTAAAAAAGATACTTCGGACTCTTCCGGAACGGTTTAGGGCAAAAGTTACCGCCATTGAAACCGTTAGTCATCCGGATGAGATGAGTGTAGAGGAATTAGTAGGTGCTTTGCAAACTTATGAAATGACTTTTCCTACTAATCAAGTTTCTTCCAAGTCTTCTTCTAAGCTTACAGGTATTGCATTCAAATCATCAAAGGAAGAAGTTAGCGAATCGAGTTCCGACGATGAAATCTCTTTTGCCGATTTTGAAGAACAATTGGCGCGGATCACAAAGAAATTTCGTCGGAAGTTTTGGAAGAATCGAACCGATGGATCTTCATCCACGAAACTATCTAAAGGATCATCGGGTTCTAAATCCTCTAATCTCAAAAGCTTTGCAAAACCCTCTAAAGAAAAAGAGAAAGATGATTTCGAAGGGGAAATCCAATGCTATCAATGCAAAGGCTACGGCCATTTTTCAACGGATTGTCCTTCTCCGAAATCATATAAAAAGAGGGCTTCGCAAGCGAAAACTTGGGACGATTCTACTTCTAATGAATCGACCTCAAGTAAAGAGGAAAAAGTTGTTGCCTCTCATGCCTCTCATATTCCCTCTTCTAATGGTTGCTTATCATCTTTAATCACTGACTCTATTCCTTTGATTTTGCATGAAACATCAACATCCGGCGGAGAGTCATCAAGTGAGGGGGAGTCGGACGAGGAAGAACTCGTTGAGGCATATCAACAACTTCTTGCGGAATCTAATAAGATGGCCAAGCATATCAAGAAGTTGAGGAAGCAACAACTTGAGAATCAAGACGAGAATCATGCTTTAAAGATAAAACTTCATGATCTCGAGGAGGAACAAGGACGTTTATTGAATAACAATAAAATCCTCCAAGAAAAGCTAAACCAATCGGAGACAAACGCTAAATCATATACGGACAAGATTGGTTTTCTAGAAAAACAGTTTGAGGAGATTCATGTCACCAACCAAGCATTGACCAAACAAGTTCATCAACTTAAATCCGACATACAAAGGATTTCAACCGATTCCAAGAAACTTGAGTGTATGTCCGGTTTAGGTCAAACAAGCAAGGTTGGTTTGGGATTCAAGAAGGACCAAACTGTGCATGCTTCAAGTTCCACAATGAAATTGAAAGGAAGAACTTGTCACTTATGTGGACTTGAAGGACATTTGGTGAAGAATTGCCCGAAAAAGAGAAAGAAGAGTCCTTCGGCAACTTCATCTACGGGGCGAACTCAACGGAATCAAAAGACACATCAAGTCAAAGGAGTTCACTCAACCCACCAAAGGTCCGAGCCACAACATCAATCATACAAGTGGATCATTGTGAGGCAAAGACCTAAGGTGGACCAACAGTCAAAGCGGACAACCCCCGGCCACAACGAATCAAGACAACCCAAAATCCAGCGATTTTGGATTCGGAAAGGTGATATCTTTCCTTGTCTTAAGTTCTAAATTGCTTATGACTGTATGTAATGCTTTGATTGGTTTTCCTTTCATATCTTTCTGAATCTCTGCATTACATGTTTTCAATGCTCTTCGTTTTTATACTTTGTTTTTGAACAAAAGGGTTTTTACTGAACAAGTGCATTGAATAAAAAGGGCTTCACGTTTATTCACTCCAATTTAATTTTATTTGAATTATCAACTTTACTCCATAATCATAAATCTTGAAGATACTTCATTATAGGAGTTTTTGATATTATAAGCATCAAATTTTAGAAATCATGTGTGATCTTTAGATGCTTAATCTATCTCGGTTGTGTGAATTCATTGTGATAAACGTGAGACAACCGATAGACTAAAATTTGGGATTTAATTCTTTCACGTAAGAGATTGCATTCTTACAAGGGTAATGAAATGATTTACAAAAGATGTGGAAAGAGTTACATCCGAAAGGAGTGTGAAAACTACCACCACATGTTGGAAAGAGCTGCCACCCCGGTCGTCCGGTCTGTGTGTGAAGCTACCACATGTTATGGATGCTTGAAAATTATTTATGAAATTTTGTTTAGTTGAAGCATTCGGAGATTTAAATTTAAAGCTCTTATTTTGAACGATCTCCTGGTTGGTATAAGGTGGGATAGTTGAAAGATGCTCAAAGAGCCACCCTTAGGTATTTTAGTGCTTATCTTAAATTTGAAAGGCTAAGAAATCAAATTGATGTCATTTGGAAATCTCTGTAAGTCATCTTTGTACATCCGTTACATCTTGATAGACTTTGGATCTCAAGATTATTTTTGATGACTTGTGTTTGATGAATATAACATGAAAAACGGTTTATAATGTTTTACCTTTATTTTTCATGATTTCGGAGTAAATCTTTTTAATTTTGTGAAATTAATTGGATTGAATGACATCTGTGTGAATTCACTGTTTAAAGCACTTAAATTGATTTCTTGATGGAATACAAATCGGTATTTGAAAAGATTCTAAAATCTGGATTTGTTTCAAGAAATTATTTGATTTTTGCTTTCTGGTACAGGTACGCAATCTGCATTTTTGTTATATACCGGAACTGAGCTTTTATCTCTCTTTCTCTTTGAACTGATGTCGTTAGTGATTTCCTTTTGTCTAGTATGTTCACTGTTTGACAATTTGTGACAAAAAGGGGGAGAAGAGAAATGACGGAGATGAGATCATCAAGAGATGATAAACGAAACGAAAATGGAAAAATGGGGGAGAACGGAAAATGATGATCGTATCACAAAGGGGGAGAACATAGATGCTCAAGAACATGGAGAACATGGAAAACATGTTAGAGATGCTCAAGATAGGGGGAGACAAAGAAAAAATTGAAAGAGCAGAAAAACAAAAGAACCAAAAGGAAGACGGATCAAATGTAGGATTTTAATTTCTAACGACTAACGTTTGATTTTGTTTGGAGTTTTGTTTTGCAGGAATTACATCACTTTAAGACTCCAAGTCCTAAGTCATAGAGTATGTTCTAGGACTGTTTGGTTCAAATGTAATTTTGTATTTATTGGATCTTTCACGCAAAGAAAATCAATGTTTTGGTGATGACATTGAGTTTCAATTTTTTGGTTTAAGATGAGTGACTTGAGCGCTTTTATGTATTTTTGGGTTTTGTCACGAAATTGCCAAAGGGGGAGATTGTTACGGCATTTTGGTATTGGCATATTTCGTGAGTCATGTCAGTGAGTTGAGTCGGAGTCTTAAAGGGATCAAATTGTCAATCAGCAATCAAAGACTTAGAGAAGATTCAACAAGAGCTCAAGTTGACACTCAGTGTCTTGAGTCTTGAAGATTGAAGTTGAAGAATTATGGATCAGTTACATCAATCTCAAGAAGAAAAGTATTCAAAAGGATCAGGTATGTTTAACTAAATAATTGTGGTGATCCGAATACTTTCTTATAGTGTAGAAACACTTGGAAGATTTTTTAATTGCATAAAAATCAAAAACTGGACATGGGGCATGTTCAGGATCCGGATCAGATGATCCAATCCGGATCCCGAAGGGTATTAGTTCATTGGCAATTTCAATCCGGATCCTAGGCCATTCCGATCCGGATCCCGAACATGGGACTTTGCTGAATTGCATGAACGATCCGGATCGGACCTTGCAATCCGGATCCCGAACCCTTGGTTTTCTGGAATCGTCAATCTCGTTACAACGATCCGGATCGCAGTAAATCCGATCCGGATCGCCGTCCTGAAAATTTCTAGATAAAGTATGTTTTTGATTCTTATCTCTTTCCAAAGGTTTCTAAACTATAAATAGACGTTTAGGGTTTCTCAAAAACGTGGGTTCTCTACCGATCAATATAGAAAACACTCGAGAGCAACCCTAGAGGCTAGGTTTTTATCTTTCTTCTTTATAGCCTCTTTTAGGTCAATTCGACGGTTCTTTCAAGAACATATCTTTTGTCGAATTGATCTAATCTTTGCTTAGAGATTTCTTCTACGGTTCCTCATTGAGAATCTAAGCAAAGGATCACCATCGAAGTCAATATTCTTATCGACTGAGTTTGCGTCGTGGATTCGACGTGGCATCGTGGATTCGGTGTGCTAAAGGCGTTTCGTGGATTCGAAACGTGTGCTCGTGGATTCGAGTGGCGTTCGTGGATTCGAACGTGTGCAGTGGACGTGCAAACGGTGGAGCGCGAGGTCCAAGAAATTGAAGGAGGGGTTAAATCCGTGGAGACGGTAATCACCTTGTTATTCTTCCTTTCTTAGGGATTGTTATTGCGTGGACATCCAACCGGTCAGCGCAAGGTCCGAAGAAGCTGAAGGAGGGGTTGAGTCCGTGGAGTCGGTAATCACCTTGTTATTCTTCTATTCTTAGTGGATTGTTATTGCGTGTTGGTCCCGTGGTTTTTCTCCTGGATTGGAGTTTCCACGTATATCTCGGTGTGCTGTTTTTATTTTCCGCATTGGTTTTTATTTTGCACTGAGATTGAGTTTTTAAGTATTACACCTATTCACCCCCCCTCTAGTTGTTTGATAGTACCTATTTAGATCCTTGTGGATCCAATAATAACCTACAAGGGCGACCTAAAACACAGCTCCATGATCATCCAATAAGACAAGGAGCCCTAATAGGTGGGGTCCTCGCTCAGTAACTCTCGAATCCTGCCCATCCGCAAGGACTGCTCCACCACAGTCTACCGTCAATAGGGACCCCCAGAGATACAATCTCATGCCACTGTTGGTCACTCAACATGCTATCATAACCCCAACGGGCCCACGGGTTGAAGTCGACCTCTCAGCTAGTAAAGAACACCCTGATGATAGCCAAACTGCCGGTGACAAGGCTGAAAGTTGGCTAGAAGGCGATCATAGTGCTGCTACTCAAACTCACGGCCAGAAGTCCAAACACTCGGCGACAAGCCGAGAAAAAACCACTCGAGATGCTGAAAGCTGTAATCTCTACTGATACAGCATGGTAGAAACTGTATAATAGAAGCTATAAACTGAGACCGAACTTCTATTCTCCCGTGCAGGATAAAACGGAAGTGCTGAATAAACAGAACTGATGACCAGGCAGGCATGGCCTATGTCCAGATATATCGATCAAAGTTGGAAATAGCAAGCGTACTGAAGGACTCATCTGTGGGATCAAAACCACCAACAAAATGGGGATCCGTCCTACCACTGTACCAGTAGGGCTGAACTGATAAAGCGCTGATCAAAGATAACTCACGGTAACTCCACAGCCACTATGGAAGGCATCACCAAAACTCAAAGGTCCATCCCCCATCTCTGGCAAAGCTACAATCGGCGCTGGTATCAGTCTAATCATCCATTCGTCAAGCTCTGCTGGCACTGCCCAGTCCAAGAAGCTCCTCGCCTCAACAATAAATATCGATCTCGGCCAATGCTCGAATAGAATCCATTTTGGTCAGATTTCCACCGCCGCTCCAATGGCTAGAACAATATGACCCAAGAAGGTATGCTCTCGAAGCTAAAACTTGCACCTCAACAACTTGGCATACAACTTCCTCCACACCGACATGGTTGCACCATCCACCAGTGCTCCTAATATTCCAAGTCACTCAGGGAGTAAACCATAATATCTGTGAGGACCCGAGCCACCTTCTTTGTAGAGTACCGGGACTTCGGATAGCGTACCGACCTCACAAGATGGCGTGGTGCGGAGGAAATCGCCTCGAGCGTGTTCTTTATGTGTTTACAGATGAGTTCGGGTTGAGTCAGATCGACGCGAAAGCCCCAACTTGAATCAGAGTTTTCCGAGCATTGTGCGCCGATAGAGGACTGGTTTTGTTAGAGCCTCGACTCCACGGTTGTGCGCAGAAAAATTGAGAAATACTTGGAACAGGTGTATTTTATGATTACAGCGGAGTTCGGGAGGTTCCGGACTGATGCGGAGGACACGAAGGCAAAAAGTGAGTTGGAGTTGGCAATTAATGGATCAGATTTTTGGAATGAACACACCGACTCCACAGTTGAGCTTTTTTAGTAGGAAAAGCTTTGGACATGTGTATTTTCAGATTACAGCGCAGTTCGGGAGGTTAATTAGCCTGAGAGAAATTAAAAGAGAGAATGGAAATGGAATTAGTGGAATGAGAATTAATTGTGTTGAAGGGTATATTGGTCATTGCCTTTAATTAGTTGCCTTGACTTGTCCAAGCCACTAATTAATTAAGAGTGACACGTCACCCTTCTTCTTCTTCTTCTTCTCAAACAAAGGATTTAAAGACAAACAGAGGAAAGAAAGAAAGGAGAAGGAAGAATTAAGGTGAAGTAAAAGAGAATTTCGATTGTGTTGATGGTGCGGATCTTTTGCTAGTAGCCCCGTGGAGCCGAGCGGAGTGCGCGCGAAGAACTTGTATAAGGTGTAGCAGTTCTTTTTTTGAAGCTTGGGTTTTTAGGATTTTGTTGATGGATTTGGAGTTGATTTGGGTTTTGGAGGATGTTAGTGTTGTGTGTGTGTGTGTGAGAGGGCTGCTGTCCAATTTTTCTGAGGGGCCGCGCAGCAGGAGGCGCGCGCAGCTGAGGCGCGCAACGGGCGCGGACGCGCACCGCGGGCCAAGGCACCGCGCGGCGGGCGCTTGGGCGCCGCGCATGCTACGGCTGGAGTTTTCCTTGCGGTTGGCTTGGTGTTCCGGAACCCAATTAGGGATTCCGGAATAGGGTGTTGGGTACCGGTACACCAAGGAGGGTTCCGGTACCCCATCTTGCAGGATGTGTTTTTTTGGTGTTTTAGCAAGGGCATTTCGGTAATTTCGCTTCTACTTAAGGACTCCCTCACCTCCTCACTTCTCAGCTGGAATCAGAGAAAGAAAAAGAAAAGAGAAGAAGAGGAAAAAGAAAGAAAAGAAAAGGATGAAAGCATGGAAAAGAAAGAGAAGAAGGAGAAAGAAAAGAAAGAAAGCTTAGTGATGGTGGCAGCTTGGAGTTTCCTGCTTCTTGGTCTTGTGTGGAGCCGCGCACGCGTCGAGCAACGTACGAGGTAAGTTGGCAGATTTTGTACTTGGAGCCTTGGATTTATTCTATGGATTTAGAATAAGATTTTGAGTTGGACTTTGGTTGTGATTCTCCTCTTTTTGTGCTGTTGGCTGAGGGAGTGGTTTTTTTTCACTGCGCGGAGCCGAGGCATGCCTGCGCGTGTGCTGGGAGTGGACAGCGAGGGCCGGAGTGCGTGCAGATTTTATTAGAGGACTCGAGAGGGTTGTTTGAGCTTCCGGGAATTTTTCCGAGGTCCGCGATAGTGTGCGCGCGCGGCGCGGGTTTGATGTTTCGGCAGATTTTCGTGAGCGGTTCGACGCTACACCGACTTCAGCGTTGCCTGCGGAAAGCATTCCAGGTGGGTTGGAATTCTTCAAGATGTATGGAATGCCTTCTAAAGCTATTGTATGCATGTTGATCATATTAGCTTATTATTTGCTTAGCTGGTAAATCCGATAGTTGCCTAGAAAATTGTAGAAAGACAATTTTGAGCCCCAGTTATTTTTAGCATGATCTAGAAGTGATTTGACACTAGACTGCATGTTTAGTTGGCATTAGATTGGCATCTGAACCGTTTTAAAAATCATCGGACCGGTTTTAAGGAAAACTGAGATTTTAAAATAGTTTTAAAATATTGAGATCTTTCCGGGGGGTTGAGTAGGTTCAGGATGCATATCTTCTCGTGCTGGGGGGCCGAGTGGATTTTTAGAGCTCTGTGGGATGAGTTTCTAGTGTCAGGTGAGTTGAGATCCCTTGTGGGATTATTCTAGATCATGGGTTTGTATCTCTGATTTGGTAGTGGAGATGGGTCTCCGACTTGTCTTTGAAAGTTTGGGCTCTGGCAGATTGAGTCGTGGAGGTTTCCCGACTTAGCCATGGGATGTGCATTATCAGATTGAGTCGTGGAGGGTTCTCCGACATAGCTGTGAGAGGGTTTGGGCATTCCCTGATCGAGTCGTGGAGGGTTCCCGACTGAGATGTGTTATCTGGGTATTGAGTATCGGATCTGTTTGATCGTGGATCATAGCCTGCATGTGCCATCCATGAGACAGTTGAGACTGACGAGATACTTGAGCTCGGTGGGGTCGCTCCCCTCGAGTTACGCTCCGGATGCGTGATGATGATTGAGATAGACAGACTAGGATGTCCCACGGGGGTGGGCAGGTGCGTTCCTAGTATTCAGTTTAGAACGCCCACGTGGAGTGGGCAGGTGTGTTTATAGTAGTCAGTTGGACTCCCCACGTGGAGTGGGCAGCTGCGTTCGTAGATGACAGGCGCGGGCTTGACTGAGCTAGTTTTGGGCAGTCATAGAGATTTGGGTTTTGAGAGCACCTCGTGTGCGAGTGGTGCATAGCTTGCTCTTAGATGAGTTTTCCTTTGAGCATGATACTTGAGGCATTTAGTAGTGGCGAGTGTATGCATAGCAGGTTTATAGTAGAGATTCCTTGAGCATGATGCTGAGACATATTAGTTGTAGCTCATTTCCTACTTTCATTTATATATCTATCTGCATACCTATCTGTTGTGCCTCCTGTAGACTTAGTGGGCATACCGTGGATATTGGTGACGGTACCCACTGAGATCTACCTTCTGCAGTAGATCTTACACCCGCTGTGGTGACAGGTTTCTGAGGTAGTTGTTCCGGCTTGGTTCACGTGGAGACAGCTGATCGAGGTGAGGACGTGGCTGAGTAGTTCCTTACCAGTATTGAGAGTCAGAGGTAGATATACCCTGTATTTTATGTTTCCACTTTTGTACTGGACAGTCTGAGAGATTGGTGAGGCTTTTGTATTTATTTGACAGCTGAGAGAAGTTGTATTGAGGATTATTTTATTTATATCAGATGTTCAATGATTGATTTTGTAGCCAGTGATTTTGGTTTTAGCTCTGATACCTGTTTAGCTATAGATCTGACTTGCAGGGTAGACGCTTCGTCTGTGCGACAGTTTTCGTACAGATGGCGGATCTGTTGGTGAGCCCGGGTCGCAGTTTCGACCCCGGGGCGTGACATTCTTCTTCCTCTTTTCCGTGTTTCCGAGTCTCCTCTCGCCTCAGACCCTTCAGCAAACTTACTCCTCGCTCTGTGCTGCATACACCTGAGGATTTCTGGGATTTTACGTGGCACGCTTTTTGAGGTTTCCATTTCTTTGGCGCGTCGCGATGTTCCTTCTTCGGTGTTTCCTTCCATCGCGTTTCGATGCGCGAGCTCCCCCGGCCTACTCCGACAACCTTTTTGAGCGATTCTTGTGCCGTTAGATCAGCGACAGGTAGTGCTACGATCTTGGTATTTTTAGCTTCCCCTCGTTAGGGTGTTATCAGAGCCTAGGAATATAGGTCGTTGAGGACTTAGTGACCCTAGGCTATTGGTTGGACAGTAGGATGACTGTCGTGAGAGACGTAACTTTAGCGAGAGTCCTGATTGAGTTGTACCTCCCTCGAGGGATTGGGGCGAGTGAATTTACATGTTTATTCTCTAAAGTGATTATGTTGGCTGCAGACAACATAAGGCTTTAGAATGGTTAACATGTTTTAGACTTTCGCTTGATTGGGTCGAGAGTGTTTGTGGTCTTGTTGTTTGGTTGTGGCAGTTGTCCTTGTTGCCTCCGAGACGCCGTGCAGCGGCGAGGGCGTGTTTGACCTTGGATGAGGAGCCGGAACAGCGGGAGGCTGAATGGACAGACCAGAGGGAGGTTGAGAGTTGTGGGCCCAGGTAGCCCAGATGTTCTAGGCGATGCGGCGCCAGGAAGAGGACATGGAGCGCGTGATGCGCATGCTTGAGCAGAGAGTATCTCCCGGGGTATCGCCAGTGGTACCTCCGGCCGCGACATCGTCGATTTCGACCCGGATCGCATTATGAGTAGTGCAGGAGCAGCGAGAGCTTGCCGATCGGTTGTTGCACATCCGCCAGTTCCATCCCCTACAGATTCCGGGGCAGAGTTTGGAGCCTTGGGAGGCCGAGAACTGGATTGCTGTTTTGTAGAAATGGTTTGAGGATTTGTCCATCCAGGAGAAGCATCAGGTGCACTTGGTTGCGCGCCTTTGGATAAGGACACCGAGTGTTGGTGGCGTCGAGTTCGTCCCGTTGGACCACCGAGAGAGTAGTTGAGGACTTGGAGCGAGTTTCTTCGACGGTTGAGCAGCGTGCCCCAGGTTGCCCAGGATGAGGCCCAGAAAGTTGATTGGTTTGATGGGGGACTGCATCGGGATATCTATCACCTTGTGCATTCTCGGCGAGCGCCGACTTTAGATGAAGCGATGATCATGTCCGAGAGGGACAGAGAGCGAGGGACCAGCTCTAGAGAGAAACGTCCAACATCGTCTTATTTTGGGATAGTCGAGTGGAACGAGGTTGCCATGATTCCAGTTACAGGATCATGAGTCTCAGAGGAGACAGAGACCGGGAGGTTCTCGACAGTCGAGGCACCAGCAGTAGCGTCAGGATGAGTATGTTTTTTTTTGCGGTGGGCCGCATTCATCGCCATAGTGTGACCTCAGTAAGGGGCGATGTTCTACATATGGATAGTCAGGGCATTTTCAGGCAGAGTGTCCCAGAGTGGTGCTCATGAATTTGCCGCTTGCGACGCCACCCCATTACCCTTTCAGGATGTAGAGGTTCATCCGACTTACTGGTAGGCTGATAGAGCTGTGACGCCGAGACAAATTGAGCGATGGCCACCAGCATCTAGTGGATGAGATTGTGCAGTTAGTTGGAGGACGCCAGGATAGTGGATCACGTCTTACCAGGTGTTGTTTTCTTTTGGTCATCGGAGTTAGAGCATGTTTGATGATGACGCTGCTTGTGCGTATTTTAGTAGAGCATGGGCAGCTTCGTGTGGGCCAGAGATGGGACTGTTGGCTTGTGCATGTGAGGATCAGGTTCCATATCACGTATAGCACATGGATGAGTATCGCCAGTCCTGCCAGTGCAGTTAGGTTCTTGGATTTGATCCATTGAGTTGTTAGTCCTACGTCAGCTCTGAGATGTTGATATGAGGTTGGATAGGGATTGGTTATCCCAATATATGCTATCATGGATTGTTGAGAGAGGACAATGACCCTCCGTGGACCTGGTCAGGAGGAGTATGATTATAGAGGATGCTAGAGCACGACAGAGGTTGAGTCGTGGTCGTATCGCTTTGATTAGCGACTGTAGAGGAGGTGCCTACGGCGGCACCGGGACTAAAGAATATCCTTATCGCCGTGTGATCCCGGGTGAGAGTCTATCTGATCTGATATTGAAGTCGCCGTTTAAGTGAGAATGAGATCGAGATGGTGGTTGACGTGGTTTTGGAAACCGCGCCGACTTCGGTAGCACCTCTTGGAGTATCACTCGTGAGATAGGTTTGGATTGTTTTTCGGCAGATGCCTTTGAGTGAGTGGTAGCTTTATGGAACCTTACGGCCGAGGGCTGTGCCCAGATAGTGTTCAGGAGCAGGTAGGGGCATGATGAGTTACAGCACGGTCAAGTAGATTGACTAATGCCCTGCCGCCTTTAGGATTGAGAATTGAGTTATTCTTAGACCTTGAACCTGAAGTATTTGGTTACTCAGGAGGATTTGGGTTGAGGCAATGCCGGTGGACAGAGTTATTGGAGCTGTATGATTGATATCCTATAGTATTATCCCGGCATGGACATTTGGTCAGTACGCCTTGGTTAGGCGAGCAGTGCAACCTTGGAATGAGGTGTTTGATCAGTGGTCACCATTTTTGGAACTTGGAATTGAGAGCTAGGGGTTGAGCGTGGTTTCAAATGTTGAACTCCTTCCCCAGTGGATGGATGTGAGTGAGGTATTTGTGGTACTCGAGCATTTTAGTTGCTATGGAGCAACGGAGGTTATATGCCAATTGTAGGCGTAGAGTTTTGGAATTGGAGACTATGTTTTCTGGAAGCCACTATCCGCAGGGATGCGTGGATTTGATTTTACACGGGGAGCTTGGTCCGCGAGTATTGATCTGGCTAGAAGATGTATATGTGATCCTTCGCATGTTTTGGACTTCACTCCGTTGGAGTTGGACGAGGATTTGAGCCATCTGGAGCGGCCGATGCAATTCTTGCTTGTGAGGCAGAAGAATTTGTTTAATCGGGTTATATCCTGGATGAAGGTTCAGTGGAGCCATCCTGATGAGTGAGACTGACCACCTGAGAGCCTGAGGATGAGTTGAGGATCTCCTATCCCCATCTGATTGAGACACCCTCCTGTGTTATGGTTTTATTCTGGTTTCGAGGACGAAACCCTTTTTAAGGAGGGGAGAGTGTAGAGTACCGGGACTTCGGATAGCGCACCGACCTCGCAAGATGGCGCGGTGCGGAGGAAATCGCCTTGAGCGTGTTCCTTATGTGTTTACAGATGAGTTCGAGTTGAGTCAGATCGACGCGGAAGCCCCAGCTTGAATTTGAGTTTTTCGAGCATTGTGCGCCGATAGATGACTGGTTTTGTTAGAGCCTCGACTCCACGGTTGTGCGCAGAAAAATTGAGAAATACTTGGAACAGGTGTATTTTATGATTACAGTGGAGTTCGGGAGGTTCCGGACTGATGCGGAGGACCCGAAGGCAAAAAGTGAGTTGGAGTTGGCAATTAATGGATCGGATTTTTGGAATGAGCACACCGACTCCACAGTTGAGCTTTATTAGTGGGAAAAGCTTTGGACATGTGTATTTTCATATTACAGTGGAGTTCGGGAGGTTTCGGATTGCTGCGGGAGCCCCGAAGGTGAAAAGTGAGTTGGAGTTAGATTAAAATGGATTAATTAATTAATTAATTAGTTTGGTTAATTAGCCTGAGAGAAATTAAAAGAGAGAATGGAAATGGAATTAGTTGAATGAGAATTAATTGTGTTGAAGGGTATATTGGTCATTGCCTTTAATTAGTTGCCTCGACTTGTCCAAGCCACTAATTAATTAAGAGTGCCACATCACCCTTCTTCTTCTTCTTCTTCTCAAACAGAGGATTTAAAGACAAATAGAGGAAAGAAAGAAAGGAGAAGAAGGAGAAGAAGAAGAAGAATTAAGGTGAAGTAAAAGAGGATTTCGATTGTGTTGATGGTGCGGATCTTTTGCTAGTAGCCGCGTGGAGCCGAGCGGAGCGCGCGCGAAGAACTTGTATAAGGTGTAGCAGTTCTTTTTTTGAAGCTTGGGTTTTTAGGATTTTGTTGATGGATTTGGAGTTGATTTGGGTTTTGGAGGATGTTAGTGTTGTTTGTGTGTGTGAGAGAGGGCTACTGTCCAATTTTTTTGAGGGGCCGCGTAGCAGGAGGCGCGCGCAGCTGAGGCGCGCAACGGGCGCGGACGCGCGCCGCGGGCCAAGGCGCCGCGCGGCGGGCGCTTGGGCGCCGCACATGCTGCGGCTGGAGTTTTCCTTGCAGTTGGCTTGGTGTTCCGGAACCCAAATGGGGATTCTGGAATAGGGTGTTGGGTACCGGTACACCAAGGAGGGTATCGGTACCCCATCTTGCAGGATGTGTTTTTTTGGTGTTTTAACAAGGGCATTTCGGTAATTTCACTTCCTCTACCACCCTGTTGACTGTTGACTCCCTCTCTTCTCTATTTAAGGACTCCCTCACATCCTCTCTTCTCTGCTAGAATCAGAGAAAGAAAAAGAAAAGAGAAGAAGAGGAAAAAGAAAGAAAAGAAAAGGATGAAAGCATGGAAAAGAAAGAGAAGAAGGAGAAAGAAAAGAAAGAAAGCTTAGTGATGGTGGTAGCTTGGAGTTTCCTGCTTCTTGGTCTTGTGTGGAGCCGCGCGCGCGTCGAGCAACGTACGAGGTAAGTTGGTAGATTTTGTAGTTGGAGCCTTGAATTTATTCTATGGATTTAGAATAAGATTTTGAGTTGGAATTTGGTTGTGATTCTCCTCTTTTTGTGCTGTTGGCTTAGGGAGTGGTTTTTTTTCACTGCGCGGAGCCGAGGCATGCCTGCGCATGTGCTGGGAGTGGACAGCGAGGGCTGGAGTGCGCGCAGATTTTATTAGAGGACTCGAGAGGGTTGTTCGAGCTTCCAGAATTTTTTCCGACGTCCGCGACAGTGTGCGCGTGCGTGCGGCGCGGGTTTGATGTTTCGGCAGATTTCCGTCAGCGGTTCGGCGCTACACCGACTTCAGCGTTGCCTGCGGAAAGTGTTCCAGGTGGGTTGGAATTCTTCAAGATGTATGGAATGCCTTCTAAAGCTATTGTATGCATGTTGATCATAGTAGCTTATTATTTACTTAGCTGGTAAATCTGATAGTTGCCTAGAAAATTGTAGGAAGACAATTCTGAGCCCCAGTTATTTTTAGCATGATCTACAAGTGATTTGACACTAGACTGCATGTTTAGTTGGTATTAGATTGGCATCTGAAGTGTTTTAAAAATCATCGGCAGGTTTTAAGGAAAACTGAGATTTTAAAATAGTTTTAAAATATTGAGATCTTCCCGAGGGGTTGAGTAGGTTTAGGATGCATATCTTCTCGTGCCGGGGGGCCGAGTGGATTTTTAGAGCTCTGTGGGATGAGTTTCTAGTGTCAGGTGAGTTGAGATCCCTTGTGGGATTATTCTAGATCATGGGTTTGTATCTCTGATTTGGTAGTGGAGATGGTTCTCCGACTTGTCTTTGAGAGTTTGGGCTCTGGCAGATTGAGTCGTGGAGGTTTCCCGACTTAGCCATGGGATGTGATTTATCAGATTGAGTCGTGGAGGGTTCTCTGACATAGCTGTGAGAGGGTTTGGGCATTTCCTGATCGAGTCGTGGAGGGTTCCCGACTGAGATGTGTTATCTGGGTATTGAGTATCCGATCTGTTTGATCGTGGATCATAGCCTGCATGTGCCATCTATAAGACAGTTGAGACTGACAAGATACTTGAGCTCGGTGGGGTCGCTCCCCTCGAGTTACGCTCCGGATGCGTGATGATGATTGAGATAGACAGACTAGGACGTCCCACCGGGGTGGGCAGGTGCGTTCCTAATAGTCAGTTTAGAACGCCCCACGTGGAGTGGGCAGGTGCGTTTATAGTAGTCAACAGGACGCCCCACGTGGATTGGGCAGGTGCGTTCCTAGACGACAGGCGCGGGCTTGACTGAGCCAGTTTTGGGCAGTCATTGAGATTTGGGTTTTGAGAGCACCTCGTGTGCGAGCGGTGCATAGCTTGCTCTTCCTTTGAGCATGATACTTGAGGCATTTAGTAGTGGCGAGTGTATGCATAGCAGGTTTATAGTAGAGATTCCTCGAGCATAATGCTGAGACATATTAGTTGTAGCTCATTTCCTGCTTTCATTTATATATCTATCTGCATACCTATCTGTTGTGCCTCCTGTAGACTTAGTGGGCATACCGTGGATATTGGTGACGGTACCCACTGAGATCTACCTTCTGCGGTAGATCTCACACCCGCTGCGGTGACAGGTTTCTGAGGTAGCTGTTCCGACTTGGTTCGCGCGGAGACAGCTGATCGAGGTCAGGACGTGGGTGAGTAGTTCCTTACCAGTATTGAGAGTCAGAGGAAGATGTACCCTGTATTTTATGTTTCCACTTTTGTACTGGACAGTCTGAGAGATTGGTGAGGCTTTTGTATTTATTTGACAGCTGAGAGATGTTGTATTGAGGATTATTTTATTTATATCAGATGTTCAGTGATTGATTTTGTAGCTAGTGATTTTGGTTTCAGCTCTGATACCTGTTTAGCTATAGATCTGACTTGCAGGGTAGACGCTTCGTCTGTGCGGCAGGTTCTGTACAGATGGCGGATCTGTTGGTGAGCCCGGGTCGCAGTTTCGACCCCGGGGCGTGACATTCTTCTTCCTCTTTTCTGAGTTTTCGAGTCTCCTCTCGCCTCGGACCCTTCAAAAAAGTTACTCCTCGCTCTGCGCTGCATACACCTGAGGATTTCTGGGATTTTACGTGGCACGCTTTTCGAGGTTTCCATTTCTTTGGCGCGTCGTGATGTTCCTTCGTCGGTGTTTCCTTCGGTCGTGTTTCGGTGCGCGAGCTCCCCCGGCCTACTCTGACAACCTTTTTGAGAGATTCTTGCGCCGTTAGATCCGCGACAGGTAGGGCTACGATCTTGTTATTTTTAGCTTCCTCTCGTTTCGGGTTTTTCTTGGAGATTTTCCGAGCTTACTGGGACCCCATTTTCTGTGAGGATTTCTGGGATAGCGCATGATGTTTCGGTTATATCTTCACGCTCGAGCATCATATTGAGGCGTGCCTGTACACTTTTTGCATCTACGCGTCGCAAAGATCATCGCCGTATTTTTTTGGGAATTTTTTGAGGCTTGCCCGAAGGTATATGTTTTCCCCCTTATCTGGGCATGGTGTTACAGTTGTTTTGTTGTGGGGTTTCGCGCTCACCGTGTTGTGGAATTTGTAACTTGGCCTACGGGGCTCGGATTGGGACGTGCAGGTACTCGTTTCGAAGGGCTCGACGCGACGATCGCAGCACTATTTTTGCTGAATTTTTCAGAGTCCTTTCTGCAGGTGAAAATATTACTTCTTTAGGACTGAAGATTCAACTTGGACAACACTCTTGGAATATTGTATAAATTGTAATTGTGGACTATATTTTTGTATCCAGGGGTAATTGTGGGAGTTTTTGGGGCAGTTAAATTTGTGAGAATCTGTGGATTGTCCCGGTACAGTTTCTGCATGTTGGGACTTTGGACAGTTTAGCACATCAGGTGGATTGCTTCGCCTCCAAAACCAGTGGATTTTCTACTAATTCTATAATATAGGAACATGCATGTATGAGATAAATTAGGATGCATGTTTGAGAGGGAGATGTTATCTTTCCTGAATCATGTTTGACATCTTGTTAGTTGCTATTTCCTGATCCAGTTTTAGTTAAACTAATGCTATTATTGGAACTTGACCTAGCACCCCGTCATATGTTGCATGTGTAACCAGACTAGTAGAAAACTCTCACTTGGGCTAGGTTTATTTATGTTTTAGCCATCCACACTGTTCTTCTATTCCTGGACATAGTGTCTTCCTCACCTGGTTAGTGGGCTGAGTGGTCGGGTTCTCTTAGTGTGGGATACATGTTACACTCGTGCTCGGGGGCCGAGTGGAGTCTGGTAGATATAGCTAGTCGTTTATTTATGGCGGGAGCCGTTTGGGTAGACGGTGATCCCGAGATGTAGTGTTCTTCGATTTGGGTGTCACTACAGTGGTCGTGGCAGTAGTGTACCAGTGACTGCAGGACCTTGAACCCAGAACCTTTTTGGACACTCACATGATTTTAGTCAACCAATATTTTCTTCCAAGCATCGTAGGGTCGCCTGAGTCTGTTCTTGTTTGATTGGACGAAGGCATTAGCTCTTCGAGGTTTGGATATAAAACTTGTTTTCAAATTGTTTTCCTAAAAAGAACTAAAAATCATTTAATCTGTCACGCCCCGGGGGTTTGTTTTAGCGGAAACGATTCATAAAAGTCGAATATTTGACGTGTAAAAATTTTTTTTTTTTTTTTTTTTTTTGTTTAAAAGAGAACCCCTCTTCCCCGGCACGTGCCCAGACCCGCCACACATACAGGATCACTCTGCAAACGGACAGAGTCTCCCCTGTACGTGCACGGCGTAGCGTTCAGTACATGTTCCAACATACACAACCAATCAATCACAACAATTAGTATTCTAAACTAATAAAAGAAGAACATATGGCCGATCAATTTGGAAAGGATAAATCCACAGTTTTGAAAGAGCGCCTACCCGGCGCTTACGTTTTGAAAGCTAGTTTCGAAATCAGCATAAATCCACAAGGTTTGAAAACGGTGCCCACCCGACACCAAGTTTTGAAATCCCTTTCGCAATCCATAAATTCACAGGGTTTTGAAACCAGTGCCCACACGACACTTAGATTTTAAAAACGGTTTTTGCAATCTTTTCTTTGGCTTCTGCCTTCTTGGTTTTCAAATGGCCAATAGAAATAAAAGGAAAAGTGACGCACAAGGGGCACTAAATGCAACCCGTACCGACATCCACGCCGACCCCACGAGGGTATCGCGAACCTCTCACATAACTACAATGCAATGAAATACGAGAATGAAAGAAGAAATACAGTCCAGGGTCCCCAGCGACCCAGCTGCTCCTGTCCCGTCCTCACCACCGCCTACCTCTCCCCCCGTCTGAACCCTGTCACGAAGTGGGATGTCAGTGACGCAAAAATAGTAGAGCAGGAGAATATAATAAAACAAACCGTGAAGACAACCGGAGCAACCACCCTCCCAAGGAGGAAAGGCAACCTGTACATCTGCATCCTGTAATACCCGGACACGTCGGACAACTAAACCGACGGTCCATACCGTACCTGCCGAAACCCGACCACGCCGGACAACTAAACCGACGGGTCGCACCGCTCGCACCTCGGCGTCTCAACCCCACCACTAATAAGGGGCCCCACTACGTCACCTCGTGGGTATACACGGGTCATAGACCACTTTTCCGGAAAAGCGCACCCTTTGCGGTGGCCAAACCGCGGGTGCGCGTGTGACAGCCTCGAGCCAAGTAACCATAACCATCATCATGTCAGCATCATAATATATATAACAAAAGTAAAACGGCAACATGTATGCTCAAAGTAAAACCGTAACATATGCGATCGAAAGTAACCCGCTATCATGTATAATCAAAGTAAAGGCAGTAATACGTGCACTCGAAGGTAGCCCGCCAACATGTAATTATCAGAAGGAAAACAACCGTCGGAAGACCGACGCTAAACATTATGACGAAACCCATTAACATGCATAAGCCATCACCCATCAATATTTAACCCCAGTATACTTAGAATTGACCCCGTCCAATATGATAGAGTTAGATGCTAGGACCAAGGAAATAAAACCCACCTGAAAGAAGGCCGATCCCGAACTCCCGCTAGACTACCGGGAGGCTGGTGCTGAACTGCTGGGCCCTGAACAGAGACTGTAGTCAGAACTAGACTCACATATACCCGTCCCGACGACACGACAGTAACGGAGTGTTTATACGGGGCAATATTGCCGATTTACCGCACAGAATCTAACTCTCGATCAATGAGGACCTACTGAACTCTAACAAGATGCCTAGTAGGCGTGTAAACGCTGTCTAAGGACAGCCAGCAAGTCCGAATTGCATTTTAGTCCAAAATGTATTTTTAATTTGCATAAAGTTATTGCATTAATCCGATGTTTCGACTCGTTCTCAAAATCCGGGAGTCCAAAAGCTGCGCCGTAACTTTCAGCGCGTTTGTTACGACGAGACGGAGGCCGTGCTCACCATATTTGGGCCGAGACCAGGCCCATTTACAAGTTGGCCCAAAAACACAAGGGCTCCAAATTAGTAATGTTGCGACTTAATATATACTTGATCTGCAAGTGATCTAACTGGAGCATGGTATACAGTAGGGACTGAGGGTAATGGGGCTCACCTTGCGCGCGTCGGAGGCCGGCCGGAAAGTTCGCCGGAGCAAGGTGATGAAACTCCAACCAAGCTAGAGCTCGGTTTGGCCGAATCTTGATCAGCTCGGGTCCTAGGCTTGAGCAGAGGCCAGCAGCAGTAGGAGAGTGCTCACGGGGGTGGCTCGGTCACTCCCCGACCCAACGCCGGCGACCCCAGGCGGCGATCGGCTGGAATCCGAGCTCTACGGCCACCTATAGAGCAACAAACGGGAAGTTTATGAGAAAGGTTCCTTGAGCCCATGCAAAGGCATGAAAGCGATGCCCTCGACCACGAGACCTTACCTGGGTGGTTGGCCGGCGACTAGATGCGGCGACGGCGGCCGGCGGTAGGTGCTCGGATTGCCTTAAGGGTGCAATTACTGAGAAAGGAAGTCCCACGTTAATATCCACATGCATTGGTTTGGAAAAGTTCCTATGACCAATATCATCACATCTGGACAACTTACCCGCGTGGAACAACGCCGGCGGCGCGCGGTGGCGGGGCTCGGCCAAGCTCGGGGGAGCTTTAATGGCGGATTCCGGCCGGCTGGGTTCTGGCCGGTGGGACTTGGACCAAAAGGTCCCTCTCGGTGCAAGGAGTCTTCTGGTGGCGGTGGCCGGCGACCCCAGTGAGCGGCGGCGCCGGTTAGGTGGATTCCGGCGAAGTGCACAAGAGGCCGGTTCTAGGGCATCCCCGTACGGCGTTGTCGCTCCGCCGATCTTCCTCAAACTTCGCAGGTGAGTTGCAGTCGATGAGGAGATGAGGATCAACGGTACCGATCGTGTTTTCAACGGTCGGAAAAAGTGAGGACCGAGTTCGTCGGAAACTAATTTCTTCCGGCGACCTAATGCTTCCGCCGGCAATAGGGGCGGCGCCAAGGGCTCAGGCTGCACCAGCATGATCCTTACGAGGTCAGAAGAGGAAAAGGAGGGTCCCTAGGCCATTTTATTGCAATAAGTTCAACCACTTACCTCGCCGGAATAAAAAAAGAAAAAGCTTCTTCCCGCGGCAGCGCACGGCGGTGCCAGACCTCGGGTTCACTTCAGCTCGGCCTCGACCATACAGGGGATCTCCCAGAGGACGCTAGGGAAACCCCCAGAACCCTCGGTGAGCAACCCTTCCTTTCCAACCCGAGATGAAGGGTTTCTTGATTCTTTTCTTCACCGGCGACGGGGGTGGCGGCGGCCGGTGCGCGACCCTCCGTGGAGTGCGGTAGAGAGGAGGAAGAAGTTGGGAGGTGCGGCTGGGGGTAGCAGCTACGAGCTTAGGGATTAATGGAAACCCTAACCTCATATGTGTATATATATAGTTTATGCATAATTGCATTTAAACCCTCCATCTCTTGATATTAGAAGATCAGTCCCTCCCAGCAGCTCATATTCACACTTAGGTCCCTCACCAAGCACTTGCACGGTTTTCGAGGCACAAACTATAGGGTTTTCGCGTAATTTATCACGTTTTTCAGTATATTTTACGCTTTTCGAGACAACCGAGTTGTCAAACTGAAAAATGGACACCGCCACGACGTCCGGCTCGACGAGACCTATCAGGTAGCGATCTCTGATTTTCGCGAAACTGCCCGGATAAAATCTCGGTCCATAATAACTGTGTCAAAATACAGTTTTCGCGCTTTTCGAGATTCCAGAGTCGTCAAACAGAATTTCCGTCAGTGCCATTGTGTCCAGAACGACGAAACCGTTCGAAATGACTACCTGGATCACTATATTCGGATTCCGAACAGTGAATTAGTCAATATTGTATTCGTCGGGGTCTCGAAAACCAGGGTTACTGTTCATCTACAGTAACTCACTTAAGTGCACTATGCGCAGAGGACACGGTTACATTGGTCGCGAGATTCTCCCACTTCTTAGTTGAATTCTGGAAGATCCGACCGTCAGATCGAAAAGTGCTGAATATGAATCTCGCTCAGTTCGACGAGACGATCGCAACGGTCAACTCGGATTTCCAAGATCATTTCCGGATTGGAAAATAGCCTTTTTGTCTCGTAAATCGTGCAACTCGCACACTGGCAATTGACTAAATAAATCAACATAGGTCTTTTGAACCCGAAATCGACTACGATTCTGCTTTTAATCTATTTATTAAAAATAAAATATTTTGAGTCTTTACATCACTTACAACTTAAAAGAAGTTTCGTCCCCGAAACTTACAACTTAAAAAAAAAGTTTCATTCCCGGAGCTTACAGCCTGAAGTCATACTCTATGAAACTGCTCAAAAAGTTTAATCGAAGGCTACAAGTCAGTCGCAAGGTATCTACAACTCTAAGGTTACTAATTTAGACCCAATCTGATACTCCTCATTACAGGGCAGGGTATTTCCTCAGTTCTTTCGACCGTCCGTTGCCTGCAGCCAACGTGCTTACCAAAAGAACAGCGGAATACCAAAGGTTTGTCGCCAACAACAAGTTGGGGACGCAACTCCCACCAGAAGGTATATCACATACTTCCCAACACAATCTCAGTGCCAGAAACATAACCTTTATCAAGGATTACTACCGCCTCGTGGTCACAAACATCGCCATGACTAACACATAGGCGAGTCCACGTCGATCCACAAAACCTGTGCAAAAGGTGGGGTCAATTTGCATCCGTCCCAAAACAGGGTTACCATCGGGCCCATAGGCCAACGAATTAAGACACGGGGACACTGAAGGGTCAGCAACTTGTTCAACCTCTAAGCAAACTGTGAGGCTAGTGCAATAATAGCAGTCATCTACTGCTATGCCATCAGCTGGACGATTACGAAGAGAACAGTGATTTAACCTTTAACCACCGTAACTGATCCGAGCACTCTGGCTCCATTGAAACATCAGCCCACAGCCGGAACCATGACCGCGGCTAACCCTGCACTAACAACGATCCCAAAAACCAGAGTGCGTACGACTAATAACCGAAACAACGAGACTCAACTGTGTGAAACACACCTGAGCTCCAAACCACTATGCCAATACCCTACGCTCTCTTGTGAACACAAGTCATCCTAGGGTTCGTTCCTAACCAAATACCCAGGTATCAGATCGGAAAGGCGGAGATTTGTGCATCGGAAACTGTGCAATTCACGCACCGGTATGCAAATCGCTAAGGTTAGATCTGCTTTCTCGCCCGCGAGCACACTAGAATTTCTCGAGTGCTACATCACTCACACCTTAAAAGAAGTTTCATCCCCGAAACTTAAATATGCCAGGGATCCAGTACATGGGAAAAGTGGCCAAACATGTCCGACTTGCGCTTCCCATTGGCCTTGCGCCCCTCGTGATCTGTACTGCTTCACAATCACAAACTCGCAACCCAAAACCTCAAGACTATGCCTTGGTCATGGGGAGCTGGCGACAAAACCCAAGAAGCACGGTCCTACTTCCGTCTTGGCACCCAAGGGGGTGCGACACTCTGATTAACCTCTACCGCTCGGTCCCAATCCATTGCCCTTCCAAGCACCATACACTGAGCCGAGCTGCATACCCCCAGGCCAACGATCATATTCCCAACTAGGAGTATTTAAGCTCTAGGTCCGCTCAACAAAAGGGAGAATCAAGCCCAAACGAACAGGATTTGCTAGTCCCAGTGGTCTCTTTTCTCGACCCCAGGGGGAATCCCAAGACCCCCACAACAACACTACTACACGAGCCCAAACAACACGACTACACAAACGCGACAACCGAGCTAAACCGAGAACAAAACTTAACCCGTACTCACACACCCCACAAGTCAGTTCTAGACTCCGCTAGTATAGCACTTAACCAACTATCGAGAAAACGGAACATAGACTTTTCCCCCGCTCCCCCGATCACTCGCGTTCTTCGCTTCTATGCCTTATTCAATTCATTCCTTCGTAGCTAAGTGTGGTATCTCTGTCGATGTCGGACACTGACTCTGCGTCCCCGGCCGATGATCTAGTACGGGCCATGTCTGTCACACATCACAAGAGTCAACTTCAGACTACCCTACTAACAACAACCATAAAGTGAGAGAAAGGACTCAACATTCCCCCCCCCTCCCTCGGTCACTCACGTTCTACAGTCCTATGCCCTACCCATTTCATTCATGTGTAGGCAAGTGAGGTGTTCCCGCGGATGTCGGCACTAACTGTTGTGATTGAAAGAACTCTCTGATACCATTTATAACGACCCGGCCCACTAGCAATAATAACTCGTTGGACCCAAACCACAGCCCAAAATGCTTAAGCCCAGTTATTATTACTAGTGTCCAAGTCTCATATAAACCCAATCACAAATCCATCCACATCCGATGTGGGACTATTGGGGGCGTCACAGACTCCCCCCGTTTAGGCCTGACGTCCTCGTCAGCCCAAACACACACACACAAGCCCAAGATCACCAGGCGATGTGAGACTCGTCTCGCTAGCCCTGTCATCTAGACCCAAGCTCAGCCGTGACTTATCACACACTTCCGGCTGGTTATTGGCTCTGATACCAAATGTAACGACCCGGCCCACTAGCAATAATAACTCGTTGGGCCCAAACCACAGCCCCAAACCACAGCCCAAAATGCTTAAGCCCAGTTATTATTACAAGTGTCCATGTCTCATATAAACCCAATCACAATTCCATCCACATCCGATGTGGGACTATTGGGGGCGTCACAGACTCCCCCCGTTAGGCCTGACGTCCCCGTCAGCCCAAACACACACACAGCAGCCCAAGATCACCAGGCGGTGTGAGACTTGTCTCGCTAGCCCTGCCATCTAGACCCAGGCTCAGCCGAGACTCGCCGCACACTTCCGGCTGGTTATTGGCTCCGATACCAAATGTAACGACCCGGCCCACTAGCAATAATACCTTGTTGGGCCCAAACCACAGCCCAAAATGCTTAAGCCCAGTTTTTATTACTAGTGTCCAAGTCTCATATAAACCCAATCACAAATCCATCCACATCCGATGTGGGACTATTGGGGGCGTCACAGACTCCCCCCGTTTAGGCCTGACGTCCTCGTCAGCCCAAACACACACACACAAGCCCAAGATCACCAGGCGATGTGAGACTCGTCTCGCTAGCCCTGTCATCTAGACCCAACAAGTTATTATTGTCAGTGGCCCGGGTCGTTTCCTTGGTTCTTTCGACCGTCCGTTGCCTGCAGCCAACGTGCTTACCAACAGAACAGCGGAATACCAAAGGTTTGTCGCCAACAACAAGTTGGGGACGCAACTCCCACCAGAAGGTATATCACATACTTCCCAACACAATCTCAGTGCCCGAAACATAACCTTTGTCAAGGATTACTACCGCCTCGTGGTCACAAACATCACCATGACTAACACATAGGCGAGTCCACGTCGATCCCCAAAACCTGTGCAAAAGGTGGGGTCAATTTGCATCCGTCCCAAAACCTGGTTACCATCGGGCCCATAGGCCAACGAATTAAGACACGGGGACACTGAAGGGTCAGCAACTTGTTCAACCTCTAAGCAAACTGTGAGGCTAGTGCAATAATAGCAGTCATCTACTGCTATGCCATCAGCTGGACGATTACGAAGAGAACAGTGATTTAACCTTTAACCACCGTAACTGATCCGAGCACTCTGGCTCCATTGAAACATCAGCCCACAGCCGAAACCATGACCGTGGCTAACCCTGCACTAACAACGATCCCAAAAACCGGAGTGCGTACGACTAATAACCGAAACAACGAGACTCAACTGTGTGAAACACACCTGAGCTCCAAACCACTATGCCAATACCCTACGCTCTCTTGTGAACACAAGTCATCCTAGGGTTCGTTCCTAACCAAATACCCAGGTATCGGATCGGAAAGGCGGAAATTTGTGCATCGGAAACTGTGCAATTCACGCACCGGTATGCAAATCGCTAAGGTTAGATCTGCTTTCTCGCCCGCGAGCACACTAGAATTTCTCGAGTGCTACATCACTCACACCTTAAAAGAAGTTTCATCCCCGAAACTTAGATACGCCAGGGATCCAATACATGGGAAAAGTGGCCAAACATGTCCGACTTGCGCTTCCCATTGGCCTTGCGCCCCTCGTGATCTGTACTGCTTACAATCACAAACTCGCAACCCAAAACCTCAAGACTATGCCTTGGTCATGGGGAGCTGGCGACAAAACCCAAGAAGCACGGTCCTACTTCCATCTTGGCACCCAAGGGGGGGTGCGACACTCTGATTAACCTCTACCGCTCGGTCCCAATCCATTGCCCTTCTAAGCACCATACGCTGAGCCGAGCTGCATACCCCCAGGCCAACGATCACATTCCCAACTAGGAGTATTTAAGCTCTAGGTCCGCTCAACAAAAGGAAGAATCAAGCCCAAACGAACAAGATTCGCTAGTCCCAGTGGTCTCTTTTCTCGACCCTAGGGGGAATCCCAAGACCCCCACAACAACACTACTACACGAGCCCAAACAATACGACTACACAAACGCGACAACCGAGCTAAACCGAGAAACAAAACTTAACCCGTACTCACACACCCCACAAGTCAGTTCTAGACTCCGCTAGTATAGCACTTAACCAACTATCTAGAAAACGGGACATATACTTTTCCCCCGCTCCCCCGATCACTCGCGTTCTACGCTTCTATGCCTTATTCAATTCATTCATTCGTAGCTAAGTGTGGTATCTCTGTGGATGTCGGTATCAGAGCCAATAACCAGCCGGAAGTGTGTGGCGAGTCTCGGCTGAGTCTGGGTCTAGATGACAGGGCTAGCGAGACGAGTCTCACATCGCCTGGTGATCTTGGGCTTGTGTGTGTGTGTTTGGGCTGACGAGGATGTCAGGCCTAAACGGGGGGAGTCTGTGACGCCCCCAATAGTCCCACATCGGATGTGGATGGATTTGTGATTGGGTTTATATGAGACTTGGACACTAGTAATAATAACTGGGCTTAAGCATTTTGGGCTGTGGTTTGGGTCCAACGAGTTATTATTGCTAGTGGGCCGGGTCGTTAAAATGAATTTCTCTCAGATCAAATGGCTTTCAGTAATAAATGTCACCTTTTTCCTATAAACGTAACCACTCGAGATGATTCGAGTGGTCTGGGTTCTAAGGGCTGCCTTTTCTTTGGGTCGAGAACAACGAGGGGCTATGCCTAGAGCCTGTTCTTGTTTGATTTGGGTTGTAGGTTCTAGTCTATCGGGGTTCTCGGACCCTTCATTGTTGCCGGTTGTGGAGTATACCCGGCTAGTGAGTTGCACGTCGAGTAGATATTCTTTCTGGGAGCCGTTGGGTTGACAGCGGTCCACCTGTTCGAGTGTTCCTTGTTAGTGAGTTAGAGAGGTGATTTGGGTATTGTCAATTTTGTTGATCGTGATTTGGACTATAGCCTGCATGAGCCATATTGAGCTCGACAGAGATGCGCGGATAGTTTCCTCGGTGGGGTCGTGCCCCTCGAGTGCCACTCCGGAGTTTGGCCTGTTACTTTGCTATTGCGACTTGTCGACGCAGTCCCTCTGGCTAGGCCAATTTTGGCAGTCACGGACGCCCTACGGTAGACCCGTCATCTTGTGGATGTGCGGCAGTAGGTGGGCGCAGGTTTGACTGGACCCTATGTGGCAGTCAGTGTAGATTGGGTGATTATATTTGAGAGTTAGTAGATGCATCATGTTTCCATCTGTTCCACTTTTTGAGCATTTAGATTGAGGCATAGTAGCTGTAGAGTTATTTTCCAGCTCTTTTCCTTTCAGTATAGCTTTTGTTACTTTATGCCTCTAATAGACTTAGTGGGCAGACCGTCGGGCTTGCTGGCGGCACCCACTGAGAACTACTGTGGGATGTAGTTCTCACACCCGCCGTGGTGTATTTTTCCCCAGGGACCTCTACTCCAGTTCCTGCTGTTCCAGTTGCTGATCCTACTGATCGAGGTAAGGGAGTTGCGAGATAGATCCCTACCAGTCGTCTTCCTGAGAGAGTAGATGTACCCCCTTTTTATTTTGAGAGACCTTTGTAGTGAGGTTCAGACTTGTACTCTTTCTTTTTTTTAGTTGAGAGGCTCATGTATTTGTGAGGACTTGGGTTGTATTTATTTTATTTCTAGCAGTTTACTTTTCAGCTCTGATATCTGTATACTGTAGTATCTTTCTTTTGCAGGTTAGTCGCTTCGTCTATACAGGGTTGTCACGCCCCGGAGGTCTGAGGATCAGCGGAAAAGCACATGTATTTTTCTTTTTTTTTGTAAACGACCTCGCCTACCGGTGCGCGTCAGACCGCCACATATACAAATTCACCCTTTAAACGGACAGAGTCTCCTTTGTATATGCACGGCGCCACATTTACAACATTATCTTCTTTAACCGCACAGTCACAGCGAATACAACAAGAGAGAGTAATAATATTTATTTACATCCAACATTCATTCATGACATCAAGAGATAAAACTACGGGTTGCAAATGGTATCCACACGACACCTAGTTTTTCCAAAGTGTTAGCACAAGTCACAGTAGGGCGGCGACATCTTTTGAAATGATAAATCCAGAGGTTTACAAAGTAGTGCCCACACGACACTTGGTTTAGGAAAGCATTTTCGAAACCCTTTTGTTTGGTGTAAAACATGCCGCATATAAGTCATTAAGAAGCATAATAAAGATCACATCACGAAAACAACTCTCAATCCAACATCCACGAGATTCTACAGTCAAGCAATTGAGAACTTAAACTAAATAAAAGGAGATGAGATAACCCCAAAGCAAGAGAACTTAAACTAAATAAAAGGAGATGAGATAACCCCAAAGCAAGAGAACTTAAACTAAATAAAAGGAGATGAGATAACCTCATATGTCTAATGTCCTCTAGACGTTGCCTCACCATCGTCCCGACTACTACACCTAGTCAAACCTGTCACGGAGTGGGTAAAGTCAGTGACAAATAAAGTAGATGCTCAAACAATTAACAGTATTTTAAAGCAAACCGAATACACTGGAACCTTTCGCTTTTCCTCATCATGAGTCCACATCACTTGATTTAATCACATGGTACCTGTCGGGGAGTCGACGATCTCCCCTCGTGAACAATTACTTTACTTACGTGATGCCTTTAACCCCTTCACGGTACTAGTGCTGCACTTTTAGCTGGCGTGAAGGAGTTCCCACACGACACTTTCACTTTTGTGGGATACACGGGTCATTCAGACCACTTCTCCGGAAAAGTACACCCATGCGGTGGCCCAACCCGCCTGTGTACGTGTAAGCATCTGAGAACATGATAGCCGAAACCGGCGTGTAACAATCACCGCGACACTTAGTCGCCACAGTTAATAACAGAAGAAACGGTACATATTTATGCGAAAGGTTAAACCAATTGAAACATCTCATCTACTTTATTGAACAGATTAATATACTCTTTACGATGACATATTGCACTTATTGCACTTACTGCACTTATTGCAAGGGTACCCACCTGGAATGAAGATAAACGACCGCGCCCGCGACCCTCCTAAGCAATCAGAACTTCACGCGGCCTAATAAAATAACCAAACACACAATTTAACACTTTACTCTAAACAGGCAAAAACAGTGGTCCCGACCACTGTAACAATAAACCCACGAAAACCAAAATCACTGTGCCAAGAGGGCCGAATCGTCAATCAAAAATCAACGAGTCAAAACTATCAAGTAAAACCGAAAAACTCAGACCAAACCGGATCCCCGACGGTAAAACCGATGGTTAACAACAACCGGACCGCGACTATATCATCGCGAACTCCATCGGAACCCAAATCCACTAACGGAAATCCAACAAAACCCAATCTCTCAACTGGTAGCCAACTCGGGACGTCAACGGTCAAGCCGAGAAACCCCGACGACGAAAATGATGAGAAAAATACCCGACGGTGCGACCCCGATGATTTTGTCAAGGCGCGGAGCGACGGCGAAACTAGCACATGACATGGCAAAACGGTGACTTAGATGACTCCGAGTAGCCATGCCAAGAAAACGGCGGAAACGGTGATTCCAACGGCGAAAACGGCGCTCGAAACGGTGGAAAAACGGACCAAAACGGAGCTACCGAACTTCCGGCTGACGGGTGGTGCACCGGACAGGCGTGGACCGGGTCTGCGCGTCGGGCGGCTGCGCGGCGTGCGCCGGGTGCACCCAGGAAGAGTGCACCCTGCGGGATGGGCCGGGCCGGTGCACGGGGGAGGCGCGCACCGGGCTCATGTTTTCGGCCGCAGCGTCGCGCACCGGGTGCACGCTGAGGCGTGCACCGCGCTTAACGGGCCGGGCCGGCGCACGAACGCGTGCGCCGGGTCTGCGCCCTCTGGCCGCTGGTGTGTGCGCCGGGTGCACTCCTAGAGCGTGCACCGCGCACAGTGCACAGCCTGGCGCAAGGCAGCGTGCGCCGGGTCTGCGCCTCCAGGGCTGCGGGGGCGTGCACCGGGAGCACGCCCGGGCTGTGGACCGCGGCGGGAGGAGTCCGTACGGGATGAACAGTAAACCGCCGCGCGCGTTTCCTTCTCCGTTTTCGTTCCCGTTTCGCGGTTTCTTCTCCGTTTTCGCTCCCGTGCGACTCCGGCGACGACCCCGCGAACATGATAACGGCGGCGGCGGCCTCCCATTTAACAACGACGGCGGCGGCCTCCCGTTAACTTCCCCATGCTCCAACGAAACACCCACAAAAACCCCAAACAAAACCACGGCAAATCTAACGATCAAACCATTGATCGAAACATCGATCGGAAACTCGATCAAAAGACTGATTAAAAACCCTCGATTAAACCCGGTCAAGAACAAGAACAAGATATTGATCAAAAACAAAAATCAAGAACCCGTGATCAACGTACCGATTAAAACGACCTTAAAAGAACACGAAAAATCCCCGATTAATCCGACCGAAAGAAATAACGATCGCTAACCTCGCTCTATCGGAATTAAAGAATCGATCTTGTCCCTCGCGGCGTTGGGGATCCGGATTCGCTCCCCATAGATGATGGCGTCTCGTTCTCCGGTCTCCGGCACGTCAATCGGGGCGATCGGGTCCCTCCGCTTTCTCTTTCTTTCCTTCTTTTCTCCTCCGGTTAGGGTTTTATTTTTGGTCTTCGGTACGCACAAGAGGGAAGGGTTTGAGGAGACGATCTTTTAAAACTTGAGTTTTCCTTTCGGTAAACGGGGTATAATTATCCTTTATTATTAATTTATTTTATTTTATTTTATTTTATTTTTCCTTTTCATACGTACGTAAAAAGAAAAACTCCCATATTCGAATATTTATTATTTAACAATAAATATCTATTTTCACGAGATAATTCCAAGATTCCTCGAAAAGCGTGCCATATCTTTTGCACGGATTCCGATGCACCTTACGGTTATCGCGACCTTCAAAACCACATTCCGGGAGATCCGTAAGTCGGATTTTGGATCCGATTACACCGTCGTTCATCGTTTTTCGAGCTCTATCACCGAAAAATACCCGTACCGTGTGTTAGTCAACTCAAAAGAGCTCCATAATTTAATTTTCTCTAACTTATACTCTATTAGCAGGAGGGCAAAATATCACAAGAAAAGTCGTGTCATTACACCACTCACACTTTATAAGAAGTTTCATCCTCGAAACTTAAACTCAGCCCTCGCTAAACTATTCTGGGAAATATTCTTTCATTTTCGTCTTAAGTTCCCACGTCGCCTCGCGCTCCTCATGGTTACTCCATTGCACCTTTACGTAGGGGATTGTCCAGTTGCGAAGTTTCTTTTCCTCCCATGCCAGTTTCTGTATCGAGGTTTGGCGGTAGGCCTACCGGTATGCCACCGGGCCTACGCGCTCCAAGATCCCGAATGTCGGATCGTTGGTGCCAACCATTAATCCCAAAACCTCGAACTATTAGGAATACGCAACCAATTTACTTAAGGCGTACTGTCACAACGCCACGGATCTTGACCGAACTCAACCCACTTGGACGTTGGGTCTATTGTTGGGCCTCTTGCTGTTAGGTCAATTGTGGACCGCAGCCCCACTCAACTTATTGGGCTCACCCAACTCAACTTATTAGTCTCCTGGGCCTATTGTCATGAGGCAAGAAGTTGGACCTATTTAACCCATAAATAAATAGCCAACACATAAGACAACTAAGTCCTCACATCCTTATTGGGGAGGAATGTACAAAGTATTTTCTTCTGAGAGTTCTCCTGGGGTCGAGACCAATATTACTCTTCGTAAGGGGTCTTTCCTGCTACTACTTCCCTCGTTTCTAGCTTATCGGGCACACGAATTCGTCCCCGGAACCTTATTACATTATCTAAGCCAATCGTAATAACTCTGCCTTGCTCCGAGGATATTCTGTCTCGCGCCAGTTGTAGTTGCGTGTCCGTTGTTTGGTCTCCCAAGATCCTCTTGGAGATTCGTCAGACTAGATCTTATAGTCCTCTCCGGGCTTCGGCAATGAGAGCACTGGTGCCTGTGCGTGTCTGTCTTTAAGTTCTTCGAAGCTCTTCTGGCACTGGGTCGTCCAGACGAATCTCTCCCCTTTTCGGGTTAGTCGATTTAGGGGAGTGGCTATCTTTGAGAAGCCTCCCACGAAGCGTCTGTAGTACCCATGCCCGTCCTAGGAAGCTTAGGATTTCCATCACCGTTGTTGGCCGAGTCCAGTTGGTCGCTGCTTCAATCCTCCTCGGGTCCACCGCAATTCACGATGCTGAGAGTATGCGTCCCAAGAAGTCTCCCTCGCAGAGCCAGAACTCACACTTTATGAGTTTAGCATACAACTCCTGGTCCCGGAGGGTCTGGGGGATTACTCGCAAGTGTTCCCCATACCCCTTGTCTGTGCGAGAGTAGATCGGAACATCAACTATAAGACCATTACCGGCTGGTCTAAGAAGGGCTTGAGTATCCTATTCATCATGCTCGTGAACGCCGCTGGTGCTTTAACGAGTCTAAACGGTATAACCGTAAACTCATGTTGACTATTCCGAGTTCGCAGGGCTGTTTTCGGTATGTCATCACCCCGGACTCTAGGCTGGTGATAGCCGAACCGCAGATCAATCTTTGGGAACGCCGTTGCTCCTTGCAGTTGATCGAATAGGTCATCCATCCGAGGTAGGGGGCTACTCGTTCTTCTCGTGTCAAGATCCATACAGTACTCGTGAACGCTACTCGACTGCATTCTACCAAGCTTCTTGCCCGCAACAAAGAAAAGCGAGCAGAAGGCGTTCCTACAGGCTAAGTTTACACGTTACGGTAAGTGCGGTTCCCAGAGACGCACTTGGAACTTCAAGCAGTCAACTACCGCTTAAAGATTGCCGCGACCGTCGGTCCCAAGCGCTACGCCGATAACCCTTAACGGAAACCCCACTAGTTCTTAGAGATTAAGAACCCGCCCCACCCTTGCTGGGCAGGAAGGAGTAAAACCGCCTGCCTAGAGGGGTAGCTTAAAGATTCGACCGAACTTATTTCTACGATGGGGATTTCTTCTAATAACTAAGGTAGGGGCGAAAACACGAAGCGAGGTGAAAGAGTGGGATGCTCAGGTGTTGACACAAAAGTTCTAGCACGATGATCTGAAACTCGAGTATTACCTGCTACGACGTCCTCCTGTGGGTCCGTCCCCTAGTGGGTCATCGTATAGACTCTCCCTGCTCCCGATTGCTGAGACGAAGGCGTAGATGCTGCTACGGATGGTGTCCCCATTTTCAAGGGGCAGTTGAAATGGAGGTGCCCCGGTTTGCCGCATTAAAAACAGTGGTCTTGCTTCTGGGGACATTCGGTCACTTGGTGTATTCCATCGCAAATGATGCAAGGCTTGTCCACCGGCCTTTGTCCTCCCGTCGGCGCATTCTTGGTTCTTTGTTGCGATCTCGGGTGTTTAGGAGGCCGGCTCCCCTTGGTATGCTCTCTTCCAAAATTTGGCCGAGTTCGTTTCTTATCCCCGCTGTGTTTCGAGCTCTCCCGTCGGGCTCGTGAAATCGTAAATCCGCGCTCCACCACGGTGGCTCTATCGACCACCTTCCGGAAGGTGTGCAAATCCGCCGCTTGCACCACCTCGAAGATGTCGCTCAGTAAACCGTCCACAAAAAGACGGTTTTTGTGAGATTCATCTCTTATGACAAAGGGGACACATTTGATCAACCTCATAAATACCCGTTGGTACCCCATAACCGTCCGTCTTCCTTGCTTGATATGCTTCAGGTCATCTTCCATCTGCCGTTTGATGCTGTCGGAGAAAAATGCCCCAAACAGTTTCTCTCGGAACGTGGTCCAAGATGGAAGGGTGGAGCCCTCCGAGGGGTCCGGGCGCACTGTCTTCCACCACATGCGGGCGTTTCTCCCAAGAAAGTGGACTGCCAAAGGGACCCGTTCATGTTCCTCCATCAGCAAATCCTCGAAGAGCCTTTCCATGGTATCAACCCATTTTTCCACGACCCAAGGGTCGGTCGTCTCTCCCTCAAACACGGGTGGGTCGTACTTCTTGAAATCCGTCAAGTTCGCTCTCACCCTGTCCCATTCGGTTTGTTTGATAGGGGCTTCCCCCGCAGCGACGGCGGACACTCTGGGAGTAGGTGTCGCCACGGTCTCTCTCAAGGGGTCTCCAACAGTGGCCCCCGGCATAGGTCCCGAAGTTGCTGGTGTTAGTGCTACTGAAGGCGTTGTTGGCTGTACCGACGGTACCCCAGTTACCGTGGACGGAGGAGGGGGGACCATAGCCTCGCTGTCCGCCACCGGCAGTCCCGTCACTGGTGCGGCTGGTCCGGGCAGAGGAGCCTGGGCGACCTCCACTGGTGTAGTCGGTTGTTGCATCAACTGACGCACCTATTCCATAAAGGTTGCTAACTGCCCGGCCATCTCTCGTAGTTGTTGTCGGAGGAGCTGATACTCCGCCGCTGTTGGCACCGTACTTTCTGCCCCTGCGTTCTCCGTTGATAACCCAGTTCGGGCCATTATTCGCTATATACAAAGAAAACGAGTTAATCCTAGACCTAACTGGTCTAGCACCAAGACCTACAGATGCACCGAAATTAAATCCCCCCTCTTTCCCTCTCACACTCACGGTCTACCGCACCTATACCTTGGTTACCTCATGTTCAGTTGCTTGCGGCGTTATGCACTGTGGATGTTGGTTACTAACTACTATGGTTAAAGTTGTTTTTCTCTGATACCATTTAATCTGTCACGCCCCGGAGGTCTAAGAGACAGCGGAAAAGCATATGTATTTTTTTTTTTTTTTGTAAACGACCTCGCCTACCGGTGCGCGTCAGACCGCCACATATACAAATTCACCCTTTAAATGGACAGAGTCTCCTTTGTATATGCACGGCGTCACATTTACAACATTATCTTCTTTAACTACACAGTCACAGCGAATACAACAAGAGAGAGTAATACTATTTATTTACATCCTACTTTCATTCACGACATCAAGGGATAAAACTACGGGTTGCAAATGGTGTCCACACGACACTTGGTTTTGGAAAGTATTTTCGAAATCCTTTTGTTTGGTATAAAACATGCCGCATATAAGTCATTAAGAAGCACAATAAAGATCACATCACGAAAACAACTCTCAATCCACGATATTCCACAGTCAAGCAATTGAGAACTTAAACTAAATAAAAGGAGATGAGATAACCCCAAAGCAAGAACGACGAAATAACCTCATACGTCTAATGTCCTCTAGACGCTGCCTCACCATCGTCCCGACTACTACACCTAGTCAAACCTGTCACGGAGTGGGTAAAGTCAGCGACAAATAAAGTAGATGTTCAAACAATTAACAGTATTTTAAAGCAAACCGAATACACTGGAACCTTTCGCTTTTCCTCATCATGAGTCCACATTACTTGATTTAATCACAAGGTACCTGTCGGGGAGTCGACGATCTCCCCTCGTGAATAATTACTTTACTTACATGATGCCTTTAACCCCTTCACGGTACTAGTGCTGCACTTTTAGCTGGCGTGAAGGAGTTCCCACACGGCACTTTCGCTTTTGTGGGATACACGGGTCATTCAGACCACTACTCCAGAAAAGTACACCCATGCGGTGGCCCAACCTGCCTGTGTACGAGTAAGCATCTGAGAACATGATAGCCGAAACCGGCGTGTAACAATTACCGCGACACTTAGTCGCCACAGTTAATAACAGAAGAAATGGTACATATTCATCCGAAAGGTTAAACCAATTGAAACATCTCATCTACTTTATTGAACAGATTAATATACTCATTACGATGACATATTGCACTTATTGCACTTACTGCACTTATTGCAAGGGTACCCACCTGGAATGAAGATAAACGACCGCGCCCGCGACCCTCCTAAGCAATCAGAACTTCACGCGGCTTAATAAAATAACCAAACGCACAATTTAACACTTTACTCTAAACAGGCAAAAACAGTGGTCCCGACCACTGTAACAATAAACCCACGAAAACCAAAATCACTGTGCCAAGAGGACTGCGTCGTCAATCAAAAATCAACGAGTCAAAACTGTCAAGTAAAACCGAAAAACTCAGATCAAACCGGATCCCCGACGGTTAAACCGATGGTTAACAACAACCGGACCGCGACTATATCATCGCGAACTCCATCGGAACCCAAATCCGCTAACGGAAATCCAACAAAGCCCAATCTCTCAATTGGTAGCCAACTCGGGACGTCAACGGCCAAGCCGAGAAACCCCGACGACGAAAACGATGAGAAAAAGACCCGACGGCGCGACCCCGACGACTTTGTCAAGGCGCGGAGCGACGGCGAAACTAGCACATGACATGGCCAAACGGTGACTCAGATGACTTCGAGTAGCCACGCGAAGAAAACGGCGAATACGGTGATTCCAATGACGAAAACGGCGCTCAAAACGGTGGAAAAACGGACCAAAACGGAGCTACCAAACTTCCGGCTGACGGGTGGTGCACGGAGCAGGCATGGACCGGGTCTGCGCATCGGCCGGCTGCGCGGCGTGCGCCGGGTGCACCCAGGAAGCGCGCACCCTGCGGGATGGGCTGGGCCGGTGCACGAGGGAGGCGCGGACCGGGCTCATGTTTTCGGCCGCGGCGTCGCGCACCGGGTGCACGCTGAGGCGTGCACCGCGCTTCACGGGCCGGGCCAGCGCAAGAAGGCGTGCGCCGGGTCTGCGCCCTCTGGCCGCGGGTGTGTGCGCCGGGTGCACGCCTAGAGCGTGCACCGCGCACAGTGCGCAGCCTGGCGCACGGCAGCGTGCGCCGGGTCTGCGCCTCCGGGTCTGCGGGGGCGTGCACCGGGTGCACGCCCGGGCCGTGGTCCGCGGCAGGAGGAGTCCGTACGGGATGAACAGTACACCCCGCGCGCGCGTTTCCTTCTCTATTTTCGCTCCCGTTTCGCGGTTTCTTCTCCGTTTTCGCTCCCGTGCGACTCCGGCGACGACCCCACGAACATGATAACTGCGGCGGCGGTGGCGTCCCGTTAACTTCCCCATGCTCCAACGAAACACCCACAAAAACTCCAAACAAAACCACGGCAAATCTAACGATCAAACCATTGATCGAAACATCGATCGTAAACTTGATCAAAAGACCGATTAAAAACCCTCGATTAAACCCGGTCAAGAACAAGAACAAGATATTGATCGAAAACCAAAATCAAGAACTCGTGATCAACGTACCGATTAAAACGACCTTAAAAGAACACGAAAAACACCCGATTAATCCAACCAAAAGAAATAACGATCGCTAACCTCGATCTATCGGAATTAAAGAATCGATCTTCTCCCTCGCGGCGTTGGGGATCCGGATCCGCTCCCCGTAGATGATGGCGTCTCGTTCTCCGGTCTCCGGCACGTCAATCGGGGCGATCGGGTCCCTCCGCTTTCTCCTTCTTTCCTTCTTTTCTCCTCCGGTTAGGGTTTTATTTTTGGTCTTCGGTACGCACAAGAGGGAACGGTTTGAGGATACGATCTTTTAAAACTAGGGTTTTCCTTTCGGTAAACGGGGTATAATTATGCTTTTATTATTAATTTATTTTCTTTTATTTTATTTTATTTTTCCTTTTCATACGTACGTAAAAAGGAAAACTCCCATATTCGGATATTTATTATTTAACAATAAATATCTATTCTCATGAGATAATTCCAAGATTCCTCGAAAAGCGTGCCAGATCTTTTGCACGGATTCCGATGCACCCTATGGTTATCGCGACCTTCAAAACCCCATTCCGGGAGATCCGTAAGTCGGATTTTGGATCCGATTGCACCGTCGTTCATCATTTTTCGAGCTCTATCACCGAAAAATACCCGTACCGTGTGTTAGTCAACTCAAAAGAGCTCGATAATTTAATTTCCTCTAACTTATACTCTATTAGCAGGAGAGTAAAATATCACTAGAAAAGTCGTGTCATTACAGGGGCTTCCCGTATGGGCGGCGGATCTGTTGGCGAGCCCGGGTCGCAGTTTCGATGCCGGGGCGTGACAGATTAGAGTGGTATCAGAGCCTAGGATGTAGGTCATTGTGGACTTAGAAACCCTAGGCTTGTGGTTGGACCCTAGGATGACTCACGTGAGAGCCGTGATTGTTAGCGAGAGTCCTGATTGAGTCCTTAACTCACCCAAGGGATGGGATGAGTGATTGACATGTCTTCTCTCGGTGGCGACTATGTTGGCTGCAGACAACATAGTGCTACAGGAAGGGGGACATGTCTTTGACTTTCGCTAGATTGGGTCGAGTGTTGTTTTGGTTCTGTCCTAATGTTTGAATGTCGCTGCAGGTGAGCACGATGCCTCCCCGATGCATGATGCGGACGCGTTCACAACCTTCCTCCTCCGATGAGCCTGAGCAGGAGGAGCCACCGAGATGGCCCATTTGTCAGAGGCTCTCCGACGTCAGGAGGAGACTTCACGACGCCAGGAGAACACTTCCCGGCGCTAGGAGGAACCATGGACCGGATGATGTGCATGTTGGAGCAGAGAGCGCATCCTATTGTTACACCCCCTGAGAGTTTCCCCGCACCTCCTTCGCCAGCCGTGGCACACCCTATTGCACCAGTTACCAGTAGACAGCCGTCTGGGACGGCAGGACAGTTGACCCCTGCATAGCAGCGTGAGGTGATTGATTTGTTGTTGAGGTTTCGTCAGTTTGACCGACCTCATTTTTTGGGGCAGAGTTCGGAGCCGTGGGAGGCAGAGTCATGGATCACGGCGATGGAGCGACATTTTGAGAGCCTGTTTATTCAGGAGCGGTTTCAGGTACTGTTGGCGACGAACTTCTTGGAGCGCAACGCTGAGGCTTGGTGGCGGCGTGTTCGACCTGCTGGTCCGCCTGGGGCTCAGCTTCTTACCTGGGCGGAGTTCCGTAGTCTACTTCTTGGAGCTTTCTTTCCGGAGAGCGTTCGGCAGCGATTGGAGGAGCAGTTGAAGAATCTCCGACAGGGAGATCGGCCCGTGCACGAGTACATTGCAGATTTCAACCAGCTGTTGGCCTGTGTACCACACGCGGCCGGGACGAGGCGCATCGGATTTATATGTTTGAGCAAGGTTTGCGCCGGGAGATTTATCAGTTCGTCCGTTCGCGCAGACTGCAGAATTTGGACGCGTCTATGGAGGAGGCACTCTATGTTGAGCGCGGAGAGGTTGTGATGGATGAGGTGGCTCCAGCTCCCGCAGTGATTTCGGGGGCGAAGTGCCTAGCACAGGATGACGAGGGACAGACGAGTCGGCACGGACCTCCGAGACCTCCACGATCTCACCCTGAGGATCGTGGGTTTCAGAGGCGCCAGAGATCAGGTGGGCCCCCGCAGCAGCCGCAGTATCAGTAGCAGCAACAGCGACAGTAGTCTCAGCAGCAGTACCCCCGTCAGCAACAGTATCGGCATCTGCGACAGGAGCGGTGTGTTATCTGTGGCGGACCTCATCCACCGTCGCAGTGTGACCAGAGACAGGGACGGTGTTTCCTATGTAGAGAGTTGGGACATTTTCGAGCAGCTTGTCCCTGAGCCATTCTGTCAGTGCGACCTCTTGATTCAGCACCTCCCTTGCCTGTTCAGGAAGCGGAAGCCCCTCAGGCATACCGTTAGACAGAGTGGGTCACGACTTTGGGACAGACGGGACGACGATCTTCAGCACCCAGTGGACTGGTTTACGCAGCCCTGGTGGAGGGCACCCCGGCACCAGATCGTGATGCCGCAGGTATGATTTTATTTTTCTGCCAACTGAGTTTGAGCATCCCTGTACTGCTGATTTTTTCCTACATGTGTTAGTAGGGCATTTGCATCTTTGCATGGATAAGAGATAAGTTTATCACTACTTGCATTAGCGGTTAGATTCTTGATGGTATCCTACGAGTAGAGGATTGCGGTGCAGGATCAGTACAGTTTAGACTTGGGATTATACCGGCAGGTGTGACGGTTCAGGGACAGCTCCAAGACTTCGATTGGACACACGGGTTGGACCAGTTGGTGTGGTATCGTGCAACAACTGATTGTGGAATGAGAGCAGCCACCCTTCCGCGAGTTGGACAGGAGAAGTTCATTTTCACGGGTTGCCGAAGTATCCTTCCTGCAACGTTGGCTTCAGCGGCATTGGACAGACGCCACCTCGGGAGCATTGTTTGTTTAGGACTAGAGGTTGAGTCCTTAGAGGTCTTGGTTAGATTGTAGCCTCGTTTTTGTAGCCACAGCAGGAACGACATCAACACTTCTCTCCCTTTTTTCTCGCCTTTGTGCTGAAATTTACGAATGGGACAAAAACTTCGAAAGGCTGCTCCAGAAATGGAGAAAGTGCCCAAACCTGTTCTTGTTTGATTGGGGCGAAGGCACTGGCCTTTCGGAATTTTCGGACTTTTCACTAATTTCAGCTATTTTCTAAATTGGGGATTGGGGTTGATGACTTTCCTGCTGGTGGGGCCTTACCTTTCTTGTTTGTTTGTGTTGTTTTTGTCGGGTTGGCCTTATTGTTGTGGTGTGTTTTAGTTTCAGGGATGAAACTTTCTTTTAGTGGGGGAGGATGTGAGGACCCGAGCCGCCTTCATCTTCCTCTTTTCTGTGTTTCCGAGTCTTCTCTCGCCTCGGACCCTTCAGCAAAGTTGCTCCTCGCTCTGTGCTGCATCCACCTAAGGATTTCTAGGATTTTACGTGGCACGCTTTTTGAGGTTTCCATTTCTTTGGCGCGTCGCGACGTTCCTTCGTCGGTGTTTCCTTCCGTCGCGTTTTGGTGCGCGAGCTCCCCCGGCCTACTCCGACCACCTTTTCGAGCGATTATTATGCCGTTAGATCCGCGACAGGTAGGGCTACGATCTTGGTATTTTCAGCTTCCCCTCGGTTTAGGTTTTTCTTGGAGTTTTTCCGAGCTTACTAGGACCCCATTTTTTGTGAGGATTTCTGGGACAGCGCAGGATGTTTCGGCTATATCTTCGCGTTCGAGCATCGGATTGAGGCGTATATTTACACTTTTTGCATCTACGCGTCACAAGGATCATCGCCGTATTTCTCTGGGAATTTTTTAAGGCTTGCCCGAAGGTATATGTTTTCCCCCTTATCTATGCATGGTGTTACAGTTGTTTTGTTGTGGGGTTTTGCGCTCACCGTGTTGTGGAATTTGTAACTCGGCCTACGGGGCTCGGATTGGGACGTGCAGGTACTCGTTTCGAAGGGCTCGACGCGACGATCGCAGCAGTATTTTTGTTGGATTTTTCGGAGTCCTTTCTGTAGGTAAAAATATTACTTCTTTGGGACTGAAGTTTCAACTTGGACAGCACTCTTGGAATATTGTATAAATTGTAATTTTGGACTATATTTTTGTATCCAGGGGTAATTGTGGGAGTTTTTGAGGCAGTTAAATTTGTGAGAATCTGTGGATTGTCCCGGTACAGTTTCTGCATGTTGGGACTTTGGACAGTTTAGCACATCAGGTGGGTTGCTTCACCTCCAAAACCAGTGGATTTCCTACTAATTCTATAATATAGGAACATGCATGTATGAGATGGATTAGGATGCATGTTAGAGAGGGAGATGTTATCTTTCTTAAATCATGTTTGACATCTTGTTAGTTGCTATTTCCTGATCCTGTTTTAGTTAAACTAATGTTATTATTGGAACTTGACCTAGCACCCCGTCATATGTTGCATGTCTAACCAGACTAGTAGAAAACTCTCACTTGGGCTAGGTTTATTTATGTTTTAGACATCCGCACTGTTCTTCTATTCCTGGACATAGTGTCTTCCTCACTCGGTTAGTGGCCTGAGTGGTCGGGTTCTCTTAGTGTGGGATGCATGTTACACTCGTGCTTGGTGGCCGAGTGGAGTCTGGTAGATATAGCTAGTCGTTTATTTATGGCGGGAGCCGTTTGGGTAGACGGTGATCCCGAGATGTCGTGTTCTTCGATTTGGGTGTCACTACAGTTGTAGTGGCAGTAGTGTACCAGTGACAGCAGGACCTTGAATCCAGAACCTTTTTGGACACACACATGATTTTAGTCAACCAATGTTTTCTTCCAAGCATCGTAGGGTTGCCTGAGTCTATTCTTGTTTGATTGGACGAAGGCATTAGCTCTTCGAGGTTTGGATATAAAACTTTTTTTCAAATTGTTTTCCTAAAAAGAACTAAAAATCATTAAAAATGGATTTCTCTCGGATCAAATGGCTTTCAGTAATAAACGTCACTTTTTTCCTATAAACGTAACCACTCGAGATGATTCGAGTGGTCTGGGTTCTAAGGGCTGCCTTTTCTCTGGGTCGAGAACAATGAGGGGCTATGCCTAGAGCCTGTTCTTGTTTGATTTGGGTTGTAGGTTCTAGTCTGTCGGGGTTCTCGGACCCTTCATTGTTGCCGGTTGTGGAGTATACCTGGCTAGTGAGTTGCATGTCGAGCGGATATTCTTTCTGGGAGTCGTTGGGTTGACAGTGGTCCCAGCTGTTCGAGTGTTCCTTGTTAGTGAGTTAGAGAGGTGATTTGGGTATTGTCGATCTTGTTGATCGTGATTTGGACTCACTACAAGAAAATTGATTTATAGCGACGGTTATTTTAGTAACATTTAATACAAGTGCTGTTAAAAGTATATTTTAGCAGCGATTTTAATGAATTATTCTAACAATTTTAAAACGCTGGTAAAAGTATATTTTAGCAGCGGTTTTAATAAAATTATTATAACAGTTATAAACTATCGGTAAATAGTTTAGTTCAAATTAAAAAAAAAATTTCAATCCAAATTTTTAAAAAATAAAATACGATTTTATATTCTTCATATTTTCTAAATAAAATAATATAATTTTAACTCAAGAAATAAAAATTTTGATTTTTTTTTTTATCAAAATTAGCCAACTATATTGTTAAATCTATCAAAATTAACAAAAATTATCAAAATCAAATTTTAAAAAAAAATTTCAAATTAAAAATTTTTAAATTTTTAAAAAATTTAAATTCTAAATGTTAAAAATTAAAATTATATATTTAATTTTTAAATTATAATTTAAATTTTAAATCTCTCAATCCTAATACCAACCCAAACCCAATCCTCTCCTGGTGAACTGAGCTCGAGCTCACGCGCCCTCACATCCCCCCCATCCGCCGCTCTCCCGCGCGAGCTCGATAGAGCTCACGCGAACCTGCGCGAAATCTAGCTACAGCTCTCCGAGCTCTCCCCCGGCTATAGCCTACATGAGCCATATTGAGCTCGACAGAGATGCACGGATACTTTCCTCGGTGGGGTCGCGCCCCTCGAGTGCCACTCCGGAGTTGGGCCTGTTACTTTGCTATCGCGAATTGTCGACGCAGTCCCTCTGGCTGGGCCAGTTTTGGCAGTCACGGACGCCCTACGGTAGACCCATCCTCTTGTGGATGTGCGGCAGTAGGTGGGCGCAGGTTTGACTGAACCCTATGTGGCAGTCAGTGTAGATTGGGTGATTATATTTGAGAGTTAGTAGATGCATCATGTTTCCATCTGTTCCACTTTTTGAGCATTTAGATTGAGGCATAGTAGCTATAGAGTTATTTTCTAGCACTTTTCCTTTCAGTATAGCTTTTGTTACTTTATGCCTCTAGTACACTTAGTGGGCAGACCGTCGGGCTTGTTGGCGGCATCCACTGAGAACTACTGTGGGATGTAGTTCTCACACCCGCCGTGGTGTATTTTTCCCCAGGGACCTCTACTCCAGTTCCTGCTATTCCAGTTGCTGATCCTGCTGATCGAGGTAAGGGAGTCGCGAGATAGATCCCTACCAGTCATCTTCCTAAGAGAGTAGATGTACCCCCTTTTTATTTTGAGAGACCTTTGTAGTGAGGTTCAGACTTGTCCTCTTTCTTTTTTTTAGTTGAGAGACTTATGTATTTGTGAGGACTTGGGTTGTATTTATTTTATTTCTAGCGGTTTACTTTTCAGCTCTGATATCTGTATAGCATAGTATCTTTCTTTTGCAGGTTAGTCGCTTCGTCTATACGGGGCTTCCCGTATGGGCGGCGGATCTGTTGGCGAGCCCGGGTCGCAGTTTCGACGCCGGGGCGTGACAATATCCCTGGAGAATGTCGCTATCAAGCCGTCCAAGTACAGCTGGAACACCCAACTCCTCAATTCCTAAAGGTGGCAGGGCATTAGTCAATCCAATAGGCCTCACCGGGAGCTCATAATGCCCCCACCAGGTCCTGAACGCCGTCTTGGCAAAGCCCTCAGTTGTAAGGTTCCAAATAAATATAGGCATCGCAGAAGAACAACTGCCGGAGTATAACCCCATCAAACAGTCCTAAATAAAACCACCCGGACCTGCTTGCACTCAAACCACAGCAAAACCTCACTGTCGTGTACCACTGATGTGGCATCACCACCGTGCATCAACGGCGTGGCACTGGGTCAAACAGACCCCTCGATCCGGCACCTGTGCCATCAACTCTCTCAGCTCTACAAATGATACCAAATGAGGTGCTATTGAGGTTGGCGCGGTTTCCAGAACCACGTCAATCGCAATCTCAATCTCCCTATCTGGCGGTATAATCATTGGCTCGAGTGGACTCACACCCGGGATCTCGCGGCGATAGGAATATCCTTGAGTCCCGGTGTCGCCGTAGGCACCTCTCACACTATCGCTGTAACCTGTGTGCTTCAATTATCTCTACAAGCACCCTCTTCTTGTCTGCCTCGCAGAAGGTCATAGTCCTTTCTCTTTCCGCAGTCAACCATCATGTCGTACTGTGCCAACCAATCTCATGCACTAGGTCAAAACACCAACTACCACAAAAGCCAATAAGTCTGCCGGTATAACTCGTGGTCTCAACGGCATTGGACATGATCCACAAGCCTCCTCTACATGCACTACACTAATAGGAACCAGTTTCTCTAGTGCACGTGGTAATGACTCTGCCTTTAGTACATGCAGGGATGCACAATGCTCCAACTCAAACTACTGTAATGAAATCACACCTGCGACAATCTGATCCACTGTCATGGCGGCCTCCAACCAGGCAGCACAGACCCATCCGCTCGACGCAAGTGGTCGTCGCTCCATCAGCCTCGTCATCAAAATCCGGTCTGCCAAAAAATATCTATACCGATCACATAGGGAGCACGACCTCTGTCTCTGCTCACACTGAGGCGACGAATGTGGTCCTTCGCAGATAACACATCCACGCTACCACTGCTGCTGCTACTAATGCTGGTACTACTATCGGGGTCCACCCGACCCCTGGCGTCACAAAAATCCACGATCCTGGAGAAGGAAATCGAGAATGCCTCTGCCGGCCGATCTGTCCTCCATCAGCTAGCGCCAAACGCCTCTATCCAGAACTCACCTTTGGCGATAGATCCCTATCCAGAAGGAATTGTAGCACCACGCTCCACTCAAGCTTACTCCATCGAGGCATCCATAATCCAAAACGGAGGAACCGAATAAACTGAAAGGTATCCTGGCGCAACTCACACCCAGATACATAAATCTTATGCGCCTTGTCCCTCAAACATGGAGCGCGCAGTTCAACAACTGCGTAAACTCTCGGCATAAGGGGGCTCTTAAACAGTCTCTCCATCACCACCAACTATGATTTCGCCTCCAAAGGCTCCAAGCTCAATCCTACGAATCGGGGTGGTTCAACTGCCAAAACTGGCTCAATCGACCGATCATGATCAACAGCTCCATCTGCTGTCAGCTATCCACCCTGCCTCGGTGCCTCGGCACTAAACATTGGCACGGAGGGGGCTACTCGCTCCATCGGCACCACAGAAATCACTGCCACTGAGGATATTACAACCAGGTGGTCTCAGGAGGAAAGCACTATCGGGCTGCCCGCTGCTCCGACAACTGTGTCGCCTAAACCAACTGCTCACTCTATTGCTGATATGCCTCCAACAATCCTGTCCTCTGGGTCCGAAGCTCTCTAATCTCAATCTGGGTATTCGGCCCAAATCCAACCGCTCATGCTCAACTGCTGCGACAGGATGCACACAAATCAAAACCCAGCGTCGGGGAGACACCGCTCACCACGATAAAACTGCAAGTCACCACACGGCAACCAGTCGACCCAATCCAACAAAAGTCTAGAGCATGTCACCCTTTCCACAGCGTTATGTTGTCTGTAGCCAACATAATCGCTTAGGAGAATAAGCATGCGAATCACTCGTCCCGTCCCCTGGGAGAGGTGTAAAACTCAATCATGACTCTCGCTACAAATCACGACTCTCACGAAGTCATCTAAGGGTCAAACCACAAGCCTAGGGTTTCTAAGTCCACCATGACCAACAACCTAGGCTCTGATACCACTCTAATCTGTCACGCCCCGGGGTCGAAACTGCGACCCGGGCTCGCCAACAGATCCGCCGCCTATGCAAAACCCCGCATAGGCGAAGCGTCCTCCAACCTGCAAGAAAGGGGCTACAGCTAAACAGATATCAGAGCTATAAAATAAAAGTGTTGTAAAACTAAAACCAACCATCTGTACAACTGGAAAAATGATACAATATCCATCTCCCATAAATGATAATCATACAATATCCTCAAATACAATAATCCAGAACTCAACAGGGAGATAACCTGAAAATAATACATCAGTGTACAGGCTCTCAGTACAAGTCAGATCCTCACAATACAATGATCTCTCAAAAGCGGAAAGATAAATAATCTACTGATTGTACTTAGAATCTCCAATGTAGGGGTACCGCTACTCTCCACAGACGGGTAGGGATTTAGCTCGCGACTCCCTCGCCTCGCACAGCAACCGCAGAATCAGCAACACCCGCTAAGACTCTGCAAAACAAAAGAGATAAAAGAAAGAAGAGGGGGGGGGGGCCCCAATGGGTGTGAGAACTACACCAAAAGGGAGTTCTCAGTGGGTACCACCGCCAAGTCCGACAATCTGCCCACGAAGTCTACTAGAGGCATAAGATAACAATGCAGTAAAACTGAACAAGAAAGCTGGAGGTACTCAACAGCTACCAAGCCTCTGTCTACATGCTGAAAAGGGAAAAACCAATGAAAGGTATGCAACCACTCGCACATGAAGTGCACAATCGACCCAATCGAGCTGACTGCCACATCTGGTCCAGTCAAGCCTGCGCCCACCTACAACCACCTCCCGCTGCCGGGCAGGAATTACGTAGGGTGTCCATACGGACTAACTCGCTATCGAATAGTGGAACATGCATGCTATAGTCAAAATCCACGCTCTCTCTCAAAACCGATAGACTCAAGATCCTCAATCTCTCACACAACGGTGGAAAAACTCACAACGACCTCGGGACCACCGTTAACTCCAAACGGTTCCCAACAACACTAGCACTAGTCTAAACACAGCTACTAGACTCCACTCAGCCCCCAGGCACGAGTGCAACAATAAGAGTACCTGCCTGAATAAACCCAATCAAATAAACCGGTATAAAACCCTGTACTGCCTGCTCAAACTGTCTTAAGTATCTGCTCACAAATCGGTACTCACTGACCGATACACACTGTCTAGCACTCACTGGCCAACAGGTCTGGGGCTCACTGGCCAATATGTCAACTGCCTACTTCGGAATGGCCTCGAGGGGAGCGACCCACACGAGTAAAGTAACCATGTCACCAATATCACAAGCATCATAATATAGCAGGACTGGATCACGACTCTGATCAAAGTGGGAAAACCTATCCACTAAAGGGAAACCCGATCCCCAAACTGAAACAACAGTAAACAATAAGTGGGAAACTCCATCCACTAGAGGAAATCTGATACCCAATCTGATGCACAAATACATATCTAGTCAACCGCCCAATATCCGCGGTCACCGCAAAACCCCACAAGTCCACGATCTAATCCAACTTGTCCCAGACACACAGTCCCGACTACACTATCCCAAACCCCTGCTCGAACCCGAGCAACATGAATCTAGAAGAAAAGGAGAAAGAACAAACATGGTTTCTCCTAAGTCAGATTCCGACATGATAGTGTAGTAGTAAAGGATGGCCTGTCTAGATGTCTATACAAGCATGCATTTGTCCTCAAAAGAAACGAAAGGGAGTAAATCACATAATGGCTCCACAAGGGTATAAACAACATGCCAAATCACTAATAAAGTACATCTGTCTAAACCCATGATCCATAACAACTCCTCGGAGTAATGTTCGCACATAGATACATAATCCTGCCCCATCGCATAATCCAATCTAAAAAGGTGATGTGCTAACATTGTTACGGCCTTTTTGTTTTGGCATATTTCGTGAGTTATGTCAGAGTCTTGAAATGATCAAATTGTCAATCAACATTCAAAGACTCGGAGAGGATTCAACAAGATCTCAAGTTGACACTCAGGTATGATTAATTTTAATCATGGTGATTCAAATTCATTTACAATCTTTGGAATCTGGAATTTACTGAAACCCGGTTTAGACGTGGTTTTGGGAACTTGGTTTTTAACTCACAACTTGTTCTAAGTTTGAATTCTGGTACTTGGTTTATTTTGGATAAAACTTATCTTGAAAAAATCAGTTTTTACATTGAGTACCGGAACCCCACTTTGAGTTCCTCAAACCCGACACAGGATTTTCTGTAATTCTCATTGAGTACCGGAACACAGTGTGGAGTACCGGAACACAATAGGAAAATCTGTGTTTTGCGTCATTGAGTACCAGAACCCATTATTTAGTACCGATACACAATGCCAAGTCGTGATAAGATTGCTAAACCGACTCTAATTAGTTTCCAAAGGTTATAAATAGATACTTAGGGTTTATCGAGAAATACCGATCAATTGAGAAACACTCGAGAGCAACCCTAGAGGCTAGGTTTTTATTGTTCTTCCCTTTAGCCTCTTTTAGGTCAATTCGATGGTTCTTCCAAGACATATTTTTTGTCGAATTGATCTAATCTTTGCTTAGAGATTCCACCTATGGTTCTTCAATGATAATCTAAGCAAAGGATCACCAACAAAGTCTATTTTCTGTATCGGCTCTGTTACGGCTTTTTGTGTTGGCATATTTCGTGAGTTGAGTCGGAGTCTTAAAGGGATCAAATTGTCTAATCAGTTTTTGAAGACTTATTGAAGATTCAACATGAGCTCAAGATAACACTCAGGTATGGTTAATTAAACCATGGTGATTTAAGTTCATTTATAATCATTGGAATCTAGAAATGATTGAAACCCGGTTTAGACTTGGTTTTAGGAACTTGGTTTTAACTTACAACTTATTTTAAGTTTGGATTCCGGTACTAGGTCTGTTTTGGATAAAGCTTATCTTGGAAAAATCAGTTTTTACATTGAGTACCGGAACCACACTTTGAGTTCCTCAAACCCGACACAGAATTTTCTGTAATTTGCATTGCGTACCGGAACACAGACTCGCGTACCGGAACACAATAGAAAAATCTGTGTTTTGCACCATTGAGTACCGGAACACGTTTTGTTGGTACCGGTACACAATGCCTTCTCGGGATAAGATTTCTAAACCGACTTTTATCTTTTTCCAAGGGTTATAAATAGACACTTAGGGTTTCTCGATACTTACCGATCAATTCAGAAAACACTCGAGAGCAGCCCTAGAGGCTGGTTTTTATCGTTCTTCTTTTAGCCTCTTTTAGGTCAATTCGACGGTTCTTCCAAGATCTATCTTTTGTCGAATTGATCTAGTCTTTGCTTAGAGATCCCTTCTACGGTTCCTCAATGATAATCTAAGCAAAGGATCACCATCGAAGCCAATATTCTTATCGGCTGAATTGCGTCGTGGATTCGACGTAGCACCGTGGATTCGGTGTGTTGAAGGCGTTTCGTGGATTCGAAACGTGTGCTCGTGGATTCGAGTGGCGTTCGTGGATTCGAACGTGTGCAGTGGACGTGCAATCGGTGGAGCGCAAGGTCCGAAGAAGTTGAAGGAGGGGTTGAGTCCGTGGAGTCGGTAATCACCTTGTTATTCTTCTTTTCTTAGTGGATTGTTATTGCGTGTTGGTCTCGTGGTTTTTCTCCTGGATTGGAGTTTCCACGTATATCTCGGTGTGCTATTTTTATTTTCCGCATTGGTTTTTATTTTGCACTGAGATTGGTTTTATAAGTATTACACCTATTCACCCCCCCCCTCTAGTTGTTTGATAGTACCTATTTAGATCCGTGTGGATCCTTAATATACAAAAACCAACAAGTGGTATCAGAGCGGGTTTTAGGTTCATCTATCATGTCGGGTGAAAGTGGTAATATTTGAGGAATTAGTAGGTGCTTTACAAACTTATGAGATGACTTTTCCTACTAATCAAATTTCTTCCAAGTCTTCTTCTAAGCTTACAGGAATTGCATTCAAATCAACAAAGGAAGAAGATGGCGAATCGAGTTCCGACGATGAAATCTCTTTAGCCGAGTTTGAAGAACAATTGGCGCGGATCTTTCGTCAGATGTTTTGGAAGAATCGAACCGATGGATCTTCATCCACGAAACCATCTAAAGGATCATCGGGTTCTAAATCCTCTAAACTCAAAGGCGTTGCAAAACCTTCTAAAGAAAAAGATGATTTCGAAGGGAAAATCCAATGCTATCGATGCAAAGGCTACAGCCATATTTCAACGGATTGTCCTTCTAAAAAATCATATAAAAAGGAGGCTTTGCAAGCGAAAACTTGGGACGATTCTATTTCCGATGAATCAACCTCAAGTAAAGAGGAAAAAGTTGTTGCCTTTCATGCCTCTCAAACTCCCTCTTCTAATTTGTGCTTATCATCTTTAGTTACTGACTCTACTCCTTTGATTTTGTATGAAACATCAACATCCGGCGGAGAGTCATCAATTGAGGGGGAGTCGGACGAAGAAGAACTCGTTGAGGCATACCAACAACTTCTTGCGGAATCAAAGAGGATGGCCAAGCATATCAAGAAGTTGAGGAAGCAACAACTTGAAGTTCAAGACGAGAATCATGCTTTAAAGATCAAACTTCATGATCTCGAGGAGGAACGAGAGCTTTTATTGGATAATAATAAAATCCTCCAAGAAAAGATAAATCAATCGGAAACGATCGTTAATTCCCATATTAACAAGATTGATTTTCTTGAAAAACAGTTTGAGGAAATTCATGTCACCAACCAAGCTTTGACCAAGCAAGTTCATCAACTTAAATCCGACATACAAAGGCTTTCAACCGGTTCCAAGAAACTTGATTGTATGTCCGGATTAGGTAAAACAAGCAAGGTTGGTTTGGAATTTAAAAAGAACCAAACTGTGAAGGCTTCAAGTTCCACAACTAAATTGAGAGGAAGAACTTGTTACCAATATAGACTTGAAGGACACTTGATGAAGATGTGCCCGAAAAAGAGAAAGAGGAATTCTTCGGCAACTTCATCTACGGAGCGAACTCAACGGAATCAAAAGACTCATCAAGTCAATGGAGTTCACTCAAACCACCAGAGGTCCGAGCCACAACATCAATCATACAAGTGGATCATTGCGAGGCAAAGACCTAAGGTGGATCAACAATCAAAGCTATAATCTCCCAACCACAATGAATCAAGACAACCCAAAATTCGACGATTTTGGATTCGGAAAGGTGATATCTTTCCTTGTCTTAAGTTCTAAATAGCTTATGACTGTATGTAATGCTTTGATTGGTTTTCCTTTCATATTTTTCTAAATCTCGGCATTACATGTTTTCAATGCCCTTCGTTTTTATGTTCTGTTTTTGAACAAAAGGGTTTTAACGAACAAGTGCATTGAATAAAAAGGATTTCACTGTCAATCACTCCAATTTAATTTTATATGAATTATCGACTTTACTCTATAATCATAATTCTTGAAGATACTTCATTATAAGAGTTTTTGATAATTATATTCATCAAATTTTAGTAATCATGTGTGATCTTTAGATGTTTAATCTATCTCGGTTGTGTGAATTCATTGTGATAAACATGAGACAACCGATAGACTAAAATTTGGGATTTAATTCTTTCACATAAGAGATTGTATTTTCGTACAAGGGTAATGAAATGATTTGCAAAAGATGTGGAAAGAGTTACATCCGAAAGGAGTGTGAAAACTACCACCACATGTTGGAAAGAGCTGCCACCCCGGTCGTCCGGTTAGTGTGTGAAGCTACCACATGTCATGGATGCTTGAAAAATATTTATGAAATTTTGTTTAGTTGAAGCATTCGGAGATTTAAATTCAAAGTTCTTATTTTGAACAATCTCCTGGTTGGTATAAGGTGGGATAGTTAAATGATGCTCAAAGAGCCACCCTTAGGTATTTTAGTGCATATCTCAATTTAGAAGGGTAAAATTCAAAATTGATGTCATTTGGAAATCTCTGTAAGTCATCTTTGTAAGTCCGTTACATCTTGATAGACTTTGGATCTCAAGATTATTTTTGATGACTTGTGTTTGACGAATATAACATGAAAAATAGTTTATAATGTTTTATCTTTATTTTTCATGATTTAGGAGTAAATCTTTTTAATTTTTGTAAAATTAATTGGATTGAATGACATCTATGTGATCTCACAATTTTCAAAGCACTTAAATGGATTTCTTGATGGTATACAAATCGGTATTTGAAAAGAATTCAAAATTTGGATTTGTTTCAAGAAATTTTTGCTTTTTGGCTCTGTTGTACCGGTACCTGCTTCTTAGTACCGAAAATCCAATCCGGATTAGAAAATCCAGTCCGGAACCCGAATGTGAATTTTTCTGGTTTTTCACTAGTGTACTGGTACTCCATTTTTAGTACCGGAACTAAATTGCGGATCCGGATCACCCCCTGTTTTTCAATCCGGAACCCGAACGTAGGATTTTCAGTTTTTGCACTGCGTACCGGTACGCGACTTCTTGTACCGGTACGTGATCTGGATTTCTTTATATTTCGGAACTCCAAGGTTTTTATTTTCTTTTCACTTTGTGATGAACAAGAACTCTAATGGGCATGTAACTAAGAACTTATCCTTCTAGTATGTTTCTTTTTGTCTATTTTAACTGTTTGACAATTTGTGACAAAAAAGGGGAGAACGGAGATAATGCACGTATCATATAAAGGGGAGAACAGAGATGCTCAAAATAGGGGGAGATAAAGAAAAGACTGAGAACAAGAGCCACAAAACAAAAGAGCCGGAAAAACAAAAGAACCAAAAGGAAGACGAATCAAATGCAGGATTTTAATTTCTAATGACTAATGTTTGATTTTGTTTGGAGTTTTGTTTTGCAGGAATTACATCACTTTAAGACTCCAAGTCCTAAGTCATAGAGTATGTTCTAGGACTATTTGGTTCAAATGTAATTTTCATTTATTGGATCTTTCACGTAAAGAAAATCAATGTTTTGGTGATAACATTGAGTTTCAAATTTTTGGTTTAAGACGAGTGACTTGAGCGGCTTTATGTATTTTTGGGTTTTGTCACGAAATTGCCAAAGGGGGAGATTGTTACGGCTTTTTGTGTTGGCATATTTCGTGAGTTGAGTCGGAGTCTTAAAGGGATCAAATTGTCTAATCAGTTTTCGAAGACTCATTGAAGATTCAACATGAGCTCAAGATAACACTCAGATATGGTTAATTAAACCATGGTGATTTAAGTTCATTTATAATCATTGGAATCTAGAAATGATTGAAATCCGGTTTAGACTTGGTTTTAGGAACTTGGTTTTAACTTACAACTTATTTTAAGTTTGGATTCCGGTACTAGGTCTGTTTTGGATAAAACTTATCTTGGAAAAATCAGTTTTTACATTGAGTACCGGAACCACACTTTGAGTTCCTCAAACCCGACACAGAATTTTCTGTAATTTGCATTGCATACTGGAACACAGACTCGCGTACCGGAACACAATAGAAAAATCTGTGTTTTGCACCATTGAGTACCGGAACACGTTTTGTTGGTACCGGTACACAATGCCTTCTCGGGATAAGATTTCTAAACCGACTTTTATCTTTTTCCAAGGGTTATAAATAGACACTTAGGGTTTCTCGATACTTACCGATCAATTCAGAAAACACTCGAGAGCAGCCCTAGAGGCTGGTTTTTATCGTTCTTCTTTTAGCCTCTTTTAGGTCAATTCGACGGTTCTTCCAAGATCTATCTTTTGTCGAATTGATCTAGTCTTTGCTTAGAGATCCCTTCTACGGTTCCTCAATGATAATCTAAGCAAAGGATCACCATCGAAGCCAATATTCTTATTGGCTGAATTGCGTCGTGGATTCGACGTAGCACCGTGGATTCGGTGTGTTGAAGGCGTTTCGTGGATTCGAAACGTGTGCTCGTGGATTCGAGTGGCGTTCGTGGATTCGAACGTGTGCAGTGGACGTGCAATCGGTGGAGCGCAAGGTCCGAAGAAGTTGAAGGAGGGGTTGAGTCCGTGGAGTCGGTAATCACCTTGTTATTCTTCTTTTCTTAGTGGATTGTTATTGCGTGTTGGTCCCGTGGTTTTTCTCCTGGATTGGAGTTTCCACGTATATCTCGGTTTGCTATTTTTATTTTCCGCATTGGTTTTTATTTTGCACTGAGATTGGTTTTATAAGTATTACACCTATTCACCCCCCCCTCTAGTTGTTTGATAGTACCTATTTAGATCCGCGTGGATCCTTAATATATAAAAACCAACAGGCTGAGTTTGCGTCATGGATCACCAACAAAGCCTCTTCCGGGCGCGCACAGTAATTCGCAAATGGGCCACACTGTGGAGGCCCATTTATTCCGGGCGCCCGAAAGATGGGACATGGAGGGAATTTTGGCAATTGTTTGTTGGGCCTATATATACACCTCCACCTTCCTCTCTTTCTCTCCTTTTTCTGAAGCATAGAGAGAGAATGAGAGGGAGAGTCCCGTACAAAAGTTGTTCCTCTTATTATTTTTGATCTCTTGGTGGATTTCTAGAATTTTTGGAGGCTCGGCAACGGCGATATCGATTTTACAGTACGCCTCGGTTTTTCTCCCATTTCGGGCAATTACCGTCGTTGTTCAGTCAAAAATTCACTGTGGGCAAACCAGGAGGAATTTTTGAGCGATTTCTATGGCAGCGCGTTCCTAAGAGGTAAGGCTTCGTTTTTTGTGTTGATCACTTTGCTCCGTTTCGCACTTTTGGCATGGTTCCCGAGGCACCTTTGACCCCTCTTTTTCTGTGATGAATTCTGGACAGCACCAACTTGTTCGATTTATATCTTGGCCTAGGAGCATCGGATCAAGGCGTATAAATGCTTGATTTGGATCTACTCGTCGTAGTGAACGCGACCATATTTTTATTGGATTTTTCTGAGGATGATTCAAAGGTGATAATTAAGCTTTCCCTGGACTGTTTGCCACAGGATTTTGGTTGTGTGGCGTTGTGGCCTACCGCAGTGTTTTATTTGTAACTTGACCTACAGGTTTCGGATCGGAACGTGTGAGTACTCGTTTCGATCAGCTCGATGCGACGATCGCAGCAGTTATTTTTCCGAATTTTTCCTAGTTCATCTCGTAGGTGAAATTTAGCCATTTTTAGGACTGATTTTTGGACAGCAGGTTATTGTGCATTTTTGGATTAATTGTACGCCATTTGGATTACCATGCAGTGTGCCGTGTTTACCCGAAGTGAGGGCGTATTTGGGCTGTGCTTCGCATGCTCGGCGAATCGAGGTGGGTGGTTGTTGCATACCTCTACTTCTGACTTGCTCACTAAGTTTATCAGAGAAGCCCTCTATTGGACATATTGATTGATTACCATGCATGATTGAATGATATAAATGTGAGCCTACCATTTGAGATTAATTTTGTGGACATAGCATGTTGGGAATATTATTGGGATAATATTGTTGTGGAAACATGATTGCGGGAACATTTTTAATAGCGATAATTAACATGCCATGTTAGCACATAGATTTTATGAAAGTTGGTTAAATGGATTAATTACTGGGACATGATGACATATCTATGTGCGGGTACCACTTTGAAATTTATTATGGATCAGGGATTATATACATGTGTAGTTGGCTGTTGATTTTAGCATGATGGTTATATCTATGTGGATTTACTATTTGATACACATGTGGAACTGTTACTTGATATTCTCTTTTTCATCTTGCATGAGGACTCTTGCATGCTTGTATGGACATCTAGATAGGCTACTATTTATTGCTACACTATTATATTAGGATTTGACTTAGGAGAAACCATGATTGTTTCCTTTCTCCTTCTTATTTAGACTTTTGAGTCATGTTGCTCAGGTTTGAGCAGGGGTTTGGGATAGTGTAGCTGGGATCTTGGGGTCGGGGGCAAGTGGAACTTGATTATGGGTATTGCGGTAACCGCAGATAGTAGGCGGTTGACCGAATATTGTTATCTTATCAGATTATGGATTGTGGGGCATTGTGGTAACCGCGGACATTAGGCGGTTAGCCAGATATTGATTACTTTATCAGATTTTGGACTTGTGGGGTGTTGCGGCGACCGCGGACATTAGGCGGTTGACCGGATGTTTACTTATGCATCAAATTGGGTATCAGATTTCTCTAGTGGATGGAGTTTTTCACTTATTGAGTACTATTGCATCTGATTGGGGATCGGATTTCTTTAGTGAATGGATTTTCCTACTTTGATCATAGTCATGATCCAGTCCTGCTATATTGAGATACTTGACAGAGATACTTGTGATACTGGTGACAGAGATACTTTACTCATGCGGGTCGCTCCCCTCGAGTGCCACTCCGGAGTAGGCTTTAGACCGTGACGGGTACCGGTCCATTTGATTGGGATTTCGAGCCTTGTGTGCTGGTCCCCTACTGAGTTCTTGAGTTCGACAGCAGAGCAGGCAGTACCGGGTTTCATACCGGTCCATCTGATTAGGTCTATTCAGACAGCTAGTATTATAGTTGCATGCATACAGTTCCCTTTGATACTGCATTTAGAGGCATGCTAGTGGTGGTTTCCCTTTATTCAGCAGTTCTAAAAAGGATTTGAAGACCACTACGAATAGATCTAAAAAGGGTTTGAACACCCTATTCATCATGTCCATGAACACCGCTGGGGCGTTGGTGAGCCCGAACGGCATTACCGTGAATTCGTAGTGGCCGTAGCGAGTCCGGAAAGCTGTTTTGGGGATATCCTCACCCCTAACTCTGAGCTGATGATAGCCGGACTGTAGATCGATCTTTGAAAACACCGTTGCTCCTTGTAACTGGTCGAACAGATCGTCGATCCGCGGCAGGGGGTATTTGTTCTTGATGGTGACCTTGTTTATTTCCCGATAGTCTATGCACAAGCGAAGGCTCCCATCCTTCTTCCTTACCAACAGAACGGGAGTGCCCCATGGCAACACGCTCGGTCTGATGAAGTCTTTATCCAAAAGGTCTTCCAGTTGTGCTTTGAGTTCCTTCAACTCGACGAAGGCTATCCTGTACGGTGCTTTGGTAATGGGTTGAGTGCCTGGGAGTAGTTCAATAGGGAAGTCGACCTCTCGTTCGGGTGGCATCCCAGGGAGTTCCGTCGGAAACACACCCGAAAATTCCCTTACGACTGGGATGCCGGAAAGTGAGGGAGTGGGTCGAGTTGTTGGGTCCACCGAGGCCAAATAAGCCACGCACCCGCCATCTATTAGTTTCCTAGCTCGAGACGCTAGGGTCACGTAACCAGCTCACTTAAAGCATATAGACATAGTGCCCACGATTTCGACCGAACTCAATCCGCCTGGACGTTGGGTCTACAGTGGGCAGCAGCCCCACTCAATTTATCAGTATGCTGGGCCTATTGCCACGAGGCAGGATGTTGAGAATATTTAGTTCATAAATACCCAAATAACCCGCAACAGAATCCCTTCTGTCTTACTTCGTTAGAACCTACCCGCCCGTGTACGCTAGGGAGGGCTAAACTAAAAACCTAAGGGGGGGTAAGGACCTCCCTCTTAACAACGCCGGGTAAGACGGGGAAATAGGAAAGGGAACGGGGGTCAGACAAGAGTAGGATGCTCAGGTGTATCCGGTTCTCCTAATCAAAGAGTAGAGAAAAAAAAATAACATAAAACGTTACCTGCTATTATCCATTTCGGGACGTTGCGTCCTCCACTGGGGCAGTTCGGGGAGCCCGTCCACAACCCTTGGGCCAGCGACGTACGGCGTGGCGGGGCAGGGACCTGGTGTCGTCGTAATACGTCATGTGCTGATTGCCGGGTAGGTCCTTCTGTGGGTCGGGAGCTGCAGCCTTTTCTGGTTCCTCGGGTTGCGGCGCTGTGGCGGTAGTAGCCGGTTTCTGGGGGCATGAGACACGTGAGTGGCTCGGCATGCCGCACCGGAAACAGTGGTCGTGCCTCCAAGGGCAGCTTCTCACTCGATGCGCCCCACCACATATGACGTACGGCCTCCCTAGTGGTTCTGGCCCTCCCATCTTTGCTTGCCCAATTTTCTGTTCTGTCCTCGGCGTTTGGCTGCCCGGCCTCCCTGAAAGGGGCCCTCCACCGGACCGGGGTGGGGGTACCTCTGGCCCTGATATAGTCCGGGTTATCCCTGCTGAGTACATGCCTCGGCGAGTTCTCGCTCCGCCCGCATGGCCAACTTAACTGCCTCATGAAAGGTGGGAAATCCTGCAGGTGGTATCCCACGAAAGGTGCCGTCCCTGGTGCCGTGCTGGAAGTGGTATGTACCCTCAAATTCCCGTGTCAGTAAGCACAAGTGCTCGGTGAGGGTAAGTAGTTGTCCAGCCACATCGCGCAGCTGGTTGCGTAGTAAGCGGTTCGCTGCGGCTGTAGAGTCCATCCAGTCCATTTCACGTCGACGATTATTCACTGAGCCGGATTGCTATCTGTGCACACAAAGAAATTGCGTCAATCCTAACGGTGCTGACCTAGTACCTTGACCTACAAACGCACCGAACACGATTTCCCCTTTTTCCCTCGTACACTCACGGTCTACCGCACCTACACCTTGGTTATCTCATGTTCAATTGCTTGTGGCGTTATGCACTATGGATGTTGGTCACTGACTACTGTGGTTAAAGTTGTTTTTCTCTGATACCATATAATCTGTCACGCCCCGGAGGTTTAAAGATTAGCGGAAAACGTACATATATTTTTTTTTTCTTAACAACCCCTCCTGCCGATGCGCGTCAGACCCGCCACATATACAAATTCACTCTTTAAACGGACAGAGTCTCCTTTATAGATGCACGGCGTCACATTTACAACATTATTCTTTAACCACACAGTCACAATGAATACATTGATGGAGAGTACTACTTTTATCCATAAACTTAAGGTTTCATTCACAACATCAAGATGAGACTGCAGATTTACGAACGGTGTCTAAATGACACCTAAATTACCAAAGTAATTCTGCGATTCTCAATTAGGCTGCTGCGTCTTTTGAAAGGATAAATCCAGAGGTTTTCAAGATAGTGCCCACACGACACTTGGTTTTGGAAAGCATTTTCGAAACCCTTTTGTTTAGTGTAAAACATGCCGCATATAAGTCCATACTAGTATATCAAGTCCACAATACCAAACTAACTATCCATCCAACATCCATAACAGTCCACAATCAAGCAAATGAAACTTAACGGTTAAACAAGAAAGGAAATAAGATAACCCAAACAAACGATAATGTGAAGCCTCATATGGCTAATGTCCTCTAGACGCTGCCTCACCATCGTCCCGGCTACTACACCTAGTCAGACCTGTTATAGTGTGGGAAAGTCAGTGACAAATAAAGTAGATGATCAAAGCAATAAAAGTATTGTTAAGACAAACCGAATACACCGGAACCTTTCGCTTTTCCCCTCATGAGTCACCACATCCCTTGATTTAATTACATGATACCTGTCGGAAGGTCTAAAGACCCCCTCGTGAACGATCACTTTACTTGCGTAATGCTTTTAAACCCTCCACGGTGCTAGTGCTGCACCTATAGCGAGCGCGAGGGGTCCCCACTCGACACCTTTACTTTTGTGGGGTACACGGGTCAATGTACCACAATTCTGAAAAAGTACACCCAATCGGTGGCCAAACCGCCGGTGTGCGTGTAAGCATCTAAGAACATGATAGCCGAAACCGGCGTGTAACAATCACCTCGACACTCAGTCGCCACTGTTAATAATGGAAGAACAGGAAATACTCATGCGATGGGTTTAAACAGTTAAGATAATTCATCTACTTTATTAGGCTTGTTATTATACTTGTTATAATGATGACATTAAGCACTTATTGCGAGGGTACCCACCTTGTTGCGTGACGATCGGGACACCTTGAACTTTGACACACTCCCGCTCAGCACCTGGACCTAAAGAAGTCCCCAAAAAGAACGATAAATCAAACCATGCCGCAAAACGAGACACAAAACCAGACGACGTAACGGAAATCCCGTAGCGGCGTGTTCATGACGCACGGTTGCTCCCCTCACGATGCTGCTCGCACGGCGTCACTGCCCGCGGGTGCCCCGCGCGGCGTGAAGCCACGCGGCGCGCACACCCGCGGGTGGCGCTCGTGTGGTGTCGCCCGCGCGGGCGCCCCGCGCGGCGTGAAGCCGCGCTGCGCGCACACCCGCGGGTGGCACCCGTGCGGTGCCGCTCGCGCGGGCGCCGCCGCCCGCGGGTGCCCCTCGCGGCGTGAAGCCGCGCGGCGCGCACACCCGCGGGTGGCGCCCGTGCGGTGCCGCCCGCGCGGGCGCCGCCGCCCGCGGGTGCCCCGCGTGGCATGAAGCCGCGCGACGCGCGCACCCGCGGGTGGCACCCGTGCGGTGCCGCCCGCGCGGGCGCCGCCGCTCGCGGGTGCCCCGCGCGACATGAAGCCGCGCGGCATGCACACCTGTGGGTGGCGCCCGTGCGGTGTTGCCCGCGGGCGCCCCGCGCGGCACGAGGCCGCGCGGCGCGCGCCCGGGGTCGCGCGGCGGCGGCGGTGACAGCGACGGTGACGACGAAGAAGACGCCGAAAAAGACACAAAACCCTAAGAAGATTACAATAAACCAAAACCACTCACCGTTTGCATCGGGGGAAGACGATCCGATTGTACTCCCAGTTCCAACACGTCAATCGGGGTGTTCAGACTCCTCCGACTTCTCCCTTCCTCTTCTCTTTTTCCTCCGGTTAGGGTTCCGTTCTTTTCTTTTCTCTCTTGATCTCTCCGGTTAGGGTTTCTCTTTTGCGAAACGTGGGATTTTCTCTCATACGTACGAATAATTCCCACATTTAACTATTTATTAACAAATAACTAATTAATTGATTAATTAATTATACGGGATAAACCCATAATTTCCTCGAAAAGCGCGCGAGATATCTTGCACGGATTTCGAAGCGCACCAAGTCACCGCAACCCTAAAAACCCTGTTCCGGGAGATCCCAAGGTCAGATTTCAGATCCGATCGCACCGTCGGTCATCGTTTTTCGTGCCCTTTCATAGAAAAATATCCGCGCAACACATCGACCAACTTAAGAAAACTCGATAAATCAGCTTTCCTAAAAGAAGTACTTCACTAACAGGAGTGTAAAATATTACTAGAAAAGTTGAGTCATTACACCCGCGCGGGCGTATGCCCACGCGGGCGGCGCGGCGACAGAGCCCCGCGCGGCATAGAGCTATGCGGGCGCAGCGCGGCGGCGACAGCGAGCCTCGCGCGGGCGCAGCGTGACGGCAACAGCGAGCCCCGCGTGGGCGCATGCCCACGCGGGCGGTGCGGCTGTCAGGGCCCCGCGTGGGCGCAGGCCCACACGGGCGGCGCGGCGGCAGCGGCAGCACAGCCCCGCGCGGGCGCGGCGAGGCGGTAGCGGCAGCAGAGCCCCTCGCGGGCACAAGCCCCGCGCGAGCGCGGCGCGGCAGCAGAGCCCCGCGCGGGCGCAGCACAGTGGCAAAGCCCTGCGCGGGCACAAGCCCTGCGCGGGCACAAGCCCCGCGCGGGCACAAAGCGGCGGCAGCTGCAGCAGAACCCCGCGCGGGCACAAGCCCCGCGCGGGCGCGGCGCGGCTGCAGCGGCAGTAGAGCCCCGCACGGGCACAAGCCCCGCGCAGGCGTGGCGCGGCGGCAGCGGCAAAAGAGCCCCGCGCGGGCACAAGCCCCGCGCGGGCGCGGCGCGGCGGACGAGCCCCGCGATGGCACAAGCCCCGCGCGGGCGCGGTGCGGCGGCAGCGGCAGCGGAGCCCCACACGGGCACAAGCCCCGCGAGGGCGCGGCGCGGCGGCAGAGCCCCGCGCGGGCACAACCCCTACGTGGGCGCGGCATAGTGGTAGCAGCAGCAGAGCCCCGCGCGGCCACAAGCTCCGCGCGGGCGCGGCGCGGCGGCAGCGGCAGCGGAGCCCCGCGCGGGCGCGGTGCGGCGGCAGAGCCCCACGCTGACACAAGCCCCGCGCTGGCGCGGCGCGGCGGCAGCAGCAACAGAGCCCCGCGCTGGTGCGGCGCTGCGGCGGCAGCAGCAGAGCCCCACGCGGGCACAAGCTCCGCGCGGGTGCGTCGCGGCGGCAGCTACGGCAGCGGCGGCGGCAAAGGTCGTGGCTAGGGCAACACGACTCTAAAACAACAAAGAGAAAACCCAAGAAACAAGCAATGCTCACCTCGAGGTTTCAGGGAGGATGATCTGGTCCCATCCCTTGTAGTACAAGGTTCCGGATCTCCTCCCCGTCTCGTCCTCGGCCTCCGGTACGCTTGGTTGCAAGATGACGAGGTTCCCAATTTCCTTCTCCCGACAGCTAGGTTACAAGGGTTATTTTCTCTCTCAGGGTAAAAATCGTCTGTATTTATATACATAGGAGGAAAAAAAATCCCCAACCCTAATATAAACGCAAATACCCAAACTCTCACCTCGTGCGCACACATAAGGGACAAAAAAAAAGTTACTTAACGACTCATTTTACACTCGCACGAACACAGTTGCTAATCCGATCCAAAAGAAACCTACCCCGTTGCCTCAAAAAGCGTGCAAATCGTGCGGCATGGATTCCGATGCACGATACAGACACCGCGACTTCAAAATTCTATTCCGGGAGATCCGGGAGTCGGATTTCAGATCCGATCGCACCGCCATTCAACATTTCTCGAGCCCTATCACCGAAAAAAAATACCCACGAGTACCAAATCAAAATTCCAAAAGTCGAATAAAATAAACTCTTAAAATTTGAGTGATTGTAAAAAGTCAAGGACACTACATCACACACCCGTTAAAAGAAGTTTCGTCCTCGAAACTTAAACTCTTTCCCCGCCAAAAATTCGGGAAACACTCTCATATTGATTCTAACTCCCACGTCGCCTCTCGCCCCTCACAATAACTCTACTGCACCTTTACGTAGGAAAATACCCAGTTGCGCAACATCTCGTCCTCCCGTGCCGGAGTTCGTATAGGTGCCTCTCTGAAGCTCAAGTCCTCTCGCCGCTCAAAAGCGGGAACATCCAGAATAGGCGACGGATCCGCGAGATACTTCCGGAGCATCGAAACCTGAACAACGTTGTGCCTCCGGTTGGGATTCGGTGGCAGCGTTCAACGATAGCTTACCGGGCCGATGCGCTCGAGGATTTTCAAAAGGTCCGACAAAACGTGGGCTCAACTTGCCCCGTAGTCCGAACCGTTTGATCCCTAGGGTGGCGAGACCCGAAGCAAACGGGCTTCCCAACTAGAAACTCCAAGTCCCATCGTCTTCGATCTGCGTAGTTCTTCTGCCGACTCTGGGCGGTCACCAGCCGCTATCTGATGAGGCGTACCCTCGCCTCGGTCTCCTCCCAAAAGTTTGCCACAAATAGGTGTCTCTGTCCGAAGTGATCGATATCGGTACCCCATGCAGTCTCTCAACCTCGTTGATGTAGACCTGTGCCCGGCGGTCTCGGGTCCACGTCGTAGGAATAGGTAGGAAATGAGCTGTCTTGTCAAATGATCCGCTACCATCCAGATTGCGTCATGACCTTGCTGCAATCACGGAAACCCCATGACGAAAACCATGGTGATTCGCCCCCACTTCCATTCCGGCACCGGTGGTGGTTGCAATATCTCCGCCGGCACTGGTGCTCGGCTCTTACTTGCTGACGACCTAGACAGTGCGCCACGACTCGCGTTACGTCCTTCTTCATTGCCGGCCACCCTAAAACGTCCTCTTCATATCTCTGTACATCTTTGTGCCACCCGGGTGCGCTGTGTAGGGAGCACAGTGCGCCTCCGTTAGAATCTCGTCCTTTAAATCGGGCAGGTCGGGTACGCAAATATGTCCCCGGAACCAGATCGCGTCGCTCGTGCCCACCAAAATGTCGCTCTCTCGGTCTTCGAAGTGGACTTGCCCCTTGTAAGCTTCAACTGCGTGTTTGTCCTTTGACCTTCCAGGATTTTCTCAACCGGGGTCGGCTTGGCTACTAGGGATAAGAGTCGCAAAATTGTACCGGCTGGTACCATCTCCAATCTCTTCCACGAGAGAACCGCGATTAAACGATCATGCTGAGTAGGGGCGCTCCTTAGCAGTACCTCTGTCTGACCCTTCCTACTCAAGGCTCCGGCAACTACGTCTGCCCTTTCGGGGGTAATAAATATGGCCAGACCGTAGTCCTCTAACTGTGAGGACCTGAATCCCCACTTAAGGGTTTATTGATGGATTAGTGGCTCCTGGGAGTGTTTGTGCGCGTGTCGGGCCCAAGAATTGGATTTATGATGTAAATTGGGAGCAAGTTTGCTTAACCGGAGGCTTTTGGAAAATTTTAGAAGTGGAATTGGGCCAAACGGACTTCGGATTTGGATTCAGCGCGCGAAAACGTTGAAGATGGACTATTTACTTGTATTTTTCGGAGCCCGGATGCGAAAACACGGAATTCGAGGTGTTTGGGTACTGTTCCGGCGGCCGGAGAGGCGCCGGCGGCGGCGGCTGGCGGCGGAGCGCGGTGGCGGGCGGTGGCGCAGCCGCTCGGTCCACCGCAGAGGTGTGCACCCGGGCGCGGTCCGCATGGCGGCTTCCTGTTGGCCGGCGCAGCAGTCGTGGTCCAGGGAATTGGCGCGGGTGTACGGTGAACCGAAGGGTGGCCACGAGGCAGCTCGTGGTTGGCGGGTCCTTATGCGCGCGGTCCACGCAGTGGCGGGGGCAGGTGACCGTACCGACAGGCGGTCGTGGGTGATGTGGGGGCGCCACGTGGCGCCCCGCGATTGGCCGGGTGCAGCCGCCCCACGCCTGCGTGTCGGGCCACGCGGCGCTCCGAGATTCGCGGGCGTGCGTGCGCCGGGCGCAGGGAGTGTCCGGCGGACACGTAGCGGCCTCTGGAGCTTCCGGGTGCGCACAGTGTTGGGCCGGGCCCAACACTGTAGCGGCCCGAATGTTCCGGGCGCCCGGTTTTGGGCCCAAAAGTCCAAAGTTGGATTTTTTCGGGCTAGGCCTATTTAAGCCCCTCTTTCACCCCGAGTTTGGGGTTGTTGCCAAACTTCTCTACCCTTGGACCCTTCAGCAAAGTTGGAGATCTTCCTGTCGTGCATCTTTTAGTGGAGGCCCAGAATTTGTTGGAGACCGCGGCGTCGTCGACTTCGGCATCGTAGCACAGGGCGACGATCTTTCTTCGGAGGCCCGTTATCGTCGCTGTTCGGTCTGAGAAGTCCACAGAGCTATTCCTTCAGTATTTTTGGACAATTTTTGTGGTGTCGCATTCACGAGAGGTACGCCTTCGATTTCCATGTTGATCACCTTGCTTGATTCTGAGTTTGTGGCATGGTTTTCGAGACATTTCTAAGACACTATTTTGCTGGTGGAGTTTATGGATAGCAGCCCCTTGTCAGAATTTTATCTCCGCAGTCGAGCGTTGGATCGAGACGAGCCTGTACAATTTTTGCATCTACTCGTCGCGAGGATTATCGTCGTATTTTTCCAGGATTTTTCTGAGGAAGGCCCGGAGATATACTGTTTCCCCTTTTTCTGTGCAGAGTATTACAGTTGTGTGATTGTGAGGTTTTGCGCACCCTGTGTTGTGGAACTTGTAACTCGGCCTACGGGGCTCGAAACTGGACGTGCAGCTACCCGTTTCGAAGGTCTCGACGCGAGGATCACAGCAGTATTTTTATTAGATTTTTTGGAGCATTATTTAGAGGTGAAAAATGCGCATCTTTGGGACTGTTCCTGCAGATTGGATTCGCAATCCATAAATCCACAGAGTTTTAAAACGGTGCCCATTCGACACCCGTATTTTCAAAACTGTTTTCGCAATTCCATAAGTCCACAGAGTTTTAAAACGGTGCCCACTCGACACCCATATTTTCAAAACTATTTTTGAAATGTTTTTCTTTTTTTTTTCTTTTTCTTTGTATTTTGAAAACGGCCAACCAATAGAAGTAAAACAACTATTCATCCACAAGGTATGAAAACATTCCAACATCCACGTCGACCCCACGGGGGTATCGAAATCCACAAAATAAGCTACTAATAGGTAGTAAAATGAACAAGGAAAGAAGAAGTCAAAGTCTGCAGCCTCGAAGGGCCGAAGGATCGCTCGTGCGGCCTCACCGTCGTCCTAGCACTCACCCCTGGACGAACCTGTCACAGAGTGGGAAGTCAGTGACCAGAAAATAAAGCACGAAAGCAACTAGGGCTAAAAATAATGCAAACCGCAGTAGAACCAGAGCAACCGCCCTCCTCATCGTGCAATCGACGGTATCTCCTCCCCCTGCATAACCTGGACCCGACACCTGCCCCGGCAACCCAAACAGAGCACCAACCTCGGCAAACTAGACCGAGCACCAACCTCGGAAAACCAGACCGAGCACCTACCTCGGTAAACCATGCCGAGCACCTACCTCGACGGGTCGCACCGCTCACACCTTGGCGCCTCAAAACCCCCCACCTACGGGGGCCCCCCACTACATCACCTCGTGGGGTAACACGGGTCATCGACCACTTTTCCGGAAAAGCACACCCTTTGCAGTGGCCAAACCGCGGGTGCGCGTGCTGCAGCCTCGAGAATCGTAACCAAGTACACGAAACAAAACCAATAATAATGAACCATAGAGATCACCAAAGATTAACACAGTTAGTTGAGCAAGTGAAATATATTTACAGTTTTCAAATCTCGACACTAAACCTCAGAACGAGTACCCACATACATATACATAATATAGGGAACCGCGACACTTGGTCGCTATAACATCGATAAGAGCATATGATAAATGATAACGGGAGTTAACAATATTAAATGATGCCACTTACTCTTACACCTTTCCCACAATACCGTAATTCAAACACCAGAAAAATTCCCCACAACGGGACGTATTCTCGTGCACCGTGAACCTCAGTCGCCACAAATATGATGACAATGAAACATAATAGTAACAAGAATATGCACAAAGGGGTTCTAAGGGGTACCCACCTGAAACGCGAAGAAGAAGGTGTGCGGAAACTCCAGCTAAACCCCCCCCCCCCCACCCCACCTTGTGCCTGAAAAACTACAGTAAGAAAAGTTGTTAAAGAACATCGTCGTGGTCAAGAACACTCAAAAACGGGGCGAAACAGGCAAAAAACGGAGCTTGCGGACCTTTAGGCTGAGGGCGGTGCACGAGTCCAGGCATGGACCGGGTCCATGAAAACAGACGGCGCCAGCGCAGACCGGGAGCACGCCTCAGTGGTGGACCGTTGCGGCTTGGGCCGGGCCGCGCACGGCAGGAGGCGCGCACCGGGTCCACCTCCCCCGCGGCTGCGATGGCGAGCACCGGGTGCACGCCTGGCGCGCGCACCACGCGGCCTGGGCTGGGCTGGCGCACGCTCCCGTGCGCCGGGTCCGCACCATCGGGTTGCGGGGGCGTGCGCCGGGTGCACGCCTGGCGCGTGCACAGCGCAGCCTGGGCTGGGCTGGCGCACGTGCCCATGCGCCGGGTCCGCCTCCCTGGGCCGTGTAGGCGTGCGCCGGGTGCACGCCTGGTCCGGTGGACCACGTGGCCTGAAGCTGTACGGAATGAAAAGTGAACCTCCTCGTTTCCCGTTTCGGCTCTGTTTCCGATCCCGCGACCACGGCGGCTGCGGCGACGACCCCGTGAACACGATAACGGCGGCGGCGGCCTCCCGTTTAACAACTCGCATCGCATGCGACACCCGAGCAACCGACAACCAAACCCTCGACCCCACAGAAATTGCAAAAAGGAAAACCGGAAAAACTCGAACCGCTCACCTTGATTCCGCCGGAGGAGGAGGAAGGAAGAAGATCGTCCCCTCCACGCCCGATCAATCTCGTAGAAAAGCGGCGATTTCCCCTTTTTCTCTCCCCGTTTCTCAGTCTCGGTTCCCTCCGCCGGTTTCTTGAGAAGAGGGAAAAAGTTTTTGGGGTTTCTTCCCGCACCCCGATCGGACTTAAAAGATACTAAGAGAAAAATAAAAATAACCCCCAGTCAACAAACCTAGCCATTCGAAAATGAACGAGGGGTCTAGATCACCTCGAAAAATGTGTCGATCGCCGGCACGCATTACGATGCACCCCAAGCTGAAAGAAAACTTCAAAAATTATTTTTGGGAGATCTCGGGGTCAGAATTCAAATCCGATTGCGCCACCGCTCACCGTTTTGTGAGCTCTACCACCTAAAAATACCCGCAAACCCCGACGATCAGCCCAGAAATTCTCGAATTTCAACCCCCCCTAACAACTGAAAAGATTCAATTATGACCCAAAACGGAAAACCGGAAGGTCGAGGTACTACAAAATAAATAAAATAACCCAATGACATAAAAAGATGAAAAGTCCGATTGTAGAAGGATCCCGTCCGATCACCTCGAAAAGCGTGCCAGCCACTTAGCACGCATTCCGATGCACCACACAAAGGCAAACGCATTGACCCCCATTCCGGGAGATCCGTAATTCGGAATCCGAATCCGTTCGCTTTGCCGTCCTCCGTTTTCCGAGCTCAATCGCAGAAAAATACTCGCGGTCCAGGCCAGTCCATTGCAGAAAACATAGTGAAAAGTTTTCCTAACAATCCGGTCATAAAAAGAAGGTATACAAAGGCATTGGAACGCCAGGACCCTACATCACTCACCACTTAAAAGAAGTTTCGTCCTCGAAACTTAACCCTGGTCCGCAACGAATAAATCTGGGTAGCACTCCCTCATCTTTGACTCCAATTCCCAAGTCGCTTCACGTTCTTCTTGGTTGCTCCACAGCACCTTCACATAGGGGATCGACCGGTTGCGCAATCCTTTTTGTCCTCTCGTGCTAAGATCCGCACCGGTGTTCCGTCGAAGCTCAGGTCCTCTCCAAGCTCAAAAGCAGTGACCATCCATCACCCAAATTAAGTATGCAGGCTCGGAGCACATCTTCGAGAATCCGGTTCACTCGCTCGGACTGTCCGTCGGTCTGGGGGTGAAACGCCGTGCTAAAGTGTGGTTTAGTCTCTAGAGCTCGTTGTAGACTTTGCCAAAGGTTCGACACCAGCCGAGTGTCTCTAGTCCACGTCATATGGATGGGTGGGAAAAGAGTCGACTTCGTCAGTCGATCCACTGTGACTCAAACTACATCGTGCCCTTGATGCGATGCAGAAAACCCGTGACGAATTCCATGCATGCTGATTCGCTCCCATTTCCACTCTGGTACAGGTAGAGATTGTAGTCTTCCCCGCTGGGCGCTGATGTTCGAACTTTACTTGTTAACCATCTAAACAGCGAGCAGTGAACTGTGTTACATCCCCCTTTGGTTTAGTCCACAAAAAAAATTCTGCTTGAGCTCCTTGTACATCTTCGTGTCACCTGGATGCGCCGCATAGGGAGCGCAGTGCGCCTCTGACAGTATCTCTTTCTTCAACTCTGGCAGCTCGGGCACGCAATTCCGCCCTCGAAACGTATTGCGTCGTTCGCACTCGTTGAAAAGTCGCTCGCGTGGTCCGGGGGGTCTTGTCTCGAATAATCTGTATCTGTGCGCCTGTTTTCTGACCTTCTAGGGTTTCTCTAATAGGGTTAGCTTGACCATCAAGGACAAAAGTCGCGCGACAGTATCGGTCCTGCTGAGTACTCGCGCTCATCGGTTTTCCCCTCGATTTGACCCTTCCTGCTCAAAACATCCGCTACTACACTTGCTTTTCCCGGGGTGATACTGAATGGACAAGCCGAGTCCTTCAGCAACTCCAACCAATGCCTCTGCCGCAAAATCAAATCCTTCTATGTGAACAAAACTTACGACTCTGGCGATCCGAAAACACATTACGATGAACTTCAAGAAAAGGGTGATGTCTCCCAAAGCTTTAAAACGAAGGCGACTGCTGCCCGTTCCTGATCGTGTGTCGGGTAGTTCTGCTCATATTCTCTGTGATTCCCGTTGCTGAAACTGTGTGCCCCAAAAAGCCCACTTCGCGAAGTCAGAACTCACATTTCTTAAACTTAGCAAACAGCCTCTGGTCCCTGAGAGTCCGGAGAATAATCTGCAAGTGCCCCTCGTAGTTGATCGAAGTGGTCATCAATCCCGGACTTGTTCTTCACTGTAACCTTGTTTATCTCCCTGTAGTCAATGCGTAGACGTAGGTTTCCGTTCTTCTTTCGCACGAGGAGCACGGGTGCGCCCCCAAGGCGACACACTTGGTCTGATGAACCCTTAAAAGTCCAAAACAACTAACCCGACGACAAGGAAAACAAACCACACTAACGCCCTCACAAGGCTACAAGAGGTGCCAACAAAACAGGCTGGGTTACTAACTACCCGAAAGTTTCCCCCTGAAAATAACGAACTCACCCGTCACCAACACGGACCGCTCCCCTCCGTCACCAACACGGGCCACTTCCACCCGTCACTAACACGGGCCACAAGCTCGGAGCATAACCACCATCCCGGACCACTCGTTCCGACTGTCCGTCCTACCGAGGCGACGGTCAAAACTAACGTTAGGTTTCAGCGCTAAGACCTACCACAAGGTCTACCCCACAGAAAGAGCTGCGTACAGGGCCTCCTAGCCGAAAGTGACCAGTGCCAAAACTCCGAGTAATCGACAGATCCCCTTAACCCACACCTGCCCCAAAAGATCAACGACGCAAAACGATCCCAAACTAGGTCTCAAGGCTATGCCTTAGTCATGGGAAGCTGGTGCCAAAACCCACAAGGTAAGGTCATACCTCCGTCCTGGCACCGACGGGGTGCGACACTCTAATTAACCACTAACTCTCGGTCCCAATCCGTTGCCCCTCCAAGCACCGGGCATCGAGTCGAGCGGTAACCCTCCAGACCAAACCGTGACACTCCCAACTAGGAGAAAATCTAAGCTCTACGTCCGCTCAACAATGACCTCCAGGTACTGTAGACTATCCATCTGAAACCTAAAGGGTCGGAAGAAGACAAGCAACGAAAATAGCGAGAAGAACCTTGTCAAAAGTTGCCTAGGTTCACTAAACGCACTCGAGGGATCCGCGTCAACCTACCAATAAAAAGTCGCCACTTACGCACACTTGTGTGAAACTAGGCACGACCCCTCTGACCAAAAACGAGCCCAAAACGAATAAGATTTACTAGCCCCGGTGGTCTCCCTTTCTAACCCAAAGGAGCACCCCGAGACCCCATCATGACAATTTCTACAACCATCGCAGTGTCTACGGTAAAAAGTCGAACTATGGGTAACAACCATAGGGGAAGAATCCTCATCCCCACCCATACCTTGACATGGTGCAAAAAGAATCGGCCGATTACCTGCTATAACCTAACACCAGAAGACCTAGCTAGAAGGTACAAGTTTAGACAAACGGCTGTCCAGTTACCCACGACCGACAAACGGCCGACACACTAACAACCACCGGTGGGTTGCACTACCACCCGTCACTGTTACAGACGACGACCCGAACGTCGGCAGAGGAAGGGGTTCGGAAAAAAAACAAAAGCCGGCGCAACTATCTGTCGTGCCAACAGCCGCACCAAGTGCATAAACACCGTCAGCAGACCCACCATGTCCTATGCTGGTTGCCTAATCCATTGACTCATAGCAACCATCAAGGCCCCGGTGGCAGCCGGCCTCGACCCCAACCTCCAAATCAACCCGACTATACTAGCACAACACCCGAGCTAAACCCCGAAAACAAAACTCAACAGTCCCGCACTCTCGTATCTCTACGCAATTATACCCTGATCATTTCATTAGTTAGAAGCCAGTGGTAATGTGCTCCTGTGGATGTTGGACAGCGTCTACTGTGGTTAAAGTTGTTTCTCTCTTATACCATCTTAATCTGTCACACCCCGGGGGGTTTCATTAAGCGGAAGACGGCCACTGAAAAGAGTTGAATTTGCGTATAAATTTTTTTTGAAAGCGATCTCCCCCCGGTGCATGCCCAGACCCGCCGCATATACAAATTCACTCTGCAAACGGGCAGAGTCTCCTTTGTATATGCACGGCGTCCTGACTACAATATCCATACAAACATCCATTTAACCACAATAGCTCGGCAGTCGAGTACAAACAACTATTTTTTTTCATAAGTATTAACGAGGCCGACAAATTTTGAAAGGATAAACCCACAAGTTTTAAAACGGCGCCCACACGGCACCCATGTTTTCAAAGCTAGTTTCGCAATCCATAAATCCACAGAGTTTTAAAACGGTGCCCACTTGACACCCGTATTTTCAAAACTATTTTCGCAATTCCATAAATCCACAGAGTTTTAAAACGGTGCCCACTCGACACCCCTATTTTCAAAACTGTTTTCGAAATGTTTTTCTTTTTTTTTTCTTTTTCTTTGTATTTTGAAAACGGCCAACCAATAGAAGTAAAACAACTATTCATCCACAAGGTATGAAAACATTCCAACATACACATCGACCCCACAGGGGTATCGAAATCCACAAAATAAGCTACTAACAGGTAATAAATTGAACAAGGAAAGAAGAAGTCAAAGTCTGCAGCCTCGAAGGGCCGAAGGATCGCTCGTGCGGCCTCACCGTCGTCCTAGCACTCACCCCTGGACGAACCTGTCACAGAGTGGGAAGTCAGTGACCAGAAAATAAAGCACGAAAGCAACTAGGGCTAAAAATAAAGCAAACCGCAGTAGAACCAGAGCAACCGCCCTCCTCATCGTGCAATCGACGGTATCCCCCCCCCTGCATAACCTAGACAGGGCACCTGCCCCGGCAACCCAGACCGAGCACCAACCTCGGCAAACCAGACCGAGCACCAACCTCGGAAAACTAGACCGAGCACCTACCTCGGTAAACCATGCCGAGCACCTACCTCGACGGGTCGCACCGCTCACACCTTGGCGCCTCAAAACCCCCCACCTACGGGGGCCCCCCACTACGTCACCTCGTGGGGTAACACAGGTCATCGACCACTTTTCCGGAAAAGCACACCCTTTGCGGTGGCCAAACCGCGGGTGCGCGTGCTGCAGCCTCGAGCATCGTAACCAAGTACACGAAACAAAACCAATAATAATGAACCATAGAGATCACCAAAGATTAACACAGTTAGTTGAGCAAGTGAAATATACTTACAGTTTTCAAATCCCGACACTAAACCTCAGAACGAGTACCCACATACATATACATAATGTAGGGCACCGCAACACTTGGTCGCTATAACATCGATAAGAGCATATGATAAATGATAACGGGAGTTAACAATATTAAATGATGCAACTACTTACTCTTACACCTTTCCCACAATACCGTAATTCAAACACCGAAAAAATTCCCCACAACGGGATGTATCCTCGTGCACCGTGACCCTCAGTCGCCACAAATATGATGACAATGAAACATAATAGTAACGAGAATATGCACAAAGGGGTTCTAAGGGGTACCCACCTGAAACGCGAAGAAGAAGGTGTGCGGAAACTCCAGCTAAACCCCCCCCGACCTTGTGCCCGAAAAACTACAGTAAGAAAAATTGTTAAAGAACATCGTCGTGGTCAAGAACACTCAAAAACGGGGCGAAACGGGCTAAAAACGCAGCTTCCGGACCTTTAGGCTGAGGGCGGTGCACGCGTCTAGGCGTGGACCGGGTCCACGAAAACAGACGGCGACGGCGCAGACCGGGAGCACGCCTCAGCGGTGGACCGTTGCGGCTTGGGCCGGGCCGCGCACGGCAGGAGGGGTGCACCGGGTCCACCTCCCCCGAGGCTGCAATGGCGAGCACCGGGTGCACGCCTGGCGCGTGCACCGCGCGGCCTGGGCTGGGCTGGCGCACGCTCCCGTGCGCCTGGTCCGCACCATCGGGCTGCGGGGGCGTGCGCCGGGCGCAGCCTGGGCTGGGCTGGCGCACGCGCCCGTGCGCCGGGTCCGCCTCCCTGGGCCATGTAGGCGTGCGCCGGGTGCACGCCTGGTCTGGTGGACCGCGTGGCCTGAAGCCGTACGGGATGAACAGCGAACCTCCTCGTTTCCCGTTTCGGCTCCGTTTGCGATCCCGCGACCACGGCGGCTGCGGCGACGACCCCGTGAACATGATAACGGCGGCGACGGCCTCCCGTTTAACAACTCGCATCGCATGCGACACCCGAGCAACCGACAACCAAACCCTCGACCCCACAGAAATTGCAAAAATGAAAACCCGAAAAACTCGAACCGCTCACGTTGATTCCGCCGGAGGAGGAGGAAGGAAGAAGATCGTCCCCTCCACGCCCGATCAATCCCGCAGAAAAGCGGCGATTTCCCCTTTTTCTCTCCCCGTTTCTCAGTCTCGGTTCCCTCCGCCGTTTTCTTGAGAAGAGGGAAAAAGTTTTTGGGGTTTCTTCCCGCACCCCGATCGGACTTAAAAGATACGATGAGAAAAATAAAAATAACCCCCAGTCAACAAACCTAGCCGTTCGAAAATGAACGAGGGGTCTAGATCACCTCGGAAAACGTGTCGATCGCCGGCATGCATTCCGATGCACCCCAAGCTGAAAGAAAACTTCAAAAATTATTTCTGGGAGATCCCAGGGTCGAAATTCAAATCCGATCGCGCCACTGCTCACCGTTTTGCGAGCTCTACCACCTAAAAATACCCGCAAACCCCGACGATCAGCCCAGAAATTCTCGAATTTCAACCCCCCCTAACAACTGAAAAGATTCAATTATGACCCAAAACGAAAAACCAGAAGGTCGAGCTACTACAAAATAAATAAAATAACCTAATGACATAAAAAGATGAAAAGTCCGATCGTAGAAGGATCCCGTCCGATCACCTCGAAAAGCGTGCCGGCCACTTAGCACGGATTCCGATGCACCACACAAAGGCAAACGCTTTGACCCCCATTCCGGGAGATCCGTATTTCCGAATCTGAATCCGTTCGCTTTGTCGTCCTCTGTTTTCTGAGCTCAATCGCAGAAAAATACTCGCGGTCCAGGCTAGTCCATTGCAGAAAACATATTGAAAAGTTTTCCTAACAATCCCGTCATAAAAAAAAGGTATACAAAGGCATTGGAACGCCAGGACCCTACAATGAGTACATTGCTGATTTCAACCTGTTGTTGGCCTATGTACCGCAGGCTGCGAGGGACGAGGTGCATCGGATTTATATGTTTGAGCGTGGTTTGCGCCGAGAGATTTATCAGTTCGTCCGTTCGCGCAGATTGCAGACTTTGGAGGCCTCTATGGAGCAGGCACTCTATGTTGAGTATGGAGAGGCAGTGATGGAGAAGGTGGCTCCAGCTCCCGCAGTGATTCCAGGGGCGAAGCGCCCAGCACCGGTTGATGAGGGACAGACGAGTCGGTAGGCACCTCCGATACCTCCACGATCTCACCCTGAGAGTCGTGAGTTTCAGAGGCGCCAGAGATTAGGCGGGCACCCGCAGCAGCCACAGTATCAACAGCGACAGCAGTTTCAGCAGCAGTACCCCCGGCCACGGCATTATCGGCAGCCGCGACAGGAGTGGTGTGTCATCTGTGGCAGCCCTCATCCACCGTCGCAGTGTGACTAGAGACAGGGACGGTGTTTCCTATGTGGAGAGTTGGGACATTTTCGAGCAGCTTGTCCCCGAGCCCTTGCTACAGCACCCCCTTTGCCTGTTCAGAAAGCGGAAGCCCCTCCGGTATACCGTCAGACAGAGTGGGGTACGACGCCGGGACAAACGGGACGACGGCCTTCAGCACCCAGTGGACGGGTTTATGCAGCCCTGGTGGAGGGCACCCCGGCAGCAGATCCTATCGCCGCAGGTATGACTTTATTTTCTGTCAGCTGAGTTGAGCTTTTTGGTACAGCTGCATCCTTCTGCACATGTTAGTAGGGCATTTGCATCCCTGCATGAATAAGGGTTAGAAAATTTTGCTACATACATTAGCGATTGGATTCTTCACAGTATCCTATGAGCAGAAGAGAATTATGGGGCATGATCAGGACAGCTGAGACTTTGGGAAGTACACCGGCAGGTGTGACGGTTCAGTTACAGCTCCACGACTCAGATTGAGCACACGGGATGGACCAACTGGTGCGGTATCGTGCAACGATTGATTTTGGATTGAGAACAGCGACCTTCCCGTGAGTTGGACAACAGGAGATCATTTTCACAGGTCACCGAGGCATCCTTTCTGCAGTAGTGGCTTCAGCGGTTTTGGGATAGGTGCTGCCCGTTGAGCGTAGGTGACGCCTAGGACTAGAGGTTGTGTCTCTAGGGGTCACGGATAGATCGTAGCTTCCGTTTTTGTAGCCACAGTAGGAACGGCATCAGCACTTCTCTCCCTTTTTCTCGCCCTTATGCTGAAATTTACGAATAGGACGAAAACTTTGAAAGGCTACTCCAGAAATGGAGACGGTGCCCGAACCTGTTCTTGTTTGATTGGGGCGAGGGCATTGGTCTTTCAAAATTTTTGAACTTTTCGTTAATTTCAGCTGTTTTCTAAATGGAGAGTTAGAGTTGATGATTTTCCTGCTGGTGGGGCCCTTACCTTTCTTGTTGGTTGAGTTGGTGTAATTCGTGTAGTTTGGACGAGTAGAGTTGACTGTTCTTCCTTGTCCCCAGTTTTTGGAAATTCCTGAGGTTTTTCTAGCTTTGGTTTCACCTTGTGGAGATGAGTAGCGACTGGGGAGTTGGAGACTGTGTTGTTGGATACATATCTTTGGCTTTGGACTCCCTTTTGAGCCGTGTTAGTTTCGAGGACGAAACTTTCTTTTAGTGGGGGAGGATGTGAGGACCCGAATCCCCACTTAAGGATTTATTGATGGATTAGTGGCTCCTGGGAGTGTTTGTGCGCGTGTCGGGCCCAAGAAATGGATTTATGGTGTAAATTGGGAGCAAGTTTGCTTAACTGGAGGCTTTTGGAAAATTTTAGAAGTGGAATTGGGCCAAATGGACTTCGGATTTGGATTCAGCGCGCGAAAATGATGAAGATGGACTATTTACTTGTATTTTTTGGAGACCGGATGGGAAAACACGGATTTCGAGGTGTTTGGGTACTGTTCCGGCGGCCGGAGAGGCGGCGGCGGCGGCGGGAGGTGGCGCAGCCGCTCGGTCCACCGCAGAGGAGTGCACCCGGGCCCGGTCCGCGTGGCGGCTTCCTGTTGGCCGGCGCAGCAGGCACGGTCCAGGGAATTGGCGCGGGTGTACGGTGAACCGAGGGGTGGCCACGTGGCAGCTCGTGGTTGGCGGGTCCTTGTGCGCGCGGTCCACGCAGCGGCGGGGGCAGGTGACCGTACCGACAGGCGGTCGGGAGTGACGTGGGGCCGCCACGTGGCGCCCTGCGATTGGCCGGGTGCAGCAGCCCCACGCCTGCGTGTCAGGCCACGCGGCGCTCCGCGATTCGCGGGCGCGCATGCGCCGGGCGTGGGGAGTGTCGGGCGGACATCTGGCGGCCTCTGGAGCTTCCAGGCGCGCATAGTGTTGGGTCGGGCCCAACACTGTAGCGGCCCGAATGTTCCGGGCGCCCGGTTTTGGGCCCAAAAATCCAAAGTTGGATTTTTTCGGGCTGGGCCTATTTAAGCCCCTCTTTCACCCCGAGTTTGGGGTTGTTGCCAAACTTCTCTGCCCTTGGACCCTTCAGCAAAGTTGGAGATCTTCCTGTCGCGCATCTTTTGGTGGAGGCCCGGAATTTTTGGAGGTCGCGGCGTCGTCGACTTCGGCATCGTAGCACAGGGCGACGATCTTTCTTCGGAGGCCCGTTATCGTCGCAGTTCGGTCTGAGAGGTCCACAGAGCTACTCCTTCAGTATTTTTGGCCGATTTTTGCGGCGTCGCATTCATAAGAGGTACGCCTTCGATTTCCATGTGGATCGCCTTGCTTGATTCTGTGTTTGTGGCACGGTTTTCGTGACATTTCTAAGCACTATTTTGCTGGTGGAGTTTATGGACAGCAACCCATTGCCGGAATTTTATCTCCGCACTCAAGCGTCGGATCGAGACGAGCCTATACAATTTTTGCATCTACTCGTCGCGAGGATTATCATCGTATTTTTCCAGGATTTTTCTGAGGCTGGCCCGGAGGTATACTGTTTCCCTTTTTTTTGTGCAGAGTATTACAGTTGTGTGATTGTGAGGTTTTGCGCACCCTGTGTTGTGGAATTTGTAACTCGGCCTACGGGGCTCGGAATTGGACGTGCAGGTACCCGTTTAGAAGGTCTCGACGCGAGGATCACAGTAGTATTTTTATTGGATTTTTTGGAGCATTGTTTACAGGTGAAAAATGTGCATCTTTGGGACTATTCCAGCAGATTGGTTGTATTTGGGTTTTTGGTGGAATAAAGTGTAATCATGGACTTTTTGTTGTACCCAGGGGTATTTACGGGTGTTTGTAAACCTGATGGTGTTGAGGATTATTGGAGATGGTTGTTCTTGGGTATTTCAGCTGTGGAACTTTGGACAGTTCAGCTCTTCAGGTGGGTGGCCATGTCTCCAAGATTGATGGGCTGTACATTAAATCTGCTATAATAGGACTATGCATGACAGTGAAATTCTTGTGCAGCATGCTAGATTGTAGGAATTGCTATTCCTTGTATTATCTGATGATCTTGTCATCTCCTTGCTTTCTACCAGCCGTTGATTATCGTTATCTTGGAACTTGACCTAGCACCCCGTCATATGTTGCATGTGTAACCAGACTAGTAGAAAACTCCAACTTGGGCAAGGTTTATTCTGCTTTAGACATCCACACTTCTTATTCTTTCCTGGACATAGTGTCTTACTCGCCCGGGTAGTGGGCCGAGTGGTCAGGATTCTTTTAGTGTGGGATGCATTTTACACTCATGCTTGGGAGCAGAGTGGAGTCTGGTAGATGTAGTTGATCGTTCATCTGTGGCGGGAGCCGTTTGGATAAACGGCGGTCCCGAGATGTTTTATTTGTCGCCACTGTATTAGTGGCAGTTGTTTACCAGTGTCAGCAGGACCTAGGACCCAGACTGTTTTCAGACACACATGATTTCTGTAAACTAATGTTTTCTTCCAAATCTCGAGGGGTCGCCGGAGCCTGTTCTTGTTTGATTTGGGTGATGGCAATAGCCCTTCGGGGTTTGGAAAATAAAACTTATTTAAACAAATTTTCTTAAATGAACTAAAATATATTAAATTAGGTTTCTCAGATTAAAATAACTTTTAGTAATAACTGTCATCTTTTTATTAAAACTTCCTCACCCGAGAGAGTTTGGGTGATCCGGGTTCTAGGGGTCATTCCTTTTTCGGGACGAAAGCCACGGGGGCCGAGCCTAGAACCTGTTCTTGTTTGATAGGGTTGTAGGTGTTGGTCTTCCGAGACTTTCGGGCCCTGGTTGGTGTCTTCTGCTTGTTGTACAGAGGTTGTCGTGTTCCCGAACTGTAAGGGGGTCGGGAACTTCGATAGGCGAAGCCTGGAGTCTGTTCTTGTTTGATAGGGTTCTAGGCACCGACCTATCGGGATTTTCGAACCCTTATGGTGTCGGTCCTTCCTGAGTTTGGTGTTCTGTTGTGGGAGCCGTTGGGTGGACGGTAGTCCCGGCTGTGTGGTTTTCCAGCCTGTGAGTGAGAGTTGGTGTTGTTAGTCGATCTTGTTGATCATGGATTGGACTATATCCTGTAGGAGCCATATTGAGCTCGACAGAGATGCGCAGATACTTTCCTCGGTGGGGTCGCGCCCCTCGAGTGCCACTCCGAAGTTGGGCCTGTTACTTGCTATCGCGACTTGTCGACGCAGACCCTCTGGCTGGGCCAGTTTTGGCAGTCACGGACACCCTACGGTAGACCCGTCCTGTTGAGGATGTGCGGCAGTAGGTGGGCGCGGGTTTGACTGCACCCTATGTGGCAGTCAGTGTAGATTGGGTGATTATACTTGAGAGTTAGTAGATGCATCATGTTTTCCATCTGTTCCACTTTTTGAGCATCTAGATAGAGGCATAGTAGCTGTAGAGTTATTCTTTTCCAGCTCTTTCCTTTAAGCACTGCATTTGTTACTTTATGCCTCTAGTAGACTTAGTGGGCAGACCATCGGACTTGTTGGCGGCACCCACTGAGAACTACTATAGGATGTAGTTCTCACACCCGTCGTGGTGTCTTTTCCCCTGGGACGTCTGCTCCTGTTCCTGCTGCTCCAGTTGATGCTTCTTCAGATCGAGGTGAGGGAGTCGCGAGCTAGATCCCTACCAGCCGTCGTCCGGAGAGTAGATGTACTCTTATTATTTTGAGAGTTTCTTGTTGAGAGACCTTGTAGTGAGGTATAGAGTTGTACTTTTCTTTTATAGCTCTGAGAGACTATTGTATTTTTGGTGAGTTTTCTTGGAGTTGTATATATTTTATTTCAGCTTTGACTCTTCAGCTCTGATATCTGTTTAGTATAGTATCTATCTTTTGCAGGTTAGACGCTTCGTCTATGCGGGGTTCACCGTATGGGCGGCGGATCTGGTGGCGAGCCCGGGTCGCAGTTTCGATGCCGGAGCGTGACACTAACGATTCCAATCAACGTCTTTGTCGTAGGTTCAATTCCTTTTGTGTGGGAAGATATTTGAGACTCCGGTGATCCGAAAAGATGTTGCATTGAGCTCCATACAGGTAGCGCCTCCAGAGTTTTAAGGCGAATTCGACGGCCGCAAGTTCTAGGTTATGCGTAGGGTAGTTTCGTTCATACTCCTTGAGTTGTCTTGAATCGGAGACTATAACTTTCCCTAACCCTACGTCAAAATCCTTCAGCGGGGTTTACTACTAAGTCTCAAAGACATGACAGCCTTCCCAACCTTAGCGGGTAGGAAGGTAAACAACTATCCGTTTCTAGAGGCCGTCTAAGGGTCTGGGCCGACATCGTACTACAAAGGGATCTAACATAATTAACTATGGACCGAAGTTGTAGTGTCCTGGCGTTCCAATGCCTTTGAATACCTTCTTTTTATGACGGAGTTGTTAGGGAAACTTTTCACTATGTTTTCTGCAATGGACCGGCCTGGACCGCGAGTATTTTTCTACGATTGAGCTCGGAAAACGGAGAACGGCAAAGCGATCGGATTCGGATTCCGATTTACGGATCTCCCGGAATGGGGGTCAAAGCGTTTGGCTTTGAGTGGTGCATCGAAATCCGTGCTAGGTGGCCGGCACACTTTTCGAGGCGATCGGATGGGATCTTTCTACGATCAGATTTTTTTTATCTTATTTATGTTATTTGTTTATTTTATTTATATTGTAATACCTCGACCTTCCCGTTTTCCATTTTGGTTCTAATTGAATCTTTTCAGTTGTTAGGGGGGTTGAAGTTCGAGAATTTCTGGGCTGATCGTCAGGGTTTGCGAGTATTTTCATGTGCTAGAGCTCGCAAAACGGTGAACGGCGGTGCGATCGGATCTGAAAGCGGACTTACGGATCTCCCGGAATGGGGGTTTGAAGCTCCCGGTGACCGTAAAGTGCACCGAGATTCATGCATTGTAATTTGCAAGATTTTCGAGAAAGTCTGAGTTAGATCTTGGCCAAGGGTAGGGTGGATATATTTATATATATAGCACCTTTTAGTAGTAACCTTCTTTTTTTCCTTTCGAGAACTTGAACGGAGGGGGGGATTTTCGAAATTCGAAAATCTGAAATAGGGGAGCGAGAGAAAAAGGAGAAGAAAGAAAGGGGGGGGGGGGAATCCATCTCTCGTGGAGCGAGCATCACGTTGGTGACGAGAGGGACGATCCACCTTCTCCTTCCTCGTAGGATCACGGTAAGCGATCGGGGGAAACCCCTATTGAAGTTTTTCCTTTTTGCAATTTCTGAGGGATCGAAGGTTTTGGGTGTTGGTGGTTTTGAGGTCGCGTGGTGTGAGTTTTGTTTTGAACGGGAGGCCGCCGCTGCCGTCGGATTAGACGGGAGGCCGCGGCCGCCGCTATCATGTTCGCGGGGTAATCACCGGAGCCGCGGAGGGCGAAAACGGAGAAGAAAACACTTTTCCGGAGATTACTGTCCATCCCGTACGGCCTCAACCTGCGCGGTCCACGGGAACGGCGTGCACCCGGCGAAGGAAACTGCGGCCCGGATTCGTGCACCCGGCGCGTCTCAGCCATGCACTGGCCCGGCCCAGCAGCGTGGTGCACGCACTGGGCGTGCACCAGATACGCGCCACCGTGCTCTGTGGGCGTGAACCCGGTGCGCACCTGCGGCTCGTGCGCGACCCCGCCCAGCAGCGTGGTGCATGCGCTGGGCGTGCACCCGGTGCGCGCCACCGCGCTCTGCGGGCGTGAACCCGGTGCGCGCCTGCAGCTCGTGCGCGGCCCGGCCCAGGACGCTGCGGTCTACCGCATAGTATGCGCCTGGTCTGCGCCGCCACTGCGTTGTCGCCGTGAGCCCGGTCCACACTTGGACCCGTGCACCAGCCCCCAGCCTAAGAGTTTGGAAGCTCCGTTTTTGGCCCGTTTCGTCCCCTTTTTGAGTGTTTTTGACCACGATGATTTTTTTTTAACAACGATTCTTATTGTAGCTTTTTCGGGCACAAGGTGGGGGTGTTTTAGCTGGAGTTTCCGCACATCTTCTTCTTCGTGTTTGAGGTGGGTACACCCTTAGAACCTCTTTGTGCGCAATTTTGTTATTATAATGTTTATCATGTTAAGGGGTATGGTGGGTGACGTGGACCTCTAGATCAACGAATGCCGCGGTGGGAGACCGGACGGGCAGTTCGCCCTCTCCGAACAACGGTAGGGTTGTTCGGAGCATACTAGCGATGGGTACGGTGATCGGTGCGACCATTCGGAATTCGGAAGGTGGGTTCCTCTTTCGACAGTCCAGGAGTCGGAAAGGAGGGTAATTGGTAAGAGTAAAGTTTTGACATGTTAGAATATTGTTAACCCCTGTATAAGCTTGTGTTTTATTATCTTTATATGTATGGCGACTGTGGGTCGCGGTGCTCGGTGATACATCATGTTGTGGGTATTTTTCCATTGTTGTAGATGGAAAAAGGTGTAAGTTAAAGTAATTGCATGTTCGGGTAAAGGTGCAAGATAAAATAATTACTTGTTTACATTTGCTAACCCCGTTAAAGTTATTATATGTATATTTGGTTACGAGGCTCGAGATTGCTACACGCACACCAGCGGTTTGGCCACCGCGAGGGTGTGCTTTTCCGGGAAAGTGGTACGTTGACCCGTGCACCCCACGTGTTGGTGACGTAATGGGGGCCCCCGTAGGTGGGGGGTGTGAGCGGTGCGGTTAGCCGAGGTGGGCGCTCGGTGTGGTGCCGAGGCAGGTGCTCGGTGCGGTTTGCCGAGGTGGGTGCTTGGTGTGGTTGCCGGGGCAGGTGCTCGGTTTAGATTGTGCAGGGGGAGGGGGTTTACTGTCGATTGCACGATGAGGGGGCGGTTGCTCTAGTTTATTGCGGTTTGCTTTAGTTATATCCCTTCTTGCATTTCGTACTTTGTATTTCTGGTCGCTGACTTCCCACTCTGTGCCAGGTTTGTCCAGGGGTGAGAGCTAGGGCGACGGTGAGGCCGCACAGGAGATCTTTTGGCCCTTCGTGGCCACAGATTTTGTTTACTTCTCTTCTTGCTCATTTTATTACCTGTTAGTAGCTGTGTGGGTATGTTACTTTCGTGGGGTTGACGTGGATGTGGGGATTATTACAGTACTCTGTGGATGAATGTTTAGTTACTATCTGATAGTTGGCCGTTTTCAAACTAAAAAGAAAAGAAAAGAAAACATTGTGAAAATGATTTTAAAAACATTGGTGTCGAGTGGGCACCGTTTTCAAAACTCTGTGGATTTATGGATTTCGAAATAGTTTTGAAAAACATAGGTGTCGAGTGGGCACCGCTTTCAAAACTCTGTGTATTTAAGGATTTCGAAACGGCTTTGTAAAACCTGGGTGTCGTGTGGGCACCGTTTTCAAAACCCTGTGGATTTATCCTTTCAAAGTTAGTCGGCCTCTTTACTACTTATGGAAAAATGGTTGTATGTACTCGACTGTTGAACTAGTGTGGTTAAAATGATGATTGTATGGTTATTGTAGTCAGGACGCTGTGCATATACAAAGGAGACTCTGCCCGTCTGGGCACTCACCGGGGGAGAAGAATTTCAAAATATATATATATATATATATATATATATATATATATATATATATATATATATACAAGATTAAGATCTCATCGGTGGTTGTCTTCCGCTTGTTTACACCCCCGGGGCATGACAGATTAAGATGGTATCAGAGCAAAACAATTTTAACCACAGTAGTCACTGTCCAACATCCACAGAAGTACATTACCACTGGCTACTAACCAATGAAATGATCAGAGTATAGGTGCGAAGAGATACGAGAGTGCGGGATTGTTAAGTTTTGTTTCTCGGTTTAGCTCGGGTGTTGTGCTAGTGTAGTCGGGTTGATTTGGAGGTTGGGGTCGAGGCCGGCTGCCACCGAGTTCGTGGAGGTTGCTGGGAATCAATGGATTAAGCAACCGGCACAGGACACGGTGGGACTGCTGACGGTGCTCAAGCACCGGGTGTGGCTGTTAGCACAGCAGATCGTTGTGTCGACTTTTGTTTTCTGAACCCCCTTCCTCTACCGACGTCCTGGTCGTCGGTAGTAACGGTGACGGGTGGCAGTGTAATCCGCTGGTGGCTGTTAGGGAGGTCTGCTGGGTTGTCGGTCGTGGGCAACCGGGTAGCCCCTTGTCTAAATTGATACCTTTTAGGTCTTCTGGTGTTAGGTTACAGCAGATAGTCGGCCGATTCTTTTTGCACCATGGGCAAGGTATGGGTGGGAATGAGGATCCTTCCCCTACGGTTGTTACCCATAGTTCAGTTTTTTACTGTGGTCACGGCGATGGTTGTAGAAATCGTCGTGATGGGGTCTCGGGGTGCTCCTTTGGGGTTTAAAAGGGAGACCACTGGGGCTAGTAAATCTTGTTCGTTTGGGGCTCGATTTCGGTTAGAGAGGCCGTGTCTCGCTTCGCACAAGTGTGCGTAAGTGGCGACTTTTTATTGGGGGTTTAGCTTTTGACGCTGGGTGGTGCCAGTTAGCTCTTTTAAGGGGGTTGTGGTGGTGTAGCTCTGGGTTGGGTTCCTTTTTTCTGCACAAGAGAGTCGGTTAGGTTGTCCTACTGGTGGGTTGGCGCGTATTTCCCTCGAGTGCGCTTGGTAAACCTAGGCAACTTTTTGACAGGGTCTTTCTCACTGTATTCGTTGCATGTCTTATTTCCGACCCGATAGGTTTCGGATAGGTAGTCGATTGTACCTGGAGGCCTCTGTTTTAGTGGGCTTTGAGCTTAGAAGTTCCCTAGTGGGGGTGTCACTGTTTGGTTTGGAGATTTACCGCTCGATTCGATGCCCGGTGCTTGGAGGGGCAACGGATTGGGACCGAGCGTTAGTGGTTAATCAGAGTGTCGCACCCCGTCGGTGCCAGAACGGAGGTAGGACCATATCTTGTGGGTTTTGTCGCCAGCTTCCCATGACCAAGGCATATTCATGAGGCTTAGTTTGGGAGCATTTTGGGTCGTTGATCAAGTGGGGCAGGTGTGGGTCAAGGGGATCTGTCGACTACTTGGAGCTTTGGCACTGGTCACTTTCGGCTAGGATGCCCTGTACGCAGCTCTTTCTGTGGGGTAGACCTTGTGGTAGGTCTTAGAGCTGAAACCTAACTTTAGTTTTGACCGTCGCCTCGGTAGGACGGACAGTCGCAGCGGGTAATCCGGGATGGTGGATATGCTCCGAGCTTGTGGCCCGTGTTGGTGACGAGTGGAAGTGGCCCGTGTTGGTGACGGGTGGCAGCGGTCCGTGTTGGTGACAGGTGAGTTCGTTGTTTTCAGGGGAGAATTCCTGGTAGTTAGTAACCCAGCCTGTTTTGTTGGCACCTCTTGGAGCCTTGTGAGGGCATTAGTGTGGTTTTTCCCTTGTCGTCGGGTTAGTTGTTTTGGACTTTAAGGGCTCATCGGTACAAGTTGGGCGGTATGACTGGGGTACCTCGACGCATCGCGAGACTTTTGTTGCTGACTGCTCAGCGCCGTCAGAGTTGGTCTGCGGACCGGTGGGGTAGTGACGAGGAACTTAAAGACAGGCTAACATGGGCACCTACGCTTGCACGACCGAATGCATCATGGATCGGTCTTAGAGGCGTACTGATGCAACAGGGAAGAGCCATAGCCTACCTTATTGGGGAAAATCCTGGAAGGTCAGAAGACAGACACACAGCTACAGCTTGTTCAGGACAAGTTTTTCCCGGACCAAACGGGTGACATTTCGGTTGGTGCAGACGGCACATTACGTTTTTTGAGGGCGGATTTGTGTGCCCGAGCTGCCAGAGTTGAAGGAAGAGATACTGTTAGAGGCGCTCTGCGCTCCCTATGCGGCGTATCCTGGTGGTACGAAGATGTACAAGGACCTCAAGCAGAATTTTTGGTGGCCTGAACTGAAAGGGGATGTAACACAGTTCGTTGCTCACTGTTTGGTTTGTTAACAAGTGAAGGCCGAACATCAGCGCCCGGCGGGGAAACTACAATCTCTACCTGTGCCAGCGTGGAAATAGGAGCGAATCACCATGGATTTTGTCACGGGTTTTCCGCGATCGCAACAAGGAACGATGCAGTTTGGGCCACAGTGGATCGATTGACGAAGTCGGCTCTTTTCCTACCCATCCATACGACGTGGACTAGAGACCGTTTGGCGCAGGCCTACATCAACGAGGTCGTGAGATTGTATGGGGTGTCGACATCTATTACTTCTGGTAGAGACACTCGGTTTGTGTCGAACTTTTGGCAGAGTCTACAGCGGGCTCTAGGGACTAAACTACACTTCAGCACGGCGTTTCACCCCCAGACCGACGGACAATCCGAGTGAGATCCAGATTCTCGAGGATATACTCTGAGCCTACGTACTTGATTTGGCTGATGGATGGTCACGTTATCTATCTCTCATGGATTTTGCCTACAACAACAGTTACCAAGCTTGCGTCCAAATGGCGCCATATGAAGCCCTGTACGGGCGTCATTGTCGGTCTCCTATTTGTTGGGATGACTTGGGAGAGCGAAAGTTCTTGGGTCCTGACTTAGTGGAGGAGACCGAGGAAAAGGCGCACCTTATCAAGAAGCGGTTGTTGACCGCCCAGGGTAGACAGAAGAGCTATTGTCACGCCCCGGCGTCGAAACTGCGACCCGGGCTCGCCAACAGATCCGCCGCCCATACGGTGAACCCCGTATAGACGAAGCGTCTAACCTGCAAAAGATAGATACTATACTATCCAGATATCAGAGCTGAAAATAAACTGCTAGAAATAAAATAAATTAATACAAAGTCCTTACCAAAGTACAAGTCACTCAACTCAAAAAGAAAAGTACAACTCTATACCTCACTACAAGGTCTCTCAACAATAAGTAACTCTCATAATATAAAAAGGGTACATCTACTCTCTGGACGACGACTGGTAGGGATCTAGCTCGCAACTCCCTTACCTCGGTCTGAAGAAGCAGCAACTGGAGCAGCAGGAACAGGAGTAGAAGTCCCTGTGGGAAAAGACACCACGACGGGTGTGAGAACTACGTCCCAAGTAGTTCTCAGTGGGTGCCGCCAACAAGCCCAATGGTCTGCCCACTAAGTCTACTAGAGGCATAAAGTAACAAATGCATGGCTGTAAGGAAAAGCTGGTAAGTAAACTCTACAGCTACTATGCCTCTATCTAGATGCTCAAAAAGTGGAACAGAAAGAACATGATGCCACAACTAACTCTCATCTCTTATCACCCAATCTAACTGACTGCCACCTCGGGTCCAGTCAAACCTGCGCCAACCTACTGCCGTTACGTCCCGGAGGAGCGGGCTTACGTAGGACCTACTGCCGTTACGTCCCTGAGGAACGGACTTACATAGGGCGTCCATGACTGCCAAAATTGGCTCAGCCAGAGGGACAAAACGTCGACAAGTCGCGATACCAAAGTGCAGACCCACCCCGGACGTGGCACTCGAGGGGAGCGACCCCAACGAGGACAAGGGTATCCGCGCACTCTGCCGAGCTGGTACTGCAGGCTATAGTCCAAAATCCACGCTCACGCTCTGAACGGAAGGACTCAGAATCCACAAACATCACGCACAACGGTCGGAGCACTCTCGACGACTCAGCTGATCAGCTCTCTCGAATCTCAAGACACAAGCAACTCCACCAACTCAAAGTACAAGGTCGCATCCACTGCGAACAACTGCCTCATCAGGCCAAACATCGCACCCACAGCGAACAACTGCCTCAACAGGCCAAACATCGCATCCACAGCGAACAACTGCCTCAATAGGCCAAACATCGCATCCACTGCGAACAACTGCCGAGACTCACTGTCACTCAGACGGCTCCCAAGGAACCCAGATCTACAACCACTGTCACTTTCCCAAAGAAACCTGATCTACAGACTGCTATCAACTCCACTCGGTCCCCAGACACGAGTGTAAATGCATCCCACAACAACCCGACCTCTCGGCCCACTACCCGGGCGAGGAAAACTCTACGTCCAGAGTGAAATATAGAATAGTGGTGTGGGAAGGTCTAGAGCAATAAAAATCTAGCCCAAATTGAAGTTTTCTACAGTCTGGCTGAACATGCTGCATATGGCGGGGGTGCTAGGTCAAGTTCCAAGATAACAATAATCAACAGCTTGTAGGGAAAGAAAATAAACACATGATCATCTAACAACATCAGGAACATCAATTCCTATAATCTAGCATGCTATATAGAACACATCTACAACATGCAAGTCCCTACCCAGATAGAATTAATGCACTGTCCATAGGTCATGAAGACAAGGCCACCCACCTGAAGAGCTGACTGTCCAAGTCCCAATGCTGAAAATACCAGGAAAACCAAATCTCCAATTCCAACGGGTCCAGCAATACTCGCAAACCCTCCTGGGTACAACACAGAGTTCACAGTTACACTTAAATTCCCAAAATTAACCACGCACATACACACTGAAAATCAGCCCCAAAGATGCACTTATTTCACCTGCTGAAAATACTCTGAAAATTCCAATAAAAATATCACAGCGATCGTCTCGTCGAGACCTTCGAAACGGGTACCTGCACGTCCAAAACCGAGCCCCGTAGGCCGAGTTACAAATTCCACAGTACAGGTGCGGAAACACTCACAACCACACAACTGTAAACTCTTGCACAGATAAAAAGGGAATAGTATACCTCCGGTAAGGTCTCAGAAAAATCCAAGAAAAATACGATGATAATCCTCGCGACGAGTAGATGCAAAAAGTGTAAAGGTTTGTCTCGATCTGACGCTCGAGTGCGGAGATAAAATTCCTACAAGGGGATGCTGTCCAAAACTCCACCAACAAAATAGTGGCTTAGAAATGTCTCAAAAATCATGCCATAACCTCTTAATCCAGCAAGATGATCAATATGGAAAACGAAGGCGTACCTCTCGTGAATCTAATCCCGCAAAAATCGTCCAAAAATACTGTTGGAGTAGCTCTGTGGACCTCTCAGACCGAACTGCGACGATAACGGGCCTCCGATGAAAGATCGTCACTCTGTGCTCCGATGCCGAAGTCGTCGACACCGCGGCTTCCAAAAAATCCGGGCCTCTGCCAGAAGATGCGCAACACGAAGATCTCCAACTTTGCTAAGGGGTCCAAAGGCAGGGGAGCTCGGGAAAGGGGGCAAAAAGCCCCAGCCAACAGCCTATTTATAGGCCCAGCCCGAAAAATCCAACTTTGGACTTTTGGGCCAAAAATCCGGGCGCCCGAAACTTCCGGGCTGCTACAGTAACGGGCCCGGCCCGTTACTGTTCACGCCCGGAAAATTCCCAGGCCGCCACGCGTCCACCCAAACAGCAAACAGCTGTTTGGGCCAACGGCCATGTGCCACGTGGCCGAAGCGGTGGCCGACACATGGCGCCCCCGCCGGGAGCCGCGGGTCAGCGTGCCCCACGCGCCCCCACGCGCGCCTGTCGGGCACGCAGCCCGAGGTACCTGCTCCCCGCACCGTGGACCGCGCGCACAACACCGCACCAACCATGATCTGCCACGTGTCCACCCCCAGTCCACCATGCACCCGCGCCATTCCCGTGGACCGCACCCACTGCGCCCGCCAACCGGGAACCGCCACGTGGCCAGCGCCCGGGTGTACGCCTCCGCGGTGGACCGCGCGCCTCCGCCGCCCGCCGCCGCCGCCGGCGCTTCTCCGGCCACCGGAACAGTACCCCACACATCGAAATTCGTGCCGGGTCATCCGGGCTCCGAAAAATCCAAGTAAATAGCCCGTTTCGATCGTTTTCGCGCGCTGAATCCAAATCCGATGTCCGTTTTGCCAAATTCCACTTCTAAAATTTCTCAAAAATTCCCGGAAAAGCAAACTTGATCCGTTTTTCATGCCGGGTCCAAATCTTGGGTCCAAAATGCGCGCAAACACCTCTAACACTCAACCGGGGTCTCCAGAAGTCACAGATCCAACAGTAATCCAAACGTGGGAATTTTCGGGTCCTCACAGCTATGCCGACCGGAGACGATATGAATTGATGTTTCAAGCGGGGGAGCACGTATTGAGCTAGGTTTTGCCATCCAAGGGGATTAAATGGTTTGGGTTGAGAGGCAAGTTGAACCCGCGATACGCCGGACCTTTTAAAACCTTGGAGCAACCATGAGGAACGCGAAGTGACGTGGGAATTAGAGTTGAAATGAGAAGGAGTGCCCCAACTTGTTTAGCGAAGGGCGATTTTAAGTTTTAAGGACGAAACTTCTTTTAAGTGGCGAGTGGTGTAGTGTCCTGGCGTTCCAATGCCTTTGAATACCTTCTTTTTATGACGGAGTTGTTAGGGAGACTTTTCACTGTATTTTCTGCAATGGACCGGCCTGGACCGCGAGTATTTTTCTGCGATTGAGCTCGGAAAACGGAGAATGGCAAAGCGACCAGATTCGGATTCTGAGTTACGGATCTCCCGGAATGGGGGTCAATGCGTTTGCCTTTGAGTGGTGCATCGGAATCCATGCTAGGTGGTCGGCACACTTTTCGAGGTGATCGGACGGGATCTTTCTACGATCAAATTTTTTTATCTTATTTATGTTATTTGTTTATTTTATTTATATTGTAATATCTCGACCTTCCCGTTTTCCGTTTTGGTTCTAATTGAATCTTTTTAGTTGTTAGAGGGGATTGAAGTTCGAGAATTTTTGGGCTGATCGTCGGGGTTTGCGAGTATTTTCATGTGCTAGAGCTCGCAAAATGGTGAACGGCGGTGCGATCGGATCTGAAATCGGACTTACGGATCTCCCGGAATGGAGGTTTGAAGCTCCCGGTGACCGTAAAGTGCACCGAGATTCGTGCATTGTAATTTGCACAATTTTCGAGGAAGTCTGATTCAGATCTTGGCCTAGGGTAGGGTGGATATATTTATATATATAGCACCTTTTAGTAGTAACCTTTTTTTTTTCCCTTCGAGAAATTGAACGGAGGGAGGGATTTTCGAAATTCGAAAATCCAAAATAGGGGAGCGAGAGAAAAAGGAGAAGAAAGAAAGGGGGGGGAATCCATCTCTCGTGGAGCGAGCATCACGTTGGTGACTAGAGGGACGATCCACCTTCTCCTTCCTCGTAGGATCACGGTAAGCGATCGGGGGAAACCCCTCTTGTTGTTTTTCCTTTTTGCAATTTCTGAGGGAACGAAGGTTTTGGGTGTTGGTGGTCCTGAGGTCGCGTGGTGTGAGTTTTATTTTGAACGGGAGGTCGCCGCTGTCGTCGGATTAGACGGGAGGCCGCGGCCGCCGCTATCATGTTCGCGGGGTCATCACTGGAGCCGCGGAGGGCAAAAACGGAGAAGAAAACACTTTTCCAGAGATTACTGTCCATCCCGTACGGCCTCAACCCGCGCGGTCCACGGGACCGGCGTGCACCCGGCACAGGAAACGGTGGCCCGGATTCGTGCACCCGGCGCGTCTCAGCCATGCACTGGCCCGGCCCAGCAGCGTGGTGCACGCACTGGGCGTGCACCCGGTGCACGCCACCGTGCTCTGTGGGCGTGAACCCGGTGCGCGCCTGCGGCTCGTGCGCGGCCCGGCCCAGCAGCGTGGTGCATGCGCTGGGCGTACACCCGGTGCGCGCCACCGCGCTCTCCGGGCATGAACCCGGTGTGCGCCTGCAGCTCGTGCGCGGCCCGGCACAGGATGCTGCGGTCTACCACATAGTATGCGCCTGGTCTGCACCGCTGCTGCATTGTCGCCGTGAGCCCGGTCCACGCCTGGGCCCGTGCACCAGCCCCCAGCCTAAGAGTCTGGAAGCTCCGTTTTTGGCCCGTTTCGCCCCGTTTTTGAGTGTTTTTGACCACGATGATATTTTTTTAAAAACAATTCTTATTGTAGCTTTTTCGGGCACAAGGTGGGGGTGTTTTAGCTGGTGTTTCCGTACATCTTCTTCTTCGTGTTTGAGGTGGGTACACCCTTAGAACCTCATTATGCGCAATTTCATTTTTGTTATGTTTATCATGTTAAGGGGTATGGTGGGTGACGTGGACCTCTGGATTAATGAATGTCGCGGTGGGAGACCGAACGGGCAGTTTGCCCTCTCCGAACAACGGTAGGGTTGTTCGGAGCATACTAGCGATGGGGACGGTGATCGGTGTGACCATTCGGAATTCAAAAGGTGGGTTCCTCTTTCGACAGTCCAGGAGTCGGAAATGAGGGTAATTGGTAAGATTAAATTTTTGACATGTTAGAATATTGTTAACCCCTGTATAAGCTTGTGTTTTATTATCTTTATATGTATGGCGACTGTGGGTCGTGGTGCTCGGTGATACATCATGTTGTGGGTATTTTTCCATTGTTGTAGACCGGAAAAGGTGTAAGTTAAAGTAATTGCATGTTTGGGTAAAGGTGTAAGATAAAGTAATTACCTGTTTACATTTGCTAACCCCGTTAAAGTTATTATATGTATATTGGGTTACGAGGCTCGAGATTGCTACACGCACACCAGCGGTTTGGCCACCGCGAGGGTGTGCTTTTTCGGAAAAGTGGTACGTTGACCCGTGTACCCCACGTGTTGGTGACGTAATGGGGGCCCCCATAGGTGGGGGGTGTGAGCGGTGCAGTTTGCCGAGGTGGGTGCTCGGTGTGGTGCCGAGGTAGGTGCTCGGTGCGGTTTGCCGAGGTGGGTACTCAGTGTGGTGCTGATGTAGTGGTCCTGATCCCCATGCAACCTTTCCGATGAATCCACTGTGTAGAACACCTAGTGTTGGTGTGTCTGGTCCATGGTGCATCAAAGGGATGCCACAGATGGACCCTGTGAGACATCTTTAGCTGATTTGGCCTTCGGCTACATTTGCCGAATTTTATAAAAGGTTTTGGGGCAAACGGAGGTTAGATTTGGATTCAGCGCGGAAAAACGCTTGAAAGCGGCTATTTGCTTGTCAAATTCGGAGTCCAGATGACCAAAAACGGGCTTCCGAAAGTTTTCGGGGATTTTCGGTGCATGGGGGGAGACCGTGGACCGGCCTGAGCCATGTGGCGGACTGTCATTGGCCGGCTCACGCAGCTCGGTCCACGGGGGGGGGGGGGGGGGGGGGGGCGCGGCTGGTGCATGGACCGCCGTGCGGGCCACGTGGCGTGCCCGGAATGGCGGGTGCACGCGGCGTGGTCCAGGGGAAACTGCGCAGCTTCGGTGGACCGGGTGCATGACACGTGGCAGCCTGGCACTGGCTGGCTCACGAAGGCGCGGTCCACGGAGTGCACGGAGGGCGCCTTGCGGCGCGTGCGCGCAGAGACGCCAGGCGCGCTGTCGGCCGTGCTCGAGTGCGGCCACGCGTCAGCCAGCCGTTGGCGGGCCGTACCTACTGCTCTGACCAGGTGGTGGCCACGCGGCGGGTTCCCAGTCGCCCGTTCACGCTGGCCGCTGTTTGGGGACACCTGGCGGGCGTAGGGACTTCCGTCCGCTCGGTCGGACGGGAGAAATCCGACCGATCGGATTCGGGCGCCCGAATCCGATTTCTTATGGGCTGCGGGTTTGACCTATAAATAGGGACTTTTGAGGCCTTGTATCTTTTTTTCTGGGCACCTTTTCATAGAGGGTGCTTAAGGAAACTTCTCCCTCACATAGTGCACTATTCATTGGAGGACTTTGAGGATTTTTTGGAGATCACCACTTCGGCTTTTTCTGCGACGCGGCGCACAGTGACGCTTCCACACCGGCGACACGTTTCATCGCGTTTTAGTGCGCGGGCTCCCCCGGCGTACGCCGACATCTAATTTAGGCGATTCTTGCGCCGTTGGACTCAAGACAGGTAGGGCTCCAACTTCTATGCTTTAAGCTTCCTCTTTTTTCATTTGGATCTTGGAGTTTCCCAGGCTTCCTTTTGACCCATTTTTCCTCGCGGAGTTTTGGACAGCGCGGTGGTATTTCGGCGATATCTTTGCGTACAGGCGTCGGATCGAGGCGTGCCTGTAGGCGTTTTTCATCTACACGGTGAAAGGAACACCCTCTAATTTTCTGGGAATTTTTTGAATATTTCCCGAAGGTGAAAATTTTTCTTTTCCAAAGTTCTATGACACTGAATTCCTGTACAGTATATTTTGGGGTGGTTCCCTTGCAGAATTTGTATGTCAACATAGGAAACTCGGATTTGAACGTGCAGGTACTCGTTTCGACCGGTTCATCGCAAGCATCGTGACAGTATTTTTCTTGAAATTTTTCGGGCAGAACTCGTAGGTGAAATTTGCACAAATCTGGACTGTTATTTTGGGACAACATATAGTAGAATGTAATTGTGAGTTTAATTGTATGTTTTGGGGTAATTGTGAACAGTGTTGTGGTGAGCGTTTGGACCGAGCGTGGATTTCACTTTTGGCACAGGAATTTAGCGCTCGAGGTGGGTACCGTTGTCACCTCCTACTTTTGATCACCCACTTGGCATGCTAAGAGATGTTCCTATATCATGATTGATAGTTGAATCGGTAGGATGAACCTAGCATGCTTGTATGGAATTATTGGTTGTTGTCAGCACTTGCATCCTTAGAGGACTAGACATTAATGAATTATTGTTTCTTGCAAAGGATAAGATGTTTAAACTATATTATGTTTTGAGTATATTGGGAGGCTTATGCATGTGTATAGACTAATTTGTGGCATATTAGTACATCACATATTCAAACCAATGTATACTTTAATGCTCATGAGAATTAGAATGCTGGGAACATTTTATTAAGTAAAAGGACTTTGCATGCTTGTATGGTCACCTAGTTAGGCCACTATTTTCTGCTACACTATCATGCTGGAACTGACCTAGGAGAAACCATGCTTTTTTATTCTTTCTCCAGTTATCTAGATTTAGGAGAGAGTGCGCTCGGGTTCGAGCAGGGGCTGGGATAGTGTAGTCAGACATTTGGGATTTGGGACAGGTAGGCTTGATGACAGGGTATTTGCGGCAGTTGGGTTATAAGTAATATAGATCTAAATAGGGGAAGAAACACCTAGAGGGGGGTGAATAGGTGTAAACGTATAAACACTCAAAAATCGTTGCGATAAAAACCCAATGCGGAAATAAAAAATAACACGCAAGATTTTTACGTGGAAAAACTCCAAACCAGAGTAAAAAACCACGGGACCGATAACACGGCGAAATCCACTAGAATTAAAACACGTACAAGGTGATTTACCGTACACACTTACGACTCAACCTTTTCCATACGCTCCTAGAGGATCTTCTCCGCTCGCTCCACGACGCTTCTCGAATCCACGATCTGCGCCCAACGCCGAATCCACGGCGTCCAACGTCGAATCCACGACGTCCGACCGAATCCACGGTCTGCACCCTGTTGGGTCGTATATAATACGGATCTAAATAGGGGAAGAAACACCTAGAGGGGGGTGAATAGGTGTAAACGTATAAACACTCCAAAAATCGTTGCGATAAAACCCAATGCGGAAAATAAAATAACACGCAAGATTTTTACGTGGAAAACTCCATCACCGGAGTAAAAAACCACGGGACCGATAACACGGCAGAAATCCACTAGAATTAAAACACGTACAAGGTGATTTACCGTACACACTTACGACTCAACCTTTTCCATACGCTCCTAGAGGATCTTCTCCGCTCGCTCCGACGCTTCTCGAATCCACGATCTGCGCCCAACGCCGAATCCACGGCGTCCAACGTCGAATCCACGACGTCCGACCGAATCCACGGTCTTCACCCAATAGCACCGTTCGAATCCACGAACGTGCCTCGCTCCGAATCCACGAGAGCGATTGAACCTTGAATCCACAAGGACACGCGAATCCACGCGCCGATTTTGGGGTAAATCGTTGTTTTTTGGGTGGTGATGATCCGCCGAATACTTAGATCAAAGATAGATCGGAAATACCATCTAAGTATTCATTAGTTTGATTCAACTCAGGATGTGAGTATGAAAACCTAGAATCAAACTAATCAATATAGATGAAGAAACATAGAGTATTCTCTAATGATTTCCTTTCTTCTCTATATATGGATCTATAGCCGTATAAGATGATATATGAAAATGACGGCTATGTGGATTCACCCTAGAAAAAGAGTCATAGGGTGTATTTATAGGTTAGAAACCCTAGGAAGGAGATAAGAATCAAAAACCTGCCATTTCTGGATTTTTACGGACGGCGATCCGGATCGTGATAACTAGGATCCGGATCGTCATAACAAAACAGCCAATTCCAGAAAAACGAAGGTTCGGGATCCGGATCATGTGACTACGATCCGGATCGTTCATACAGTTCACCAAACATCAACGTTCGGGATCCGGATCAAGAGACTACGATCCGGATTGCGACGATGTATGAACGAACCACCTTCGGGATCCGGATCGAACAACCTGATCCGGATCCTGAACATGTCCCAAGTCCAGTTTTTGATTTTTATGCAATGAAAGATTCTTCCAAGTGTTTCTACACTACAAGAAGTATTCGGATCACACAAATTCTTTAGTTAAACATACCTGATCCTTTTGAATTCTTCTTTCTTGAGATTGAGTTAAATGATCCAACTTTCTTCACCTTCAATCTTCAAGACTTGAGACTTTCACGAAACTACGCCAACTCAAATTCCGTAACAATCTCCCCCTTTGGCGGTTTCGTGACAAAACATAGATCCACTAAAGAAAATTCAAAAAGATATTTTTGTTGCTATCACCATACAACAAAAATTTACAATGGAGATCCAAAATACAATACATGAGTTAAACTCCTAAAACAGACTCTAGACTTAGACATCTGTACTCTCTGCAAAAAGAAATCATTCTTGACAAACGAAATCGTTAGATACCTCAAGAATTTTGTATCATTCAAAAACCACAAACAGAGATGAAGTTTAAACTCATTTATACTTACCATGACATTTATATTCAGATATGTAAACAGATCATAGTTAAAAAACACCAACATATCTTCTTTGCACGTAAAAACCAAATGTCATGAACATGTTTGTGACAAACTAATATATATATAGATATGTAATTGATCAGAGTTAAGAACCAACATATCTTCTATGCAATCAAAAACCAAGTGTCACAAACTTGTTAGTGAACATCAACTTGTTAGTTATATTACATGCCCAAATAGTTAGCAAATAGTTAGTCGAGGCATGCATTCAAACAAATGGAAAAACCAAAAGTTGAAGTTCTACTTACCTTTGTGTTTCAACTTACCTTTGATGTTCCAACACATCATCATGTTCAATCAATCATTGTTCAAGTTCTCTATAAACTCTCTCCCCCTTTTTGTCACAAAATTAGCCAAAAACACAAAAATTTAAGGAGAGTTAAAGATTTCAAAAATTGTTCCGAAAAATAAGAACTAGAACTAAAAGTAAGTCCTAAAAGCTGAACTAAAGTCTAAAAAGATAAAATCCTGCACAAAAACTGTTAAAGCAAAAATCAGTTATCGGAGTCTGAATCTTCAGACGCACTATATCCCATCTTAGTGAACATGTTCTTGATCAATTTCCTCATTGAATTTACTTTCTTGGTCAATGTAATTTGGGATGCCGTTATGATCTCGAGTTCTTCAGACATTCGCCTTTGTTCTGATGCTTGTTGAGACGGTGAGGCCGAGGTGCCGACACAAGGTTTCTTTCCAGTGGAATGTGTCGGAGTAACATGTGGTAATTTATGAAGTGACTTCACAATCGTTGACTCATCTATCATCCCCCAACAGTGTTGATAAGATGTCGAGCTTATATCAATGTCAAACTTTTGTAAGATCCTCATGATGATTAACGGAAACGGAAGTCGCTCAGAAGGATGAGGATGCACAATATATCTTGACATTCTATTCCAAATTATGTAGGGGATATTCATGTTCAATCCTACAGCCTCAGAGGGATGACCTAAGAGATATAGGAACAGCAGTCTCTCCCATCTCACGACCTTAGTCTGCATGTTAGGTAGAATGTTGTAACACGTGATGAAATTTAGAAATCGGTACTCCAGTCGAAGATGTTTGGATTTTACACTTTTACCATTAGCTGAATTCGTTCCTTCCAAACAAATTTTATCTATCACTGTTCGCCACAAGGCATTCGTCAAACTTTTTCCTTTCAAAAAGTTGAGTCCCGATGTGTTAGATTCCATTCCAAGGACTTCGCCAATTAGCTGCGGAGTGATTTTAAGTTTCATCCCTTGGATATTTGTATAGAAATGCATTGATCCATTTTCATCTTCTCGAAGATGTCTTGCATTCGTGTAAAAGGTTCTTACACGATACAAACAATACCCAAGTAGTTCGGGGAATCGGCAGACTTGGATGAGATTAGCTTGCTCAATCAAGGTTCCAAACTCAGGTGAGTGATTTCGGAGAGCTTCAATGTTGACATGACGTTCACCGATGCATTCACGACGTTCAAACGCTCGAACGCGATCCATGCTGACGAACACTCCTTCCACGCGAGGCGGGGAGTCAGGAACTATCGGTGTGTTAAAATCAGCGTCTCGTCGTAGTCCAAAATGTCTAGTTACTCGTTTCCTTTTCACAGAGATGGTTGGTTTAGTCATAGGCGCTTTTCCTTTGTCCATGGGTGCTTTTCCTTTCGAAGCATCGGACGCCTTTTGTTCAGGCAATGATTCATCATCATCTGTCAATGCAGTCCAATCTATCTCGTGACAATCCACCTCTGTATCACTGACCTCGACAAATTCACCTTTTTGTTGTGTTTTCTTAGCTCTCTTTAATTTGTTTGTGGCCCGAGTGTGCACTATTGTGACCAACAAAAGAATGATCCATGAGAATCCCATTGATCCAAGTGCTTTGAGAAGATTTAAATCCTGTGAAGACCAACTCAAGAACACAAAAATTCTTAGTTTTCAAAAATTGAAAAATTATATCCAAAGAATCATTATCATGTAGAGAGAAAAAGAATCAAATTAGTTTTGCAAAAGGACTTCTAAAAATAGATCAATTGCATGAATTTCGAAAATCCTTATTATATGCCCTAAAACCGAAATTTTAGAAATCGAAGCCTAAAAATCCGTTAATCAGGAGAAAACCTAGCATATAATCAAAACTAATCTACCCAGAGTTCTTATTTCAAAAGAAATTTGATCAAAAACCATCCACAAACAAAGTTGATCCAAGAAATTCGTGCGTTTGAGGAGGAAAAGAGAAAAACGGTGAAAAACCGAGATTTTGATCAATAAAACTTACTTGGAATTGAAGAACTTGAGTTTGAAAGCTTCCAAGGAGGATGAAATCTAGAGAGAAGCGTTCTGGAAACTTTTGAACAAAAGATTGGAGTAAAAGAAATCAAAACCCTTTTGTTCCTTATAAAAACCTAGCCGCGATCCGGATCAGTTCATAACTGCGATCCGGATCGGCTACCCGCAGTAAGAAACTGCGTTCGGGATCCGGATCGGCAGATACAATCCGGATCGTCAGCCCGCAGAAGAATTCCTGCGTTCGGGATCCGGATCATCTAGCCCGATCCGGATCAGCCCCAACTTTTTCTTAAGAAAATTTCAGAGAAATTCAGGAAAATCCAGAAAAAGATTGTAAGCACAAATGTGTATCAACTTTAAACAAAAATCATCGTTTCATACAACAAGAATTAGATTATGCCAAATCTATCAATAATATCCAAAAATGAAACGAAAATTTACAAAAATTAAATCCCTTAAAGTTGAACACCTTCAATCACATCTAACTTGATCTTATGAGTAATGCCTTTATCAAATAATCAATTCGGTAAAGAAAATGAAATACAAAGATCAATAGATGTTTGAAATCCCAAATATGGTAGATAATATTTCTAGACAATCTGTTGAAGAGAGTGGCTCTTTGAGCATCTTTCTTTAAAATCCCACCTTATACCAACCTTGAAATTTGACAGAGTCAAGTATTTCAATATGCATTTTACTTAATCAAAAATTTGAACAACCATGCTTGGTATACATGTGGTAGCTGCACACAATACTCGGACGACCGAGGTGGTAGCTCTTTCCTCCATGTGGTGGTAGTTTTCACACTCCTCATTGGGATGTAACTCTTTCCACATCTTTTGAGCATATCACATTATCTTTGACTCCCCCTCAATTGGCTATCAATTATTTAAGATATAAAGTATTCAACCAAACATTGATCTCGATTTCATACTCGACTAAACAGTCAAATAAGATAATGACTATACCAAGAGATCATAGAGAGAGAGAAATTGACTTTGATCACTTTAGAAGATGATTTAATTAACATAAATGATCATTGCAACAGTGAAATATTATGATGGCAAAAGCATAATAAATTTCTAAATGTGTGAACAGATGCAATTAAAGTCAATTATGATCTATGCTCAATTAATGTCCTATGTACAAACATAGATAAAGAACAAAACAAAACAAATACAAAACCTATCCTAAGCAAAGGTTTCAAAAAGAAGATTATTTCAAGGAAAGCATCCCAATTGCTTTTCGTAAATGAATAAAACGTTTTTGATCCAAAGGTTTTGTTAGAATGTCAGCTAATTGATCCTCAGTTGAAATATATGAAAGTTGAAGAGTATTTGATTCAACTAGCTCTCTAAGAAAATGATATCTAAGTTCAATATGTTTTGTTCTAGAGTGCAACACAGGGTTTTTAGAAATGTTAATTGCACTTGTGTTGTCACAAAGAATTGTTACCGAAGATGCTGAAATGCGGAAGTCACTCAATACGCTTTTCATCCAAATGAGTTGAGTTGAGCAACTTCCAGCTGAAATGTATTCCGCTTCGGCAGTCGAGAGTGCTATGCAATTCTGCTTTTTACTGTGCCATGCAACAAGGCAATGGCCAAGATAGAAGCATGCACCACTCGTGCTTTTCCGATCATCCACTGATCCTGCCCAATCGGCATCTGAGTATCCAACAATGTCCAGACTTGTTCCCATAGGATACCAAATTCCGAAATTAATTGATCCTTTGATATACCGGATGATCCGTTTCACCGCTTTCAGGTGAACCTCCTTTGGTGCTGATTGATATCTCGCGCAAATCCCAACACTAAAGGATATATCCGGGCGACTAGCCGTGAGGTAAAGTAGACTTCCAATCATACTTCTATACAGTTTCTCGTCTACATTCTCACTATGTGATTCACTTCCAAGTCCCTTGTGGCTAGTTCCCATTGGAGTTGGAAGATCTTTACAATTTTCTAGATCAAACTTTTTGACCAACTCCATTGCATACTTGGATTGACTCAAGTGAATACCTTCATCATTTTGTTTAATTTGCAATCCAAGGAAATAAGACAGTTCGCCCATCATGGACATCTCAAATTCGCTTTCCATGGTCTCCGCGAATTTAGAAGCATCGTTATCTCTTGTTGCGCCAAATACTATGTCATCGACATATATTTGTGCTACAATGAAATTGTTTTGATAATGCTTCACAAAGAGAGTCCTATCAGCTCCCCCTCGAGTATAGCCCTTCTCCAAAAGGTGCTTTGTTAACCTTTCGTACCATGCTCGCGGTGCTTGTTTCAGACCGTAAAGAGCCTTTTTCAAACGAAAAACATGGTTAGGTTGTTTATGATCTACAAAACCTTTCGGTTGAGCTACATAAACTTCCTCATTTAAAAACCCATTTAGAAATGCGCTCTTGACGTCCATTTGAAATAATTTGATTTTAAAATGACAAGCAATAGCAAACAATATACGAATGGACTCGAGTCTAGCTACAGGGGCGAAAGTTTCGTCAAAGTCTATACCTTCTACTTGAGAGTAGCCTTGAGCAACTAGTCGTGCCTTGTTCCTGATGATAGTACCATCTTCATCTTTCTTGTTCTTGAAGATCCATTTGGTACCTATCACATTATGTTGCTTTGGAGGCTTCGTTAATTCCCAGACTTTGTTTCGCTCAAATTGATGGAGCTCTTCCTGCATTGCTTTAATCCAGTAGTCATCCTGAAGAGCTTCATCTATTGTCTTTGGTTCGATTAAAGATACGTAGCAAGCAAGTCCGCAAACCAACTGCCTTCGAGTTCTAACTCCTTCTTGTGGATCTCCAATGATGTTCGATTCCGGATGATCCTTGGAGATTCGTAGCGTTTGTTGAAACGGAGTACTCGGAGGTACACGAGATGATTCCTGCACATCAGATAAACTAGAAGAACCATTAGATGCATCATTAATATTGGAAGTATTATTATGAGAAGATGCACTAGCAGGAGAATCATCATCTAGAGAGATATCGAGGGTAGATTTTTCAGATTCAAAATGAGAAGCTTCATCTACTTTAACATTTATAGATTCTACAATCGTCTTAGATTCAATGTTAAATACTCGATATGCTCTGCTATTCGTAGAATAACCCAAAAAGATCCCTTCTTCACTTCGAGAGTCGAACTTTCCAAGATTTTCACGGTCACGTAAGATGTAACATCGACTCCCGAAGATACGAAAGTACTTAATATCCGGTTTTCTACTAAACCACAGCTCATATGGTGTATTCAAGGTTCCTGGGCGCAAATACACTCTGTTAATGACATAGACAGCGGTGTTCACAGCTTCAGCCCAAAAATGTAGCGGTAATTTCCGGCTATGAAGCATCACACGCGCCATCTCTTGAACAACCCTGTTTTTGCGCTCAACAACACCATTCTGCTGAGGTGTATAGGGTGCCGAGAATTCATGTTTAATGCCATTTGAAGTACAAAAGTCAATGAATTTTGAATTTATGAATTCTCCACCTCTATCACTTCTAACACGAATGATCTTTTCATTCTTTTCAATCATAATACGATGGCAAATCTCATGAAAAGAGTCAAACGTATCAGCTTTCTCTCTCAAAAATGCTACCCAAGAAAACCGAGAGAAATCATCAACCAATAAGAAGAAAAAAAAATACAATTTACCTTGCAAGGATGGTTGACGAGTTGGCCAAAAGAAAAGGAAGAAAAGAAAATAGTCTACACAAACTATACAAGATTTAATCGTAGAACGATTAAGGACAAGGAGGGGTTTCACCTTTGCATACCCAAACCTTTTGAGTTTTGGAGTATGTCGGTAAAGGTTGAGAGATTCTCCTTGAAGACGACGTCTTGTATGATTGATCTTTTTCTTTTGTCATCGTCTTGTTTGAGGTGCTACCAATGTTCTTTCCTTTTGAAAAATCCTTCCTTGAATTCCGGGAAGTGAGCTTATTGGTAGCGATTGCAAGATGTGGTTGATTTGTTCTTTGAGCTCCAATCTCGCAATTTCTTTTGATGTGCCCTGTAAAATTACAACGAAAACATACCTTTGAGCTTGACGATTCCGAAGAGGATGAGGTAGGTTTGTTGTCGTTGTTTGTCTTGAATTCCGATGTCGGAGGAGGAGATACCGACTGAGGCACAAAGACTGTCCCACTCGAACTTGGACTGTTTCCAGTTTGAGTGTACCCGAGGCCGAACCGATTTGTTTGACCAAGACCAAGGAGTTTATCCAACTTACTCCTTCCTAAGGAGAATTGCTGTAAGTCATCCTTGAGTTGGAGAATGGTCTTTGTCATTTCCAGGTTATCCTGTCGAGCCTCGCCATAGAGCTTCAAGAAGTAGTTTGCTTTGTTCACCATATCTATATAGTTTCTTCTCGAGCTGCTCATTGGACTCTTGAAGGGAAACATTTGCTTTATCAAACTATCCCTTTCCACTTCAAGATCGGTCGAGAGAGAAGTTACCCTTTTTACTTCTTCTTCGAGATCCTGCAATCTCCCTCTCAACCCCTTGTTTTGCTTAGCCGGTTTCTTTAAATCCTGTAAAGATCTGTGATAGGCTAGAGCAAACTCTTCACCTTCCGAATCATCCGATTCATTGTCCATTACATTCTTTTCAACAGTGGAGTTGGACAATGATTCAGACGTACTTGCCATAAAGCACATGAATGGTGAAGATGTGGACGCGTGGAATGCTGTGGAGCTCTTTTCTTCATCACTTGAAGACGACTCATTTGACGTTGAGTTGTCATCCCAAGTGACGACTTGCATCGCCTTCTCTTTGCTGGATACTTATTAGGACACTCCGTTGCAATGTGGCCGTAGCCTCGACATTTGAAGCATTGCAGTTGTCCTTCTGAACTTTTCTTATCCTTTGAGAAGCTCTCCTGCTTTCTTGACTTGTGACTTGGAGTACCCTTGCCTTTGTTCCACTTTCTGAAGGATGGGAGATTTGCTTGAATTACCCCTTCGAAAGTTGCGGCGAAAATTCCTTGTCAAGAGAGCGAGCCTGCTTCTCAAATTCCTCCATAGAAAGGTTCTCGTCATCGTCCGAGGAGGATGTATCCGCGTCTTCTTCCTTAGTTGTTTTCAACGCATAACCTGAAGACTTAGAAGTGGATGCTTTTCCAGAAGAATTGTTAGTATTAAAAGTCATTTCATATTGGTTGTAATGAACCAACTAATTCTTCTACACGTATTTCGTCCGGGTGTTTAATAGTTCAATGGCAGTAACCTTTGGGCGAAATCGTTCAGGAAGAGTTCTTAGATTTTTCTTACAATCTTAAATTCTGGAATCTTCTCTCCCAGATTAGCACATGAGTTTACGATGTCTTGCAATCGTGTATAGTAGTCCGTGAAAGATTCAGTTTCTGCCATCAAAATAGAGTCAAACTTGCTCGTAAGCATCTGCAGTTTCTGAATCTTCACGAGGTTAGTTCCCTCATGTGTAACCTGGAGAACATCCCAGATTTCTTTCGCAGTCTCACATGCCGAGACGCGAGAGAATTCAGTTTGAGATAAGGCATTAAAAATAGCATTAATTCCCTTGCCATTGTAAGAGGATAACTCAAACTCTTCCTTGGTCCATTTCGACCTAGGTTTTAAGGTGTGAACATCAGAGATAAGTTCAGTTGGATTAGTCCATCCTGATTCAATTGAAGGCCACACCCTTTCGTCGATGGAAGATAAAAAAGCTTTCATCCGTACTTTCCAGTACGCATAATTTGTTCCATCAAAGAAAGGGGGGTCGATTGATGTTTCCACCTTCAACCATTGTTCACAACCTATTCCCGCTCTGATACCACTTGTTGGGTCGTATATAATACGGATCTAAATAGGGAAGAAACACCTAGAGGGGGGTGAATAGGTGTAAACGTATAAACACTCCAAAATCGTTGCGATTAAAAACCCAATGCGGAAAATAAAATAACACGCAAGATTTTTACGTGGAAAACTCCATCACCGGAGTAAAAAACCACGGGACCGATAACACGGCAGAAATCCACTAGAATTAAAACACGTACAAGGTGAGTTACCGTACACACTTACGACTCAACCTTTTCCATACGCTCCTAGAGGATCTTCTCCGCTCGCTCCGACGCTTCTCGAATCCACGATCTGCGCCCAACGCCGAATCCACGGCGTCCAACGTCGAATCCACGACGTCCGACCGAATCCAACGGTCTTCACCCAATAGCACCGTTCGAATCCACGAACGTGCCTCGCTCCGAATCCACAGAGAGCGATTTGAACCTGAATCCACAAGGACACGCGAATCCACGCGCCGATTTTGGGGTAAATCGTTGTTTTTTGGGTGGTGATGATCCGCCGAATACTTAGATCAAAGATAGATCGGAAATACCATCTAAGTATTCATTAGTTTGATTCAACTCAGGATGTGAGTATGAAAACCTAGAATCAAACTAATCAATATAGATGAAGAAAACATAGAGTATTCTCTAATGATTTCCTTTCTTCTCTATATGGATCTATAGCCGTATAAGATGATATATGAAAATGACGGCTATGTGGATTCACCCTAGAAAAAGAGTCATAGGGTGTATTTATAGGTTAGAAACCCTAGGAAGGAGATAAGAATCAAAAACCTGCCATTTCTGGATTTTTACGGACGGTGATCCGGATCGTGATAATTAGGATCCGGATCGTCATAACAAACAGCCAATTCCAGGAAACAACGAAGGTTCGGGATCCGGATCATGTGACTACGATCCGGATCGTCATACAGTTCACCAAACATCAACGTTCGGGATCCGGATCAAGAGACTACGATCCGGATTGCGACGATGTATGAACGAACCACCTTCGGGATCCGGATCGAACAACCTGATCCGGATCCTGAACATGTCCCAAGTCCAGTTTTTGATTTTTATGCAATGAAAGATTCTTCCAAGTGTTTCTACACTACAAGAAGTATTCGGATCACACAAATTCTTTAGTTAACATTACCTGATCCTTTTGAATTCTTCTTTCTTGAGATTGAGTTAATGATCCAACTTTCTTCACCTTCAATCTTCAAGACTTGAGACTTTCACGAAACTACGCCAACTCAAATTCCGTAACAACACCAACGCCGATCTATCCACGGCGTCCAAAGTCGAATCCACGACGTCCGACGAATCCACGGTCTCACCCGGTATAGCACCCTTCGAATCCGAACGTGCCTCGCTCCGAATCCCACGAGAGCGGTTGAACCTTGGAATCCACAAGGACACGCGAATCCACACGCCGATTTTGGGGTAATCGTTGTTTTTGGGTGGTGATGATGCCAAATACTTAGATCAAAGATAGATCGGAAATACCATCTAAGTATTCATTAGTTTGATTCAACTCAAGATGTGAGTATGAAAACCTAGAATCAAACTAATCAATATAGATGAAGAAACATAGAGTTATCTCTCATGATTTCTTTCTTCTCTATATGTGGATCTAGGGCCGTATAAGATGATATTTGAATATGACGGCTCTATGTGATTATTTGGATTACCCTAGAAAAATGAATCATAGGGTTATATATAGGTTAGAAACATTTGGAAGGAGATAAGAATCAAAAACCTAACATTCTGGAATTTTTACGGACGGCGATCCGGATCGGATTTGGGCGATCCGGATTGCAGTAGCAAGAAAGACGTTTCCAGAAAAACAATCGTTCGGGATCCGGATCGGAATCCTGATACGGATCGTTCATACACAATCAGATCAGAAAAACTCAACGTTCGGGATCCGGATCGTGAGATGCTGCGATCCGGATTGAAGTAATTATGAAACAACAACCTTCGGGATCCGGATCGCGGGCTCCGATCCGGATCCTGACATGTCGAACACCAGTTTTTGATTTTATGCAATTTAAAAATTTTCCAGGTGTTTCTACACTACAAGAAGTATTCAGATCACCAATAATTTTAGTTAAACATACCTGATCCTTTTGAATTCTTCTTCTTGTGAGTGAGTTAAATGATCCAACTTTCTTCCCCTTCAATCTTCAAGACTTGAACCTTTCACGAAAATACGCCAACTCAAATTCTGGTAACAATCTCCCCCTTTGGCGCGGTTCGTGACAAAACACAGATCCAGTAAAGAAAATTCAAAAAAGGAATTTTTGTTGCTATCACCATACAACAAAAATTTACAATGGAGATCCAAAAATTTTAAAAACATGAGATAAACTCCTAAAACAGGACTCTAGACTTAGAATCGTACTCTCTGCACAAAGAAAATATCTGACAAAAAAGAGATCGTTGATACCTCAAGAATATTTAGCATTCAAAAAACCTAACAGAGGATAGAGTTTATGCTCACCATGACATGAGTAATGCAGATATGTAATAAGATCACAATCAAACATTGACATATCTTCTAAGCATTAAAATTCCAAACTGTGCATAACTTTGCTTGGTAGTAATCAACAACTTGGTAGTAATAATACATGTCCAAATAGTTAGTCGAATAGTTAGTAGGAACATGCAGACAAATCACAAGAAAAAACCGAAAGGTTGCTGATATTACCCTTCCCAAAGTCAAAGTTGAAGTGATACTTACCTTGATGGTCACACATCACATCATCAGTGTTCGATCATTGTTCAAGTTCTCTATAACTCTCTCCCCTTTTTGTCACAAACAAAGCCAAAATTTACAAAAATTTTAAGGAGAGTTAAAAGTTTCAAAAATTGTTCCGAAATGTAAGAACTAGAACTAAGAGTAAGTCCTAAAAACTGAATTCTGCACAAAAGATATGATAAGGGTTAGAGCATAAGATATCAAGCCAATCAGAACTGTCTGAGATAGTATCCTCTATCTGGTTCAAGATTCTTTCAGCATTCGCGATAATTTGGAACATTTCTTCGTCATCTGGTTTTGGTCAGCGGGCATTTGTCGGAGACCTAATCCCAATTTCTATCTGACTCAGCAGAAAGTTTCTTGTGTCTGATGAATGGCGGCATACAGTAGCTGCTTAGAGCGTTTTCTATTGGAAGTCGCTGGACGAGTTGTAGAGGAAGATGATGCGCATTGCTGGTCTTCAGTCCATGCGGATTCGCTAGGTCAGAGTATGCTTTAGAGGGGATTAAGTAATTTGAAGTCCACTTCCTCTCTTCATTTTCCTTATTCAGCCGAGCTGATAAAAAAGTCTTGTGGAGTGCTTGGCTAGCAACTGGTTGCTCAATGGAGATTCCTTGAGCACACCCTCTTTGGCGAGCAACACTTTTTCTTTTGTTTCCCGGAGGTTCTTCTATTGGGGCTTTGCCCTTTTAGGCAGTAGTAGGCATTGAATCTTCAGCAGTTGCTTTCCCTTTGGAGATAAGGGGACAGTTCCCTTGATTTTCGATGTTACTCCAGTCAATCGAATCAGTCGTAGGATTCAGTGTCCGAATCATCCTTAGTCTTCTTCGCTTTTCTAGCCATTCTAGGCTGGGCAGTATACTTGACTATACCATGGCAGCACAGTAGGAAAATAATCCAAGTGATCACATTTGATTGCTAGTGACAAGTGTATCCTGGGAAGACCAACTCAGAAACACATGAGAAATTGTTAATTTTCATGATTTGAAAAATGTACCCAAACAATCATAATCAGGTAGAGAGACATAAGAATCAAATTGTTTGCAAAAGGATCTTTAAAAATAGATCAATTGCCATGATTTTCGAAAACCTTATTATATACCCTAAAACCGAAATTTTAGAAATCGAAGCCTAAAAATCCGTTAATCAGGGCGAATAACTAGCATATAATCAAAAACTAATCTACCCAGAGTTCTTATTTCAAAAGAAATTTGATCAAAAACCATCACACACGAATATCGATACAAGAAATCATCACGTTTTGAGGAGGAAAAACAAAGAACGGATGAAAAAACGAGATTTGATCAACAAAACTTACTTGTATTTCGAAGAGAACTGAGTTTGGAAAGCTCCAAGGTGCAATATTTCGAGGAGAGAGGCTTAGAGACCTGAGATACAAAAGATAAGGTAAAAGAAATCAAAATCCCTCTTGTTCTTATTAAACCCTAGCCGTGATCCGGATACGGATCGAGGGATTTCGATCCGGATCGGCCAGCCGCAGGAAGAAGACTGCGTTCGGGGATCGGATCAGCTTGCCCGATCCGGATCGGCTCCAAATTTTTCTTCAGAAAAATTTAGGAAAAATTTCATAAGATCCAGAAAAAGTATGTAAGCACACAACTTGTGTATCAACTTTAAACAAAAAAACATCGTTTCATACAACATGAATAGATATGCCAAAATCTATCAATAATATCCAAAAATGAAACGAGGAATTACAAAAATTAAATCCCTTAAAGTTGAACACCTTCAATTACATCTAATTGATCCTATGAGTAATGCCTTTATCAAATCATCAGTTCGGTAAAGAAAATGAAATACAAAGATCATAGATGTTTGAAATCCCAAATATGGTAGATAATAATCTAGACAATCTGTTGAAGAGAGTGGCTCTTTGAGCATCTTTCTTTAAAATACCCACCTTATACAACCTTGAAATTTGACGGAGTCAAGTATTTCAACATGCATTTACTTAATCAAAAATTGAACAACCATGCTTGGTATACATGTGGTAGCTGCACACAATACTCGGACGACCGAGGTGGTAGCTCTTTCCTCCATGTGGTGGTAGTTTTCACACTCCTCATTGGGATGTAACTCTTTCCACATCTTTTGAGCATTTTACCTTTTCTATGACTCCCCCTCAATTGGCTATCAATTATTTAAGATATAAAGTATTCAACCAAATAATTGATCTCGATTTCATACTCGACTAAGCAGTCAAATAAGATAATGACTATACCAAGAGATCATTGAGAGAGAGAAATTGACTTTGATCACTTAGAAGATGATTTAATTAACATAAATGATCATTGCAACAGTGAAATATTATGATGGCAAAAGCATAATAAATTTCTAAATGTGCGAAAAGATGCAATTAAAGTCAATTATGATCTATGCTCAATTAATGTCCTATGTACAAACATAGATAATGAACAAAACAAAACAAAACAAAACCTATCCTAAGCAAAGGTTTCAAAAAGAAGTTTATTTCAAGGAAAGCATTCCAATTGCTTTTCGCAAATGAATAAAACGTTTTTGATCCAAAGGTTTTGTTAGAATGTCAGCTAATTGATCCTCAGTTGAAATATATGAAAGTTGAAGAGTATTTGATTCAACTAGCTCTCTAAGAAAATGATATCTAAGTTCAATATGTTTTGTTCTAGAGTGCAACACAGGGTTTTTAGAAATGTTAATTGCACTTGTGTTGTCACAAAGAATTGTTACCGAAGATGCTGAAATCCGGAAGTCGCTCAACACACTTTTCATCCAAATGAGTTGGGTTGAACAACTACCCGCTGAAATGTATTCCGCTTCGGCAGTCGAGAGTGCTATGCAATTCTGCTTTTTACTGTGCCATGCAACAAGGCAATGGCCAAGATAGAAGCATGCACCACTCGTGCTTTTCCGATCATCCACTGATCCTGCCCAATCGGCATCTGAGTATCCAACAATATCCAAACTTGTTCCCATAGGATACCAAATTCCGAAATTAATTGATCCTTTGATAGTACCGGATGATCCTTTTCACCGCTTTCAGGTGAACCTCCTTTGGTGCTGATTGATATCTCGCGCAAATCCCAACACTAAAGGATATATCCGGGCGACTAGCCGTGAGGTAAAGTAGACTTCCAATCATACTTCGATACAGTTTCTCGTCTACATTCTCACTTTGTGATTCACTTCCAAGTCCCTTGTGGCTAGTTCCCATTGGAGTCGGAAAATCCTTACGAATTTTCTAAGTCAAACTTTTTAACCAACTCCATTGCATACTTGGATTGACTCAAGTGAATACCTTCATCATTTTGTTTAATTTGCAATCCAAGGAAATAAGTCAATTCGCCCATCATGGACATCTCAAATTCGCTTTCATGGTCTCCGCGAATTTAGAAGCATCATTATCTCTGTTGCTGCCAATACAATGTCATCGACATAGATTTGTGCTACAATGAATTATTTTGATAATGCTTCACAAAGAGAGTCCTGTCAGCTCCCCCTCGAGTATAGCCCTTCTCCAAAAGGTGCTTTGTTCACCTTTCGTACCATGCTCGCGGTGCTTGTTTCAGACCGTAAAGAGCCTTTTTCAAACGAAAAACATGGTAGGTTGTTTATGGTCTACAAAACCTTTCGGTTGAGCCACATAAACTTCCTCATTTAAAACCCCATTTAGAAATGCGCTCTTAACGTCCATTTGAAATACTTTGATTTTAAAATGACACGCAATAGCAAATAGTATACGAATGGACTCGAGTCTAGCTACAGGGGCGAAGTTTCATCAAAGTCTATACCTTCTACTTGAGAGTAGCCTTGAGCAACTAATCGTGCCTTGTTCCTGATGATAGTACCATCCTCATTTTCTTGTTCTTGAAATCCATTTGGTACCTATCACATTATGTTGCTTTGGAGGCTTCGTTAATTCCCAGACTTTGTTTCGCTCAAATTGATGGACGCTCTTCGTATGCATTGCTTTAATCAGTAGTTCATCCTGAAGAGCCTTCATCTATGTGTCTGTGTTGATTAAAGATAAGTAGCAGAAGCGAATCCCAAACAAACTGCCTTCCGAGTTCTTACTGCCACCTTCCTTGTGGATCTCCAATGATATTTCGATT